>JAOTQM010000126.1:0-600000 GCA_026939265.1 Oreonectes daqikongensis | reverse complement strand
TGGTTTGTCTCAAATTGCATCAAATACCGTAATGTGTTGAAATGCTAAAGTTTCAAGTATAAATATTGAACACCAATAAGTAAGCCAGCATGATCATTTGTTATTATTTCAACTTTATGGTGTTATGGTAATTGACTAATATTATTGCTTATCACATGAGATATCACAAATAGCTGAAAGTAATTATTTTTTCACATGCTGTAAATTAATATTCTCATAACATCTATAAGCAGATGTTATGCAAGCTACTATTACTAACCTGTTTATCTGTCTTTACCTCTTAGATGGACCCTCATGAAAACATTCTCCTTAGTTCCCTGGAAATCAAAAATGAAATGGGTGCGTCAGAGTTGACCCTGGGCTTGGGTAATCCACGTGCAACCATGTTGGCCTATGACAGTACCACACTACAGTATCGGAAAGCTGGCATGGCCAGGCAGAATTTTGGACACAATGCACTGGAACGGCATGTGGCACAGAAGAAGAGCCGACTACGACGGCGTGCTTCACAGTTTAAAATCACCATTCCTGACCTAACTGATGTCAATTTAATTGACAAGTGGTCAAGAATTATTTTTCCTACCGTATTTTCTTTTTTTAATGTAGTATATTGGCTATACTACGTCAACTAAATGCTGGTGGCACTACTGATTTTTATATCAGTATAATCTTACTTTTTTTCCGCCGGTAGGTTTTGCAATACAAGCGGGACTTACAATGACAGATCAAAATCAAGACTACTTCTTTTTATCCTTGGGTTCACCTTAATTGCTGGCTGATACACACTCTGAGGTGGTTAAAAATTCACATTTTTATGTTGGAATATTTATTATTTTTTTGCAATATTGTTAAATGTTTTGTTTAATTTTTATGATGATTTCTACTTGAAAAAGATTCTTTGCCAAATGTTCAAAACAATTATTAAACCTTCTTTATACCAAGAGTCTTTAGTCAAACAGTGGAGAAAACTTCCATGACATTGTATCATGAATTCTCAACCCCTTTAGTCTTTTATACCCACAACCAGACAACCATTATTTTGCCACCGTGTTTTTGATTAAAGTTTCATGTCAAGTAACTGCATGCTGTGAAAGTTGTCTAAAATATTAACTCCAATTGGCTAATCTAACTTTTAAGAAGTTTAACATCTGCAAACTGCCATTGCCTTTCTGTCGGTCACTTTGACGTTGTGTCGACAGATGGGGTTTGAACTTGAGAATCTTAGGGCTCCAGACTGCGACTAAAACGGTCGCATTTGCGACCAAAAATATTAATTTGCGAGTGATTTTTTTGTGGAGATTGCCACTTGCGACCATGCAAATTTACTCGTTTTTAAAGTGTTTCCAACTGAAGCGCCGCACTTTAAAAGAAAAGCCAGTGTTATTGAGAGGAGGGGGGAGAGAGAGAGAGAGAGAGAGAGAGAGAGAAAGGTGCGGTAAGCCTCACTTCCCGACCTCAAGAGGTGCTCTAGCAACAGACGCTAGAGGCTGCATTTATCCTGCATGCTCAGCGCCAGGGCTGTCCTCTGCGTTTTGTCCACACTCAGTGTACCAATGCTCGATGAGGCAGCACAGAATAAGCTCCCGCAGATCTCCGCACAAAACTTCAGCCGATTTTAGCGCTTGTCATTGACAAGTATAGCCTATACACACACAATGTGAATGCTTTACTATATGCGTTGTTTGCTGTGATGGGTTTTAATGAGCCAGAGGAAGAACAATGTGATATTTGAGACTTTTAAACGTCTTCAAAATCTGTTAAGACACCGCTGGATTATTTCAAATAAGTTCACAGCAAGAATGAACCACAGGTGAATTATCTTGTTAAGTTTTATTTGAAGTTATCTTTACATTGTGTTATGAACATGGGGAAAATTGTCCTTAATACCCAATAAAATCATTATAATAAGTTAATTTAACCAGCCCTTTCGTTTTGCTTCAAACTCTATAAACAATGCAATGTATCCTTTTTATACAGTATATATAGGCTTAATATATAAATATGGCCTTAACATGCACATTTTCTGTAAGTTAAAATGAATTCAGAGTCATTTGGTTTGGTGTATTCAGAGTTTAAATTGTCAACAGCATCAATCAATAACCACACTTCTCTGCCCCTTTTTAAATAAGCAGAACCAAATCTGCTTTTATTTGCATTTAAATGCATAGACAGGCAGCATTTTAAGACTATCTGAACACATCTTCACATATTTATGTTTGTGTACAAATGTAAAAACATTTAAAACTATTCCGCAGAATTCTGCAGATTATTCCCAAATTTTAGGGCAGAGTAACAAAAAAGTCAGCAGATTTCGTATGGCCCTGCTTGAGGGTAAACAACTATGAGAGGGAAGATGTACACACAAAAGGATAACTAAAAGTATGTGATTTAAAAAAAGTTCATGTTATGTGGCTCTTAAAAAAAATAATTTGGCACCTGTTTTTCCCATATAGGAGCCAATAGCTCCTTAACTGATTTTTTTTTTGTCTGGAGCCCTGTATCTCATCCGAGAGGAATTTTAAAAGGCCAATGAACATCCCCATTCCAGTCTCTGCCTTGGATGTCCGGATATGAAAGGAGGACGATGCGCGCATTCATTCATCTTTTGTTCTTCGGAACCGCGAGGCTTTGATCATTTCATGCTGAGCAATTTTCTTTTCGAGAGCTTTTTTAAAAGCTGCTGGATATACGACATGAGCAGCGAAGCTGTCCCTTCTCTCCAATGGAGTCACAGAATGGCATATCAATTGCCTAGATTTTCTGGCTGTGCTTCTAGCCCTGAGGAGGTTTCAACCCCTCGTTCAGGGCAAGCGCATGCTGGTCCACTCAGACAGCACTTCTGCTGTGGCGTACATCAATCGTCAGGGTGGCATTCGCTCACGACAGATGTCGCAACTTGCCCGCCGCCTCCTCCTCTGGAGTCAGCAGGTGACCAAGTCCCTGCGCGCAAGCTATATCCCAGGATACCTGAACAAGACAGCCAACACGCTGTCTCGTTAGGCCTCGCTTCGCGGAGAGTGGCGACTCCATGCCGATATGGTCCAGCTCATTTGGGAGCGGTTCGGCCAGGCACAGGTGGACCTGTTTGCCTCCCCGAACACCACCCATTGTCCGCTTTGGTACTCCCTGTCCGAGGGGACCCTCGGCACGGATGCCCTGGTGCACAGCTGGCAAGCAGAAGTACGCCTTGCCCCCAGTGAGCCTCATTGCACAGGTACTGTGCAAGGTCATGGAAGAGGGGCATCAAGTGCTGCAAGTTGTGCCCTATTGGCCCAACCAGACTTGGTTCTCGGAGTTAATCCCTCTGATGACCACTCCACCATGGCCCATTCCTCTGAGGAGGGACCTTCTGTCTCAGGGGAAGGGCACGGTCTGTCATCCGAGGCCGTGGGTGGTCTTTCTCACATGATCCTGGTCTGGTTACATGCTCAAAGTTCCCACCACTCCCTTCCAGGACCAGGTGGTGAAGTTGCAGGCACTCCTCGCTAGGGAGGAAAACCCAACCTCCTCTGTGTTGTGTCCAGTACATGCCCTGCGCCTCTACTTGGACTGCACACGCAGAGCTTCAGAAGCTCTGAGCAGTTCTTTTTCTGTAATGGGCTACAGCACAAGGGAAGGGCTGTCTCCAAACAGAGACTTGCGCACTGGATCGTGGACACCATTACAATGGCGTACTGATCACAAGAACTCCCGTGCCCACTTGCAGTGAGAGCTTACTCCTCGTAGGCACTGGCTCAGGGCGCCTCTCTGGCAGACATCTGCAGAGCTGCAGGTTGGTTCTGTCCCTAGGCCAGGTATCGGTCGAGTCACCCCTGTCCAGGTGGACCCCTTTTACCTGAGCTTGTGCTCCATACATAGTGACTCCCCAGGCTGGGCCTGGTGTATGATGTATTCTCACTTCTGTTCTCCAGTCGGTGAACTGTGACTTCCCCCAGTGGGCTTCATTGTTCCACTGTCTTGTGATTCCCCCTTGTGGGGCTCTCACGCCTATTCCCATGTAGTTCTTCCCCATTGGTGAGACCATGCCAGTCAGTATTGGCCTGTTCCTCTCGGAAGAGATAGGTTCTCAAGTTCAAACCCCATCTGTCAACACAAAGTCTAGTTCCCTCCATCAGGTAACAGAGGTTACAGTCGTAACCGAGACGTTTCTGCACATGTGCACCCAGTTCTGTAGCCATGTTTCTTTGAGCCAATAAGCAGAGTTGTAAGTTTCTTGTGACTAATCTCTCTGGATCCGCAACAGAAAGACAAAACCTATTGGCTGATGGTACCCTAGGAATGCGCACGGTCATCTGCATTTACATTTACTTTCAGGCATTTAACAGATTAAGTGACTTACAAGAGTGAGGAAAGGGAAAAAATGATTCATCTTAGCCAGGAACTTCACTAGTGACTGTCTTGAGATATGGGGCCCTATTTTAACGATTTAAGCACATGGTCTAAGTGTGCTCCACTTTTGCTAGTTTAACGACGGGAAAACGGTCGGCGTGCCCGGGGCATTGTCTAAATGGGTTGTCACTATTCTCTTAATGAGTAATGGGTGTGTTTCGGGCAAAATGTGCAGTAAACCAATTATAGTATCTCCCATAAGAGACAGTTGCGCTCACTCCATGGAATATGTGCTATTTACACAGCGGAGCTGGATGCTTCTCTAGTGAGGAAACGGCACAAATTATCATTGTGTACATAGAGATAAAAATCCAACGTGTCCTGGTCTGCTCACACAATTTAACCTTGCGCACGAGCAGACCATCCACAGGACAATCTACAGTCAGATTTTTATGTATACAATTAATAATAGTAGACCTTTTGTTTTTTAGATTTGGCTTGTTTGTGTGCTGCTGCAGTATCTACTAATGCGCTCTTTAAATAACAAAAAAACACACCTCTTTTTTAGACCAGCACGCCCATGGGCACACAAATGCGCGCATATGCATTTGCTATTTAAACAACGTGGTGCAGCCTCGCAGGACGGGAAAATGAGAACTGCGTCGGACTGAAACTAGCAAAAACACTTGCGTTGCGCTTTGCGCTGGGTGCATGATAGGGCCCATGATGTCAAAGGCTGCGGACACTGATCACTTGGAAAACATCTACTATAAGTAGAGAAAATAGTGCAGTTACACCATCTACCATAATAACAAGCAAAACCTTGACCCTCAGACTTCTACTGATAGCGGTAAAGTCTGGTCCACAGTGAAGCTTTATCTGGCCAGGTGCCACTCACTGAAACATGAAGAAACCTTGTTAACTCTTCTATTGTGTGATGTTTAGGAGTGAATTCTTTAAAAATTGAGGAGACTACAAATGGCACAACAACTAATGGCAGACAACACAGAAGACGTTTTGTTCAGAAGAAATTCTGTCCTTTCAAATGAAAACTCGTAGTTTACTTGCTAATAACTGCTTCAAAATGCTTAAAAGTTTTTGAACTCCACGAATTAACTTTTGCTAAAAATGTTTGCTAATGAGCTAAAGCATTAAAAAGTGCTTCTTCAGCAGCTTGTATGAACCTGGTATGTTGTCAGCACAACTTTGTTTCCAGGGAAGCCTGTTAATCACAATCATTTTGGAGATATGGAGTTTGAAGTTTATGTCATTTTATATTTTGATTCATGTAATTTATTGCAAATGCTGGGCATGACCGTTTCTTAACAATTTGTATCCAAATCTAGATTTTTTTTTCTGTCATCTGAAGATTGAATACCTGTTGACATACTAAAGTTCAAATACATGTTTTGAAAATTTAGATTTTGTTTTGAAAAGCCAGCAGTTAAGGACGTTATAGGCTTCTTCAGTAAAAAAGTTAATTTGTATTATACTCATATCCATGTATTGTAAATATATCTTGTATAAAATTGTTTAAATTACTATACCTGGATGCATTCGGATGAAGTGAGATGCCGTAAGGTATAGTCTGTGTGTACTCATACGGTTTAATATTGAGATGAGTGTTGACGGAGCTTGTGGGGTAGAACCAATACTTTTATTTCATCGTGACAAAAGATGAAATAAAGACCTCCCTAAAAAAATCTTCCACCCATGTAAAGGGCGTATGTTTATATTTACAATGCCTGAAAATATATAAAAGCACAATGTTGAGAGTTGTAATTGAGGAAGTACATTCATATACAATACCTTCACATTTAATTGATTTTTTCAGTACATTCATTTTTAGTTGATTTATAAATATGTGTGACCATGATGGACCTGCATGTAAAATAGTTTCTATAATATACAAAATTATTACATTTAAGTTTGGCAGTAAACCTTTGACATCTTAGTAAATCAATGTCTTCTGTACTTAACATTTTTATTAAAGGCATTGTTCACCAAAAAAAGGAAAATAGCTTATAATTTACTCACTCTCATGCCATCCCAGGTGTCAGATAATGTATGGCGTCAGATTTAGTAATATCACCAGGACATGAATTTAAAAAAAGCTACCGAATTTATTACCTTGAAATGTATTTTCCTTGATTTTAATTATATTAAAATCTTTTGTATGAATTCACCATCCTAAAAAAATTGGGTTGTTAAATTCAGGTTCTACTTTTTCAAGTTTACGCTTTCAGGTTGTGAAATTTAGGTTGCAATATTCAGGATGCTAAATTCAACTTGAGAAATTCAGTTGGTTATAGCCAATGGAAACATCTGAATGCAAGAAATGAACTAAATAAAAATAAAATGAACTAAAAAAATACTAACCCTCTATCTCTTTCTATCAATATGTAGTGTTCTGACTTTTGTGGAAACTAGTAACTTGGTGTTAGCACTTATTGTATTATTGCCCCTGTATAAGGTATCACATTATTGCTTCCTAATGGATTAAAAGCGTCTGCTAAATGACTAAATGTAAATGTAAGAAAGAGCAATCGATCATCGACAGAGTATAGAACCCAGGAGGCGAAACTCTGATGCTTTTTTGGTAGCAGCCACTAGGACTGCCAAGTACACATTTGATGCATTTTTAGCCTACTTTATTGAGTATTTCTATTTTAAGCAACTTTATACATTTGCTGTTGCTATAATTAGTTATTACCCCAATATAGGTCTGAAATATATATTGTGCTGTAGTTTTTAATCTTTTCATGTGGCCTACCACAAAAAACTGCATATTCTAGTGAAGATAAGATGATAATAAATATATTTTAATTGTGATCCTTTACAAAGCATTCTATATACCAATGACATCAAATTGTGTGACAAAACCTACATTGTAAATGTTTTATTTTTTATACTTTTCATGTAATAAGTCAGAAGGAGCTGGATGCAGCTTGCAGACCGAAGAGACACATGTGCTTTCTAAACACAGTATTCACTTGTTATGATGTATGAATACCATTTGTCCAAGATGGAGGATATTATTTTAACAGCTATCAGTTTCTTCATATTACACATTTAAAACATTTATTTACAATTTAAATTTACATTTAGTAATTTAGCAGACACTTTTATCCAAAGCGACTTACAGAGAGATTAGGAAGCAATAAAGCGATATGTCATACAGGGGCAATAATACAATAAGTGCTAACACCAAGTAACGGAATCTCCGAAATCAATATTTAAAATAAAGTTTTAAATCATGCCCCGAGTTTATATTATAGCACGCAATCCACATAATAAAGATATTGAAAACCCTCCATGATTTTCACATTTCTAATTGGTTTACGGTCACAACAACTGATTCAATAAAGTTGCAAAATATCCGTCATATTAAAGGATGTATTATATTTCGTATATTTTTACATTTACATTTTTACGAGTCGATGTGTCATTGAGCTCATCACGCTTTAAAGCGCAGTGTGCTTTGATTGGCCAGTTGAGCTGTGCGTTGTGATTGGCTGAATACCTTCAGCATGAGACGGAACTTCCAGGACGAAGCAGTCGCTCCTCTCACTCAGAGACCCCCTTACGGAGTGGATTCACATCAGACCAGTTATAATAAATACATGTACAAAAGTGAACTGTAAACCCCAATAAGTTAAGATAACTTATGTGGTAATAAGTTTTCACAAATTATTTTTAAGTAGATAAACTCAATTCTTTTGAGCATAAAGGACACTAAACACAAGTGCAGTAAACTCAAAACTAATTATTTCTATATTCCATTTTACATATCAGTTTCTTTAAATAATTCTCAATGTTCTCATGAAGAAACAACAGCAGATTACAGCTGTAGCATTACTAATGTAATGCCTTAAGATCAAACATTCAAGATATGGTAAGAGTCTGTTCTCCTCCTAAGTGCTGCTACTCATCTGCACAATGGTAACCTCTTAAAATCACGAATGTAACAAAAACTCTTCAAAATAGCAACAGAACAGAATGCTAAACATTTATAAGCATCATCCTGTTGTCATCTTGATTTAAATACATACAATAATACCTTTTGACATTATTCCTATTATTCAGTCCATGCAAAGCATGCTGGGAATCACGCTGCTGTCATTGGAAGATATAATTCAATTTTTTTTAGTTAAGTGACTTCTTATGTTTGTGTTACTGGAACTCAAAATGTTCACATAGTTAAACACACTTAAAAGTTTTGAGATAAATGAAAATGTCACAGAACGGGTGTGCAGGCAAGTGAGGACGCCACAAGGATGTAGAGTAGGTGATATTTAATGACAGTACGGGCACAAAAGGGTATTCCAGACACAGGTGAACAGGTACGTGATCCACAGACAGGTAAACAGGTAAGTTATCCACACAACAGGTAACAAGCAGGTAATCCAAAAGCAGGTAACAAGCAGGTAATCCAAAAGCAGGTAATCCAAAAGCAGGTAACAAGCAGGTAATCCAAAAGCAGGTAACAAGCAGGTAATCCAAAAGCAGGTAACAAGCAGAAACTGACAACTAGACCAGACCAGAAACAAAGCAAACAACTGAGCTTAAATAACACATAGGAAACACAAAACAAGTGCAAACAAATCAAACACAGATTACAAACAGGTGCAGAGTCCAATCAAAATGGCCGGGTGAAAGTGCGGTGCATGATGGGAAATGTAGTCCAGAGACAAACAGGGACAGAACAGTTACAGAAAACAGTTTTTCACAGTTTTGAGTACAGTTCACTCGTTTTTAATGAGTAGATTATACTGTCTGGGAATACAGTGTGGATAAAGAGTAAACCTAGCATCGCTTTGCCTTAAAACCTAGTTGAAACCAAGGGATCGACCAGAAGGATGCTTTACAGAGGTATGTTTTTATTCTGTCTTTTGCATTTGCACTGTGACATGGCGGCTGCAGCACCTCAGCTGTGATATCTGAAGGTACGCCTTCTTCTTTGCGTGTACATTTGGGCGGCATCATGCAAACATTAAGCAACAGTAGCATAAACTGACGTAGCAAAGTGGGAGCTAAATAACACACTAAATCAATAGCAAAACATGAATTTGCGTACGATCACCCCTTTAAACTCATCAGCACATTCCTCTATAAGTGGACAAAATGCTGATGTAGTGCTGTCAGTGTGTAAGTTCACAGAAATTATCAGGACGGTGAATTTATACAAAAAGATTTTTAAATAATTAAAATCAAGGACAATAAAATTTGAGGTAATAAATTCTTTAGCTTTGGTTAAATTCAAGTCCTGGTGATCCTGGTGGAAATCTGATGCCATAACAATTGCTGTCCTATTTCTAACACACAACTCAATCTTCGGCCCAAAGAATCCAGTCGCCATGCCACAATCTTTCTTTTCCACCGTTTTCTATGATTGACAGCCTACATGCTTCTGAAGGAGTGATGTGCACTTGCAAATCTGTACAGCAACTCAGTTGTCTTATTAGGCACATTGTGTCTATATTCATGTCACAAACATCCAAACAATCACATATGCATTATGATAAACATTTTCTTCACTAATGGAAACAAATCAAACAAAATTTACCATAAACCCCATTCTCCCCTAGTGTGTGCAAAGTAACAGGGCATATTTGTTATACTATTAGGATGAAGCTTGAGCCTCAAATAGTGCACATTTTGCCATTTACAATTTGACACTACCAACTTGTTTATAACAATATGGTACTGTGTGTGTGTGCGTGCGTGTGTGCATATATGTATATGTATATGTATATGTATATATATATATATATATATATATATGTGTGTGTATGTGTATGTGTATGTATGTATGTATGTATATGTATATATAGACACACACACTAAGGGGTGGTTTCCCAGACAGGGATTATCTTAAACCTGGACCAGGTCTTAGTTTAATTGGGAAATTTAAGTAGCTTTAACAAACATATCTTACTAAAAACATTACTTGTGTGCATTTTGAGACAACACAAAGGCACTGATGTATTTTGAGATATGTCAGTGCAAGTTGTTTTCAGTTTGGAGAGCTGTTACATTTCTTTTAGTCTAGGACTAGTCTAATCCCTGTCCGGGAAACCACCCCTATATTGCCAAAAGTATTGGGTCACCCTATCTAATGAACAGGTTTGATGACTTTAGTAATTTCCATGAGTACAAATCTTAATGCTGCAGCATATCATGATATTCTATGGAACTGTGTGCTTTTAAATTAATAGCAACAGTTTGGGAAGGCCCTTTTCTATTTCATCAGGACAATGCCCCTGTGTATGAGACAAGGTTCAGAAAGAAAAAAATGATTCAGTCAATGTGGAAGAATTTGACTGGTCTGCATAAAACCAAGTCCTGAACCCATCTGAACACCTTTTGGTGTCATTTTAAATTCAGACTTTGAGCAAAGAACACATCACCAAACACCAATGACTTGTGCACAGGAGTCGTCATTTTGGGACAGGAAAGGGGGGCTTAAATTGCTATTTTTAAATTCTACAAATGGCATTGTAAGGAATTTTGTTTCCATCTCTGTTGCAACAGTCTTGGAAGCACATTTTTTCTGTTCCAAATAGGTTGTACCCCTGTGTACAAGCTATTGACGTGGAGTAATGAGTTTCTGGCTCAAAGACTGCATTTAAATTCACACCAAATGTGTTCAGATGGGTCCAGGACTTGGTTTCATGCAGACCAATCAAGTTCTTCCACACTGATAGATCGTAGGATCTATATTTCCTAAAAGCAACCACTGTGTTTGTGTGTACTTTCTAAAGATGATGAAATTCTGACTTGAGAGTACAGACATATATTTTGTGTTGTTCTTATTTTCTATTCTTGTTATTATTCTTTACTATTTTGATATAGTTATTCGTTATATATTTTACCTACTTATTCTGTTCTATATTCCTGTCCTTTCATTTACGTTGGATGCTGCATTTGTATTGTCTTCACAAGTAGATATGAGTTCCAATGGTCTCATTCTCAAGGTTCATAATAACGTCACAAGGAGATAGTTGTGAAGCAGTAATTTTCCACTGTCTATGCTGGTATAATAACACCTGATGAATCTGTTTCTAGTCAGACGAAGTTAGAATGGGCTAGACGGAGTTAGTGGGAGTTCGTACCACGTTTGGCTTCACGGTAACAAGATGGTATCATTTGGATCAATAACAAGATAGTATAATCTATCAGATCTATCATTTGGCGTTGTCGGCATGATGGAATGACCTAACCGGACTCGTAAAAGATGTGAGGGAT
This sequence comes from Oreonectes daqikongensis, assembly GCA_026939265.1. Lineage (NCBI taxonomy): Eukaryota > Metazoa > Chordata > Actinopteri > Cypriniformes > Nemacheilidae > Oreonectes > Oreonectes daqikongensis. The sequence continues at coordinate 588,423 of JAOTQM010000126.1, read as the reverse complement.
GTGACAAATCCTGTGGGTTGTCTTCTCTCGAGGCTGGCTGTAACTAAGAAGCAGTGTTGAGTTGGTTGCGAGGACAATCGGACTCTGTGATGGACGTGAGGTGCAAAGGGAAAGCCTGCAGGTCTTCTCCTCACGATGCTGCAACAAAGGGGCCTAGAAGCAGTGCAGTGTGAGTTGGTTGTTTGTCATCTCCATACAAAGAATCAAAAGTTAAATGATACCTTTTACTAGTGGCTGAACACTGCGTGTGTTTTATTGATTCTAATTCTATGTTCAATATGGGTATGTTAATGTCATGGTGAAAATGACTAGAAAATGAAAATGCTGAGATTAAGCTAAATGAGAAATCTGGTGAATGTCAGATAAAACTATCCGAAGGCAGTAATAGTTGCGTAAATTAATATCAAACCGCTGTAAGATCCTAATGACATCAGGAATAAAATGACATCAGGCTGGTTTCTTTTACTTTTTACTTTTGTTACCTTGTCTAAATTTAGAAATTGGGAAATTATGATAATAGACAAAGACAACCATAACAGGGGAAGAAGTTAAGGACTTTAGTTAAAAATCCTACAACACAGATGTGAAGGGTTAAATAGGCTGAAACTGGAATAGTACAAGCTGATACAGAGAAAGTAAAACATAGGGCTTTCACAGAAAATAAACATTGTGTCCTGTTCATGAGTTAGAAATTCTTTAGTGCTGTGATACTGATACAGAAATAGACACTGGTGAACTTAAAGAAATGAAAAGTTCTGCTTAAAGAGAAGGTTTAAGTAAATTGTTTTGAAGGTATGAGCATGATAGTGAAGGGTCAGTGAAAGTAGAGAAATATTTGAATGGTCAAAGAAAGAATGGAAAAGTTTTAGATGGTGTGTGGTGCGGGAAAGCACAATGACAGAAGGATATTGAAATGAATTTATCAGAAGTAAGGCAAAAGATAAGATGACGGAAGGTCTATGCTAAACAACTGAATAAATTGTTTTTGCTAGCTCGGGAATTATGGTTCATTACTTTCCAGAACGACTGAGAAAGTGCAGAGAGAATCTAAATGTAGATGGAAACTGGAACAATGCACTAAATTAAAATTTCGATTTGATTTTGTACACAGTTTCATCTTTTGTGAACAAAGGGGAACGCAAGGATGATTTGACAGTATTTACATTTTTAATGTGAATTGGCATTTTCTAAACAGATTTGCTATTCTTTGATGTTGTGCATGTGACTTCTGAGCATGTTGGCAGCAAAGAGTTTTTCTCACTACTGCGGGAATGCCTGAAAAATGGCTATGCAGATCCACAACACGGTGTGGTTTTTTGAGGTGAAGCCTCATGAGAAATCTCTTGTTGACCAGGCAGCTAAGGTTGCCGCCGCATGAACGGCTGATATTTCTTCTGCTTAGGCATGTCATTGCACAATCACTCACAGCTTACAAATATAGCTGAGATTCAAAATCAATGCTCCTTTGAGAGAAATGGGAGTGATTTGAAAGATTTTGGAGATTATTCATTGGAAAATTCAAAAATTGATACTAATTTTAAAACTCCTTGCTTCTTTATCTGGTCACACAGATACACAGTGTGAGACTTTATTGTCTTTCTAAAATTGCTTATGCTTAGAAACAGCATGACGTGATGAAAAACACAATTTGAAACTTTCATTACATCTGCACTCTCTGGGTCATTGTGTGAATTACAGTGTGATTTTATCACTCTTCCTAAATCTGTGAATTATGGGTTTTCACTTTTGTCTAACCATGATTTGGAATATGGATCTTTTGGGCTGTAAGCAGGGAAATTGCTTAGACAGCTGTGATCACATCTCTTGTGCTCAGTGGGAAAGACACTAAGTGGGGATACATGTCACTAGTGTAAAATCACGAACCAGAGCTCTCTTGTTCTTCCACCAGATAGGAGATCTCCGATTTAGATGTTTTAGTCAGTCATGAAATTTTATTTTGAACACCTAACAGAAATTAACAATAACTGTTGGTTGGTATTAGGGATGCATCAGGAACAATCCTGTGTTTGATAAAATAATATTAATTTGACCCTTATTGGAAATGACCAGTATATGTGATTGAATCTGCCACTAACAGGCTGTCAAAAGAATACAGAGAACTACTTATCAGTAGCTCTGTCCACATTCCTAACTGACTCACTTTACTTCAATGGTGTGCAGTAAGTTGGTGTTTTTTGATAGTTTATAATGAATAAACTTGGCCAAAGCATGCTGTAATGGGGGGCAATTCTCCCAAATGTGACAGTGTGTTATTAGTGTGGTAAGTCAAGGCATAAAGCCTGTGGCTCTAACAGTCACCGCATATGTTTCTTAGCATATAGTAAGTTTAAATTAAGTGTATTGTTATTCTGTTCCTAACCCTATTGTACTTGCAACGTCTGAAAATGTTTTATGGATGGAATTCTGTGTTGGTGAAAACACAGTAGGCACCATAATTAATGTTGATATTTTGAAAAGCCTAGAAGTCGATGTTCTACTTTTAAGAGATAAGATTGTGCTTTGCTGTAACAAAATTGTTTTTTTTTATCTCAAGCAGGCCCTAAGTTTTATTTTGGTAGTTTTATTTTGGTTAACCCTTCTGAATGAAATTATTAGGCAAGACTAAATGAACAAATATTACTTGTAAATTAGCTCATATACTCCCAAATAAAATTCTAATAAGATGGGTGAATGCTGTAGAATGGAGTCATGAGAAGAACCTTGTCTTTTAGTGACTTGGGGGCCAATCTCCTGATGAAGATAGTGGGGGGCTATGGGAAAATAGCTTACACCAGACTACAGCCTAGTCACCATGGTCTCTACTCAGTCTCTACAAGGGAGTCAAAAATAGTCTAAATCAGGTCCAATTCTAACACAGTTTGGTTAAACTAAATTTGTTTTCCAAAAAAACAGACACTGCTTTTCCTTTTGTTGTGTTTTGTTTTACAGACTGATTTTGATGCTTAAAAGGAATTTGCTGAGAGATTCAGGCCTTGCTCAAGGATGCTACATGGCGACAACCACCTTCAGATGGGATAAGATGATCGTTGTTCTATTTGCAACCTCCAGACGAGTCTGCTGAGAGACAAAGCTATCGAGACTTCGTAAACTCTGCAAGGATGTTTACATTTCAATACCAGAGCTGCTTTGAAATACTAAGGTCACAATAATAAGATCAGAAATTGTTGACAGGTCAAGCTCTACTCACTTTAAAGGTCAACTTTAAGTTAACTGTGTGTACTTTCTTTACACATTTTGGCCTTTGATCAAAATTAACATGGTGTTGTCATTTGAAGCATTTCTACATTTGTAGTGTTATGGAGTTTTACAATATTGCTCTTGTACATTACTGTGAAATTGTTTATTTGATTTGTCAGATATACAATGACGGTCAGGTCACAAACCATTAAGTCTAGATACCCTCCTTAACTGATGTTGGTATGCGGTATGAAAGAGAGATGACCTGTCCATTTTAAAGGGCATGTAAAGGGGTTTTAATCAAGCTTTTCAAGAGATGCCTTGAGTAATGATTATGAAAGTTTGCTTGCTTTTAATCAATTTTGATTTCTAATCATATGTGATCAAATGTTCTCTTATATGATTAAGAGGAGGGAATGATAGATCGTAGGATCTATATTTGACTATTATATACTGACTTGAGAGTACAGACATATATTTTGTGTTGTTCTTATTTTCTATTCTTATTATTATTCTTTACTATTTTGATATAGTTATTCGTTATATATTTTACCTACTTATTCTGTTCTATATTGCTGTCCTTTCATTTACGTTGGATGCTGCATTTGTATTGTCTTCACAAGTAGATATGAGTTCCAATGGTCTCATTCTCAAGGTTCATAATAATGTCACGAGACTGAATGTTGTGAAGCAGTAATTTTCCACTGTCTATGCTGGTATAATAACACCTGATGAATCTGTTTCTAGTCAGACGAAGTTAGAATGGGCTAGACGGAGTTAGTGGGAGTTCGCTCCTAAAGAAGCTATATGAACATCCTAACGCAACTATGACTTTCTCTAATAAACTTGGCTCATTTTATTATAACATCAACTTCGTCTCCTGCCTGCTGTTTTTCCCTCTTCATCTCTGATAGTAGACATTTAAGTATGGATGGTTAGATCTACCACGTTTGGCTTCACGGTAACAAGATGGTATCATTTGGATCAATAACAAGATAGTATAATCTATCAACACAGACTGAATCATTTTTTTCTTTCTGAACCTTGTCTCATAGACAGGGACATTGTCATGTTGGAATAGAAAATACCATTTTCCAAACTCTTGCTATTAAATTAGAAGCACACAGTTCCATAGAATATCATGATATGCTGCAGCATTAAGATTTGTACTAATGGAAATGACTAAAGTTATCAAACCTGTTTATTAGATAGGGTGACCCAATACTTTTGGCAATATAGTGTATTATATAACTTACGAGTGTGAGCAACGGGAGATTGTGAGAAAGCGGTGCGTCCTGTGTTTTCCACGAGTTTTAGATGTTAATGGCCACTAAAGAATACACATCTTCCGCAAGCATTTCTTAATTTCTTCCAAAAAGTGGTGAGCACACCTATCCACCCGCAAATTACACCTATGGCTTCTGGTCATTCGTTACAACCCCATTAACATTAAATGTAATATTATTTTTAAGATGGTGTCTCTCTAAATAATATATAATAAAAATATAGATAATTGTTTTCACCTTTTTTCAAGCCAACGCCTTTCTGATCGAACAAACACATCTTTAGCTTTTCTGCAATATAAATTGTCTAGCTTGATTTGCATATCTGACAATAAATTTTTTTTATCATCTAATATACTATCTGGACATTTACTTGCCAATCTTGTATTTCAACAATAATGTTGGTTTCTTCAACTCTTTTTTTGTTTGGCTATTTTGGCCCCGATTTTCCATAAATACTATTTATGATACAAATTTTTGAAGTTCCCAATTCAAACAAAATAAATGTTCTTTATTGGCCTTATCCCATAAGCTGCTTATTAACCCAGTAAAGTCTCTTTTTACCTCATTATATAGTAATAAGGAATTATTAAGTTTACAATATGATCCATCAGCTACACAAGTTATGTTGGAGAATTTAATATTAATACCAAGAGCATTATTATCTGTTAATGGGGTAGAGAAAATATCAACTTCTACATTATCTTTGTTCAAACTTTCAGACAATAACCAAAAGTAAATTCTGGATTGACTGGACCCTGTTTTATTACTCCATGTAAAAGACTTAATATTCGGGAATTTGTCTCTCCATGCATCTTTAAGAATAAATATATCCATAAATGTTTTGACGTTACTGTTATTTACATTGGGTCAACATGGTGGACATTTAGTACAATATTAAAATCCCCTCCAACTAATAAAGTAGCATTTGGATATTGCTGCGGTCCTAACTTGACTGCAATTGTTTCTGGCGCCCTCCGCAGCGTTGGTTTGGTTTCACACTCAACTTGATTCTGTCGAACCCTGGTGCGTTTGTGTTCGTCTTACGTGGCGTCTACTATCGCTCGTCGGTTGGTGCGTGGGCGGGCTATTTCTTTCACTTTGCAGAGCTTTTCCAGGAGAAATGCCAAATAAAAGGAACAAATCTCTGTTACAAAACAGGGATCCAGACTTACAAACTCGTTTTTTAACAAGCTATTATTAATTTTAATTTAAAACTTAACACTGACCATGTTAAGCATGAGAAGCCAGCAGTTTAACAGTGTAAAGAATTCAGAATGCATGACACAGTATGTTACCTCCACTTTAAAGTCATCACTCCAGCCGAGTGTTCAGACCCACGTGCAAACCATACTAAATAACCCCACTGGGACAATAAAATAGGGGAACTTTAAATAGGGGAACAAACAAGGGATAATTACACGGAGACAGGTGTAAAGCATGAAAACATTAGCGGGAAGGATTACGGAGGAACAAGGGGGCGGGGCATAGACGTGCGACATATAAGCACACGGCAAAGGCAAACGAGCCCGAGCCGTGTGTCTCCACACAGAACGTAAACACAAAGACAAGATACTGTCACAATCCTGTCCACTAGATCATGAATTAAAAGCATAAACATGAAGGACAGGATCGCGGTAGTATCCGGGGGGCGTGGCCTAGACGCAACACAGGGGATGCATGATGCAGGCAAGCTCTGCCCAGGCCATGCATTCCCACACGTAACAAACACACGAAGACATGGCACTGTCATGATCCTGCCCACAAGACTCAAGAGATTAGCATGGCATGGAGGGCAGAATCATGGCATTTACATAACAGAGATGTGCAAAATGGGGATGTGCAAACAAATAGTAACACAAGGTAGTTACTTGCAGCAATGCAAAGAATGCAAAAAAGTAGCAGCATTACAAAAAAAAGCAGTCAGTGCTGTGTGCAGGTAGCAATGTCTCAATGTTGGATGTACTAAGAGTACAATGAGTGCGGTATGATGTTAAGAGGTTGAGTTCAGGAGCCTGATGGCCTGGGGGGAAAAGCTTCTTCTGAGTCTCTCTGATATATACACTGTTCAAAATATTAGGGGGACCCTTAAATCACACTATATTAGATTCAAATAAACTAAATGTCCATGCTAAAACTCTTCACTTAAATACTTTGCATAATGTTGTGGGAACAAAATAATGTGACAATGGTCATTGAAAGCCACAATTATCAACACATTCAGGGCAAGAATTACAGTAGAAAAAAAGAAAAAACTGTCTGATTCAAAATGTTTTAATTTCATCACTCATAATGTTAGTCAGTAATGTGCATGACCCCACGTGCCCGTATGAACTCCCAATAATGTCTGGGCATACTCCTGATGAGACGGCACATGGTGTCCTGTGGAATCTCCTCCCAGACTTGGATCCGAGCGTAAGTGATCTCCTGGACTATCTATGGTGCTACTTGACGGCTTCGAATACATAAGATTTCAGAGATTCTCGACTGGATTTAGGTCTGGGGAACGTGAGGTCCTGTCAATGGCATCAATGCCTTTATCATCCAGAAACTGACTACAGACTGTTCACATGAGGCCGGGCATTATCATGCACCAGGAGGAGTCTACACTGTGCCAGCATAAGATCTGACAATAGATCTGGTGATATCATCCCAATACTTCATAGCACAGGGATGGTCCTCCTCAGACCACCCTTGCTGTTTCTTCTCCAGTGTACCTGTTGTCACTTTTATTTGCACCGAAACAAGTAAAAATGGTTCACAATCACTTATGCTTCCTTACCGGGTTGATTGATATTCCTATAAGTTAACTAACTTGGTGTTATGCTGGGATGACTAAGTGTTCCCTTAATTTATATATTTATATACACAGAAAAAGTTAGGAAACCCTTGGTAAATATGAGCACAGAAGGCTGTAAAAATAAATCTGCATTGTTTCTCGTTTTGATCTTTTATTTAAAAAATCTACAGAATTCCAACTCTCTGAAACACAACAAACACCTCTGAATCTTTTTTTATGTCTGATAAAGTTTGAGAATATATTGAGAGTCATCTCCTCTGTACAAAATTTCTCCAGATCTTTAAAATGTTGGTGCTCCCTCTTCTTCAATTCATCCCACTCAGTTTCTATATCAGGAAACTGGGATGACTATGGCACGATTGTCACGGTCTCGTGTAGAATCAAGCTCACAGGCGAAGAAATACAGGTAACAAGCACTTTAATAATAATCCAGGGGCAGAAGACGAACACACTAGCGAACACAAGCAACGAAACAATACAATAACCGACCAGGAACTGAGGAGACACAGGGCTTAAATACACAGGTACAAAATCATAGGAAAACAGAAACAGGTGTGGGATTAATCAGTAACTAAGGTAACAGATGACAGAACACAGGCAAACTAGGAACAGACAGAACTAAACATAACAGAAGTGTTACAGTTCGCCCCCCTCCCGGAGGCGCGTCCTCGCGCCAACTGAGTCCAACAGAGGAGGGCAGGCGGGGGTTCAGGAGGTGGGCGAGGAATCCAGGGCGGGGCAGACAGAGGGAGGAGCCAGGGTGGAGCCGACAAAGGGAGGAGCCATGGAGGAAGAGCGGCCGATGACTCCTGGAGGACGACCGACGGAGGCGGAGCAGGCGGAGGAGGAGCCCGAGGCGGAGGCAGAGAGCCGATGGGCCAAGGAGACGGCGAAGATCCAGAGGACCAGGGTGGAACCGATGGCCCAGGCGACCGAGGCAGAGGCGGAGATCCGGGAGTCCGCGGCGGAGCCGGAGCGACCGAGGACCAAGGTGAAGCCGAGGGGAGGGAGGAGACCAAGGGAGCCGGGAGGACGGAGCGATGAGGCGCAGCCGGAATAGAGGAGTCCGAAGGCGATGGCAGGCAGACGACCGACCAAGGCGGAGCTGGAGGGACGAGGGAGCCCGGTGGAGCTGGTGGACGAGTGGGCGAAGGTGGAGGCGAGGGAGCTATGAGCCAAGGTGGAGCCACTGGGTTGATGGGCTGAGGCGGAGTCCGGGCCTCAGAGGATGGAGTCGAGGACGAGAGATCCTCCAATTCAGGTGCTGGCTGCACGACCCACGGCAGTGGAGAAGGAAGCACTGGACGAGGGCGGGTGGGTGGGAGCTCAGGGGTTGCGGGCTCTGGGGGCTTGGAAGCGGGCTCTGGCGGCTTGGAAGCGGGCTCTTCTGGAGCGGAATCTAGGGGAGCAAACTCATGGAGGAGCGGATCCTGGGGAGGCTTGGAAGCGGGCTCTGGCGGCTTGGAAGCGGGCTCTGGCGGCTTGGAAGCGGGCTCTGGCGGCTTGGAAGCGGGCTCTTCTGGAGCGGAATCCAGGGGAACAAACTCATGGAGGAGCTGATCCTGGGGAGGCTTGGAAGCGGGCTCTTCTGGAGCGGAATCCAGGGGAACAAACTCATGGAGGAGCTGATCCTGGGGAGGCTTGGAAGCGGGCTCTTCTGGAGCGGAATCCAGGGGAACAAACTCTGGAGCGGAATCCAGGGGAACAAACTCATGGAGGAGCTGATCCTGGGGAGGCTTGGAAGCGGGCTCTGGCGGCTTGGAAGCGGGCTCTGGCGGCTTGGAAGCGGGCTCTTCTGGAGCGGAATCCAGGGGAACAAACTCTGAAGCGGGATTCAGGGTAGGGTGGAGACCAAACAGGGGATCAAACTCCTGGAGAAGCTGGTCCAGCGGAGAAATCACCAGCTGACGGGGAGACTGGCGATTTTGGCCCTGTTGGCCTTCCATATTCCGGCATCGGGCCGCCGGTTCCGGGGAGCGTTGTGGCGCAGGCTCAGGTGATCCGCAGCCTACCCGCCGACGTATGGCGAGGCGGGTTCCCCAGTACTCGGGTGAGCGTCGTGGCGCAGGCTCGGATGAGCGGCGTGGTGCTGGCTCGGGAAGACAGCGGCTTGTCCGTCGTCGTGGCTTACGCCGGCGAGGCTTCGTGGAGGAGCGCTGGGTTGCGGAGGGTTGAGGCGTGCGTACCAGGTAAGCCGGACACAACCCCCCATTTAACGCCGGGATCGGATGATTACTGTACCCACTCTCATCACTTTCCCCGACGCAGAATTCACACCCCACTGCCTGAAGAACTCGGTTGAGAAAGACCTTCAGGGGGTATTCCTCTGCGTCAGGAAGCATAATGAGAGCGAGTAGATCATCATCCAATCCCGACAGAAACAAATGGTTAACTTCGGGGTCGATCCAACTCACCGGCCCGCACGCCTCAAAGAAATCTTCCGCATACCTCTCCAGAGGCATGCCGTCTTGGCAGAGCTGCAAAAGCTGGGTCTCTGGAGAGGTGATGTCATAGTCCATCTTGGTCGGTTATTCTGTCACGGTCTCGTGTAGAATCAAGCTCACAGGCGAAGAAATACAGGTAACAAGCACTTTAATAATAATCCAGGGGCAGAAGACGAACACACTAGCGAACACAAGCAACGAAACAATACAATAACCGACCAGGAACTGAGGAGACACGGGGCTTAAATACACAGGTACAAAATCATAGGAAAACAGAAACAGGTGTGGGATTAATCAGTAACTAAGGTAACAGATGACAGAACACAGGCAAACTAGGAACAGACAGAACTAAACATAACAGAAGTGTTACAACGATCTTGATTTTGTGTTCAGTGACACATTTTTCTGTTGAATTTGATGGTTGTTTTGAACGAATGTGCTGATGGAAGATCTAACCGCACATTCACAATGTGATATTCCCCCCACTTCAAATTTTTTAACTTGAATGAATTTGGAATTTTGTAGATCTTTAAAATAAAAGATCAAAACAAGAAGCAATGCAGATTTATTTTTAGAGCCTTCTTTGCTCATATTTACCAAGGGTGTTGTCACAAAACGTCTGGACGGGCAGAAGAGCACACCACAAGGTTTCAAACTCAAAAGTAGATTTTAATAAAAGGTCAACAGATTTGGTCATGCAGGTTTGCATTGTACAACATTAGTAAGATCAGACCGTTCAGAACATTCAGAACATGCATCACAGCTTCTCGTCCAGGCTCCTGTCATTTCTAGACTGGATTACTGTAATGCTCTTCTGGCCGGTCTCCCAGCCTGTGCTTTAAAACCTCTGCAAATGATCCAGAATGCTGCTGCACGCCTGGTCTTCAATGAGCCCAAGAGAGCACATGTCACACCTCTGCTCATCTCTCTGCACTGGCTCCCAGTAGCAGCATGCATTAAGTTCAAGGCACTGGTGCTTGCTTACAGAACAGCGACTAACACAGCACCCATCTACCTCAACTCTCTCTTGCAGACATACATCCCCTCCAGAAGTCTGCGGTCTGAAAATGATCGGCGCCTCGTTGTTCCTTCACAGAGAGGCATGAGATCCATCTCAAGGACATTTTCTTTCACCGTTCCCTGCTGGTGGAACGATCTTCCTGTTTCCATCAGGACGACTGGATCAATTTCACAATTCAAAAAACAGCTGACGACCCACCTCTTCCATGAGCACTTAACTGTCTCATAATATAATTTTAAAAAACTTTCTACCTCTCTTTTCCTTTTCTAATGTTCTCTATAGTCTTGCTTATATTATCTTGACGTTGTATCTGAAACTTTGTATTACTAGCACTTCTTGTGAATATTGCATACTTAGACGAATCGCTTGCTGTTTTCCTCAATTGTAAGTCGCTTTGGATAAAAGCGTCTACCAAATGAATAAATGTAAATGTCAACAGAAGGGTAACACAAGGGTAGAACCAAACGAGGCACTACGGCAGGTAAGTATTCCAACAGGTAAGTATCCAACAGGTAAGTAGCCAACAGGTTTAGTGATGTGACATTTGAACCAAGGCTTCGGAGCCTGTGTCGAGCAAAAATGGGCGCGCCAGATGAAGGCTTGATTTGAAGCTTGTGTTGTTAACGTAGAAATCACGTGTCCAATGACAAAATATTATAGATAGTTTTGTATGTACATATACGTGTGTGTGTGTGTGTGATTATGTGCATGTGAACATCATTCTATACAACATACAGTATCAAATAATATGAATATGAACTCATACTGGAATTTATTGCCACACTAGAATGGGTAAATTAATTTATTATATTGACCCTTTACACACACGTGGTACTCTAAGCTTTTTTGTACATTTGTACAAATTAATCTGAATTTCATCTGCTGGTTGCATCGTTCGGTTGCTTCGTTCTTCCAGAAGCAACTGCTATAGGTTTTATTAACCAACAGATGGCGCTGTTTTCGACACTCTCAAAGCTTTAAATCTTTTCTCGAAACAGTCAGGGGTTTCATTTTCCATCAGTAGTAAGTATCCAACAGGAAAGTAATCCAACAGGTAAGTATAAACTAACAGATAAACACTAACACAGAACAACAACAAGACTGAACAATGAATCAAACAAACGTGCACACTTAAATAGTGTCCGAGATGCAAAACAGGTGCGATCAAGGTACAGGCGTTTAAACAATCATGGTTGTGGAAAGTGTGGTGCATTGTGGGAGATGTAGTTTTCAGAAGTCCGGGGAAAGTGAACGGGTGAAGGGGTGAGTAGGCGCTGATGCAGGGGACATGGCCGGCGTTGGTGCTGAAGCAGTTACAGGTGTCCTAACCTTTTCACATGACTGTATATATATATATATATATATATATATATATATATATATATATATATATTTAATATACTAATCATATTTTTTTCGCTATATCTGTGCTCTAACCCTGTATATTTAATAAACTTAAAGAGATCTTTACTACATTTCCGCATTTTCTCATCTGCCCACAAAATCCCCTTCAAACATTTTTGTTCCAACTCGTATATCTTATCTTGCAAGATCCTCCTGTCTGCATTATATTTTTTGCACTCCATAATGATATGTTGATTGTGGCAAGATGGGGCGTGGTTATGCCCCGTCTGGGAAGGAGGAGCTTCAGTCCGGTGCACGGAGGGCGGTAAGTAGGTCAAGTGTGATTTCTAAACTGCTGTCTCTCGTTCCAGTGATTGGGGAGAGAAAGTTTAAGAAGCGCCACAGAGGGCGCCGAAAAGGAGATTTTGTTATTACACATAAGAGCCGGATGGACACGGGACAAAAGGCGATAAGCACGAGGCTAACAGCGGCTACCACGTGGGATTGATTGTTTGTTTATTTGTTTGATTTCTAGTTTTGTAGCTGCTGTACTTTAAGTTGAATAAATTATTTTGGATTTTACTATGCCGACCCTGCCTCTTTCCTCTTCACAAAAGAACTTTATTACATTGATTTTAAACCAGTATGTCCAAGTCTTAATCTTGATAAAATCTTCTTCTCTTCTGCATTTCCATTTAAAAAACCTTGACTAATCGATTTCTGAATATTATAATAATATCATCCTTTGTTATCTGTCCCACTTTTTCTGCCACAATTCTCTCACTTTTTATTAAATTAATGATTTGGCCTCACCTTTACCAAATGGGACTTTCATTATTTTCTCGTCCTTTAATTTCAGTGCATTCTTTGCAGTCAAATCTGCAATCTCATACCCTCCACACCAGTAGGAGCTGGAACCCAACAAAACTGAAGATTAATTCCAACTTTCTCTATATATTATCATGGATGTATCTGTAGGTAAATTCTCTCTTATTGTTTCAGTTGAATTCAAACTATTAAGAGCTGCAACAGAGTCCGAACATATAATAACTCTTTAAGGTATGACGTTGGAATGCGTGCCGCTATCTCCTTTGTTTGACGTCAGATTTCAGGCTTCTGATTGGCTTTATGGCTTTATGGTTAGGGTTATATCGTCTCCTGTTGGTTTGACATGCTCTTAACAGTGCTTCATAGGCAGCATGTTTTTGCATTTTCGTGTGAACATGATTTTTTTACTTATACTATGCACTAAAAGTATGTACTGTTTTTGTTATTGTGGCAATACGCGACGAGGATGGAATAAATGCTAATCTACTCGACAACACCACCCGGAATTCACCGGGAAATGTGGAAAAACAGCACACAGGTTCACTGTCAACGTGGGGTGAGCATTTAAGATCAAAACAAGAACAATTCTCCACAAAATATAATTCACAAAATATAATACAAATTAGAACAGTAACACTTTACTGATCACTATGATAAAAAAACACACGGCGATACATACCGAGAGCCTCACACGCAATGACTCGCCATACAGGAGTGCGGTTGCATGTGCACAGCTAAAAGTACACAACAGTCAAACTCCATTTCAGTGACAACCGGATTTACTTATAACAACAAAAAAAGGAAACCTACCAACAGGCCGATGTAAGCACAGCAATGCACGGCAGTCAGAACGCCATCAACCATAACGACCCTGCTCCGCTCGGTCACGAGCGAGCATTCCCTTGAAGGGCGGACCCAAACAATGATGCATGCAGGTCTAAAGCCACTCAAGTCCTAATATACCCTACAACTAGCCCGGATAGGTTCAACAATTTACATCCCAGCAGTCAGTGAGCGACAAAGGCGTACCTTGCGCTGCTACATTATGATAAAGTATATAGCCTACATTTTAGTGTGTAGCAAAACAATATGCATGCACTGGGACATACAGTACTAACAGGAAACAGAAGTGGCCGTTGTTGCCTGCAACATTGTGGTCAATAACTGTCACACACATCAAAATACATTTCTTCATTCCATTTAAATGTACTGTGTGTAAGTTATAAGAGTCTCTATTAACATAAATGCAATATAATATTCATAACTATGTGTTCAGAGGTGTATAAAGACCTTACACAATGAAGCGTTATGTTTTTCTTACCTTAGAACTAGCTATTTTTATTTACATACACCGCAGGCTCACCCTTACATAGAATTCTCCATGTTGTGACTACAGTATCGATAAACGGACAAACGGCTCTACAGTGAGTTGTGGGTAGTATCAGCCATTAGAGTGTGCATCGTTTTGCACTTCGAAATTCTACTGGTAGTAGTACACCATCTGGGAATCTTTGGAATACTATTGTTAACACACTATGATTTGGGACATACTAATTCTATTTTCGAATACTACTTAGGACGATAGTATGCAAATTGGGACGTAGCAACTGGTTATAATAATATACGGGAGCATAGAATATAGAAAGCATAGAATGATTGCCATACAAATGCCACTGAGTAGAGCAGAAATTAAAACCATAATGGTCACACACACAAAATATTGCATAAATATTGGGACATGGCATATACTGGAAGACATCTATACAAAAGCAAGTAGGTGTGAATATAAGGCATTACAGAAATCCAAAGAAACAGAGAGTAATCACATGACTGGGAATTGGACATACTGGCTTAAATCACTTATTGTATTGAATAGTGAGACATCCTACTGGATTTTGTGCTCACTGTAATGTACAAGAGACTGTTAACCATATTTTGATATATTACAGGAAGTATATGCTAGAATAGTTACAAAATTAACTTTTATTGAGGGAAACAAATGAAGAAAATCCAAATTCTTTAATTAATTATTTGAAAGATACTGGACTAATTAAACAAATTTAATATGTTAAAGTCACCATGAAACGGAAGTTGCGATTGTCTTCTTTTCTGTATCGTGACATAGCCTACATCCCAGTAAAATTGGATGGTTGTAAGTTAACCTAATACACCAGCGGTACTCATTGGACAGTCTACACAGTCAGTATAGTTCAACTTCTTTTTCAGGCATTATGTCATGCAGAGAAGAGTTGTTGTTTAGAGAGGAAGAGCTTAATATTTTTGATTAAAGATGACAAGTGCAAATACATTTTATAAATTCTAATAATCACTGCAAAGCTGCGTAAGAAAATTATATTATCGTTTTTTTAATCACATAGTGACTTTAAGCTAATGCTTGGGGGATCGTACATATTCTGCTGCTTACACTCCAGTCCAGTAGGTGGCGGTAATGCACCCTTAAGATTGTTTGCCAACCGCTAATAAAACAAAAAGAAGTTACACTGTATTCAGTGAAGGTGACAGTTATGGCGGCTGCTGTGGTTCGTGGAATCGGTTCAAATTTGTCGAAAAATTTGCAGGAGATCCGCTTGCATTTATGCCAGACATCAGCTGCTAGTCAGGGAGCCAGGTGTGTATTTGCGATGTTTATGGTTTATTTTCTTTGGGAACATAATTGTCCGCTAAGCAAACGAATGCATCACCTTTGTTAGTCTTTGTTTCATTTACTTTTTCGAAGCCCAATAAGCTGCCCGAACTGCAGTTTTGGGGATCACAGGCACTTTCGCAAATAGCAATAGTCTTATCATTGGCGTAACGTTAGGCAGAAATTTATTTTTGGCCCGAATGTGGGCAAAAGTGAACTCTCAAGTATTACTGGGTCCTTCACTAGCTTTACGTTACATATTTTGATAACACTTTGCAATAAGATGCTATTTGTTAACAATAAGTTTGTGCATTAGCTATCATAATCTAACAATGAACAATACTTATACAGCTTTTATTAATATTAATTCATGTTAACTTTTGCATGTACTAATACATTTTTAAAATCAAATGTTGTCACTGTTAACATTAGTTAATGCACCATTAACACAATAACTGTATTGACATGAAATAACATTAATAAGCATTAATAAATGCTGAAAAACTAAATTGTTCATTGTTAGCTAATGTTAATACGTTTACTAATGTTAACTAAAAGCACCTTATTGTAAATTGTACCCATAGTCTAATAAACCACAGTAGAGCACATACATAGTACACAAGAAAACCCTCTATCACAAACAAGTTGGATGTGGATTATATTTGTGGATTATATTAGACTTTATTAATCATCAACACTCGGAACCAAATTTACTTTCGCATATTACGTTTTTAATAATAGTTTGTTTTGTTTTTAAGATGGATTCAAATATTATAAATGTATAATATCACTAGCAGGTTAAGTAAAAAAAAGTAATACAATGCACATATTTAGCAACATTTTGCTCTCTAGAGTTAAATTTTTTTAATATTCCTTATGCACATTACGGTACAGATTATTCTCAGCAGCAGCATGGTCATGATCATTTAATCGTCATGTCTGTACCAGGTCTATGTAGCTGTCACTCACCTCTGTCCTGTGACAGTTTTGCAGCATTCCTCCACCACCTAATGGGGTATATGCACACGAAGATATGACGTATTTCCTTAAAAATCTCAGCCAGCTC
The DNA here is from genome assembly GCA_026939265.1 of Oreonectes daqikongensis. Classification (NCBI taxonomy): domain Eukaryota; kingdom Metazoa; phylum Chordata; class Actinopteri; order Cypriniformes; family Nemacheilidae; genus Oreonectes; species Oreonectes daqikongensis. The sequence continues at coordinate 571,795 of JAOTQM010000126.1, read as the reverse complement.
CATTACTTCTGGCGCACGCAGCGTCCATAGAGAACAATGGTATTTTTCACTTGGCCGATTCAGGATGCATGTAGGATTACGGTCAACAACGTGAATCAAATTATTCAAACACTACGTCATACATCAACAACCAAATAGGAGAAGTGCTTCAGGCTATCCGTTTCAAGCTACATTCACAAATATAAAAAGAAGCTAAGTAAAAATTTGCACTTACTCGAGGCATGATCACAGAGGCACATAGCAATGCTCAGCAGTGGTGCTGTTGTTTCGCTGAAATTCCATTGTTTTCTTACTAAACACATCGTTATCACTTGGTGAAAAATTCCCTCAGCTCTATGAGAGCGGACGTAGCTTAGCTGGCTGAGATTTTAGCGGAAGTACGTCATCGCCCTGTGTGCATATACCCCATTGCCTCCTCAGCTGGAACCTTTTATCCAAGTAAAGAAGGGGGAGAACTCTAGGTTAAGGCCAAATTTCGAGCTTAGAGGATTTCCATTGGACAACATGCCAAATATTAGGGATGCACCGAAATGAAAATTCTTGGCCGAAACCGAAAAAGAGGAAACCAAGGCCGAAAACCGAAACACCGAAAGAAATTATGCCAATTATTAATACCATTGAATTTATGGCTATGACTGTGTACTAACCTTACTAAAATCAAGGCATTGCAATTGCAAAAATTAATATTAAAGTTTCAAAGAATAAATCAATTACAAATTATGAAAATATTTATTTGGCACATTGCAACAATGCACAGTATAAAATAAAATAAAATTCAAACTAAAATGTTTAACTTGACCCCACTACATTAAACAACTGGCCTGCTGAAAGGTTGTAAAATTAAATATGTTCTCTCATAAAAACAAAGTGCATTTAAGTCAAGTGCATTTTAAATTTTTCTCTGTAGGACTACTACAAGAAAGTGCATTCAGAACAAGTGCAACTGCTAAAGATACAACAATATTTTCTCTGTAGGCCTACAACATAATAGTGTATCAAAACAAAGACTGCCATAGCCTATATGTTAACTGTAGAACTTTAACAACAACAAATGCACCAAGAATTGCAGATGTGCAAAGTGGATAATACATATTTAAACACTAGACAAGCCCATTCTACTTCTTGAGGTAAAGTGGCAGGTTTTTCTTGATGAAGAGTAGCTTCTCTGCTTTATCACAGTGAAGTCTGTTTCTCTTCTCATCGAGAACATGAGCTGCTGCAATTCTGCTCCAATTCTTTTGAATTCCATGCCGTAACTATTACTTCTCCATTAAAACTCCACATTGTAGTTATTTATCGCCCTCCAGGTCAACTGGGCGAATTTCTAGAAGAACTAGACATGCTGCTCTCGTCTTTCCCTGAGGACGACTCGCCGCTTCTTGTCTTTGGGGATTTCAACATCCACCTAGAGAAGCCTTATGCCTCAAACTTCCACTCACTGCTTACCTCCTTCAATCTCCAACTAGTCCCCACCACAGGTACCCATAAGTCAGGTAACCAACTTGATCTTATCTACACACGCAGCTGTGATACAGAGAACACTTTGATTACACCTCTGCACGTCTCTGATCACTTTTTCATCACTTTTAATTTAATACTGCATTCCCGCAACTCACCAACTCCGCTGCCAGTCTCATTTAGGCGGAATCTGCGCTCCCTTTCTCCTGTCCATCTTTCATCTGTCATAGAAACCTCCCTTCCATCCTTAATCATGGATGATCAGCTGACTTTTAAGGATCACGTTACTAAAACAACTCGGTCATGCAGGTTTGCATTGTACAACATTAGAAAGATCAGACCGTTCTTAACAGAACATGCAACACAGCTTCTCGTCCAGGCACTTGTCATTTCTAGACTGGATTATTGTAATGCTCTTCTGGCCGGTCTCCCAGCCTGTGCCTTCAAACCTTCAAACTATAATGTTCTCTATATACTTGCTTATACTATCTTGACGTTGTATTTGAAACCTTGTATTACTAGCACCTCTCGTGAATATTGCTTACTTAGACGAATCGCTTGCTGTTTTCCTCAATTGTAAGTCGCTTTGGATAAAAGCGTCTGCCAAATGAATAAATGTAAATGTAAATGCTGCACTGAACAGTCTCTCGCTGTCAGTGCTTGTGCACGGAGCAGACAAGTACTTGCGTGCCATCTTTGCCAGGTAAGGAAAGCAGCCGTGATTATTTCTCCAGTAGACAAGAGGGTTATCACTTCTGGGGATGGGGACTTCAGACAGATAACCATCTAGCGGTTGAGCTTGTCGTCTGCCTGACATTTGAGAGAGTGTATTTAAATAGGGCCAGTGCATAAATAAAAAATTTTTGTCAAATGAAAAAAAATATCTAGCAGAAATATGGCAACAATCTGAAAATCACATATATAGTAGCCTAAGTCAGAAAAGATTAGCCTACCTATTATTATTTGAGGCACTTTCTTGCAGGATTTCACTGAACATATCAGACAAGGAGGGTGCATGCCCCTCATCTGGTGCAGAGAGACAAGTCTTTTTTTCTGCGCTCTGATCTCCTTCTGCGCTGTGCGCTGCTCCGTCTCCATGCGGGTTCTCCGCATCCATCGCGGCCTGGATCATTTCTCGTGCGCGCTGCTTTATTTCCGCGTCCAAGTAATGATCTTTATAACGCGGATCAAGTACAGTCGCGATGAAGTGCAGAGGATCCGAATAGATCTCAGTGAAACGTGTGCTGACAGACTGTAAGAGTGTACTTTTCATTGTTTTCACTCCGTGGTCCGTCTCAACTGATTTGCTTAGGAGACGCTTTAGTGCTGCGATTAAAGGAATAACGTCCGCTACAGATGCATCAGAGAAGCTGATCTCTTTAGTTAGCTGCTCAAAGGGGGCAAGAAGAGAGAGAATGTTCTCTATTAAGACCCACTGGTGTGAAGTGAATGTCGCGGGGAGCTCGTGATCTGCGCTATATGCAGCCAAGACTCGCTTTTGCCCAAAGATGCTTTGCAACATGTAATAAGTGCTGTTCCACCGCGTACTCACGTTTTGCTGGTGTTCCAAACTGATCTTGCATAGACTGCAAGCGGGAATAGGCCAGCTGAGAATGTTTAAAGTGGCCAACAATTCTTATGCCTATAGCCAGTACGTCTTTTACGCTGCGTTGAGACAGCACTCCCTCATTCACAGCCAGATGTAGTGTGTGGGCCATGCACCGTATTCCCTTCAGCTGGCTGTCTTCTATCGCTTTTGCCATATTTCTTGCATTGTCACTGACAATGATCGAATGCACTTTAGATCGGTCTATTTGCCAGGTGTCGAACATATTGGCGAATGCATCAGAAATGGCTGCTGCTGTATGTGACCCTCGAAACTCTTGTGAATGGAGCAGAATCTTTTGCAGCTGAAAATCAGCGTTGATCCATTGTGCGGTTAGACTGAGCATACTGGTAAGGCTGACGTCTGAGCTCCATATGTCTGTCGTGAAACTGATTGCTGAAATATCTGCAGCTATATGCTCATGGACGTGAGTTGCAACAACATTAAACAGCTCAGGTAAACACACCTCTGAGAAATGTTGTCTGCTCGGCATGGCATAACGGGGCTCAATGTGCTCGATCAGCCTACGAAATCCCAAATCTTCTACGACAGAGAATGGCTGATCATCTAAGGCAATGAATTCCATAATCTTTTGTGTAATGGCCTTTGCCTTGACACCATCACTGGGAAACTCCCTTGCCTTTTCAAAAACGTCCGCCACAGACGGAGTGGGCGTGCTCGGAGGGGTTTTCCTTTTCTGTGCCGCGTTTCTCTCATATTCAGCATAGCGATCGGGATGTTTGGATTTCAGGTGATAAATTAAACCCGACGTGGAGAAAGTCTTTGCAGATGCACCCCCTCTTGAAATTTCGGCATTACATGTTTTGCAAATCGCTATCCGTGGGTCTTTCTCAGATATACTGAAATACATCCACACCGCAGACATGTTGCTCCAGACAAGCACGTGCAGGCCGCGGTTTCTGTTTACGTCATCACAGCATCCTTTTTCGGCCGTATTGTTTCGGTGATAAAAGTATTTCCGTTGGAAATAAAAAATTTTCGTTGGCCGAATATTCGGTGCATCCCTACCAAATATGTATTAGGTGGCTTTCACACTTGTAGTTTAGTTCGGGACGGGGCACGGTTCGCATGAAAAATCGCTAATGTGAAAGCTGTCAAGCAAACCCGGGTGCGCACCTGACTACCGAATACCGAACCCGAGACTACCTGAAGGAGGTGGTCGGAGTTCGGTTGCTCTCGAACTGTGCCGCGGTTCGCATGATTATGAAAGCAACACGGACCCGGGTGCGCACTTGATGAGGAAGTAAAGTGACCTGTGCATACGTTTAAGCCGATTACGATGTATTTCCTTTAATAAAACACATGTAAGATATGATAGTATATATAGTTTACGTTGGATTTGAACAAGAGTGAGCCTGCATTGTATTTCGTTGCGAGTGGAAAGCGGCAGATCAATGATAATCCGCTGTTTCCTCAAAATAGTCTGTTTGCAAGCGGCAGAATGCCATCTGCATGCAACCTGCATACAGTAAACCCAAATGTCATTTACTCTGCTGCGCATAATATCACCAAATTAATAAAAACACAATATATTAATTTGTGTTCTGTTTTCTGTCATGCGCTGTGCACATTTCTGATGATGTAAGACAAAAGCACCAGGGTTCGCACTAAGTTGAGTCTGAAACCAAACCAACGCTGCGGGGGGCACCGGGAACAATCGCACTTAAGTTCGGATCGCAGCAAACGAGCCCAGTCTGAAAACGTACTTAGTTATAATATTTTATGTGATATTGATGTTGATGCAAACTTGTGAACTCAAATATTTTTTTTTTAACTGCTTTGGTTAAATAAATTTCCTGTAAAAATAGGCCTAGATCTTCACTCTTTTTTATTTATTTATTATTTTACGTCTTAGGGCTGTGTATCACCAACAACTTCACAATACCATATGCATTACATTTAGGGGTGGGAAGCACAGGGTCCCTCACAATATTATTCAATCGCGATACATGGCGCACGCTACCGGTAATATCACGATGCACCAATTCTGTGATAATCGATATATTGCTTGATAATCCTATGATGATACATCATGATATCTGCCTAGCTATGAAAAAAATGCCCATAAAAAGTTGGATTGCAATATTTGTCTCTTATTCAAGTTCCAAACATTTTTCAGTAGGTAAATTAAATGCATATTACCAACATGAATAACATTTCAAGTTAATTTAACAAATTTTATGCTTAAATTAAGAGCTTTTCTTTGTAAAGTGACACATTCAGGGCTCTAAAAGTTAGGTGCACCCAAATTTTCGACCACATCGCATTTAACGCCGCAGTTTTACAAGTTCACTTTTTTTAATCGCTGTCCATATAGACAATATTGCAGGGCTCTAGACTAACATTTCAGAGAGATGGCACTGGTAGCACCAGCCCTAAATTTGGTTGCACCAGAGTTATGGGGTGAGACAAGAAAAACTATTCACTAAAACTACATCCAAACGTGTTAAATACACCAATACATTAATTACAAATTAATATAAATTATTGTTTATACTCAAACTCTCTTTCAACACTTCAACCATATTTAAGGCAGATCTTTAACAAAATTATTTCCTTTAAATTCCTTTAATGTCAGTGAGTGTTTTGAGGGTCGTCCTTTGTTGTTTGATGAACATTATAAACAAGACATTTTTATTATGCTGCTGCCCCTTTAAAGCGACAATGAGTAGCTTTTTTGACCTTAAAATAATGTCTCTAAAATTATTTTAGTGGTAGGACAACTTTTAACTGGACGAATTTTACTGTTGCTGCTACCTAAGCAGCCTCCTATCGGCTGAAATCACACTTGTAACTTTTGGTGTGCGGGTCGGTACAAGCCCTGCCTACCCCTGCTTTACGGCAAACGTCACATGTTTTACTCGTTGCCTGGGAGAAGTTAGCGAACAGCAGAGCAAACAGTAAAAGTATCCAAAACATCACCATGGCAGAGCCAGCAAAAAAACCAAAGAGGGTTATTTTGGAGGAAGCAAAGAAAAGAAAGCGAGAGAGTGATCGGACACGAGGCCAGTCACGAATTAATATTGGACAGGCTTACACTCGGTGGCGCGAGCTGCAAGGGGCAATGGGTTGCAAAACTGATGGAGACCTAGCGGTCCTGCTCCTGGATTCGTGTTATTTGTAAATTTTTGGCTACTCTCCTGTACTTTTGAACGTATTTGTTAGTCTGTGTCATTAGCGCACCACCGGTTGACACTTTTTAAACGTGAGGTAGCTGAGAGATAATATATATTGTTGCCGGTGTCGATAGCTAGCATGTTGTCGTGTCTCGTCATGAATGTGTGTAGTGCTTGTCAATGAAGACTAATAAAACCACAATAAATGTGTTGTGGTAAAAAGTTGCAGATTCCTTATTTCAGACCAGTAAAATTACGTAATTGTTGAACAGTTCAGTCGTTGAGTAGGCTAATGTTATCGTATATATATGTACATGCTATGCGCTGTTTTCATAGCGGGTTGAGTGTAGATATTACATATTTTACACAAAACACAACGCCTGGTCACGAGTGTGTTTAATGACTTCAGAAAAAATAACAAAAGAAAATTACTATAGGTTACAAACACATTCACGTCCATGCGTTGTGTTTTGGGTAAATAAAAATGTTCTATGTAGCTAGCACGCTAGGTGCTAACTTCTAACAATCAGCTGTAACCCCAGAGTCTACTTTGAGGTTGTAGTATAGCTTTGTAGTCCGCCGGGTCCATCAGCTTTGTAAACAAACTCAGGTGTATTGAGCTGCTAGCGGGAAATCTTTGTGACAGTTTTTACGACACTGAAAGCAGAAAATTCCGCTTATCAACCACGTGGGGCAACAGTGAGCAGAAGTTACTCGTTGTCGCTTTAAGAGCGAGTATATAGATATATGGATCTAAACTGCGACACATGCGTTTCACAACTGTTTATGTTCATGAAAGAAACTACTTTTACAAGAAAACTTGCTAATATGGGAATTTTGACGTACTTTGTGTATGTCCTTTTTAAAGTAAGAATACATGAAAGAGAACTCAGCTTAGTATTTTGCACTCTGACTGTCTGGCGTGCGCAAGATATCTCAAACAACCTGAGAGAACTGCAGTCTGTATTGATACATATGTTTGACTTTTATCCGTGACGACTGACAAATAAATATTATTTAACGTTATGTCTCTACAATAGTGTAGTGCGAAGTTTAAACGCACTGTTTCAAATGTTGTTTTCTGCATTAGCTTCACACTGCATACAATAGGCTACAAGCAACATATTTCGTTATCTTTACTGTATTGTACCTTAGCCGTGGAAATTCTTGGATTCTGCAGCCAAAACATATTTATTTATTTGCAAAAGTGAGCGCTTCTCTCGTCTGCTCTGTCGATCCTTTTTCTTTTTTTGTCTGCTCTGTCGATCCTTTTTTTGTTTGCTCTGTCATTCCTTCTGCTTCGTCTTTAGGATTGAATGCGCCCAATTGCGTGCGCCGCTCTACACCTGCGCATTACGGGGGCGGGGCACTGATAGATAATGGCTGAAGCAAGGGCGAAATGGAGTGACTGGAAGTACCGCTTGCGCAATATAACATTTCGGGGCATTACATTTATAACGCACAAATGTATATGTATGTGTATTCCATATACATCTCTCCATATTCCATATACATATATACATCTCTCAGTATATATATATATATATATATATACATTTGAGTTTGGCGGTCGTAAAAAACTGGTATGCTTTGCAGTCAATCGTTCTTTTCATCTTCTCTCATCACATCCACTCGGTTTATCTGACGGGTCTAGGCTACTCACCTCCCTCTGTCTGGCAGCGCATGCATTTTCAAACGTGCGCACACGTACAGGAATATCTGGACCACAGCTAATCAGAGGAGGGGTCCGCCCTTCACTATCTCTGATTGGTTTAGACTATGATATGGGACTAATGTGTGTCTGTTGTTGAACCACAGGGAGACTTTCAGAGTCGCAGAGACTTTTTGTCCCTCGAACGACTGGTCGCACCGGTGCGACCTCAGATTTTTTTTTTTTGTCGCACCATTAAGAAATTAGGTCGCACGTACGACCATATTGGTTGCACTCTAGAGCCCTGACATTTAACTCTATAGAAAATTGTATAAACCTTTAGCAGCCTCTTGTTTCAACCTGGTAATATCGTAGTGCTAACCAAATTAAATTAAATAAACTTGAAAACATTTCAGTGCACCAACTTACATTAAACCTAAGCACATTACCTGTCATCCTCAAATATGCATGAAATATCTTTTGTTTTCAGCGTACTCTCTGCTTTCTCAGACTAGTTAACACTTGTTCACGTTTCCCTCATTTATGCATCAAGTGCCACCCAGTGGAGTCATGATGTAATAGTGCTTGGAAATCTATTTAGTGCATCTTTTTAAAATAATTGACCTATTTAAAATATCGATATTTGGTGCCAGTGTATCGATTCTCGAATCGCACAGAGAAGGACAATGATACATCGCCATATCGATTTATTGTCTCACTCCTAATTAAAATACAACAGGGTTTAACAATAAGGACTCCCCAATGGCCCGGGGCCAGTATTGGAGACCCTCAGGTCAGAACTGTTACTTGCCCAATCGGGCCAGTGATGTATCGTCACTAGGGCTGGGAGATTAATCGAAATCGAACCGCAATTGTGAAAAATATGAAACGCGTCTGTTCCAGTCAAAGCAAAAGCATGACTGCCTGGCTTGCCTTGAGTGACAGTCTTACTAACCAATTGAGTGAGCGCACCTCCATCGCGACGCGATGTCGCGTCAGTCGGGCGCCTTGCAGTTCGTTCGTATTAAATAAAGATGTAAACGCAGCTGTATTAAGCACAACATATGGCCTGCATTCTATTGTTGTGTAAAAAGTTTCTGTAATAGTTCAAATACTAATGCTGCCGTCTCGTCATTTTGAGGTCGTAGAGCCCCAGGATGTTTTCGTTTAAAATGTTTGTGCTGCTGTGGTATGCCATCTCAATTTTACACAGTGTGCAGAGCACTATTTTATTTGGTCTCTGCTTGAAGAATTCCCACACTTTTGACCGCGTTCTGGCTGTTTGGTTTAACGCCTGATTGACGTAATCAACGTAATCGACTTGGTCGACATGTCGTTCCAGCCCTAATAATTAGGCAAATAAAAAAAACAGTGCTTATGTCATATGATATTACTTCAGCTCTGAAATGACAGACACCAAACAAAAAAGGTATTTTGCAAGACCTGTGTGACAACCACTGATCTGTGGTCACAACACATCAATAGCTCCCTTCAGTACTGGGGAAAAGATACATTCTTAGATGTTGTTATTATTAGTACATGAACTTTATCTTACACATTTTATCTCCCCAATAGATTCTAATTTGCAACAAGTTTTAGAAATTAGTCTATTAGGGCTGGACGATATGGCTAAAATTTATATTGAGATTGATTCATTAATTTCGGTCGATGCAATATAATTCTGATAACGATATGAACAATATTACAAAAAGCAAAATGTAAGATATAAGTTGAGAGAACCCTCAGATATGATACCCAATAAAATGCTGATCAAAATCATTCTAGATGCCAGCAGTGTGCAAAGCTACATATGATTAGAATAAAATCTTTTTGTATAGGACTGTGCCCTTACCTTGTGTAAGAATCAAATATTAGAATCATGTTACCAATAAAAGAGAGAATATCTTCTCTAAATGTGCTTCAAGGCATAATTCCTTACTTCAAAATGTGCTGTAAAGTAGGGTCGCACGGTGTACCAGTGCTACGGTAGCATCGCGATGCAAAAGCTTTAAAATACCCGCGATGCCATTCTATTTTTTTAAACGGTAGTTTAACTACGATACTACCGTGAGTAATGTTGCATATGTGCATTAACGTTCATTTAAACACTTACATCTGTGTTTTTGTGCTGTTTCTCTCCTAAACGAATCGTTGTTTTGAAAGCCTCAGACGAGATAACGATTCAGTGAGTCATTCATCAAGACAAATTGGTTGAATGATTCACTGACTCAGTAAAAAAAATGGCCACCACCTACTGGCCGCTTTAGTTTCACATTTAAAGTAAGCCTAATGTTTCCCATTATAAACATTGCTGTATAAATGAATTTTGTCACACATTTCAGGGCTCTACGCTAACTTTATTTTTTAGGAGCGCTTGTGCTCTTAATTAAAATAATTTTGGAGCACAGTCAAAAATTTAGGAGCACAGACATTTTAAGTTTTATTTAGAGCCAGCAATGTTAATGTAATTATCATCATAAATCCTAAATATGCAAAAAGATGCACAAATATGAAAAGGCATAAAAACTGAGCTTATTAATTATTAGGAAATTCAGGAACACAGTATGAGACATGACAGTACAGTTGTTTACCTTCTCATCAGTGTTAATTTATTTTGACAACCATTTTTGATTTAGTCTTAGTCTTCATCTTGAGAGAAAAATACTTAATAGTCTTAGTCACATTTTAGTCATTTTGTCTTTCATAGTTTTAGTCAACGAGAAGTTATTGCATTTTTGTTAAGTTTTAGTCATTACTTTTAGTCAAACTGCAGTTGCCAACATTAATGTTGGTTTTCATTTTATATGTAATCTTTAAACAAAAATAGTCATAATTCTTCTCTCTTTAGACCAAATCGGTTAAGCTTGTGAGAAAATTGAATCAAGGTAGTAGTTTGCATTGACATTGCTCTTTGCAGGATTTGGAACAACATGAATAAATAATGACAATTTTTATGTTTGGGTGATGAACTAAGCCATTACAGCAGTGAAAAAAATAGCAACTTATAAAACAAATACAATAGAGATACAAATTCAATAAAACTCATTTTTCAGATACAGTATGTTTACTTTTATTTAACATCTTTTGTTGTTTTAACAATAGTGACAGAGACAGGTATTAAATCAGGCTGCTGCCCCTTTAAGACCGAAGGCATGCATGCAATATACTGACACATATCCAGTTTTCACACCTGTTTACCTTTACTTAAGCCATTATACCGACTGTGTTTACGTGAGATACTCCACAAAAAGCACATTTTGACATCTGTGTGTGTATTTTAGCACTGATAACTGTCTTTGAACTTTGCTGCTTGTTTGATTGGCATGAAAAGCGACCAATTGCAGTGCGAAATGTCGCAGTTTGTGTGTGATGTACGTGTATTTGCGCATTTGGGGGTTGTAGTTTTTTTTAAGGGATTGCGTTTATAAAGCGGTTCACGAGCTCTGATCTATCAGTCGCACCAGTGCGCCTAAATATTTTTTCATGGTCGCACACATTGATTTTCAGTCGCAAATATTTATAATTAATAATATTAATATGTATTATTTAATAGTATATACAGTATAACTAAATGTTGATATAAAAATAGAAACACAAATGCAAAAATGTAAATTACAATTATTTGTTTATAAAATTGCACATATTAAAAACACTTTGAAACACATATTTTAATGAACTCAAAAACGTTGTTTTAAATAAGTTTTTGCGCTTTGCTTCCTTCCTCCATTCCTGTCAGGAACCAGCCATTGTGTGATAATTTTTCCACCTCTTTGTCAGTGAAGCTCTTGGTGTGGCCATTTTTCTATACTACTACTGTAAACAACAAACAATATCCAAAAAGCAATTAATAAATGATGAAAAGCACATCTCATTTTCGAGTGATTACTGATCAGAAAAGAAATTGTTGCCAAACTGTTAGAAGTAAAACAAACTTACTGTCAAGGAGTTGATCACTAACGTTAGCTTTCCCTGGTTACACCACACTGTTAAGTGAAAAAACACAAATTATTCCAAAACTGAATTCACAAATTTAAAGAGAAATTAAAGACAAAAAATATATACCCTCGTGATTGAAATCCAACATGTAAATGGTGTAAAACTTCCATTCCCTGAAGCCAGCGGCTAAGGAAACACGCCATTGTATTGTCAGGTTTGAAATTTGCCATGTAACAATGCAAGTTAATCTTAATGTTAATTTATAATTTAAATACACATTTCTGTTGAATAAACAGAACAAAAAAAAAAACAAACGTTACAACAACAGTTTGAAAGTGTATGGTATTTATCCAACTATCTTTAAAGAGTAAATAGCTTTTGATTTTTAAGGGTCTACTTTGGTTTTTGGAGTGTCTGGCAACAGGTTTATGTACATACATGTACTTATTAAAACACTATTATTTCGTAATAATAAGCCGTTTTTATTACCTTATTTCTTGATTGGCTCTCAAATGATTTGTTCCGCGATTCATCGGTCTAATCCCCGCTTTTCCGCTAGCGTAGTCTGATGTGATTGGCCAGATGGTCTAGTCTGCTGTGATTGGTTTAGTGCATGTGTTCAAGTTGTCGCGAGCAGGCGGGGACTATTTCTAGAGACGTAGCTACATGGAGGTTAAAGACTCGGACGGGTCACGACTCGTTCGCGTGATTCAGAGTCGACTCCCATTTTTACAAGCTAATAACTTTCTTATACGTTCACCTTCAGATGAACAACTTTGGCAGACTGCTTACTTTCAAACACGGCAACATTACACAATGCATGAAATGCATTGTTTATGATCTCGGGGAATGCACTTTTTAAAGCCACCACTGGAAAACCGCGTCTAGTGGCAAACAAACATCCGTTTATCTGCATATGGAAATGTAGTTGGTACAAATAAAAAAACATTCTAAAACATTACTGCATATCTGCTGCTATCATTTATTGGTAGGCATACAGAAGTATTCTCAGGCTTCATTAGGTATTATGCAAGAAAGTCACGCTTGTAAGTTAACGTTAGCTGTAGCAGCTAAAGTAACGTTACTTTAGCTAAAAACTTGCATGCACCGTTAAATAACAAGTCTATTTATCAACTTCTGGTACGTAAATACTAGAAATATAAATGCACAGGATGCTTACCAGAATTATATCCTCAAAATGTTACGATATTCACATTTCTTGGTAAACAACTGTTAAACAGGTATACAACTTAGCGTCCACGCTGCACGCCCACACAAACAAACACAAGTGAGACTCCTCCTGCTAAAACTCTCTCTCACTGTTAGACGAGTGAATGAGTCATAGAGCGCAAAGCGCGTTTAAATTATATTAAAGTAGAAATGACCACCTGTATTACATCTACATTGATTTACTGCTATTATAAAAAATAAATGAATGCTCTGTACTAGATTAATGTGCTTTACTACCTTAATTATTTATGTTTTTTATGCATTTATTGCTTTCTTATACAAATTCGCGACATTAATGTGCAGCTAACAAATAATCATATACAATCAGAGAATTAAGTCAATTTAAAGTTAAACACGTAATTATAGCCAGATCCACACCAGTTCCATTGAGCAAGAAGCGGGCCAGTGCTATACGTCCTAACAAAACCGAAGGTGCGGCAGCCCAGGGTTTTTCCTGGCTCAAAATGAGGCTGAGGTGGTACCATCCTGATCATGTGCATGCAAACTACGTTTTCCTTGTTAAATGTGCGCTTCATGGTACCATCATTTTCACATGTTGTTTTAAGTGAATTTGATGTTGAACAGCACATACAAAAAAACTTAATTGTAATTTGTCATCAAATTTTTAAAACCCCTAAAATGCAAATATTACATTTGGTAACACTTCAGTATAGGGGGCAATTCTCACTATTAACTAGTTGTTATTAGCATGCCTATTATTAGCATATTGGCTGTTTATTAGTACTTTTAAAGCACATATTCTGCATGACCATACTCTACATCCCTTATCCTCCCCAATACCTTAACCTAACAACTATATTATTTAAATTTAAGGCAATTTCTCATTTGCATAGTTTAAGTTTTATCATTAAAACCTATATTTTAGTATTCGTTTTCAATTGTCTTAATAATATATAAATAACATAAAAATATTAAAATTATTATTTTTGCGTGTAGCAACTACAAAATGTATTTAAATACATTTTGAAATATGATATCTGAAATAAATGGCGGAGGCGGCACAAAATTAGGCGGAGGCGGCCGCCTCTAAATTCTCTATGCAGTAAAAACCCTGCAGCTGGCCGCGGCCGGTCTGGAGCATACACGCCGATGCTGATTCTGAGCCGATGGCGCCGGAGGGCTGCAGGGGCTCGGCCCGATTACTACATGCTATCTGGGGGAATGGCACAGAATCTGGCAAATGCATTATTGCTTAACCAGAAAGTAGCGCTAAACAGCTAACTAAATTCAAATTGTGCTATGAATAACATTTTTCAGATGCGTTTTAAATATGTCATCTGCTTGTTTTGCGTGTAAATTTCAGCAGCATTCTTGTATAACGATGAGGACGCGCGAACACATGAACTACATTGAAGCTACTGTCAAACAGCATTTGCGGATTCCTGTCAAAATAAAAGTCCGGTTAACTTGAACAAGTTATCAAACACACACGTTTTTATCACACAAACCCCTTTTTTTTTTTTTTTTACCACTGAGTATATTATTTACTTCAGTGAATTGAAGTAAATATGCTAGTAAATTTTTTTTTAAATAGCACTTATTTAAAAAAAGGTTGTGTATTAATTTTATGTAGACCTAAAAACAGAAAAGAAAGAAAGAAATTGCACTAGTAAAATACTGTTTAATTTCCATAGTTGTACATTATACCTTATGTTTTACTGAATGGTACAAATTATCTACTGTAGGTTTTTTAATACAATTTAAGTGAATATGTGGGTAAATATATTACAATTAGTAAAAGACGGAACATACAGAATCAAAAAAATTGAAAAAACAGAATTTGTGAAAAAATAAAATGGAATTTGGGAAAAAATAAAACTGATTTCATAGTGCCCTACACATGTTAGGGGAGGAGCCACTCAAATTCGGCCCCACCCAATTATCTCAAGTTTTGCTATTTCATCTATTGTTTATAATTGCCAAGCACAAATACAAGTTATAAATGACAAATACAAAGTTTTAGGCTGATTTAAGCAAAAAACCATTGCCATTATTGCTCTTGATAATGTAATCATGATGATAAATGGCAAATAAAACATTAAAAGAATATGACATGCAAAAATGATTTTAGACTGCAGACAAACTATTTGATAGTGATACATACTGTTGTTCTCAGGGAATTTTTTTTTTGGGGGAGTGTGAGGATAAAACTGCGCTGACTTTCACGAGTTCACAACTCAAATTATATTTTGTTCATTCTGATTTTATCTCCATCATGTTCCGCGGCTTGTCAGTTTCACTGAAGAGAAAAATGAAATTATAGAAACAAAGAAAATTATATATTTTTTATTTTGCATGTGTTTGTATATGTCTTCTTGTGCACGAGCAACATTTCGTGTGGAGTCTTTGTGTTGTAAAGTGCTCAAACTACGATGAGACAGGTGTCAGTTGTCCTGTCAGCTAAACAGAGCCAGAAACAGCTCTGGCTTTCACGCGTTCCCGCAGCTCTCCTAATCACAAATTAAATATTTTTATTCTGCATGTGTCTGTATGGATGTCTTCTTGTGCATGAGCAACATTCCTTGTGGAGTTTTTGATTTTTAAAGCTCTCAAAATACGGTAAGAACAACTGGCAGGTGGCAGTTGTCCTGTCAGCTAAACAGAGCCAGAAACAGCGCTGGCTTTCACGCGTTCCCACAGCTCTCCTAAAAGAATTGATCAGAGTAGGGCTGCAACTAACGATTATTTTTACTGTTGATTAATCAGTAGAATATTTTTTCGATTAGTCGACTAATCTAACAAATTTTTTTTTTCAATTAATCTAGTGATTATTGTTGGATTATCGGATTAATTATTTGTTAAACTTTCCAGTAAAATAATAAGTACAGCTTCTACCATTAGTATTTCCAACTTTAAAAGTTTTATTAAATAATTTTCTAAAAAATAATACTTTAATTAAATTCATTTAATTCGAACATAAATACTGCTTAACACAGTGCAAAACATCCTGCACAAAGCTTTGCATCTTCCTGAAAAATAAAACGAACAGAATAACAACATTAGTAACATATTTAAGCATATGAACTGTAACAATATATTAGCAATATTTCTAAAAGGGTAGTGCATGACAATAATTGTATTCTAGAAAGGGTAGTGTATTTATGTAATTTTTATTATAAAATGTATAAACGGAGAAAGCATGACAAAATGTAAGATGTATAACGTTACAGGTCTAATTTACAATCTGTTATGAATTACCATAAATATAAGATTTACCTGATTTATGCCAATAGTATACGAAAATGCACTTGTATATGCACAGTGTTTACATATAGCTTACAGCCAGGCTGAGCCAGCATAGAATTAATGTAAAGCGTAATGTTAATGTAAATACATTAGCATTATTACCGTATGTGCTTCAACTCTAGGGTGACGTCCATTATGAATCATTGCCCATAACAAAACAGGTAAGAACTTACTGTACAAACAAATGTTCGCTCAGCTGGCTCGTCGTTTTGAGGTCGGCGATTCAAAGGATGTTTTCTCTTGAGGAGCTCTTGCATAGCAGTTGTGCTGCCGTGGTTAGAGCATGTGAGCGGAGCGAAAGCATAGTGGGGAGCGGAGCGTTGATTTTTCTCCCAGAGCATTAGGGCTGTCAAAATTGCTCAAAAATTACGCTCGAATATTCCCTCTAAAAAAAAACACAAATATTCGAACTATTCGAACATCTGGTTGCGCATTTTGTCAATGACGCGCATTACGTCAATAACAGGACAAATTAATACAAAGAGACATAACTATTTGTATATGTAGTCTATTTAAGTTTAAACATATTTGACAATGTATTACCTACACAAAAACAAGTAAATCAACTAATGGCCAAGACCGCAGACCTCACTCTCTCTCGCCCTCACCCTCACGCTCTCTTCGCATAACGGTTCAAATGAACAAACAAATTTTGAGTGCTGATCAAGAGTTTTGTGCAAGCAATTTAAGGTCGTGACTTTTGTCCCAAATATAGCAGGCTTCATTCAGTGATTGAAACGAATTTTATTAATATTAATTGAAGTTTTACTTATTGAACGCTCCGAGCGAGCTGTGCTGTGGTAAACATGGAACTTTTCCTTGACATGAAACGGTAAATAATCAAACCAGTGGAAGCAGTGCATTTATCCTTTATTCATGCAATATCTATTCAGTCAGTACAGTAGCCTACACTTTAGTAATGTTTCTGTTTAACGTTAAATAAAATGACACAATTCCGAGAAATGTGACAACAAATAACTTTTACCCTGAGGTTCATAAAAAATAAAGTGCTATTAAACACGAAAAAGGCTACTTACATTCTTGGTGCTTGTATAAAAAAGGGAAAAAACTGACTGCAGTGCAATTTATTCCATTGTGTTTTTAGTGCACTGTCACCCATCCACGACACTAATCGGTCTCATGTCCTTACAAATGAACGAAATTAATTTCTCCATTATGGCCTCTTGTCATGTTGCAGACAAAGAGCTTGTGGCGGGCAAAGCAAAGTAAGTGTCAAGACGTGACTGTTTAGCTGGAGTTCCATACATTATGCCATGCTCATTTGGGTGCACATTTTCGAGATGTGACCTCATGTTGCTAGTGGTCGAATGGTATGCTAACTGCATCTTACATAGCTTGCTTACAACTTTATCTCGGGGCTCAACAATTTTACCTCCTACCGACCAAAATCCAAAGTACTTCCAGACATGGCTTTTTAGATTTTGGGGGGTTAAAATCGCTTTCTCTGCTGCGGTCGAGTTGGGCTCTGCACTTTCTGCCATTTCCATGCAAGACGCGTCAACTTTCAGCAGTGACGCTGTGCCAGACAGTGCAACTCCTGTGACCTGTCCCTGAACCCTCAGGCGCGCTAGCGCGCCCACTCGCAAAGCAGACAGCCACGCCTCTACTACCGCAGGCGTTTTTTTCCACATTTTTTTTATTCGAATATTAATTTTCACCTTCGAAATTCGTTTTTTTTTTTAACTATTCGAAGATATATATTCGAATTTAGAATATTTGTTGACAGCCCTACAGAGCATTGAGCGCCTTTCTGAAACTTTTGCTCCGCTTGCTCAGCCTTTTCTGTGATTTGCTTTACGCTGCTGGATTGCTGTCTCATGACATGTACACTGCATGGGCCTAAAGTCTGAATAATAAAACAACGGCAACTATAAACGCCTCGTCCGTTTGAGGAGATGCGCGCGCGACCAGCAGAGGCTCGCGGTGCGGAGCAACAAAGCTTGATAAAGACTAATTTAAGTTTTTTTCCCCCCTAAAATTACTATTTAATTCTCGTGAGACGTAGTCATTGCAGTGTCATACATAACCAATGTAACAGTTGCTTTTCTATAATGAAACCTGAATAATGTGACGCGTCGACGCATTTCAAATACACCAACGCATTTTCGTAGTTGACGTAATCGATGACGTTGATGCGTCTTTGCAGCCCTAGATCAGAGTCAAAGTCAAATAATGAAACACTGGCAATAATTTTAGCAAAAAATAAATTTAATGTAATGCCTATAGCAAAAAATATAAACTCGGACAATGACAAAAAGGCCTATAGGATCATGTTTTCTAGACCAGATAAAATATTTACATTCACAGCAATAAAACATTTTTAGGATGTCATAGTCAGTGTTGGGTGTAACTAGTTTCTAAGTAATTAGTTACTGTAATTGAATTACTTTTCCTTTGAAAAATTAAAGTAATGGATTGCTCTTAGTTTTTGTATAATTTAATTACAGTTACTTCTGATGTAATTAAACTAATAATTAGTTTAATTACATCTGTGTGTAATATACACAATAGTGGAATTGACATCAAAATCCAAAGTCTAACTTTAAAATGCATGCTTTAATGTATCATTCTCACATTTGTAATACTTTGGTCAGTTAATAAAAATACTTTATATTTTATAACTTGATGTTTTATATTATTTATTTGAATGAATTAAAAGAGCCGTTTCATGTCTATCCTTGAATCACTTAACCAATCAAGGTTGATAAAGAAAATAATACTTTTTGGAGAGAGTAATTTGTACAGTAATCTAATTAATCTGATCTAACACTATTAAATATGTAAATAATAACTAGTAATTAATTACCTTTTCAGAGTAACTTGCCCAACACGGTCATAGTCCAGTATAAAAATTGCAGGAACACTTAATGCACTATTTAAATTCCATAATTTCAAAAAATGAATTGTGTTTTAACCATATTTTATTTTAAACACAATAAATTGTTACATTGTTGACTTCACAATTTTTATCTGACATTTTTCTCTGCCTGTGTAGTGCAAGCATTAAAAATGGTAAATTAGGATCACCGTATTTTGAGTGCTTTAAAACACAAAAACTCCACACGAAATGTTGCTCATGCACAAGAAGACATCCATACGAACAAATGCAGAATAAAAAAAATATTTAATTTGTGATTAGGAGAGCTGCGGGAACGCGTGAAAGCCAGCGCTGTTTTTGACTCCGTTTAGCTGACAGGACAAATGCCACCTGCCAGTTGTTCTTACTAGGGATGCACCGAAAGTTCGGCTGCCGAACATTTTGCTGGGGTATTGTGCAGGGCAAATAAGGCTAGCATAACATAAATTTCATTTCTTCATGTAAATCAATATATTTATTCAGAATAATAAGACAAACTGTTTAATGCAGCTCTGCAAGATATCATTTTAATTTAATATTTACATTTTGCAAGAGATCTCAACATCACAAATGAAATAACGATTTAAAAATGTACGAGCAGTTTGTCCCTTCACGCTTCCCGTAGTTTTAACTTTTGTTTATTGGTTAGCAGATTCTAGTTTAATTAGGCAAACTTCCAAAAATACTGCTACAATAGACCAAGAGCAAAAACAATACATTACCTACAGAAATACTTTAAAAACTACGAAAATACCTATTACTTTGGCAGATAAAGCACTACCTGACGATGGAACGATCTGTCGTCTTTCCAGTGAGCGGACACAGACTGTGAGCAGCGAGCGTTAAATGGAAAACGCGGAGTGGAATATGCAGTGTAATAAGAGAAAGTTTTAGCGGGGAATGTGAATCCCCTTTTGTTTACGTGAACGCGTTCCATTTCCCATCGGTCTTGGAGTTTCAAAGGATAAATAACTGAAATACAGGAGTTTTACGGGAGAAATAACAAAACGCGAGGGTGGCGGGAGATGGGTGTGAAAAACGGGAGTGTTGACAGGTATGTTTTAAATAAGTTTTTAATGAAGCCATTTTCGGTTTCGTTTTTCAGACGAGAATTTTCATTTCGGTCCATCCCTAGTTCTTACCGTAGTTTCAGCGCTTTAAAACGCAAAAATCACAAAATGTTGCTCATGTACAGGAAGACAGCCATACGACCACATGCAGAATAAAAAAATATTTAATTTATATTTGGGAGAGCTGCGGGAACGCGTGCAAGCCAGCGCTGTTTCTGGCTATGGTTAGCTGACAGGACAACTGCCACCTGCTAGTTGTTGTTACCATACTTTCAGTGCTTTAAAACACAAAAAACTGCACACGAAATTTTGCTCATGTACAAGAAGACATCTATACGAACACATGCCTAATAAAAAATATTTAAAGTGTGATTGGGAGAGCTGCGGGAGTGCGTGAAAGCCAGCGCTGTTTCTGGCTCTGTTTAGCTGACAGGACAGCTGCCACCTGCCAGTTGTTCTTACCGTAGTGTGAGTGCTTTAAAACGCAAAAACTCTACACGAAATGTTGCTCGTGCACAAGAAGACATATACGAACATATGCAAAATAAAAAATATAGAATTTTTCTATAATTTCATTTTTTCTTCACCGTTGTGAAGTTCCGCTAACTGATAATTAGCGGAACATGATGGAGATAAAAACAGAACGAAAAAAATATAATTTGAGTTGCAAACTCGTGAAAGTCAGCGCAGTTTTATCCTCACACCCCCAGAACATTCACCAAGCATAAGACATGCAAATGAAAAATTCCCTGAGAACAACAGTATGTCATTAACGTATAAATGAAAATAAGAAGCGCTACATTAGAGCTCTGTTGTTGTTGTTTATTCAAAGCACACGTTTTAAATAAATTACAGCAGCATTGAATGTGACTACATAAAACACAAAGTATCGCTTCCAAACTGTTAAATCTGCCATTATTCTGTTACGGCTGCCAGTGGCCGGAGTGGCGGGTCACGTGACCTGCCAGTGGTAGCTCCTGCCAGCCAGCTGAAGATTAAACCCCTACTGTGAATGCATGAGACTTGAGAGCCCTGAGTTTATTTTTATTTTTTACGTCTAATTATACTTACTTTGTACTTCGTTACAAATTAAGCTAATACTTCTACTTTGCTATTTTTAAAATCACACTCGCTACTGAGTACAATTAATATTGAAACCTTTGACAGGCATTTTAGTAGCAAATAAAGATATCTGACCGTAAAGGACCAATAGATTTTGTACCGAAAAGGTGCCCGCTGTGCAGAGAGCTGATCACAAGCTCAAGACAAATAGCTTTGGAGAAACAAGCACGTGGATATTAAAGACTGCAACAATAAATACAGTGAAAATGACTAATGCTATTTAAGTGCTATTTAAGATGTAGATCACATTGTTTCTAAAGTAGAACAGTAAAGATAGTCTTTATCTGAAATTGCGAGCTTTGGTCATTCATACAATGCAAGTGTCATGTGTTTGAAAATTTAAAAAGTAGACACAGGCAACACAAACGCAATCCCTGCACCTCCTGTTGATATTATTAACGTCTTATGAAGGGAATCACAAAATTTATAATAAACTGACCGTGATTTACAACATTATAACTGATGTGTAGCAATCAGTCTGCTTTATGTTCAGTAGCCCCCGCAGGCAGGGCACGGCGTGTATTAAACAGCGGTTTTGCGCACTTGAAAGTCACTGCGGGAAAGGGACACAATACAAAGTATTGTCTGAGATAAAGAAAAATTGCGTTTCTGTTTTACTCTGTTCGCCATGTGTCATCCAAACATCTTATATGAGGTAGTATTGGCTATCTCTCTCCAAAGTCTCTACCTCAAGTGCTCTGCCTTTATAAGTAGAGTAGGGAACATTAATATGATTTGAAATTGCCAGAAGTTTTTCAAACTGTACATTACCAGTTATAATGTTGTAAATAACGTTCAGTTTCTTGCACAGATCGATTGATTCACATAATAAGATGTTAATATATCGTCAGAAGCTGCAGGGATTACTTAAATGTTGCCTCAATCTGTATTTTGAACTTTACAAGACATGAACCTGTGGATTTGCAATGAAATAATGTCACATAAATCTTGTATGCCTTGAGGTTGAGTAATTACCAGCCAGCTCATGTCCTCAGTGCTAATCCAATGCAATTTTGGTTTAAATGTTTTGCATTTTTTGCATGCAGTATTTTGGTTTCTTATTTATTAATTTCTGCATTTTGGGGCCTAGTACACATGATTAAATAGTGCTGGAATTGCATAAATCGTTTTAAATGGAAAACTGAGCTCATGATAGATGAGAAGCTGGAAACTAGTTATTTGTTGTTTTTGTGATCTTATTTTAGGGATTTTATTGAGCAGCATTATGTGCAGTTAAAGAAGGCGAATCCTGAATTCCCAGTCCTCATTCGAGAGTGCTCTGGAGTCCAACCCAAACTATGGGCAAGATATGGTAAGAAAAACACATCTGCAAAACATGATTAAAGTGTAGACCATTTCATCTGACGTTTGTGCCTGGCCCAAAGTTAACTTCCAGTCTGTGTTTGTTTATCAGTCTGGCTAGTGGCTAGTAATATAACAATTTATATTATTTGGGATCAAGCCCTGAAGCACCGATCTATGGCATCTCATAGAACAGTAAGGTAAAAAGTTTGGTAACACTTTACTTAAAGCATTTATTTATAATGCATTATGAATGTAATTTGAATGTATTAATTATATTAATTATTAATAATTGTAACCACAGTTAATACATTTTAACTTATAAATTAATTGTTACACTATGCATTTTAAATTTATTTATAATTCTTTAAAACAACATAATGTATCACAACATTTATTATGCATTATACCCTTTAATAACCCTTTATAATGCATTATACATAAAGTATTACCAAAAGTTTTTACATTTTGCACACGGATAGAGAACCGTGCCAACATTACCCACAGCAAATTTCGTGTCTCTAACGCAATCCCTCTAGCGCCACCAACAGTCCAAAGTTTCACATACATTTTTCATCATAACTTCTGAACCGTAAGTGCTAGAAACAAAATTCCTCTGAATCGTTGGCTCATGGCTGTGTTATAATTGTCTGTCATGAAAATGTTCCCACCGTTTAGAATTTAAAAAAAAAAAACATTTTTGAACTCATCCTAGTGCGTTTGTCCAATTTGTACGAAATTTGAAATGTACCATTTAGAGACAATGCTGACAAAGTTATTGAAAGATTTTCAATTGGCCAATCCATTCTCGTGCAGCGCATCAACTAATTTGACAGAGAGCTCACCATAACGGATTTGATGCTGTATCTTTGCCAATCCTTAATGTATTGATACAAAACTTATGTTTCATCACAAGCCTGACCTGAGGTAATATGTTGTGTGTTCAGCCCCTAGTGGTCCGGAGTTACCAAAAAAAATGCTATTTTTGCTTATAACTTCTGAACGGTTTAGCAAAAAAATCATGAAGTTGGTCTCGTTAGATTTGGGGTGGCATGCTGAGTTAAATGATTTCCAGTTTTCCCATGTCGGCCATTTTGGGCATTGAATAATATAGTAAAATGCAGTATTTTATGAATGCACTAGTGCAGTGGTTACTGAAACTAATTTAAATGGTTCTTAATGTCAACTTGCATGAGAGCATGGCAAATCTTCTATAAAGTTTTGACCCAAAAAAATTGAAATACAGTCATACATAAAATTCAGAGGACATTAATAATTGAAAATTATTCATTTAGATGAATATGTCAATCGCTTTCTGGGGACATGCGTCTCTCTCTCGCTGAACGCCTCTGCGCCCATGGCGGCGCCTTTTAAATCTCCTCTCCCCAATCACTGGAACGAGAGACAGCAGGTTAGAAGCCACACATGACGTACTCACCGCCCTCCGTGCTTCGGACTGTAGCTCCTCCCTCCCAGACGGAGCGTGGCCACGCCCCCCTCGCCACATACCCCCCCCCCCTCCTGGAGAGGAAGTCGGCTACAGCCATCTGTGTCCCCGGTCTGTGGGCCACCTGGAATTTGAAGGGCTGAAGAGCTAAATACCAACGAGTGATCTGCACGTTGGTATCCTTCATTCGGTGGAGCCATTGGAGGGGTGCGTGGTCCGAACAGAGCGTGAACTCCCGGCCCAGGAGATAATAGCGGAGGGTGAGGACGGCCCACCGAATCGCTAGGCATTCCTTTTCAATGGTGCTGTACATCGTCTCCCTCCGTGAGAGCTTACGACTGATGTACAGCACCGGCCGCTCGTCACCCTCTACCTCCTGGGACAGGACAGCCCCCAGACCTCTGTCCGATGCGTCCATCTGTAACAAAAAGGGTAGAGTAAAGTCAGGAGCGTGCAATAGAGGGCCACCACACAAGGCAGCCTTTATCCGGGTGAAAGCCCGCTGGCACGGCTCCGTCCACTGGACGGTATCTGGCGCGTCCTTTTTAGTGAGGTCAGTCAACGGGCTGGTGAGCACCGAATAACTGGAGACAAACCTCCTGTAATAGCCAGCCAGCCCTAAAAACTGCCTCACCTCCTTTTTGGTCTTGGGTCGCGGGGAGGCTGCAATAGCTGCCGTCTTGATTATATTGGGGACGCACCTGTCCGTGACCCAAGTGGAAGCCCAGATACCTTACCTCCACCCGCCCAACCGCACACTTCTTCGGGTTAGCCGTGAGTCCCGCCGCTCTCAGCGAATTCAGGACCGCTCTCAAGTGTTGCATATGGCATATGCAGTATGGGGCCGGAGGATGCGGTCCATCAGTCGCTGAAACGTGGCCGGGGCTCGGAATAAGCCGAACGGAAGCGTGACGAATTGGTGTAATCCGAACGGCGTGGTGAAGGCTGTCTTTTCTTTGGATAATAGAGATAAGGGGATCTACCAGTAACCTTTTGTCAAATCCAGTGTCGAATAAAAACGAGCCGGTCCTAGTCGATCCAGCAATTCGTCAATACGCGGCATGGGATATGCATCGAATTTCGACACCGCGTTCACCTTACGATAGTCCACACAGAAGCGCACCGAGCCGTCGGTTTTGGGGACTAAAACTATCGGGCTCGCCCAATCGCTGTGGGACTCCTCGATTATGCCCATATCGAGCATGGCGCCTAATTCTTCCTGAACTACACTTTTCTTGTGTTCAGGCAAACGATACGGCCGGCTGTGCACCACCACTCCCGGCGTGGTCTCAATATGGTGTTCAATGAGCGTAGTTCGACCGGGTAGGGGCGAAAACACATCGGCAAACTGTGCCTGTAGGCGAGTTACGTCCGCGATCTGGGAGGGTGAAAGGTGATCTCCCCCAGCGCCGAGAGCGATAGAACGGCCAGGTTTGCACACCTCCGGCCCGAGATCATACTCTTTACTCACCACCGTCGCCAGCATCACGGCGTCAACTTCGCTCCATTTTTTTAGGAGGTTGAGGTGATATATTTGATGTGCTCCGCTCTTATCCGGTCGCACTACCTCATAATTGAGATCGCCTAAACACCGTGTGACCACGAAGGGTCCTTGCCACTTGGCGAGTAATTTTGAGCTCGATGTGGGCAGTAAAACGAGCACTTTCTCTCCCGGTGTAAATTTGCGTAACCTAGCGCCTTTGTTATATTGCTGTCTCTGTCTGTCCTGTGCTTGTAGCAAATTCTCCATTGAGAGCCGCCCCAAAGTGTGGAGTTTTGCTCGCAGGTCGAGGACAAACTGAATTTCGTTCTTACTAGCGGATGGTCCGTCCTCCCAAGTTTCCCTTAGGACGTCCAAAACCCCACGGGGCTGGTGGCCGTAGAGTAACTCGAAGGGAGAAAATCCCGTGGAGGCTTGCGGGACCTCGCGGACAGCAAATAACAGAGGCTCTAGCCATTTATCCCAATTTTTGGCGTCCTCGTGAACGAACTTTCGGATCATGGCTTTTAACGTATGGTTAAAACGCTCGACCAAACCGTCTGTTTGTGGGTGACGCTTGTTCGAACTGTTTTAATTCCTAATAATCCGTATAGTTCGCACAATGTGCGTGACATAAACGCCGTGCCTTGATCCGTGAGAACCTCTTTGGGGATTCCCACGCGGGAGATTAATGAGAAGAGAGCCTTTGCAACACTCTTTGCTGAAATGCTGCGGAGCGCTATCGCCTCAGGGTATCGGGTTGCATAATCCACAATGACTCATGCAAATCGATGCCCTCGTGCAGATCATTCGAACGGCCCGATCAGGTCCATACCAATTCTCTCGAAGGGGGCCTGAACCAGGGGAAGGGGGCACAAAGGTGCTTTTGGGTTGGTCGGTGGGTTTACCAGCCCGGCCCAAAAAAACGGTCCGTGAGACGATTTAGTGTTGCTGTTTGCCCTAAATGTCCGGCCATTGGATTAGAATGGGCCGCCTGGAAAAGCATTTCCCGACGGCCCTTAGGTACGACCAACTGGGTTGTATCCACTTTTGATTGAGCGTCCTGGGTCACTCTGTACAACCGGTCTTTAATAATGGCGAAATACAGATAGGAAATGCGGCTGCGCAGGTTGGAGAGGCTGCCCGTCGATATTACGGACCTGCGCAAATGCATTTTTGAGCGAGTCATCTCGCGACTGTTCCAGGGGAAAATCATCGCACAATGAGAGATCTCGTCTCAGAATTGCGCTCTGTTCCCCTGAGACAGACTTCGATGGTCCCGGCTCAGCCTCCCCAAGTTGCGCTACTGCCCCCTTCCGCCGCTTCGTTTTACCCCCGGAAGCATCCACACATAAACACCCCATCAATGTATTAAAATCTGGCCAATCCGTTCCCAAAATAAGCGGATGCCGAAGGTGCTGGTTAACGGCCACCTTCACAGTATGTTTTTGTTCCCTAAATTTAATATCTATGGACATTAAAGGATAATTCACCACATCCCCGTGCACACACCTCACCTTAACCATGCGGCTTGCATCCCATGCTGCGGATTGAATCAGGCCTGGGTGAATGGAGGTTTGGTTACACCCCGAATCCACCAAGGCCTGATATGTACCCCCCTCCGTACTCACTGGTACTTGGTACTGGCCAGCTGGATTGAGGGCGGCCTGGGGTGCGTCGGACCCCCGCAGCACCAACAGGCCGGCCCAGGCTTTCCCCCTGCCCCGGTGGTGGGGAGGAGGCCACGGGATTGGAGAGAGGAGATAGAAGGGTTGGGGTAGGTGTTGGTCCTGCCGCGAGGGGGCTCCCACTCCCAGCGCGGAACCGTAGCGGCGGGCGGGCCCGTGTTCCCTCGGCCGCGGGTCGCTGCCCGCGG
Organism: Oreonectes daqikongensis; assembly: GCA_026939265.1. Classification (NCBI taxonomy): domain Eukaryota; kingdom Metazoa; phylum Chordata; class Actinopteri; order Cypriniformes; family Nemacheilidae; genus Oreonectes; species Oreonectes daqikongensis. The sequence goes on along the minus strand of JAOTQM010000126.1, from coordinate 544,335 downwards.
TGAAGCAGCTCGCTCGTATCTGGTAACGAGAGAGGGGGACACGAGAGGGGAAGAAGAAAACAAAGGGGAAAAATTTGTACGGGGTCCGCCGACCCCCGAGCATGCTGCCATGTGGTCCTCCGCCAGCTGCGTGGCCTGCGTCAGCGACGTCGGCCGGTGGCACTGGACCCATTGGGCGGTTCCTGTCGGTAACCGCCCCAAAAACTGCTCCAAGGCCACCGTCTCCACCACAGAGTCGACGTCACTGTTCTCGGCCACTAGCCACTTGCGGCAGGCGTCCTGGAGCTGCTGAGCCAACACGAACGGCGGCTCGCCCTCCCCCAACTCCGTCGAGCGAAAACGCAGCCGCTGCTGCTCCGTGGTCAGCCCTCCCCGCTGAACGATGGCCTTCCGGAGATCGTCGTACACGCGGAGGTTCGAGACTGGCAGCTGTTGCGCTGCGAGCTGGGCCTCGCCTGTCAACAGCGGTATGAGGTGAGCGGCCCAGTCCGCACGGGGCCAGCCCGCCCCCTCCGCGGACCTCTCAAAGAGGTCTAGGAAGGCCTGAGGATCGTCCAGGGGTCCCATCTTCTGCAGCAGCGGCGGTGGGCGTGCGGGGAGGGGTGTTGTAGCGGCCGCCTGGTGACGCTCCGTCGTCAGCCAGCTCCGGAACAGCTCGCGGTCCTCTGTTTGGGCTCGCAGGAGAGATTCGAATCTCCTCTCCTGCTCGATAGAGACCCAATGTTGCTCGGCGTGAAGACCAGCGAGCGCCTGGATGATATCCGCCAGGGGCATGGCTGGTGGGGACTGCATGATAGCAGCAGCGTTCCTCTTTCCTCCCGGGTTTCGGCACCAGTGTAACAAAGTTCGTCGTTTGTGGAGGAAAGAGGCAGGGTCGGCGTAGTATAATTTAAATAATATTTATTAACTTCAAAATAAGATGGTCTCAAAACACCTAAACAAACATAAACAAACAAATCTGGTCCCACGTGGTAGCTCCCGGCTAACTCTTCGCTTTCTGGGGACGCTGAACGCCCCTGCGCCCACGGCGGCGCCTTTTAAATCTCTCCCCAATCACTGGAACGAGAGACAGCAGGTTAGAAGCCACACATGACGTACTCAGGTTAGAAGCCACGCTCCTCCCTCCCAGACGGAGCGTGGCCACGCCCCCCCTCGCCACAGCAGTCTTGCCTTGAGATTTTTGTGAAAATAAAATGTCAAATCACCAATTGCATTTTCTTTTTCAATTTGACAGGGACAGCACATTGTCAGTGTAAAAATGAAAATAAAGTCATTTCATTTTGGCACATATTGTGCGCGTATTGATGTATAATGAAATTGTTAACCTGTTTCCATTTTCATCATATAATTTATTTATTTAAATTTGGCAGGAATTGCCTTCCATAAAACAGTACTATGACACTTGCTTATATTAAACACAGAATTTTTATTAACAAAATTAATAAGATGGCTTTATTAACAAAATTAATAATGACTGGACGACCAAACTCGCCTATAGGCTATTAAACATTAAACAATAAATAGTTTACAATGAGGGAGGCAAGTAATGAATATAAACTCACATATAATAAACAAAATGTTCTTTAACAAAAGGGATAAGACAATTTGGAGGCACAGCGTATACATTCTTGCTGCAATTAGGGATGTGCCTGTGAGGATTTTTTTCCATTGACAAAAAAATATTTGTCACACCACTGGTGTTTCTGACATTTTACAAGAAAACATATTTGTCAATGACATTCAGCATCTGTAGCGCTTATTTAATCTGCAACTTTACTTTACATAATCGCTTTTCTTTGACTAAAACAAATGCTTAAAATGTTTGTTCATTATTATTCTTAATGGTAAACACAACAACCATAAAATAGAACTTGATACTCACTTATAATAAAAATAGAACAAAACAAATATGACAGTATTTCTGCATTGTAACTCAAATGGGCTAAGCCTTGTTGTTCCATCACAACGAGGCACCAAATCGCTTGCAAAAACCTTTACACATTCGGTTCCTCTGTGGTGGAATGATCCACCAGCCTCCAACCAAACTGCAGCATCCTTAACAACCTTCAAAAAACAACTCAAAACATACACTGAAAACCCTAATAAGTTGACTAAACTAAAATGATTGAGTAAACTCGTTGCCTCAATTTAATTAAGTAATGGAGTCTCCCAAAACTTGCATATTTATTTAAGTTTATTTAACTTGGCGGTTTTGTAGACTACTTAAATTGTTCAGTTCACCAAACTTGCCACTTATTTAATGTACTTTAAAGGTTTGACTTACTTAAAATGGCTCACGCTGTTCTTTCTTTAATGTGATTGGCCATGCAAAGAGTTCTGTTCTGCCTAGCAACAAGACAACTAATGCATTGATTGGTGGATTACAAAATTGGTCCTTGGCCTCATCTGTTCTGTTGCTGAAACCACATTTCAACACTGTAAACACAAATGGTCTACTTACTTAAATATTTTAAGTCCTGAAACACATTTTTGTCTTTTGGGTTTGACAAACTCAAAACATTTTATTTGCTCCTTGTTCAATTTCCCAGCATGCTTTGCGTCAGACTACATTAGGAAAGTATTTTTAAAAATATGATTATTTTATGTGTTTTTCAGTAAAGCTAAAGACTTGTCAGTGTTTAATGTTCACTTATCTTTAATATTTATGAGTTTGACATATTTTTCTGTTTTGTGGTTACCATTGTTAAGAAGAGTGGTGCATGTGCTTAGGCTCTGGGAGGTTACGTGCAACCTGTAACATGTGATATGTCAACAGTGAGCAATGGCTGTGTCAATGCCAGTTCTGAGATCAGTCTCTTCTTGCTCATTTTGAGTTGCATAAGTCAAAGTTTTTTGATTTATGCATATTAAGAAACTAAGAAATACTGAGTTTAGTTAACTTAAATAGTTTGGTGAACTGAACGATTTAAGTATAGTGAATAAAATCATTGATTTAAGTTTATGCATTTTGAAGGTACAGAAGTTAAATTAACTCATATTTTCAAGTGACAGGGCCAAAATGGAAAATTTTAAGTAATGTTTAGTCAACCTTACTTGATTGTTTAAGTACATACAACATTAGGGTTTACAGTGTACCTGTTCCGCATCTATCGGACTAACCAATAACTGTACGTTTTGTTCTCCCTTGCCTGCCTCAGCTTAATCCTCCTAGTAACAGGGTTTTTCCTGGCTCAAAATGAGGCTGAGGTGGTACCATCCTGATCATGTGCATGCACACTATGATTTTCATTGTTAAATGTGCGCTTCATGGTACCATCATTTTCACATGTTGTTTTAAGTAAACTTGATGTTGAACAGCACATAAAAAACCTTAATTGTAATTTGTCATCAAATTTTTAAAACCCCTAAAATGCAAATAACATTTGGTAACACTTCAGTATGGGGGCAATTCTCACTATTAACTAGTTGTTATTAGCGTGCCTATTATTAGCATATTGGCTGTTTATTAGTACTTTTTATTAACACATATTCTGCATGACCATACTCTACATACCTTATTCAATTTAATTCATTTTTATTTATATAGCACTTTTCACAATGAGCATTGTTGCAAAGCAGCTTTACAGGAGAAAGAAGCAGAGAAACATAACAAAGGTAAAATTACCAAACCTTTAAGTTAATTTAATAAAATAAAATAACTATAAAATAAATAAAAGCAGTCTCCCGGTGAGCAAGCCAACACGGCCCTGTGGCGAGGAACCCAAACTCCAATGATAAATATATGGAGAAGAAAACCTCGGGAGAAATCAGTCTCAGTCGGGAGGGCCAGTTCTCGGGAGGGCCAGTTCTCCTATGACGTGTCACAGCTGTACTCAGTGACTTTAATTAATAGTTATTGAGAAAATGTTTAAGATTATCAGAGAGCGCTTATTAAATGTAATAAGTAGTAGTAAGAAGCTGTAACTTAAAACTGCTGTCATGTGATGTAAGTTTAGCATTTAATACTAAGTATTGTAATACTGTTAACATTAATATGACAACAATTAGTCGTCTTTGATCTTGGTTGGTGATGGGGTTGCATGAGCTGGAGCTGGGATGGTCAGTCAGGCAGGAGGGTGGTACCAGATGTTTGACTGGAGCTGCTGTAACCTCTAGTTAGGGATGACAAGACATTATACTCCCCAATACCTTAACCGAACAACTTAATACAACAAATTAAGAGTTTATTGGGGGAAAAGTCAAAGTTAATGGTTTGTTAATAGCGAGAATTGCACCCTATACTGAAGTGTGACCCTAACATTTTAATTTACAGTTATTTTAGTTTATTTTTACTTGTATTTTTATATTATTTTAATTTAAGGCAATTTCTCATTTGCATAGTTTGTTTTATCATTAAAACCTATATTTTAGTATTCGTTTTCAATTGTTTCAATTGTTGATAATGACCCTTTTTTTTATAATGTAGTTGAACAGAAACATACGTTTTTAGATTTAATAAGCAACAATATAACAGCACTTGGACGTCTCAGACGCTGCTTGCAATCTGCGCATTACTACTGTAAGCAGGGCACACAGTTTGTTACTCAAACCCTTACATGTATAATTCACGCTTTAAACAGAATGCGAACAGCGCAACGTGGAAAAAGACGATGACATGATGTGAGGTCAATTTTGATAAGGTCAATATAAAATGTTTCAATAAACATCAGTAAATTAAGAAAACTTAAATAAAACCAGAAAATTTAATATTTAATAAAAAAGCATTTGTTGCACTGACAACTTCAGTCATTCACATTTTAATCCCTTAACAATTTGGTTTAAAACATCCATCCGTGTTTAATGCGCAAATTCATCAGTGAAACGGCACACTACAGCATATAAAACATTTCAATAAACATCAGTAAATAATTAAAACTTAAAAAATACCAGAAAGTTCAATATTAAATAAAAAAGCATTTGTTACACAGTGACTTCTGTGTTTCACGTTAACCCGTAATATACATCCCTTAACAATTCTATTTGAAACCTCGACTTTCCTATTCAGTTTGCCATTTAAAGTTAGTTTTTCCTACTCTTTGATGGAAAACCAACATGTTGACATTGTCCAGATTAAGATGTCTACAGCTGCATTAAATGTGCGTTCAGACGATTAATGTTTCTCAGCAACCTGCACGTGCTCCGACACCAAGCAAGCGGGTGATAGCCGGATTTTATGTAACTGTTAATTTCTCAACAAGATCCATTTCTTCTTGAAGCAGCGCATCACTGTACTGATTGCGGTACAGCGCCACCATAGTGACGTAAGACACAAATACAGTTACAAATGCCTATTGAGTGCATAGCTTGTCCATGGCATGAAGATTTCTCAGACACAGTTTTTGTCGACAGGTGGCGGACGCGGCCGCCTCCAAATTCTCTATGCAGGAAAAACCCTGTAGTAACATGGTCTTGTAAACTATCGGTACTGTTTAGTGTGTTGACAAAATGTTTTATGCTCTCCTACTTGTAAAGGGCTGTTTTTACTTCTGCGTTGGTCCTACACCGAAGGCAATGCACCGGTTTTCGTTTTTACTTGTGCGTCGTTGTCCGCTATGACAGGCACTGACCACTAGTAGTCAGTGTCCTCAGGCGTATTGCTTGTGTAACCAAAACTAGGGATGTGCACGAATAATTGAATATTCAACATGAAATAATTTTTTGAAAAATAAAAACACTATTTGAATTTTGCTAAATATTGCTTTGGTGGCCGAAAATAAGGTAAATCCGTAATGGACCTGAGCACGCAAATTAATATACCTATATCTATTGGGTGGCGCTGTGGAGTGCGCAATGGAAACAAGCTGATTGTATTTGATGACAAAATGGCGTCCAGCTCTGCCTCTAAGCGCAGCAGTAGTTTAGCACACCGTTATTTGTGTGTCCCGGCAACGTCTGTGCCGTCGGAGCGCATTTTTTCTGCAGCTGGCCTAATTGTTAATAGACTGAGGAGCCGACTTTCACCTGATCATGTTGACATGCTTGTTTTCCTCAACAAGAACATGTAAAAATGTAAGACAATATAAATGAGATATGCCGACAGAGTGTAGCCATCGTTCTGGACAATAAATGCGGGAGCCAGCTTTATTGGCGTTTTTTGTTTGTTCCGCTTTTAAATGATTTTGCACTTTACTTTTTGGTTTGCAGACATTGTTTAATGTTTAATTGTTTGATTTCAGCTACAAAACACAGGATGTAGCACAATGTAAATTATACGCTTATTGTATTATAAGCTTGTTCAGAAATAAAACGTTTTACTGAAAAATAAAGCCTATCTCAATAAACCTAATTTAAATAAATGAATATTCGTTTTTTATGAACTCAAATATTCTAATGTATTATCTGTGGAAAATGCCCATCCCTAACCAAAACAAGAGCCAAAGAAGAAACAGCTTGTTGTGTACACTGTCAGAGGAGCATTAGCAGTGAGAGCGGCAGGTTAAGGCACTTTTGTTGCAACTTGAGTTGTTAAATATAGAAGAATGAATTATTTATTTAGATAATTCATTCGTACACACAACGCTATCACAGAGTTTTTTTAACCTGAGGGAGGGGTTAAAGCAGACCAATCAATGTGCTTGCGGTCCGCATTGATGCACTGTAAAATTTTTGGAGAGGTGCGCGTCAGGCTGCGGTGTAGGGTACGCGTCTCTGTGTAGGCTACGGCGTAGGTCCGACGCAGAAGTACAAACCAGCCTAAAGTTGCTTTGGATAAAAGCGTCTGCCAAATAAATAAATGTAATGTAAATGAAAGACACAATTTCTCCTTTACTTTAAAACGATTGCTTAGTTTGTGGTTTGTTATTATTTTCAATGAAACACAACGACAACATAATAGTGCAATAACAAATGTGCTTATATTTAACCAAATGTTTATTAATAAGACAATTATTGTACCTGCCAACATGTTAAGATCTTAAGATCTTCAAAACGAATGCCTAGATTGTAGGGCTATGACGATTTATTGTGCGATTCTTTTGCTTAGTTTCTCAATGAATTACGGTTAAATGCCACCACATCAGAAAGCCAGAGGGTGCTTTCGCGCAGAAACTCAAAATATGGGCAGCAGAAGAAGTACGATGAACACACGTAGTTCCAGCCAATGGGCATATTTTATTAGGGCTGTGCAAAAATATCAATACAAACTATCGCAATAGTCCAACCTATACTATCGATATTTATTTTTTAAATCACGTTTAACATCATATACAGTCCATACGGCCAAGAGGAAGTGAGCATGGCATTTAGGATGCGCAGCCACTTGTTTAGAGCGCGCACATTCGAACCATATTCACATGTGCTACACACTCGTGGGTCGTGACCCACAATTTGCGAACCTCTGTTCTAGAGGTCCATGCCACTCTTAGCACTTATTTTTAGACCATGTCCACAATATGTTTTCATTTAAAAACGATCTTTGTGCTGCCTGTTCACACTGAAATGTCCTGAAAATGCTTCAAAAGGCATTTCAACCTGTATCATTTCTGTCAGGGGTTTATCTACTTACAATATTGCAATAGTGTATCATTTCAAAATTTATCACAATATATTGTATCGTGACATATCTATCGTGATATGTATCGTATCACAAGGCCCTTGCCAATACACAGCCTTATATTTTATAGGGGTGGGAATCGTTTGGTCCCTCACGATTCGATTCAGAATCGATTCTCGATGTGCTAGTTTGCATATGCGTGACGTCATTACGTCGCATTTACGCTCAGAGTCAGACTAGTGTTGGCACTTTTGCTTTTAGTCTCTGAACTGTCACATTATGTATTGTAATGGAACTAACTGCCCAATAAAGCCGTTCTCATATTTTCGGTCTCTCTTGTCAGACGTTAAAACAAGTATATAAGAGTAATTACCATGACTTATTTAATACTACATGTTAACCGGCAGTAAGTTCAGGATTTTCCTGATCGTCTGACAAAACATTATACACCTACGGAGCAGTGGATTCCTCTAATGCAGCGCACCGAGCACCTCTGGTAACAAACTGTGCATATTTACAGAAGTATGTTCATGTTCTTATGTCCTTTTTTGTTCAGCTAACATTACGTGATTAATTAATTTAAGAATGCATCGAAGAATCGATTTTTTACCGCACCCCTAATATTTTATTGCTGTTTTTCAAACCTTTGCAGGTATTTTCATGATAATAAAGTATATTTATAATGATGATGTTTGACGAGTGTTGCTTTAAACAAATGAGACAATCTCGTAGTGATTTTAGATTGAGCAGTACTACTGATCAAAGAGCCATAGTTCATGGAAGTAGACAGGTATAATTATTGTGAATCGCGATACATATCGTCCCAGCCTTATTAGATTGTGGTTTATTATTACTTTTAATAATGATACAACAATAAAACAAGGACATTTACATATGTTAAATAAAGAAATGTAACTTATTAACAATGGCTCACCTTTATGATGTGTCAATCATCGCACCTCCTGATGCTCCCTGTGCTGCAACTACGGCTCCACAAACTGGTGCATCGGTTGTCCAACTAAGCTTTAATTTATTTATAAAAAATGCAAAAGACAGTGTGCAAATAACGTAATAGGTTGATACCTGCCAACCGTGTAACACTGGAAACACCGACTACCGCAACATCCCTATTGGCCACTAAAAATCTGAATCACTGGCCTGACTAGTAAATAAAATCTTTATTGTTAATCTCAGACTTATACCAGATGGTTATAACATTTTTTTCTCTGTTTCAGGCTTTGGTAAAGAACACAGCATTCCACTGGACAACATGAACATTGACCAAGTGGCCAAAACTCTAGAGACATTAATAAAAACCAAGCCCTGAGTAAACCTCTAAGTAAATGTAAAATAATCTGAATGTTATTTGTTTTCACTGGTTAAGAAATAAATGTATATCCTCAAAGAACTGAAATTACTAATGTCATTTTTTTGTTTGTCTGTTGTAATAGGCTATACTATACAGTGAGGTTTTTTTAAAAGATTTTTCTGGTTTGGTTTGGTATGGTTTAGTTTAGTTTAGTTTAGTATTTTATTGTAAAGCAGATAATTGAGCTTATGGACTACTTCCACAACTACTGCATTCTGTTTGTGGCTCAGGCATTTCCGGTAATGTTCAGCGCATGAACATTTTTTAAATGTGTATATAGTATAGTAAGGTTTTCAGTCAGGGTGAGTTGACTGTTGTTGCAGAAAGTCTGCCTTAATGGAATATTGCATTGACTCTGATTTTTATCTTCAGATTCAGGGATGTAAAAAAAAGAAAAATTTTAAAAGTTTAAGTAAAAGTAATGTTACTTCCCAGAAAATGTAGTCTGAGTAGAGTTAAAGTGCATAACCAATGAGTAAAAAGTAGCTCTTAAAAGTACACAGAATGGGGTATATGTACATGGAGCGATGACGTATTTCCTCAAAAATCTCAGCCAGCTCCATTACTTCTGCCGCACGAAGCGTCCATAGAAAACAATGGCATTTTTCACTCGGCCGCTTCAGGATGCATGTAGGATTACGGTCAACAACGTGAATCAAATTATTCAAACACTACATCATACATAAACAACCAAATAGGAGAAGTGCATCAGGCTATCCGTTTCAAGCTACATCCACAAATATTAAAAAAGTTAAGTAAAATTTTGCATTTACTCGAGGCATGATCACAGAGGCACATAGCAATGTGCTGTCATTTTGCTGAAATTCCATTGCCCTGGATATGCTATGCGAAAAAAAGATTTTTATATCGTGGCCACGAATGAAGAACTCGTTCCCTCGATTTATTTATTCATTCCCTCGTTTTATTATTTCGTTCCCTCGTTTTATTAATTTGTTTCCTCGATTTACGTAAATCGTTCCCACGTTTTATTATTTTGTTCCCACGTTTTATTATTTCGTTCCCTCGTTTTATTATTTCATTCCCTCGTTTTACGTAAATCGTTCCCTCGTTTTACGTAAATCGTTCCCTCGTTTTACGTAAATCGTTCCCACGTTTTACTATTTCGTTTCCTCATTTTAGGTAAATCGTGTCCATGTTTTATTAATTTGTTCACTCAATTTACAAACGTTACTACTATGGACAGAGACACTTTAGTTGGTTTTTATTTTAAGTTGGGAATGAGCTATAAAGACATTCTCCGAAGCCTAGCAGTGCAGGGAATCGTTTTATCTGAGAGGCACCTGAATCGCATATTGAGGGCAAGGGGGCTTTACCGACGTAAATATGATGACTTGGAGGCTGGTATTGACTTTATTGTTCATCAGCTGGAAGGGTCAGGAAGAGATCATGGGTATCGGTGGATGTACATTTACATTTACATTTATTCATTTGGCAGACGCTTTTATCCAAAGCGACTTACAATTGAGGAAAACAGCAAGCGATTCGTCTAAGTAAGCAATATTCACGAGAAGTGCCAGTAATACAAAGTTTCAAATACAACGTCAAGATAGTATAAGCTAGTATATAGAGAACATTAGGAAAGGAAAAATAGAGGTAGAAAGTTTTTTTTATATATATATTATGAGACAGTTAAGTGCTCATGGAAGAGGTGGGTCTTCAGCTGTTTTTTGAATTGTCGAATTGATCCAGCCGTCCTGATGGAAACAGGAAGATCGTTCCACCAGCCGGGAACAGTGAAAGAAAATGTACTTGAGATGGATCTCATGCCTCTCTGTGAAGGAACAATAAGGCGCCGCTCATTTTCAGACCGCAGACTTCTGGAGGGGATGTAGGTCTGTAAGAGAGAGTTGAGGTAGATGGGGTGCTGTGTTAGTGGCTGTTCTGTAAGCAAGCACCAGTGCCTTGAACTTAATGCGTGCCACTACTGGGAGCCAGTGCAGAGAGATGAGCAGAGGTGTGACATGTGCTCTCTTGGGCTCATTGAAGACCAGGCGTGCAGCAGCATTCTGGATCATTTGCAGAGGTTTGAAGGCACAGGCTGGGAGACCGGCCAGAAGAGCATTACAATAATCCAGTCTAGAAATGACAAGTGCCTGGACGAGAAGCTGTATTGCATGTTCTGTTAAGAACGGTCTAATCTTTCTAATGTTGTACAATGCAAACCTGCATGACCGAGTTGTTTTAGTAACGTGATCCTTAAAAGTCAGCTGATCATCCATGATTACCCCAAGATTCCTGACTGAAGTCGATGGGGTTATCTTTGATGGACCAAGTTGGATGGTAAGCTGGTGCTGTTCTGACGGGGTGGCAGTAAGGACGAGAAGCTCAGAAAGGTCTAAGAGAATGAGAACAGATGATTTGGACTCAGCTCTTGCCCTCCTTAGGGCTTCTGTAACTGTTAGTAGGGCAGTTTCGGTTGAGTGACCGCTCTTAAAGCCTGACTGGTTGGTGTCCAGCCTGTTGTTTTGGGTGAGGAAGGTAGACACCTGATTGAAAACAACCCGTTCAAGTGCTTTTGCTATGAACGGAAGGAGAGAAATGGGTCTATAGTTCTCCAGTAGGGAAGTGTCATGTGTGGGTTTCTTAAGCAGCGGGGTTACCCGGGCCTGCTTGAATGCAGTGGGGAAAATTCCTGTATTAAGAGATGTGTTGATGATATGAGTGAGCGATGGTAGGAGTGTGGGTGAGATGGCTTGTAGTAGATGTGGGGGGATGGGGTCTAACGGGCAGGTGGTTGGGTGAGTAGAGAGCAGAAGTTTAGAGACATCATCCTATTTAAGAGGAGAGAAAGAGGAGAGAAGATGGTCTGCTGTGTGTATGTGCGGTGTGAGATCATGGATGGGTGGAGCTGAAAATGGTCTGCTGATAGACCTAGTTTTGTCTGTGAAGTAGCTGGCAAAGTCATTAGCCGTTAGGGAGTTGGACGGAGGTGGTGGAGGGGGACACCGAATACTTTGATGTATTCGAAGTGTTTGCAGCAAGGAATTAGATTCATAAAAGAAGATGTAAGAATCATTCTTTCTTTGCTTGATCCTGATAATTCCATTGCTCGCCAGAGCCGACGCTTGAGAAGAAGGCAGTGTTTTGCTCAAGGACCTAACTTCATATGGCACATAGACTCATACGACAAACTGAAGCCCTATGGAATATGTATTAATGCTGCATTGATGGGTTTTCTTGAAAAATTATGTGGCTAAAGGCTGCTTTAACCAACAGCGACCCATGAGTTATAGGGGGCTACTTTGTAGAAACACTCGAGCGCTTAGGAGGGTGTACCAGGCTCGTGCGAACTGACATGGGCACGGAGAATGTAGTCGTGAGTGATATTCAGCGGTATTTACGGAGGAACAATGATGATGAGAGAGCAGCAGACTGAAGTTACATTACAGGAACAAGTACTGCAAACCAGCGAATTGAAAGCTGGTGGGGAGTTATGAGGAGGGAGGAAATTGAATACTGATCACACTTTTCAGAGAACTCAAGGATGAAGGACTTTTCACGGGTGATGTTTTGGACAAAGCTTTATCACAGTTCTCATTCATGTCAATCATTCAGGTAATAGGCTACTTTTTGTCTTTGAACACAAATAAAAAAACTCGAACTTGAATATTCGTTCGAACCAATGCCTCTTATCATAGGCGTAATTTGCGGGTGGGACATGTTCCCACTTTTTGCCGAAGACGATTGTAACCTGGGCTGCGTTTCCCGATACTGTTGTCTCTTTTTGCGCACTACGAAGACTCTAAAGGTACACCTTAACTACTGTTATATCTTTTTCTAGGCATATTTCCCGAACTATACCTTAGGAGGTTATGTATAAGTGCCACTTAACCAGGTGCTGTCTATGACAATGATTGTCTTTGACAATCGATGTTATTGGATATCGATTATTTGACAATCAATTATTCACTCTATATGCACTATATGCAGGGACTGCTTCACTATGTTATTTGAGATAACGTTGTTTTTTTTTTAAAAGAAGAACTTAAGTAGTTGAAGTTGCATTTATTAGGAGGATAAAAATAAACCAAATTGCAGGTTGGCACACTCATTTTAAAACTAAATCATGGTTGGATTTAGTTTGCAATTGGGATTATTTTTATGAGGTCCTAATTAATGCAATTTCAACTACATATTTCTGAAGTGATTTTATTAAAGAACACAGCTATCTTGCATAATGCAGTAGCAAAAACAGTGCGTGCGTAGTGAATAACTGATTGTCTATCGATCGATACCCATTAATTCAACATCACCGCCATGGACAGCACCTGTTAACGTGGCACGTAAGAAAGTAACCTCCCAAGGTATAGTTCGGGAAACACACCCATAAAAGCTATTCATGTAGTTAAGATTTACCTTTAGAGTCTTCGTTGCACGCTAAGAGAGAATGTTATCGGGAGACGCAGCCTTTCCAATAAATGCGGTGCGAGTTGAGAAAAAGTACTTGTTCAAAAACCTCAAACAAGAATAGAAAGTAGGCTAGCTCTTTGAAAGGAACCGAAGAGTAGCCTACTAATTATCTATGACCAAATAACGAAGAAAAAAAAGGTTTTTGTAATTTACAATTCGTCATTTTACAGCACTAGTCCCATAGTACTTTATGTAATTTAATCCAGTTTAATCTGTGTGTAAGGTATGTACAATATTCAGACATATTATGTGTTAATGACACGTGTTTTTTATAAGAGTTAAATGAGATACAGGACGTTTGGAACTCTCACTGCATAAGGCCCTCTAAAAACATCAATGTGCCTTGTGGAATACCTGATGTCATGTTTATGGCACCTCACCTGTGGGGTGTGGAGGACCTTATTGTTCCACTGACAGAAGACTTAACTACTTGCAAAGAAAACTGCAAGTGCTTAAGTTCTGTCCCATGTGATGAGGATGTATTTGATTTGTGCACCATCCTAATGGAGGAATCAGGCTTGCAGTTTCCTTTTACAAGGACACAAGCACTTGACTTATATTTACATCTTAGAGATACTGTGCGTCTACATATAATTGGTCAAGAAAATTAAATGGCCTACAGCACACTTACACATTGACTGCATTTTGCCTTGAGTAATGATTAAAGGACAATATAATACAATACTGTGCATTGAGTAAATTCATGACTTAAATGTGTATTTTTCTAGCCTGTAATCATTCTCGTTTATTTGTTATTCTTAAATTGCAGCTTACTTTTTATGATATATAAACAAGTGTGTTTTGTGTGTCACATTTCTTATTTGTTTATCAAAGACATTGTTTCTTATCATAAATGTGCAAATTACTGGACTGGTGCAGTGGTGAAATATCAGTCAGGTTATTGCATTTATTTGCTTACAGTAGTTGTAATAAAATGTACTTAAAACATTTTAGCTTTTGTTTTGATTTATTCTGTTAAATCCACATCATGAAATCCAGATACTAATTCAGAAAAAAGATCAGAACACAACCTTATGTAAGAACATTTTAGTGTATTACAAAAAAAATGCATATTTGCTACACTTAACGTTTATAAACATAATGTGCAGAAAAGTGTAATTTCCATATTAACTTGAGCAATTCAGATAGAAACAAAATAATATAAAGGAACAGTATTTGCTTTGAAATTATGGTAAAGACTGAACAAATTTCAGAAACAGTAACAACCCTGGTAACAGTGCTGTTTACTTTTATGTGCCAAAATATTTGTGTATAGATTTCTGCTTATCATTTTTCTTGATTTCTTCATCTGTTTGAAATTTGGTCACTGTGCTCTTAAATCTATAGGTTTAAATAATATCCATGACCCACATGGAGCTTGTGAGGATCTTATTTAATTCACTGCGGAGATCTGGGTAACTGTGATAGCCTACTGGCAGCTTTAAAATGCATCCACATGTGTGTGTTTGTGGTCTGCGAAGAAAATCACTGGTTTCAATGAACTCAATTGTAATTGGATTGTCCATCACATCTGAGCCAGTACAGAACCGAAGGAAAAGCTGAAGGGTGTTCAGATCAATTTCACTAATGTACTTTTGGTCACTGTCTGGGGTGCTGTCATGTCATCTGGAAAGTGTAACAGCTCCTTTACTTTTGTTGCAGTTGGTTTCTTCTGTGTAATTGCTTGATGCAGATCATCTGGTGCTAGCACACTTCCTACATACACCATAATGGGACGCCAGCACTCAATCACATACATTGGGGCCTGTATGATGGCCTTGTGTCCTATTTGTGCTAGCAGAGGGATCAGAGTGTCCTTGGTGGGGACCTGTTTACACTCATGTGCATCAAGAACATCAAAAAGTTTATCAGAGTCAACAGCGTCAAAGTCTTTTAAAGCACTCATAAGGACAGCTCTTTCTTGTACAGACACATACAGAAAAAAGGAATCCCTTAAGCTACTGATTGTAGTGCCATACAGTACTTCTTCAAGGAAAGGTGTTGCCAGTTTCAGTGGTAAATACCTAGCTTTCTTTCATCCTACATCAAACACTCTAGCTACTGCTTGCCACTCTTCACATTGATAATCATGTCTAATAAAGGGTACTTTCACATCCACCCCCAGAGTGCAGCTATCATAAAAATCACTCCAAAATTCAGTCAGGCTGTCTCGAAATACACCAATTCCATCCCCTTCTTCAAGTTCTCCATTGGGTAAACACATTTTAATGTGAACTTCAGAACTAATAACATCTGGATTCTTAAATGCACTGATTAGGTCCGTCAGACAATGCCCTCTCCTCACAATCAGTGTCACAACAGCACGTTGTGGTTCATGACCTATTTGAGTGGGAACATCATTGGACACCAAATTGGTTTCTGTTGTAGAGGCAGACTGCAATTCATTCATGACTGGAGAAGTCAGAATATCTTCCCTTGTTGATATTAGGGTTTCAGGATTTGGATCATCAAGTGGTGGATCTTCGATGCCACCTTCACTTTCAAAATTCACTGTTTCAGAAGCAAGAATTTCTTCTTCAATTAGACTTAACTGTTGATAACCATCCCATGGCAATGTGTTGTCCATTTGCACAACTTCTCTTTGGGAAGCTCCAGTAGTAATTTCAGAGTCGATCATTGACTCTGAATCGCTGAATCCTTGCTTTTCACAGTCAGTGAGATCTATAACTGCAGTAATATCTTCATCCTCTTCTGAGGACTGCTCTTCTGATTTCATTTTGGTTCACAGATACAGTCTCAGCATTTTGACTTTACTTTCATTATACAACTGCTCTATTGTTTTAGATATTTTAACATGCATCTGAGAGCATTCAATATCAGTTGTATAGAGTGAAAGATTTTTTTGTTTCTTTGAATAGCCATTTGGGAAAAACAGACTTTGGGCTTCATCTTTCAAATCTTTTACTGTATTGTTTTGGTCAACACAGAGATGTCTTGTTCCTTCACCATTTATTGCCTTCACTTGTTTGTACCGCTGCTCTTTCTCATCAAAATCCATCCATCCTAGCTCAATGCGTCTCTGTTTCTTTTTAGCACATGAGTTTCCTACCCATGAAGAGCTCTTCTTTGCAGGAGTATTGTCATCAACAGAAGACAGTCTGTGTCGCAACCTTGAAAGAATGGAATCTTTCCTGGACTGTGTCTGATGTGATGTACTGGCTTGTCTGCAAAAGGCCACAGTAGAGATTCCATCGCCAGCTCTGGGGATGTATTTTGCCAGGTCACTATCCATCATCATAAGGATCACAGTTTCATCAATCTAAACTCCTTAACGTTGTTACTATGTGAAAGTGGTACCTGTAAAACCATTTCTTTCTGACTGTAAGTACACCGCTTTGCTATCACTGTTCATGTTAACATCTACTTTAAACCTTGATCAATGTAACATCCACGACTTAGAATTTTATGATATGTAGAACATATTAATCTTTAAAAAAGTGACCTACACTATCAATTTGAGTTTAAAAGTGGCACATTTCTGGTTCATAAAAATCAGACATTTTTATATGTTAATATATGATTTACCATAAGATTTACCAGTCTGGAAGTGATAGTCTTTGTTTCATTCATGAAGTCAAATTAAATTCTGTTTTAAAACAGTAGTAGTCAAACAGTAATTTTCCACTGTTTATGTTGGTATAACAAAAGCTGCTCAATGTGTTTGTAGTCAGATAATTAGATTATCATTTGGCATATGAGCAAGAACAGCACAGTATCATTTGGATCAATAACAAGATAGTATAATCTATCAGAAGTCAAAGACGTGACACTTCTGTAGAGTTTGGTTCCCATGACTGTATGCATGTCTTTAACTGCTGAACACATTGTTTTCCATGACTGTATGCACTAATGTCTTTGATAATTGTACACGTTATTTTGTCTGATTGTACATGTACTGGCAGCACGCAGCCACTATATTACATTATATTTGTCCCATTTCCCATTAATGTACATACTGACTTAAACCTGGAGTGTATGTAGCAGTTAACATTTAAAACCAATATTTAGTTTATTATTTCATTAATTTAGGGAAATGCCTATTTGTCCAGGACTATTTGGCCAACCAGCTTATTCCTGCTTGAAAAGCAGAAATACCTTACCCTACAGCTATAGCGTAAAAAATTTCTCCAGCATATTCCCATTGTTTCTAGTCACACCAAGGTGACAATGTTAACAAGATGTTATAACTTCTTATTGCACAGGAAAATTAAGTAACACAAAGCACAAATCCCCTTAATCATCTCAATGGGTAAAGCCAAAGAATATAGTTCTGATGTGCAGCAAAAGATTGTTGAGCTACACAAAATAGAAAGTGGCTTTAAGGTAATAGTAAAAACAATAAAAATTCTAATTTCCAACATAAGGGCAATAATTATGACGTTTTAATTGACTGAAGATGTTGCAAATCTGCCTGAAAGAGAATGTGTGTCTATATTGTCTTAATACACAGCGAGGAGAATAATTTAAGTGGGCAAAGACTCTTCAATGATCACAGATGGAGAGTTGTAGAAACCAGTTGAATTTTAGTGTATGAAAAACATAAAGGTAAATGGCACCTCTATCAAGTTGTTTGGGACAAAAAAAGTTGTTGAACGAACTTAATTAAATTAAGGAAAACTTTTCCACGAAAATGAATTACATTTCTTCAACAAAATCTAATTAGTTTGAAACAAGTCTTTATAATCTTGTTGTATGAACTTAATTTTTTTTAGTAGTCTTGATCAAATTTGTGTCAAACTTACTGGATAATGTTTTGCTATGCCTAATAGAAAGAATTTTGTCAGGTTAACCGTTTTATTTTGCCATGCCTACTACATAAAATAATGCCATGTTAACTATTTTTGTCATGACTACTATATGGACAAGATTATATAACGTTTACAGATCTTTAATTCACATTTTAAAATGTAACCGCCCACAACTTAACCAAAGGCAACGCTTTTCTGAACAATGGTAACCACAAAACTCAAAAATATATGAAACTCCTTTAAATCTCAAAGATAAATTAACATTAAACACTAACAAGTGTTTCTCTTGACTGAAAAACACATAAAACAACACTTAATTAAGAAAATACCTCTCAAAATGCAGTCTTATGCAAAGCATGCTGGGAAATGCAAATCCTCTGCCCAGTTTTAAATGTTATGTTAACGCAACACAAATCACTCATGTAGTCCTAACATGAATAAATTAAGTTATATAACTGAACATGAAAAAATCATGTTTAACCAAATTTTCCAAAAATTGTGTTGATTTAACTTGTTTAATTTAAGTAGATTGGACAAGCAGCAAAAATAATTTTTTTCAGTGCATATTAATTTGCCATACTGGACTTTCAACCAGGACTGGGTTCTATGGCCACATGAAATGGAAAAATATTTTTATGGCAGCAAGAACACAAGATGGGTTTGATGCACACAGGGATAAAAAGTGCCTGCATGTCAAAACATTTGTTTCATAATGTGATGTTCCTTACACTTCCAATTGTTTTACTTTAATGAAATGTTGGAATTTTGTAGATTTTTATATAAAAAAACATTAAAAGGAGAAACAATGCAGATATTTTTTCACATGCAGCCTTCTTTCCCATATTTACCAAGGGTATCCACATTTGTTTATGTATATAAATGAAAATTAAAGAATTATAAAAAATGTTTTAGCTACATGTGTTTTCATAAATCTTTCATATTTATCTAAAAAGGTAAACCTATATCAAGTGGTAAAATAATCGGCTTACCTTTTCATCTTCAAGCTTTAGAATCACTTCTTCACCAATGTTACGCTTCAATAAGAACTCTCTCAGTGAAGCATCCATTTTGTGACTCCTAAAACAAGGGGCAATTTAAAGGTCTAGTTGCATGACCTCAATACAATGCTTCTGAAATATTGTGTTTCTGATGCAATGTTCTACAAAGGTGTACTGTAGGAAGCGATGTATAATTATATTATGCAAATTACAAACATACAAATACACTATAGTTACTGTATTCACATATGCACTCTGAATAGAACAGGTGTTTTACCTTATGTTAAAAAGTTATTAATTCTGGCTATCTATTAAGGCCAAGATTTACCTAAAACGAGGGAACGAAACAATATAACGTGGCCACGATTTACCTTAAACGAGGGAACAAAATAATAAAACGTGGCCACGATTTACTAAAACGAGGGAACAAGTTCTTAATTCGTGGCCACGATATTTTCCGCATACCATATCCAGGGCCCTGTACTAAACACATTGTTATCTCTTCCTCAGCTCTATGAGAGCGGACGTGGTTTAGCTGGCTGAGATTTTAGCTGAAGTATGTCATCGCCCTGTATGCATATACCCCATTAGAGAGTAGTGAGAATTGCACTGTGAATGTTAATCTGTGTCATTTTAGAATATAGCTTACATCAATGTCACTATTTATTAAATGCATGACAACTCAACATTAAAACATGTTAATAAGAGTTAATATATTACGTTCACAATTTTAAAGGAGAAATATTGCCAAGCTAAAACCGATATTATTGGTTTTGTATTTGATGTAATGCAATGTGTTTATACGTTGTAAGATGTAAAAAACGCATTATTTTTCACATACCGTACATTATTGTATCTCCTCTATGCCCTGCCTTCTGAAACAGATCTGGCATGGCTCTCTCGTGCGTAGTGCCGTGTGCTCTGACTGGACAGTTGAGCTGTGCGTTGTGATTGGCGTGTCAGTTTATCACTCCTCTCACTCAGAGACGTTTCGTTTCATACAAGTTGCAAACACAGTACGCTAATAACAGCAGTGTCAGATTAAACGAGTGGTTTAAAACCGCATATGAGGCCAGGCAGTGTGTGAAAGCTCACAGCGCGCAACTCTCAAGCCGGAACGATCATCAGTTCGCCTCGCCATTTTATATAATGTAATTATGTAAATTATATTATATGTAATTGTATTATAATAAATACAAGTATATAAGTGGATAAAGAGTAAAATCGGCATCGGCAAACCTAGGAGAATGAAACCTACGGATCGACCAGAAGGACGCTTTACAGAGGTATGTTTTAATTCTGTCTTATGCATTTGCACAGTTGCAGCACCACTGCTGTGATAACTAAAAATACGCCTTCTTTGCGTGTACATTTGGGCGGTGTTTTTTTATTAATTTATTTTATTGATGCTTGAACAAACATACACAAACATAAGAAAGAAAGAAAAAACAAGAAACAAAAGACCAGGGGGAAAATAAAATAATTACAAATGATCAAAAAAAAAAAGAAATAAACCTACAGGCAGATAATGCTTTGACAGCTTTTTTGTTCTCTGACACTTTGATTGAAATTAGGTGTTTTTCAAATTCTTTCATGAAAACATAGAAGAGAGGTTTATCTTTCAAAAATTTAAATTTATGAATGTAAAACTTAGCAAGTAACAAAATCAAGTTAATAACATAAAATTCACCTTTCTTTGACTGATCATATTCAACAAAACCTAGTAGGCTACCACATCCTTCCAATATAACACATAGTCATTATATATCTCATTCCTAATAAATCAAGACATACTGTCATGGTTCTGCCCTTCATGTCTAGTAAATTCCTAGAGCCTTGTGGGCGGGGCCATGACAGTACCATGTCCCCGTGTTTGTTATTCGTGGAAGCGCGTGGCCTGGGCGGGGATCGCCTTCGTCACGCGCTCTCCGGTCTTGCGTCATGACCACGCCCCCCGGATACTTCCGCAATCCTGTCCTCCTCGTTTATGTCTTGTTTTCATGATCGAGTGGGCAGGATTGCGTCAGTATCTCGTCTTTGTGTTTACGTTCTGTTGGGAGACACGCGGCTCGGGCGCTTCCGCCTTTTGCCGCGTGTTTTCATGTCGCGCGTCTTAGCCCCGCCCCCTTGTTCTCCCGTAATCAATCCATCTGTGTTTCATGACTCACACCTGCACCCTGTGTAATTTTCCCTTTTTAGTGTCCCTGTTTAAAGCCCTCGTGTTGATTGTCCCGTGGTGGTTAGTTTTGTAAATCTGTGTATACTTTGTGACATTCGTTTGTAGTCTTGTCTTGTATCTTCGAATATATATCCCTGCTCATCGTTTCTGTTTGTCAAGTTTTTGGTTCATGTTTTGCCCCCTCGTGGGTAATATTTTATTTGCAGTTTTTCCTAGTGTTTTTTGGTTGTAGTTATATGTCTTGTTTCCCCATCGTGGGCCTTTATTTTGATTTCTGTTAAAATAAAAGTCTTTTGTTAAGCGCCGCTGTCCTGCATCTGGGTTCTCTGGGAAAACCATGACACATCCAGAACATTTTAATAAAAGGACAATACCAAAAAAGATGAACAACAGTTTGTTCTTCACAGAATGAGCAGCTAGAGGAAATATCTGTTTACATTTTTTTATAAAGTGACTCTTTTAAAAAGTCTCTTTTTATTTTGAAAGAGATTTCTTTTACTTTATTGGTTAAGAAAAAAGAATGTGGAAGCATCCACACTTTTCCCAAGGAGATATTACCTACAATGTTCCAATAAGAAAGTACAGGTGGTAAAGTTACAATATCCTGCTGGAGAAGGGAGCGAATTAACCTGTTATTATTTTTATAAGAAGAAAAACATAATTTCCCAACAGGAGTATTAACCAGACTCCAAGATACCTGAGAAAGAGGATGAGCACCTCTCAGTAAAACAAGAGCACCTGAAGGAATTGAACCCATGACAATTGAAAATTTGTTGGGAGAAACGGGGAATTGAAAATGTTCTAAAAATTCCTTATATAAAAATAACCCTTGCAATTTAATTAATTGGCCTATCAACAAAATATTCTTATCAAACCAATTAAAAAAAAAAAATAGACTTATTCTTGTACAAAATATTACAATTATTCCAAATGAAATACTTGTGAGGTGAACAATTGTGCTTGAATATCAAAGACCAAGCCAATAGAGCCTGTCTATGAAATGCTGATAATGATGCTGGTAATTTTTCTATTTTGTAGTTACATAACAAAAGAAAATCAATGCCACCAAACTGAGAAAAAATATCATTAGTAATAAAGTTCCACAAAGACACTGGGTTCTATATTAAATGTTTTAACCAATTGACTTTAAAGGTATGTTTAGAGTACTAAAATCCAAAAAATGAAGACCCCCCCTTTTCACTTACATTCATCACAACAGACTTCCTAATATAATGAATTGAGTTTTTTTTACAAAAAATTAAAAAGTCTACGATCAATAATTTGACCCAACTTTGGCTCCAAATGAACAGATTGAGCAGCATAGAGGAGCCTAGAAAGGCCTTCAGCCTTAGCCAGAAGCACCCTTATGGAAGTAAAATAGTGACATGTATTTGAAGCAAAAACAGGTGCCGAATAGCAGAAAATGCATCATATTAACAGTGCTTGCATTCTAAGGTTTTGCAATTCAACATGGTTGCATAATTAGGGTGTGAATTTTTCAAGTGGAAACACAAAATTGCATTTTTTTTAAATTTCAATATTAAATATTCAGAATATTTTAAAATACGATTTTCTTAATTTCATTGTTCAAAATTTCAATACTAAAAATTCATTTTTTTAGAATACAAACTTTAATAATTGACAGGACATTTCGGTGCGTATTATTTCGCTTCCACAAATTCAGTGATTCACATTCGCCCAGAAATTCAACATTGCACATCCGGGTATGGCAGGAAGAGCAATCGAACATCGCTGCATAATCGACACCTGCTACTTGTCCGTTTCACCAGCAGGTGGTGCAAGTGAGTTTGATGAGATAATAGCAACAGGTTGACTGAGGCTATCACGTCCCAATTGCACTCAAAGAGTTGCCAAAATGGAAAGTAAACGTTATAATTATCTAGGCCTGTATGTTATTTTTACATGTTGTCATTTAATTTTGTTTCATTTATTGGATTAGTTAGGCTGTGGTATTTAATTTAATATATTATATTTTAATTTCAGCGCTTGCTTTTGGATTATATATCGGAAATATCACTTGAGCATGTTGTTGGACGTAGTCAGTGCGCGTCTCCCTGCCTGACAGGTTTTGTTACTCTGAGCAGTTCAGTTATGGCTTCTAAAACATCTTGTGGAACAGTGACTATTTGAAACCTCACTTAAAAATTACGTCATCACCGACCCCCACTACTGCATCTCGCCCACAGTGGAGGCGCCACAAGCGGCGTGAGAGAAGGCAGAAGAGGGGTAAGTGCGGAGGTATCCGGGCTAGGCTAGCGGCTAACCCACACAAGCCAGTTATCATCATACTGGCCAACGTACGCTCTTTGGACAATAAACTGGACTACATCCGACTACTACGCTCAACTCAGAGGACTGTAAGAGACTGTTGTGTTTTTGTGTTCACAGAAACATGGCTCAACAACAACGTACCGGACGGCGCCATTCAGCTCGAGGAGCTAACATGCTATCGAGCGGACAGAGTCCTCGTCGAGGGAGGTAAGACCCGCGGCGGCGGACTTTGTGTTTACATCAACGATGCGTGGTGTCGCGACACTGTTGTGGTTTGCAAACACTGCTCACCCCTGGTGGAGTTTATGATTATTAAGTGCAGGCCGTTCTACATACCGAGGGAATATACAGCCATACTTCTCGTTGCTGTATACATCCGCCCCTGCTCCAACAACAACAACAGGAGTGAGGCACTAAATGAACTGTACCAGCACATCAGCGAGCAGCAGACAGCCCACCCAGATGCTTTTCTCATCTCGGCTGAAGACTTCAACCATGCAGACCTGAAGAGTGTGTTTCCAAAAATACATCAACACATAGACTTTCCAACACGAAGTAACAACACTCTGGACTTTGTTTACACCACTAAGAGAGGATCTTACAAAGCCCTCCCCCATCTTGGCGCCTCAGACCACATCACTGTCATGCTAATGCCTGCATACAGACCACTTGTTAAAGTCACCAAACCAGTTTGCAAACAGATACAAGTGTGGCCAGAAGGCTCATCAGAGGTACTTCAAGACTGCTTTGACACCACTGACTGGAATATGTTCAAGCAGGCTGCCACATACAACAACACCACAGACCTCCAGGAGTACACAGAGACTGTCACTGCCTACATCAACAAGTGCATTGATGATGTAACTACCACAAAGACCATCACTGTGCGGGCCAACCAGAAACCGTGGACGACGGGGTGCATTGACAACAACAGGAGTGAGGCACTACCATCTCCTTAAGGCTCGGAACGCTGCCTTCAGAGCAGGAGAGGAGGTGAACCTGAAGACAGCTAGCGCCAATCTATTCCGCGGCATCAGAGAGGCTAAGAGACAGTACTCCAGGAGGATATCCCATCGTTTCAGCGACAGCAGAGACACTCTGAGCCTGTGGCAGGGGATTCAGACCATCACGGACTACAAGCCCCCACCACAGACCTATGACAACAACATCTCCCTGCTAAATGAGCTGAACGCCTTCTTCGCTCGCTTTGAGGCACAAAACGACACCACTGCACAGAAGACTCCACCACCTCCTGGCGACCAGTTGATGATGCTGTCCCCAGACAGCGTGAGGAGATCCCCCAGCAGGATCAATGCACGCAAAGCTCCGGGTCCTGACAACATTCCTGGGCGTGTGCTGAGAGACTGTGCAGCAGAACTCACTGATGTCTTCACCAACATTTTCAACATCTCGCTGAGTCAGGCTGTTGTCCCCACATGCTTCAAAGCCACCACCATCATCCCAATCCCAAAGAAGTCATCTCCATCCTGCTTCAACGACTACCGTCCAGTTGCACTTACTCCTATCCTCATTAAGTGCTTTGAACGGCTGGTCATGCACAACATCAAGTCTGTCCACCCCCCTCTCTGGACCTCTTCCAGTTTGCATATCAGCCCAAGTGCTCGACCGATGATGCCATCGCCACTACCCTCCATGCTGCACTCACTCATCTGGACAAAAAAGACTCTTACGTCAGAATGCTGTTCATAGACTTCAGTTCAGCATTCAACACAATTATCCCTCAACAGCTCACTCACAAACTGTTCCAGCTGGGTTTAAACACTTCACTGTGCAACTGGCTGTTGGACTTTTTGACTGGGAGACCTCAGGCAGTACGGGTCGGCAGTAACACATCCAGCACTATCACACTGAACACGGGGGCCCCCCAAGGATGTGTACTTAGCCCCCTCCTCTACACCCTGTTGACCCACGAATGCGCACCATCACACGACTCCAACCTCTTCATCAAATTTCGGATGACACGACTGTGGTGGGTCTCATTAGCAACAGAGGTGAGACAAACTACAGGAGTGAGGTGAGCCACTTGGCCAAGTGGTGCAGTGACAACAATCTCTCTCTGAACGTGGAGAAGACGAAGGAGATTGTTGTCGACTTCAGGAGAGCGCACACTCAGCATGCTCCTCTGACTGTCAACGGTGCGACTGTGGAGAGAGTGAGCAGCACCAAGTTCCTGGGTGTGCACATCACTGAGGACCTCTCCTGGACCAACAATACCACAGCACTGGCCAAGAAAGCACAACAGCGTCTTTACTTTCTCCGCAAACTGCGAAGTGCCAGAGCCCCAACCCCCATCATGTGCACCTTCTACAGGGGCACCTTTGAGAGCATCCTGACCAGCTGCATCACTGTGTGGTATGGCGCCTGCAACGCGTCCTGCCGCAAGACCCTCCAACGCATAGTGAGAGCAGCTGAGAAAGATCACTGGTGTCTCTCTCCCCTCTCTCCAGGACATTTATGGAACCCGTCTCACCCGCAGAGCCCTCTGCATTGCAGGTGATCCCACCCATCCATCACACAGCTTCATCAGTCTGCTGCCATCAGGGAGGAGACTGTGGAGTCTCCAGGCCAGGACCAGTAGACTGAAAGAGAGCTTCATCCACCAGGCAGTCAGGAAGCTAAACTCCCTTCCGACCCTGCCTTCCCTTCCCTCCCTTGCCAAACGCACCTCTGATCACTGAACCATATCCACCCCTTCCCACATCAAACTCTGTCCCGCACTTGTCACTTACGGAACACTGTACTGCTCACTACCTCTTCAGTATTGGTCCGACCCTCTTCAACTACCTCTTAGTCAACAAACAAAGCCTGCTATCTTTGACACTTTACCAGACCGATAAGCTCTGCATCTTGCACTACATCACATCTACGCTGTTGTTTATTTCAATTTGCACTGTAATTTCAATTTGCACTGTTGTTTATTTCAATTGCACTGTGTTTATCTCATCTGCAAGGTGTTTATCTCATCTGCACTGTTGTTTATCTCATCTGCACTGTGTTTATCTCATGTGCACTGTTGTTTATCTCATCTGCACTGTGTTTATCTCATCTGCACTGTTGTTCATTTCACTGGTTTGTTGTTCATTTCACTGGTTTGCACATTTATCTCGTTATACTTCCCTGCTTGTAAAGTTGTATTGTGTATATATAGAACTGTTTTTATCTGTATTTTTGATATATTTTTTGATATATGTTTATTCTATGTTATCTGTAAGCACCTGGGGTCTGAGAGTAACGCAATTTCAATCCTCCATTTGTATGTACTGTACTTGTGGCAGAATTGACAATAAAGCTGACTTTAACTTTGACTTTGAAAAAGACAAATTCTTGCGAGCAGATAAACTCCAGGTTGTCCGTATCAAAAGGCACGCATCCAACAGCATGCTCCAGGCGTGTAGTCTTTACAATACAAGCGCTGAAATTAAAACATATGTTAAATTAAATACCACAGCCTTACTAGTCAAATAAATGAAACAAAAATAAAATGACAACATGTAAAATAACATATAGGCCCAGATAATTATAACGTTTACTTACCCTTTGGTCCATTTTGGCAAATCCCCGAGTGCGACTGCGATGTGATAGCCCCCTTCACACAGACCGTTGATCCCAGAAAATTGCCCTAAAATTGCCAGAGTGCCGTCTTCTGTGTTAACGCAAATGCATCCTGGATTGATCCGAAAATTTATTCCGGAAAGGAGACCTAGGCCTATGTGAACTGATTATTTTGAACATTATTTTTGTACACTGTTATTTTGTACATTTTTACATCTGTTAAAAAATGAAACAACATGAAACAATTTGGTGAGTGTGAGGGAATAAAACAATAGGTAAGTCAGAGTTGTGTTAATATATATGGGATTAGATTTGTGCCAATAAAAATGAACGCAAACTTTTAAAAATAAAAAACAAAAATATACAATGAGAAAGAAAAAAAACACTCCGATAATGAAAACAATAAACTCGATTGCAAGATGTAACATTGTTTTCAAATTAACTGCATTTTTTCTTAATAGTTGTCTAAGTTTTGCTTTTGCAAATAATGGTTTATGAATTCGCTGCTAGAATTTTCAGTTGCGCTTCCCAAGTTTTCGTTTTCGCTTCTCAAGTTTATGTTCGCCTTTCTGGCTCAACCCTCACGTGAGGGCGGGACTTAAGGGCACTTTATTCTCATTGGCTAGTGAGATTTGGATTGACAGCTCCCTGACAAGGAAGTCGATACAGAAGTCAGTGCAGCTGCAGCAGATTTTAGACAGCGATCTGCATGCTGTTTTGTATTGTTTTCAGTGTTTGTATTAAAATTACTTTTTTATTTAGTTAGTATATTAGTTAGTAATGGTAGGCTATTTGAAGTTGGTTAGTCATGCTACCGAGCGTCTTGCTCATCATTCACCCTCAGGTAGCCTAAATTAATGTAATTCACATAATTAAGAAAATCGCTACAAGTTTTATTCCTGCACAGTAGGCAATTCTGTCTTTATTTTACTCGTTCAATATGCGTTTTATTTTTTGTCATGTATTATTTAGTATATAGACTATAAAGATTATTTACTTAACCACTAACGAACCAAATGCATCATAACATTCAATAAGAATACAAGTTACAGATTATTGGGTAGTGAGAAATTAACGGGGTAAATAAAAACATTGTTGCATACTGTACAGAAAATAAACTTTTAGCAATTTTATTATCACAGTTTACATTAATGTGAGGGTGACTTTCGTGTCCAGTTGAGGAGGATGATGATGATGAAGCTTTGTGGCGTTCCTGCATACAGTCTTATTTTAAAGAATTTAGTGCCCATAAGTCAAGTACTGTATCTTTCTTTTAAAAATCATGGTGAATATATTATGCCCCTTTCTTTACATACACAGAAAGTACACCTCATAAAATAGTATTTATACATTCAAATGACATTTATATATTTTAAACATTGCTACAACAAAACAAATTCATAAGGTGACACAATTGGAGGTCTTTAGGATGTTTTATTAATTTAGTCTGCCCCTTGCAAACAACACTTTCAGTATGTATCCACACCTACAAAAAACAGGTTAAAAACAAGCAGAAAAGAGAGACTTTAAAAAAATAAAAACAGCTAAAGGTAGAAACAATACATGAAATACCACAATTATCATCTATAAATAATAAAGATGAACTGAAAACATAACACTTTATTATACTATCTCCTAAAAACTCACTAGGCATCTTGTTTTCCAGATGTTAATGTAATTATAGACTGCTGTCTTTACAGCCTCCAAACACACATAAAGTTGTATGTGACTGGCTATGCTATCCTGTACTCGACGTTGGCTTGTTATGTGGCATGACTGAGAGAGCCTGGACGCGTGTTTCCACTCCAAGTGCGTGTGAGTTGGCGAACCGCTAATATACTAACAAAAGAAGAAAGTAATTTAAGTACAAACACTAAAACAAAACCATACAGAGTCACAGACAACCGCATGCAGATCGCTCTCATCTGCAACACTCATTTCACTATCAACTTCCTTGTCAGGGAGCTGTCAATCCAATTCTCACTAGCCAATGAGAGTAAATTTGTACATGTGTAATGACAATAAAGTTGAATCTAAAGTGCCCTTAAGTCCCGCCCTCACGTGAGGGTTGAGCCAGAAAGGCGAACGTAAACTTGAGAAGCGAAAACGAAAACTTGGGAAGCGCAACTGAAAAATCTAGCAGCGAATTCATAAACCATTATTTGCAAAATCGAAATTTTGAAAACTATTTTTTTTTAAAATGCAGTTAATTTGAAAACAATGTTACATCTTGCAATCGAGTTTATTGTTTTTGTTATCAGAGTGTTTTTTTTCTTTCTCATTGTATATTTTTGTTCGTATTTTAAAAGTTTGCGTTCATTTTTATTGGCACAAATCTAATCCCATAAATATATTTAACATTTTGTTTAGAACAAATTAAAATAAATATGAGAAGGGCCCCTTTTCACTTGAGCTCCTGCCCCTCAAAATCTGTGCACATTCCTAATCAAATGGAAAGTAAGAGAATAGCGTTGTCTGCATTGCCATTTACACGCAGTTTTAAAGTTTAAAATGATAATTAATCACATTTATTGAAATACAAAGTGCTTTAATAAACATAATCACTTTTGAAATGTTCTGTAATAATATCAAACCACGCAATTGAGCCACCTAAAACCAATAAAAAATAAACTCACCACAAGGTAAATTACATAACATTACATTACATGTCAGATTTTAAAAAATCACTTGCAGTGTGAATGAACGAAAATCAACGATTCCTGAACAAATTCCGGGACACATTTTCTGTGTATTTTCCAGGATCTCTGTGTGAAAAGGGCCTCAGCCAACCTGTTGTTTTTATCTCATTAAACTCGCTTGCACCACCTGCTGGTAAAGTTGACAAGCAGCAGGTGTCAATTATGCAGCAATGTTTGATTGCTCTTCCTGCCATACCCGGATGTGTAATGTTGAATTTCTGGGCGAATTTGAATCACTGAATTTGTGGAAGCGAAGTAATACGCACCGAAATGTCCTGTCAATTATTAAAGTTTGTATTCTAAAAAACAGATTTTTTAGTATTGAAATTTTGAACAATGAAATTAAGAAAGTCGTATTATAAAATATTCGGAATATATCATATTTAATAAAAAAATGCAATTTTGTGTTTCCATTTGAAAAATTCACAGCTTAATTATGCAACCATGTTGAATTGCAGAACCTTAGAATGCAAGCACTGTTAATATGATGCATTTTTTTTATTTTCTGCTATTCGGCACCTGTTTTTGCTTCAAATACATTTGTCACTATTTTACTTCCATACAAAGAAAGATCTCTTTGTAACCACTGGTTAAGCCTCTTCTGAATTTTATGGTTGAGGTTGAAAATTAAGGGTACATCTCTCTTTTTGGTCCTTCACTATATAAACTCCTAAGTAACTACGCTTTTCTCTTACAGGAATACCAATAAAGAGGTCACTGCAATTTTTAATGGCCAAAAGCTCACATTTTCGAATATTTAAACACAGGACCGAGGCTACGGAGAAGGAATCAATGGTATGAATTGCCAGAGGGATCTGCATACTACCGTACTACCATCTCAGAAATATAGCCAGAATCAGATGTTTTGTCTCAAGCCAAGATTTAGAGAAACTTGTTCATGCTTTCATCACCAGTAGGGTGGATTATTGTAATGGACTCCTTACAGGCCTTCCCAAAAAGACCATCAGACAGCTGCCGCCAGGATTCTGACCAGAACCAAAAAATCTGAGCATTCTCAGATCTCTACACTGGCTACCAGTTACTTTTAGAATTTAAAGTATTATTAACTGTCTACAAATCACTCAATGGCCTAGGACCTAAATACTTATCAGATATGCTTATTATATATAAACCAAACAGACTTCTCAGATCATTTGGATCAAGTCAGTTAGAGGTAACAAGGATTCACTCAAAACAAGGCGAGTCAGCGTTTAGCCATTACGCCACTCGTAACTGAAATCTGCTTCCAGAAGACATCAGATGTTCACCAAAAGTAGACATTTTTAAATCCAGATTAAAAACACACTTGTTTAGCTGTGCATTTACAACCTGAGCACTGTCCTGCATTTTTATTTCCTGTTTTTATTTTCTTTATATGTGCAAACATTTTTAATAAATTTTATTTCTGGTTGTTTGTCTTTTAAATTCATTATTTTTATTTGTGCTTTTAAATAATATGCTTTTTAAAGATTTCCTATTAATTTTGTTCTATTTTTGCCCTATTTAACCCTAACCCTAACCCACTGGTTCGCGCATTACATAGGGAAATAACACAAGCAACAAACATGCCATCGAAGATTGAAAAATCTTGTGCAGTGCCTGGTTGTGAAAGAACCGCTGCATAACCTTCCTTCGGATTCTGATAT
The DNA here is from genome assembly GCA_026939265.1 of Oreonectes daqikongensis. Taxonomy (NCBI): domain Eukaryota; kingdom Metazoa; phylum Chordata; class Actinopteri; order Cypriniformes; family Nemacheilidae; genus Oreonectes; species Oreonectes daqikongensis. Next base: position 512,887 of record JAOTQM010000126.1, on the reverse strand, counting down.
TAGGAATGTGTTGAAGATTATTTTTAAAGAAGTTCCAGTTCACGTGGGTAAAACATTGAGCGTTTGATCGCTTCATTTCACTGCAGATTTCTTTGTAAACAAGGCACAAGTCAACACTGGATTTGAAGAGAGACTGAGATTAAAAAGCAATGCATTGCCGTCAATATTGGACCCGACAGAAATGGCGTAGCAATCTTATAAACATATTTCTACTATGCTCTAAGGCTGGTGCCAAGATCCGCACCACATCCTGAGAAACACAGAACTTCAACCAATTCAAAGTACACCCCACAGAGTTTGCATCTCCATCTCAGACAGCATACAACAATGAATCATGATTGCAAACACACATGCCTTCACATCTGTCCTCTTCTCCCCCGCTTCTCTTTCTCTCCCACTAAGCTCAGACAGGGTTCCCGCGGATCCTTAAAATGTAAGGTCTTAAAAAGTCTTATTTTTACTTATGGTAGGTCTTACATTTTATATGACTCCTTTACTTAAACATATTTTAATACTTCACAAAATTAAAACAATATATTTAACATTATATGAAGTTTTATTTCTTGTTTGTGGATTCGGTCGCTCACGTACGAGGCTAAATTCAGCTTCTTATTCGCAGCTTCTTATTGACACTAACCGTTCCACCTTAAAAGACGCGACGCTTCCGCTTTTCCAGTTTCTTATTCACGCTTAGTTTAGGGACCCTCTCGCCATTAAGATGACAGTGGACTTCATAAGAAACCCGCATCACTCCCTCCCCTTACCATTCTCATTATCACTTTGGCAGAGCAGTTTTCAGTCAGGCCATCTCCATTTTGAATATTTAGCGCATTCAATAGTACCTACCTGTTTTAAAGTGCAATAACTGTGTAAATTACATTTATATTTGTGAAATGCACAGTATATACAATTTTGATATAGAGTATCTACTATTCATGTCTATAATTAACGTTCTTATAATATACATTTTATATTTATTTTTAGCTTTTATGTATTTTATTTTTATTATATGTATGTATTTGTCCAACTTCCTGTGTTTGTAAACCGTATAGTTTGTAAAACAACAAGTTGCTAGTCTGTGTCTGCACAATTGACAAATAAAGCTCATTTTGACTCTTTCTGATTTATAGCTCTTAATATGAATCAAGATATAACGACATAATAGCACTCACACACGCACGCACACACACACACACACAAGATGTAACGACACAACAATATTTCGACGTACCATACTATTAACTAGATATGGTTTATACATGATGCCTTTACAGATGTCTCTGGCACCACCATGCAAAAATACAGACATTTTTACTGTAGTATTTTATATTTATGAACCCATGAAGTTCAATACAGTTCAATAAGTCATTGCACCTATGGCTTATTTTGAGGTGTCACATCTCAGCTGCCTATGAGGGTGCGTTAAAGTTACAAAATTGGGTTATACCCAGTGCCCCTAGCTACTACCATGCAAAAAATACAGACTCTTTCTACTGTAGAACTTTAGAGTAATGTACATGAAATTGGCACGTGCAACAATACAGTTCAATAGGCCAATGCACCGATTGCCATTTGAGGAGCTATATCTCAAATGTCTTTGAGTGTGCATTGAAACTTCTAAAGCAGACTCATCCCCAATGTCATTGGCTACCACCATGCAAAAATACAGACATTTTACTGTAGCATTTTAGAGTGATGTACCCATGAAGTTGGCATGTGTCACAATACAGTTCAATGGGCCATTGTACCTGTTGCCCACTTTGAGGCGCTATATCTCAACTGTCTTTGAGGGTGCGTTGAACTTCCAAAGCAGTCTCATTAACAGTGTCCTTGGCTACCGACATGCAAAAATACAGACATTGTTACTGTAACATTTTAGAGTAATGTACCCATGAATTTGGCATGTGTCACAATACTGTTCAATGGGCCATTGATCCTATTGCCCATTTTAAGGCGCTATATCCCAACTGTCTTTAGGTGTGCGTTGAAACTTCCGCTGCGACCCTTGGTTCCGGAGAAATAGGCCAGAGAAATCGGCCATAGGCGATCCGAGAAAGGCACTTGACTTCTCCGGCCGGCCGCAGTCGACTTCCAGTGCAAAACAGCTATGAGTACTGCAGAGAGGTTTGAACCTGGGCTCAACGAGACCAGTCCAACACCGCCGGCCTTGACCCCCTGCAACCCACCGTTCTGGAGCTAGGCCGGGTCAATGTTCGAAAGTCAAAGTCCAAAAATGCATTACACACACAACTTATTTGATGGGGCTCATATAGGTGGTGAATGTACAAACCGTTTTTAAGCACAATAAACATGTTACCAAGTTGTAATAACCACATAATTGCTAATCTGATCTAGGCCAGCTTTGAACTATTATATCTACTTACAGAGTCAAATAAAACCATTTACAAGCATTGTCCATTATCTACCTATGCGAGACACATCAAATAAGTTACACGTGTAAGAAACAAGACACTGAAAAAATTCCAAAAATGCATTGCACACATAACTTATTTAACGGGGCTCATATAGGTGGTGAATGTACACACCGTTTTTAGGCATAATAAACGTGTTGCAAAGCTGCAATAAGTGCACAATTGCTAAATGAAGTCATATAAGCACTATACTGTGGGATGTACTCAAATAAACCTATGTAGAGTCAAATAAAACCATTTTATAGGGATTGTCCATTATCTACCTACGTTGGCCCCGTCGAATAAGTTACAGATGTACAAAACCTACGAATGACATTCATAACCTATTCAACAGGGCCTGCGTATGTAAATGATGGACACACCGTTTTTAGGCCCCTGAAGCACATCGGTGAGCTCCAATGTGCAGCACTGCGAAGGACCGTGCCTCCTTTACACCCCACGGTCTGTTTAACCTGCGTAACAACCTGCCAATGCCAAGGATGACTATTTACAAGGTCTGAACATGGTCTGCCAATGTGGACCCCGTTGAATGAGTCGCAGATGTAAGAAAGATCCCGAAAAAATGCATCCTTATCATCAGGAGCGCGTTCGTGAGTTCTGGTGTACGTCGCCACGAAGGGCAGCGTCTCCTATGCGCTCTGCGGTTGGTCCAAGCTGTGTAACTCATTGCCAAGGCGAAGTCCATTTTCTGCCTATTCAGGCCCATCGCGTATGCGAGAGAGCTCAGTCGAGACGCGTGTGCGCCTTCGGGGGTGTTGCGGGGCATCTCGGGGCGTCAGGCGAGTTTAGGCGGCAAGGGGGATGCGTAGGCGCTCCGTGGATGGGGCGGTGCCCGGGGGACGCCCCGCCCCGAATAGGCTGTAAGGGGCACGGTAAGCGCCTCGTGTACGCAGGGGTCTGACCCCCGAACCTAAGCTGCAAGGGGCACGATAGGCGCCTATTGGAATGCCGACTCGCCACCCTTTCGACGCGCTTCGAATAGGTGCGAGGCGTACGGCCGGTCACCCTTAGGTGGCATTTGCCCAAACTTCGCCTTGCCCCCATCCGCAGCCCGGGTTAGGGGGATTTTTGCCGGTGCCCCCGGGTGTCGAGCTCGCCCCCGACCCTTCGATTAGGGGTCGCCGTGCGACCCAAGAAAAACCTGGGGGCTTACACACAATATGTTACGCGTGCAATATGGTGGCCTTAGTGGGTCGAGGTATAATTTTGTTAAACGCGGCGGCTTGACGCTTTTCCTCCTGGTACCGGTCAACAACAATGTTGACCGCATCACCAAAGAGACCTTGGGTAACAAGAGGTGTATCGAGGAGCACCGACTTGTCCTTTTCCCTGATGCCGGATGCATTAAACCAGAGGTGCCTCTCTGTGGCAACCAGCGCAGACATGGAGCGGCCAACGGTTTGGGCTGTCTCCTTTGTAGCCCGGAGAGTGAGATCTGCCACTGTCCTGAGTTCAGACAGCATCCCAGGATCTAAAACCTCGCCCTCTTTAATATCCCCCAGCAAGTCGGCCTGGTATGCCTGCAAAAGCCCCATGGTGTGCAGACATGACCCAGCTCGACCTGCAGCCATATATGCCTTTCCCACCATACTGGATGTAACACGGCATGGCTTGGTGGGCAATGTCGGGGGTTTTAGGGATGATGCTGCTTCTGGTGAAAGATAAGTGGCCAAGGTATCTTCCACCTTTGGCATCATCCCATAGCCCTTATCTCTAGCCCCTAGGACTGCAGAGAAACTAGCTGACGTAGTGGCAATACGTGAGTAAGGCCTTTTCCACGATTTAGCCACCTCCGTGAAAAAATGGCAACCCCCGACACTGAGGCTGTAACCGCTTTTTTAAGAATCTTTCATCCAATTTACTAGCAGTGAGACTGGGGGGGCTGGTAGAGGCCGAAGCCGTCTCATCACCCTCCATAAGCTCCATTTGTGAGCCCCATGATCTGAGACGCCGCTCTGCCTCAGCAAAAACAGGTCCCGAACCACGATGTGTGCATATTTTGCATACCGCATGAAATAGAGCCATTCGGGAGTGGTGTGTTCGGAGCGGTAGCCATAAACAATGTTCACAGGCAGCCCCCTCAAGAGCTGCCTTAGCATGCTCCACTTCCAAACATTCTACACAGAGCTTGTGTGTATCCCCATCTGTGATGTAACGGGGGCAGGGAGTAACACACGGCTTATAAGTCTTTCTAGAACTCATTGTATCTGATTTATTCACACAAACAACTCTAGATAACTTAAAACAAAGGACAAGACACATTCACACACAGAGCGCTTTGCTGAAATGGCAGAAGCTGATTTGCATTGTTTCCGCGATCTATTTATGCCTTCCGGTATTCGCGTCACTCGCGACGTCATCGGGGACGTCATCGCCTCGCGACTATAAATCGCGAGTTAGTTGCATTCACCATTTCACGCGCATCACGCTGCTGGCGTTCCCCATAGAGTCAAATCCTTGACGCAGTGTAGAGTTCTCTGGAAAGGGAATCAAACACCTTTGAGCTAGGTAGCTCCTTAATTTGACCAAGTATGGGCCACAACTGTGCACTGGAACTTCTGAAAAGCGGTATTCCATCAACATTAAGTCTTAGAGTTATTGTATCTGTGAGTTGATCTTTTGTATTGTTCAGCTCTGCACATATTACATTACAAAGACCAAAATGATTTCATCAAGAACTTCCAGAGCATCCACAGCCAGGCTTATTAAATGTTCTTGCACTTTAGTTTTGATTCGTTGCCGCGTTGTACGTGAACTTGCACCAAAGTACTCCATTTTCTAAAAACAAAATTGGGAAATATTTCAATAGTGTATGAGCTACATACATATATGAAGAGTTTGTTTCCAAATTTAGATAATTCCATTTATTTTTCAAAAATCATGTTTTTTATTATTTTGCTGTGTTTTTATTGTTTTTTTATTAGTTAGCTGTATTTTTTTAAGTTATTATATAATCAAAACAAAACAACTTCAGTTTGAATTACATTAATTGAAATGCACAATAAAAAACCTTTTTTAAACATTTAAAAAATGGAGTTCTCATTTAGAAATATATATATAGGCAAGGACAAATATGGCACTGGCACCCTTGGTAAATATAAGATGGTTGTGAAAATAAATCTGCATCGTTTGATCGTTTATAAAAACAATTGACATATTCAGTCGGCACCAATAGCCCTCTAGTGCGCTGACAATAGTGCCCACATATATTGCACTTGCGGTCCGTCATTCTAACAAGTTGCATAGTGCCAAAATACTACAGCAATACGTTGACGTTTTAAGCTTTACAGACATTTTAAGCAATTCCACGGCCAGAAAAAATACAACCTAATACAAAAAATATGCATTTTACCTGTTTATTTTTGCTCCGACTTGAGGTACATAACAACTTGAAACAACAGCTGCTGCTCCACTGTGCTGAAGAGTCTGTATCCTTGCGCCAGGGCGGGAATTCCTCTTGTTTGAATGTTTAAAATATTAACAGTTATATTTGAATGGTAAGTCTAGAATGATATATCATATTATAATATAATATTATGTGAATAAATTCAATCTAAACATTGAATGCAGCAGGACTACTTTGTCAAGCGGAGGGTTGTCAGTCACGGCATACACGTGTCGTCACTTACCCACGTGAACACACAGAAACGTGCCTGCATGAGTGTTAAAACACTAGGCAAAAGGAGTGGTTACAATATCAGGAAATGCAAATCCGCACAAACATTTGAGTGTCCAAGAACACCTGATTTATTTTTAAGTCGTAAGGTATAGTCGAGGATCACCGTCGAGAACAACTGCTTGTAATTTTAACAAATAATTGCGTGTTTTAGCCCTGGTTTCTTTTTAATTAAAGCAGCCATTTTGCTGAGTGTTTACCACTTAAGGGAGCATGTCCCGAGACGTGTCCCAGCATGTCTACGTGGGAAAGTGACAATGCATACCCTTGATAGTTGAGCATGTAAGTTAGGTCCCATGTGAGACCCATTTCAATTCTGGAATTTGTAATTGTCCCTGCTAAAATGTATACAGTAAAAGAAAACAAATAAATACATTTTGATAAATGCATAGGGTGGGTAACATTGTAATATTTATAATTTAAACATTTTCACTTAAATGTTTAAATGTGTTGATCAGATCTATAAAATCTGTTATTCATTGTTAAAAGGTTACTATTAAACATTTAGGTTATAGGTGGTATTAACCAATGTTTAGATTAAGGTATAAATATGTATTTTAAGTGTGAAATCATTTTGCTCACATAGATCCCATGAAGGTCCCATGTGTTTATACCTATATGGGACCCACATTTTGAAACACACATGGGGCCTACATAAATTGCCCATTTTCAGCCAATGCCCACATGGAACCCATACCACCCAGGTATAGCCCGCATGGGGCCCACATGTCAATGTTCAAATGTAAACATTTAAAGGAGTTTAAAGTAATAAGATGTATTTTAAGCATAAAAGCAGTGTACCCACATGCAGCCCATAAATGTCCCATAAGGGCAAACCTATATGGGACCCACAATGGTAATCCCACATTTTCAGCCCATGCCCATGTGGAGCTCATGTCACCCAGATAAAAGCCACATGGGGCCGACATACCAATGTTGGCTGGGTTGTAATGACTCTGTGATTAACAGTCCACCCTGACTTTTGTCAAGTACCTGGGGTGGATGACCAAAACGATCGTATCAAGACCATGGATGTATTTTGGTCTGAAGTTATAAATAATATCCAGATGATGCTTTAGAACCAGCAGTGGGTGCATATGTGGGTTCACAGCATCAGCTTCCTCATGCCGACACCACACTTAAAATCAACTTCAGACCTTTAACATGTTTCATTTATGAAGAGATTATTTAATGAAAAGCCCAAACTTGGCCAAAAACAGCTTTTGATTCAACTGTTCCATTACTTTTGATAATTTGAAAAAGGGGGGAGCTACATACTAAAGAGCTGTAATTCCTAAACCCTTGAGCCAATTTGGATGTGAATACACTCTAAAAAGCCAATATTTAGCCAATATTTATTATATAACTGTAACTTTAATACATTTTGGAATTGAGGAATCCAAATTGTCCCCCCGACTCATGTGTGGAATAAGACTTGTGTATAGTGTCGACTTGTGTGTATAGACTGACTAGTTCTCGCCATGAATATAGCCTTAGATGCTGGAATGGCGTTAAAAATGCAATAAATTAATTAATTAATTAATTTTGGTAAACAGCTCAAATAAAAAAAATATGCCTCTGTTCCAATACTTATGGAGCTGACTGTATATGACGCGTTTATCCTATGAACTTCACTGATAAAAACGAATGTGCTCGTTGTTAAGAACGCGCGTGTGCTTTGACTGCTTTTACTTACAGAGATCGAGCGTGCATTCACTGACAGAGTTCGTGTTTTCCGTTTTTATAGATATGACGCGTTTATCCTGTGAACTTCCCTGATTAAAGTCAATGTACTCGTTGTAAAGACAGATAACGCGTTTGTCCTGTGGACTTCCACCTATTAAAGCAATGTGTTTCTTAAAATGAGAAAGTGTTTCTCATTCGCTTTATGTGATCATTCTTTTCAGCTTCGTTGTTACTGAAGCGCAGGCTCTCAGCCTGGCGCTTTCTGCTGGAAAGGGGCGGAGACCAGCAGCTCATTTGCATTTAAAGTGACACCAAAACAGCACGTTTCTCCTCACAGGCAAAAATGGACACATGGAGCACAGTAGAACAACACCTGTAGAACTGCTTTCTTCCACCTTAAAGGAACAATACTTGATTTTGTTTATGATCTATTGACCGAAATGCAATATAACATACAAAACTGTTTCTTCAGAGGTGTATAAAGATCGTACGTAATGAACAGTTATGTTTTTATTACCTTAGAATAACCCAGTTTTATCTACATAGGCACGGGCCTATATATGTGGAATTTTCCATGTTGCGCGGCCATGTTTGATTACAGTAGCCCTAAACGGACAAACAGCTCACAGAGCGCATTTCATAGAGGCAGCTAGCGTCATCACTGAGTTGAAGACGCACGAAGAAGTAAGTTAGTCGTAGTACGAAGAGAAGTAGTCGTCGTCGTCATCTAGCTGAAGCATAGATCGTTCTGTTTTTAGAAGTTTTGATCAAATGAAGGACCATGCGTATTGTGCACAAGAGCCGACAGAGCGCGAATCTCCGTTGGCAAAGCGCAAACGTGATGCTGCCTGACAAATTAGAGACAAACGACGGCATAAATCCAGGATAAACATCGGTGTAGCTATTACCAGATGGAAGGCATTGTTGAAAGACAAATGTTTTCAACGCAACGCCGAAGTTTGTCCATAGTTTGTCCATAGCTTCTGTCCATAATTTATTTGCACTACTCTATATCCATCGCACTGCTGCTCACCATAGCCTAACTTATTGTATACATCCACCTGTAAATTTCTGTTTATAGCAATAGCCATCTGTACATTATGTTCATAATGCATATCCATCTGTAAATCTCTGTTTATAGTAATAGCCATCTGTATATTATGTTCATAGTATATATCCATCTGTAAATCTCTGTCTATAGTAATAGACATTTGTATATTATGTTCATAGTATATATCCATCTGTTAATTTCTGTCTATAGTTAGAGACATCTGTAAATCATGGTCATAGTACATTCCCATCTGTAAATTACTTCTGTAATATTTATTTATGTAACTTATGCAACCGCTGTATATCCTGCACTTGCTGCTATTGCACTTCTGGTTAGACCTAAACTGCATTTCGTTGCCTTGTACTTGTACATGTGTAATGACAATAAAGTTGAATCTAATCTAATCAAAAGTTGCCTGTTTTCTGCTGGACTGGTAAGATAATTCAACTTTTGTGAAAGTGAAAACAGTTGTTTGGTAACGTTAGCATTTGATACAAATGGGCATATAACCTACAAGAGAAGAACATTTTTCCTCATAAGTGTATAAATAATGTACCTGCATTGTAATTTCATGTGAAGTAACATGACAGTGTTGCTTGAATAACTGCTATCCGCTGTCTCAGTCGACAACATCTTTTTTTACTGTTGCGGCCACCGTCGTACTTCGAAAGGGAGGGGTGAGTAAAAGACTGAGAGGTTCGTTGCAAATCTATACTGAAACGCTAGTGGCCGCTAAAAATTCAAAACTGCGCAAAACAAAATATATGAAAACTATGTCATATGCTGTCATTATCAGATGCAGAAAAGTTAATTCATGCATTCATGACGTCAAAACTAGTTTACCGTAACACGGTTAGGTGGCTGTCCTGTGAGCTAATTACAAAAACTCTAGCTAGTTTAAAACGCTGCAGCTCGAGTTCTTACACAAACAAAAAAGTAGGAGCATATTAGCCCGGTATTGTCAGAATTGCACTGGTTACCTATCCAGCAACGTATTAACTTTAAAATCTTACTGCTTACCTACATGGTTTAGCTCCTCAGTACCTGAGTGAGCTTCTATTGCATTACAGCCCTTCTCGTTCACTACGCTCTCAGGGCTCCGGTCAGTTGGTAAAACCTAGAATTTTGAAATCAATTGCAGGCAGTAGATTGTTTTCCTATGTAGCACCTGAACTTTGGAACAGTCTTCCTAGTACATCAGCTGACATCAGCTCTAGAATTTAAAGTTGTTGCATTTATTAATACCATTTTAAATGTAATCATTCTATGTAATTTACTTACTTAATTTAATACTCCATATAGGAATTTATAGTTCGTTACCTGTGTTTCTTTTTTCCTAGTGTGTGTGTGTGTGTGTGTGTGTGTGTGTGTGTGTGTGTGTGTGTGTGTGTGTGTGTGTGTGTGTGTGTGTGTGTGTGTGTGTGTGTGTGTGTGTGTGTGTGTGTGTGTGTGTGTGTGTGTGTGTGTGTGTGTGTGTGTGTGTGTGTGTGTGTGTGTGTGTGTGTCACCATATCTGACAAATAGGTCACTTTCTTTCTTTATGATCTACTGGAGTTGATCAATTCAGAATAATGGAGAGTAAATTCAAACATGACAAATTTATTAGGCAGGTAAAGGTTTCATGCAAATTACATAATCAATCCAGAGCACCTGAAGTGTAATAAACTTGTGTTACCTAAGGGAAATTCTAAGGGTTTTTAACAATTCACTTAAAAAAAACTTAAGTATATAATTTTCACTTAAGTAATCCCTTAAAAATTACTTTATACTTATTTTTGTTCTGTTGAACACAAAATTAGATATTTTGAATAATGTAGGTCAGTAAAAGGTTCTGGGGCACTTTTGACTACCATTAACGTTTTTCCTACTACGGTAGTCAATGGGACTCAAAAACTGTTTGGTTACAAGCATTCTACAAATATTTTTCTCTGTGTTTAACCAAACAAATACATTTAAACAGATTTGGAACAACTCGAGGGTGAGTAAATAAACATAACATTTTTATTCTAACGTGAACTATTCCTTTAAGGGCTGAACAATGTAACCTTAAGTGTTTGATGGACAAAAATGAGTTTATGGCACTTGTTGAAGAAGATTATGCAGGGCTCTCAAGTGTCACGCATTGAGCGTGAGACACACGCATTTCAGCCTGCTCTCACGCCACACCTTGTATTTCTCACGCTGAGAAGTAAAGAACAACGTGTCCCACTTTATACAATTAGACAGGCAAATAAAATGTGAAAATGAAAGATGTAAGTGTCAGTTACAGCATTAAAGTCCGATCACGGTGCTTCAGGTAGTTTTCCGTGTTACTCACAACGCTGAGCATTACAACCAATCATAGAAAGCGCATGAACGTAATGACCAATCAGAAGATCCTTTAGATGAGTCATCATCGGTGTAACAGCTTTGCTCGCTAACAGAAACAACCGAGTGCAGATACGGTCAGTCAGACTCATTTATTATAACGGGAGTTTTTCATGCAGTCAGTTTCATTCATTATAACGCTAAATTATAACAGAAGTCACTGTTTCAGTGACGTTTTTCGCTCGCTATCTGTTTAATCCTGGTTTAAATAAATATTTCATGCATGCAAAAACAATCAATGTGAAAATTTACTAATGCAAAAAACGCAATAATCACCCTCAAATGGTTGGTCTGCAAAGTCTAAAAGAATATGACATGCAAATGTTACCGGTCCTACTCGCGCCTGCTCCGAGCGGTCCTTGAACCGAGTCGGTCCAGCATGTGAGTCGGGCGCTCTAACGAGGAGGCTAAAGACCACAGTCTCTAGCGCACCTCTTGAGGTCGGGGAGTAAGGTTTACGCACTGCACAGCTCTTCACTAGTTGGCCTCCGTTACACAAAAACGATTTTTTATATATTATTTGGTATTTATAATCATGATTACAAAAGCAATATTAACAATGTTTTTTGCTTAAATCATCCTTAAACTTTGTTTTTGTCATTTATCAGTTTTATTTGTGCTGGGCAAATATAAACAATAGAGGAAATAGCAAAACTTGAGTTTTTTTGAAAATTTGAGTGGCTCCTCCCCTAACACATGTAATCTTACGCCAAACTTTTGATGAAACTTGAGAGCTCTGATTATGTGCCAAGTCAAACCACGCCCAGGCCATGCGTTTCCACACATAACATAAACACAAAGACATGGCACTGTCACGATCATGTCCACAAAACTAGAACTAAGCTTGGCAAGGAGGACAGGATCATGACAACCCTTAGCAGTGAGCAGAATATCTTAGAATACTTAAACCTATGTTATGATCTGCTCTACTGCTGTGGAAAAGAGACCATTGTACCAATCACACTGAGACCTTTTAAAAGATACCAAATAAGCATATTTAGATTCTTTGTTAATACGGAGTATGATATTTGTTATACCCAGTCTATTGTTGAGCTTTGAGGTGCGCTGACAGGGTTGCTGCACACTTTGTAAAATCAAATTAAGACCTGAACAAAGAAACAAAGAAAAACAAAGAAAAATTAATACCATTTGTTACCACAGCAGAACAAACAGTCTTTAACACAAGTTTAACATATGTACCAATTTTTACTCAAAACATAATATTTGTCATAGCTCAGAAGCCTTTGTCTTAATTTCCTTATCCAGCTCATCTAGCTCCTCTCTTCTCCTTGTGTTGTCTTCTCTGTTTGTTTGACTTTGTTCTGCTATAGTTGTCCCTGCCATACTCTCTTTCTGCAAAGCTATTAGCATCATTCTCTAGGTTCTACGGAGCCGTGGAAGGGACATTGGCAAAAACAAATTCAGGAGCCTTTCTCGTCGTGCTCACAAGAAATTTTTCTCTAGATGGCACTAGTTTACATGAAATTTAGATATTGTGCAAGAGATATAGAATTGGGAATTAATAGGTAAATGTCTACATGCAGTTAGGAGGGGATATTTTAAAACGTTTGACGTAAAACATGCACATTGTGTATTAATGCATAAATAACTTTAACAAGGCTAAATTCATTACATAGCCTATTAATACTGAATAGGCTATGTAGCCTATGGGAAGAATCCCGGTTGCCTTGTTCATTGTCTGTACATACCAAAGTGATCATTCCTGACATTCGTTGAAAATCACGAATCGATTAAGCTTATTATATAAGCATGTATAGTGTTTGCCCATTGTCCTACTGGCAGCATTTGAAAAACGCGCTGCACGGTCCAACCAACAGTTAAATGATTTAGACTACAAGTCCATCTAAAATTAAAGAACTGTGTCATTGTTTTTAAATGAGGACCCAGATGCAGACAGCAGTAGTTGAACAAATACTTGTACCATACAAAAAGAAACAAAACAAAAGACCCACGGTGGGGCAAACAAAACAAATAACTAGAACCAGGAAACACTAACACAAACTGCAAAACAAAAACAACCCACAAGGGGGCAAAACAGGAAATACTAACAAGGACACAAACACTAGAGCAATGCTATTCAAAAGGCAGAACAAGACTTACACGGGGTAGAATACAAGGCTTACACAACGAACCAGCACAAGACAATGAACACAAGGGCTTTAAATAGATTAGATTAGATGAGATTCAACTTTATGCCATTACACATGTACAAGTACAAGGCTACGAAATGTAGTTTAGGTCTAACCAGAAGTGCAATAAGCAAGTGCAGGATATACAATTGTGCATAAATGCAGGATAAAGCAAAAATTATGAAGAATTTACAAGTGGGAATGTACTATGATCATTATATACAGATGGCTATTTACCAAAAACAGAAATGTACTGATGATATGTACAATATAAATAAAACTATGCAGAACAGTAGTGCAAATGAATATAAAGTGTGCATAAATTATGGACAGCAGCTATTAAGTAAACAGTGCAGTAGATGAGTTATTGCAGTATTCAGTACATAGTACTGGAGTGCAAATGATGCGGTATATGTGTAATAGTCCAGTAGTGCAAATAACATTAGTACATAGTACTGGAGCGCAAATGATGCAGTATAGGGTTAGTAGAAGTAGTCCGGTAGAGCAAGTAAACATGTAGTACATGTGTAGACAAATAAATTGTAGTAAATAGGGACACTAATGAGGGATAATAACAAGGGTACAGGTGCGAGGCATGAGAACTAGGGGTGTCGAAAATAATCATTTTTACGATGCATCACGATGCAAACGTGTCATGATTTACATGGACAGAACCCAGACGCAGGCAGCAATGCGGGGTAACAAAAAAGGACTTTTATTTTACAAAAAAAACTAAAACAAAAGCCCACAAAGGGGAAAACAGAACCAAAGACACGAACTCAAAAACAAGCAAGACTATAAAAACAAAGACTTCCCACGTGGGGGCAAAACTGAAACAAAGAGGACAGACTAGACAGAAACAATGACTTGACTTGACTTGACTTGACTTGACTTGACTTGACTTGACTTGACTTGACTTGACTTACAGTACTCACAAAATTCACGAACTTTACAAATCTGACAAACTTGACAAAACACACAGTACTCACAAAACGAACCAGCCCAGGACAATGAACACGAGGGCTTTAAATAGGGGAACAAACAAGGGATAATTACACAGGGTGCAGGTGTGAATCATCAGAAACATTAACAGGGAAAATTACCGGAGAACGAGGGGGCGGGGCATAGAGGCGCGACATGAAAACACGCGGCAAAAGGCGGAAGCGCCCGAGCCGCGTGTCTCCCCACAGAACGTAAACACAAAGACAAGATACTGACGCAATCCTGCCCACTAGATCATGAAAACAAGACATAAACAAGGAGGGCAGGATCGCGGAAGTATCCGGGGGGCGTGGTCATGACGCTAGACCGGAGAGCGCGTGACACGGGCGCACCACGCCCAGGCCACGCGCTTCCACGAGTAACAAACACAGAGACATGGCACTGTCATGGCCCTGCCCACAAGGCTCTAGGAATTTACTAGACATGAAGGGCAGAACCATGACACAAACGAGGACAATTTGGTATCGGTTCAGTAACAGACCATAACCGGTTATAACGTGCTTACGTTTTTCTGACGTCATGACGGATTCGTGCTTTTATTGTTTTAGCATACAATGGCGGAGGCAGGCGAGACGCTGAAGAAGATTTATTTAGGTTAAATATAAAGGAATCACATACAATCTAAGCCACCATTATAATTCTATATATTTAACTGTTCCAGCATATCTACATAGCAGGGTCTTTTGTCACATCTACATAGTAAGATCTTTGTTGCCCACAAGTGAGACCAAGATAAAGAAGAACATCTGTTTCCTGCTTCTAACTGTATTGGCAACGCCTAGGACCCTGTATTGGTAATGCCTAGGACCCCTGCGGGAGAAGAGCCCTATATAAAGCTATCCTCAACACACAGAGACGGTTCTCTCCTCTGCAGTTCTCTGTGGGAGGGCCCGGCCCTGCCTATGGGGGGCTCGGCTCTTTATTGATTTAGTCAATAAAAATCTATCTGATGGAATCAAAACCCGACTTGAGTGTTCAATGAAGAGTGGAAAACAGAAACCACAACAATGCGAGTAATTAAAAATGCGCCAACTACTTTAAAAGCCGACATCTGGGTGCATTCGGCTTTTATGAAAAACTTGGTAAGCATGACCTGGACAAGACACAAGCTGTATGTAAATCTAGAGTGCGTTTTTTCCACAGCAGGAGATGTGTTCACAGCTAAAAGAAGCACTCTTAAACCAGAACATGTGGACCAGTAAGTGTTCTTAATAAAAAACCTACAAATTCCCAAATGCTGTGCAATAACTCTGACTCATGCTGAGCAGTTTGTAATGTTTCAGGAAGTTTCATGTGTCCAGTACTGTTATTTATTTTATATTTGTTATTTGCTTTTATTTTGTGTATTAAAACACTGCTGAAGTGCAAATTTAGTTTTTGAAGACTGACTATTCACAAGAAGGTTGTTTATTTTGATGCATTATTTAATTTAATGTTTTTACATTTGTTTACATTTTAAATGTTTTACAAGTACACTGCACTATAAAAGTAAAGTACACTCCTTGCACTATGCACTTTATGTATTTACTTTTGTGCATTTGGTCCTGTTGCTCTGCTCATATTGTCTTCTGTGCCCAGACTTGAGCTTTGTTTGATGTTTGATACATTCGAGAAGAGCAGGTTAAATTAAAGGTTCAGTTCATATATCTGACTGCTTGTATTTATTGACAAAATTGTATACATGTGAACTAGTAAAATTGAGGATGCAGTGCATCGTCAATGCATCGTGATATCGAATTGGACTGAATCGATGACGTAATAATTGTAATCGAACCGAATCGTTTCATCAGTATAGGTTCACACCCCTAATGAGAACACTGATGGAATGGTTACGGGAAACAAGGGGGCGGCAGACGGCAATAAGACCGAGCATTGTGTCCCACACAGAATGTAAACACAAAGACATGTTATTGTCATGACCAATGTTCCCTCTAACTTTTCATGTGTCTGAGCAAACACACAAACTCCCTGAGCAGTCCCTTGGACCACTGTGAGCAACATCAGACGTGTGCACTGTGATCACGCATCGCATCCTGTGATCAGCATCGCATCCATCCAAGTTACATGGTTTATTTTAAGTTTTTGCCTCATTATGTACTTGAATTCAGCATATTCACTGTTAATGACCTCCACAGAATGTGGGTGGTGGAGAATGGCCTCATACTTCTTTGCCAGTATGGCAATGTCTGCTGCTCCATACTCAAAACTGATGTCTGAGCTCAATGCCTCAATGTCAAATGCAGACCACTCCTTTAATTCATCCTCTGGAAAACGAGCATCCAAGTGATCACATTTACATTTACATTTACATTTACATTTATGCATTTGGCAGACGCTTTTATCCAAAGCGACTTACATTGTATTGTACTATACATTTGTACATTTTGTATAGTAAGCAAGTGGGGGGTTAGGTGCCTTGCTCAAGGGCACCTCAGTCGTTACCCGCCAGCCCTGAGAATCGAACCAGCAACCTTCTGGTCATGAGTCCAACTCTCTAACCACTGGGCCACGACTGCCCATCACAGAGCTTACGAATAAAACAAGTAATCTCACCAGTATTTCTGCCATCAGCTGATGAGGCCCTCATCGCCACGGTCACTCCACTTAACATCCCTTTCCTCTGTCAAGTATTGGGAACGCAACTTCTCAATCTTTGCTCTTGCAAAGTAGTGCCTTTCCATCACAGTCAGGTTGCGTCTTTGAAAAGAAAGACACAGGTGTGCCAGCTCGCCCAAAACATCTCCCAGAGCAGTGAGAGTAACCTTGAACTTTGAATCGGTCAGCTTTTTGTAACAGTAATTTGCCACTGGATCTCTGTTATCACTGGATTCTCTCTTGCAGTATTCTTCCAGCACAGTGTAGTTCCTCGGAACAGCATTCACAGCTTGGTCCCATGACAGCCATCTCACTTCATTCAAAGGCCTGAATGACAGTGTATCCTCATCAAGAATCTTTGCAAGGTCTTCCAATTTCCCCCTCTTTACAGTGGATCTAGAAAAAGTGGAATAAACCGTTCTAAGAAGGGTTTCCACATCACGCATCAAAGGTACATCTTTCCACGCATCACCAATGCCTAAGTCCTCTCTATGGGCCACACAGTGTTGTTCAGTTAGGTGTGGTATTTGCCGCTTTAATAAAGCTGCAACTCCGTTGTGCTTTCCTAGCATTACTGAGGCACCATCGGAGGTCAGCATCACCATTCTCTGCATGTCTAGTTCATGCTTGGTGTAAAACTGAGTTATTGCCTGCACAATATCCTGAGCGGTGCATGCTGTCAGCTGGATGATGCCGCCAAACACAGTTTTATGGTTGACGTTATTTTCCTCCCTGTATTTAATATACAGGACTAGCATTTTGTGCACTGTTATGTCTGTGCTCTCATCTACGATCAGGGTTTGCCAAGGTGCATTTTTAACTTGACACATTGTCTCATTCTGCACTATTTGATTGAGAGCACAGACACACGACCACACACACACACACACGACCACACACACACCACACACACGCGACCACACGCAAGGGTAAGGTGCCATCCCTCTGTAACTTGGTTACAAGACCGACTCTCTAACCATTAGGCCACAACTGCCCCCCCATCATGCTATATCCTTTGTGACCGCAAATCTACGTTCAGGTTAGTGACGCATCCAGCTAACAACTTGGCACTATAGTTTAAGTGTACTTAGGCCGTAGGGCCATTAATGGGTATTTCCGTTTAGAATAACACAAATGTTGTCTGACCAATCTAAATAGGGTGAGCCTCAAACCTCTGATTATTGTATTAGTATTCTATCTAAGTGTACATAGAAAACTATGGCATAATTATATAAAGCTACCATTAGAGAAAGTAAGCTTGGTCTATTTATCTTTGTGGAGAGGTCATGACCACTGCACAGAGATGTTTTCACAGTCTAAGGGGACTAGGTAAAATAATGTTTTAGCAATGAGCTGTATAGGGATGGCCATCTGAGCATTACTAGTCATTGAAACTGTGGCAGTGACCAAGACCGACGAGTTTGTGATCGTGAGATCTGCGTATGAATGGCAAGTGCGAAACTCTAAGCGACACTGAGAATCGGATGAACGAGTATAATTTAGAATAAAACATTGCTGCAAATTGCATGATTATTATCAAACTTACTAATCAAATACAAATATCATCATTCATCAAGGTTTTTCCTTTTATATTTATTGGAGTCAAATAAAATTAAGTAATGCTCAAATGTTAACGCCGGAAAGACAGAACGCGCACAAGCCTTCGCTACGCCACGCGGACTCCACCATTGGGCCAGTGGGTGGTTCTGCTTCTCTCTTTCAATTTTCACCACCATAAAAAATGTATGTCTTTGTTCGAGATCGCTTGATACACTATATTGCCAAAAGTATTGGGTCACCCTATCTAATAAACAGGTTTGACTTAAGTAATTTCAGTGAGTTCAAATCTTAATGCTGCAGCATATCGTGATATTTTTTGGAACTGTGTGCTTCTAATTTAATAGCAACAGTTTGAAAAGGGGTATTTTCTATTCCAACATGACAATGTCCCTGTCTTTGAGAAGGTTCAGAAAGAAAAAAATGATTCAGTCAGTGTGGAAGAACTTGATTGGTCTGCATAAAACCAAGTCCTGAACCCAGCTGAACACATTTGATGTGACTTTAAATGCACTCTTTGAGCCAATATGGTACAGCCAATGGGGTACAGCCAATTTGGAACAGAAAATAGGTGCTTCCAAAACTGTTGCAACAGAGATGGAAACAAAATTCCTTACAATGCCATTTGTAGAAAGCAACTTAAAACTGTTTCAAAAGCCCATTTTCCTGTCCCAAAATGACGACTCCAAGTCATTGGTGTTTGGTGATGAGTTCTTTGCTCAACGTCTGCATTTAAAATGACACCAAAAAGTGTTCAGCTGGGTTCAGGACTTGGCTTTTATGCAGACCAGTCAATAGGGATGCACCGATACCATTTTTTAAAGGCCGAGTACGAGTACCGATATTTTATTTCTAGTACTCGCCGATACCGATCCCTTTACCTGTATTTTTTCTTAATTTTTTTGGTGAGGTGGCAATTTTCGAAGCACAACACAGTGATACTAATAAAGAGAATAACGTTATAGAATAACCTTATAATTACAACTCCACCTCAAGCACATTGTGAAAAAATAAATTATTGTATGTGTTTGTTGTGAACTTTAAAAGCACAAATTCCAGTCAGTTATGTCACATGAGGTATCGTTTTTTTGGTATCGGTGTACTTTTACGAGTACGAGTATGAGTACATGAAGGTGCATCCCTACCAGTCAAGTTCTTCCATACTGACTGAATAAATTATTTCTTTCTGAACCTTGTCTCATACACAGGGGCATTATTATGATGGAATAGAAAAGGGTCCTTCCTAAACTGTTTCTATTAAATTAGAAGCACACTGTAGAGACTGGCATAGCTAAATGGTTGGATCTTGTATCTGACTCATTTAAAAGAAAAGTCATAAACTCCCACTTCCTTTTGGCCTGGTCTCTTGATGCCAAGATCAAAAGACCCGTATTTATCAAGCCTCTGAGAATTACTCACAAGAACACTGCTAAAAATTGATTTAAGAGTAAAATAATTATTGGCTCAAAGCTGCACTTAAAAGTTAGTTATAAAGCAGATCAGTTGTAATTTAAGCAAAGTGTAGGACAAAATCTGCTGCAAACAGGATTTTGGATGATGACATTGGCATGGAATAGATTTCCTTGTCTAAGAATATTCTCCAATACATTCACATTGATTGGTGAAATTTCTAAAAGGAGTTTTCTATACATGACAATGACTTTTCAACAGAATACATTATGACATTGGAAATGAAAGATAAAAAGTTTTCTTAATTACCAATTTTAAACCGGTGCTGAAATTAGTTTTAATTTGCTTTAGTGCTTTTTGCTTTAGAACAATACAGCATAACGAAAACGCGCAATAATAATGCAAATCCTGTTATGGTCATGCCCTTCCTGTCTAGCGATCTCCTAGAGCCTTGTCGGCGGGGCCATGACAGTGCCATGTTCCCGTGTTTATGTTGTTTGTGGAAGCGCGTGGCCTGGGCGGGGATCGCCTACGTCACGCGCTCTCCGGTCTTGCGTCATGACCACGCCCCCCGGATACTTCCGCAATCCTGTCCTCCTTGTTTATGTCTTGTATTCATGATATAGCGGGCAGGATTGAGTCAGTATTTTGTCTTTGTGTTTACGTTCTGTGGGGAGACATGCGGCTCGGGCGCTTCCGCCTTTTGATGCGTGTTTTCATGTCGCGCATCTTAGCTCCGCCCCCTTGTTCTCCCGTAATCCATTCATCTGTGTTTCATGACTCACACCTGCAACCTGTGTAATTATCCCTTGTTAGTGTCCCTATTTAAAGCCCTTGTGTTCATTGTTCTGTGCTCGTGCGTCTGCAAATATTTGTGCTTTGTGCTGAGTCAAGTCAAGTCAAGTCAAGTCAAGTCAAGTCAAGTCAAGTCAAGTCAAGTCAAGTCAAGTCTAGTCTATTGTTTTGTAGAGTCTTTTGTCCAGTCGTCTTAGTTTTTGCATTTTTTCCTGTTAAGTCTTTTAGTTCTGTTTGCCCCATCGTGGGTTGTTTAGTTTGCTTTTTGCCTGAGTGTTTTGTTATAGTTTTGTATTGTTTTTTTGCCCCATCGTTGGCCTTTGATTTATTAAAGATTTTGTGTTTACTGCCACTTGCTGTCCTGCATGTGGGTCCTCATCTACCATTCATGACAAATCCATTGCAATAGAGCATAATAAGATG
Organism: Oreonectes daqikongensis; assembly: GCA_026939265.1. NCBI lineage: Eukaryota > Metazoa > Chordata > Actinopteri > Cypriniformes > Nemacheilidae > Oreonectes > Oreonectes daqikongensis. The sequence goes on along the minus strand of JAOTQM010000126.1, from coordinate 491,743 downwards.
ACGTTGGCAATACAGCATAATGTGCAACAGATGATGATCAATATAGCAGAACTCAAAAGCATGCAGCATAATAAGATGTACGGACTGCGTGCCTTTTATCTCAAAGAAAGTTTGTTAAATGTATAAAATAGATTATGAAATATGTAGATGTTGTTTCATTAATAAATGCCTTTATTAATTCGCAAATACATACTTTAAAAAATGGTGGGGACACAATTAACTTCCTATCCCACCCACAATTACGCCTATGCAGGGGAGTACTAGATTTATGCGTGTATAATGTGAAATCTATCGTTCCATTGGCCCAATCCCTCTGTCCACCACATGTCTCTGTCTCCTCAGCCTCATCACAAGCCCCTAGTGGAAACTCCTAACTACTTGAGAGACCTCTCGAGCTGTCTTAAATAATTGGGAGAATAAGAGTGATTCTTAGCTTTTAGAAATTTGATAACTTGCTTTTATACTTTAATTTGGAAGTAGGAGTAAATTTCATGAATTTTACGCACTTAAGACTAAAATGGCACTTTGAGAAGCTTGATAAATACGGGCCCAGGGCTGCGTTTCCCGATAACATTGTCTCTTAGCGTGCTGCTAAGACTACAAAGGTACACCTTAACTACAGGTATACCTTTCCTAGGTGTGTTCCCTGACCTATACCTTAGGATGTTGCTCTCATGAAGATAAAAAGATCGACCACGCTCCCATAGAAGAAGTTGGAGAGACGTGATACAAAGAATTTTTAAACCTCCCACGTTTGGAGCTTTCCTCACACTTCCCCCTTTTGGGGAACTCATCAGGACAAGCTTTTTGAAACCATTGTAAATTCACCATCTTCACGCGCCTACGGATATTGTTCAGCACAAGAGCTCGCAAGTATCCGCTGTAGCTGCGTAAGTCCGTGCCTCTTTGTTAAAGATGATTTTACCGGTGTTCAGAAAGATTTAACTGTTAGTTTGCCATGCTCTCTCTCTCTCTCTCTCTCTCTCTCTCTCTCTCTCTCTCTCTCTCTCTCTCTCTCTCTCTCTCTCTCTCTCTCTCTCTCTCTCTCTCTCTCTCGCTCTTTGTCTCCAATATCTATGGATCCGAATTTCTTGTATATAACACACACCGTAAATATGGTGCTCTTGACTCTGTATCGTGCTTTCCATTTGAAAAAAATATGTAGGACACTTGAAAAAGATGGCTAGGAGACCTCAAAAACCGGTTGAACAAATTGTGAGACGTGTGTGAGAAACAAACTTTTAACATGGACTCAAATAGTTCAACATTGGAAGAACAGCTTAAACAGACACATTTTTCTGGACCTACTCTACCAGGGTTTTCCACATGTACATACAGTAGTTTAAGCAATGCCAATACAAAGGAATGATCATCTCTTGCTCTCCGTTAAACAACTGCTTTGAAATTAATGGCAGAGTTGTGCTTGTTAGGAATATTTTGGTCTCTCCCATGGCAGACATTTTTGCAGTATGTGAGTTTTTTAATACAGGGACATGTTTTATTGATTACCCTGTCTCTTCTTCAAGCTTGGGAATTACTGTTGTCTCAACGCTTACTGGCCATCTATCTGTTGTTCCAGTGGCACAACTTTCAAGAAAACTTGTTCTTCTCCCTATGACTGATGTGTATGTGGCTTTGCCTCAGCTGCATGATTACTGACTCTGTACTTTAACGGTTCAGAATGTCCCTTTATAGTGTAGTGGAGTTTGGTGATGAGTATACAGATGATGGAAAGACTGTCATCGATGTCATCCCAACAAGCTGGATTACTGGGCCAGAAAGAGAAGAATGCTTTTGGCCAACTGGTAGGACTGTGTGCATCAACAAGGTGCAAGAAACAAACAACTCCTGGACCAGACTGGGGAAAGTACAGGATACGAGTCATAGGAAATGCAGGTAACTTAAAAGAACCATCTGGTTTAAATTTTCCAGATAGTAATCTTGTGTTCCTAAATGTATTTGTTTGTTTTTACAGAAACATATGCTGGAGCAAGAGCTAAATTTAGCAGGGCCGAAGACACCTTCATCTCTCTTATCATCTAGATGATTCCACAGTAGCCACACGAATCTCAGACTGCCATCTCTTCTTGGATAAAAGATCATCACTTACAACTCAACCTGGCCAAGACTGAGATTCTCGTCCTTCCTGCCACTCCGTCAGAACAGCACCAGCTTACCATCCAGCTTGGTCCATCAAAGATAACCCCATTGACTTCAGTCAGGAATCTTGGGGTAATCATGGATGATCAGCTGACTTTTAAGGATCACGTTACTAAAACAACACGGTCATGCAGGTTTGCATTGCACAACATTAGGAAGATCAGGCCGTTATTAACAGAACATGCAACACAGCTTCTCGTCCAGGCTCTTGGCATTTCTAGACTGGATTACTGTAATGCTCTTCTGGTCGGTATCCCAGCCTGTGCTTTCAAACCTCTGCAAATGATCCAGAATGCTGCTGCACGCCTGGTCTTCAATGAGCCCAAGAGAGCACATGTCACACCTCTGCTCATCTCTCTGCACTGGCTCCCAGTAGCGGCACGCATTAAGTTCAAGGCACTGGTGCTTGCTTACAGAACAGCAACTAACACAGCACCCATCTACCTAAACTCTCTCTTACAGACCTACATAAACTTTCTACCTCTCTTTTCCTTTTCTAATGTTCTCTATATACTTTCTTATACTATCTTGACGTTGTATCTGAAACTTTGTATTACTAGCACTTCTCGTGAATATTGCTTGCTTAGACGAATCACTTGCTGTTTTCCTCAATTTTAAGTCGCTTTGGATAAAAGGGTCTGCCAAATGAATAAATGTATAATGTAAATGTGTACCTCAGATTTACAAACGGACACTGAAGTGTCAATAAAGCGCACAAGATTGTAAGTCAAAACTAGTTATGCTAGTTGGGCTTAGGAGCTATATTAAAATCACATTATTTTTCTTTGAGTAATTCACCCAAAAAATAGCCCCCATTGACTTTCCATAGTAGGAATAAAAATTACTATGGTCAAGTCAATGGGGACCATTTTTATTCATATTAAAGACAAGTCACCAGTAAGTACTAATATGACTTTTTTTTTACTATTTATGTTAATTAAATACTTTTTAATGGGGGTGGGTGATTTGATGATGTTTTGAGATTTTGTGTATTTGTCAGTTGTGGAATTTAGTCACCTTTTAATTTGTGTATGTGTAATGAAGGGACGGGTGCCGTGGCTCCATCTTATATATATATATATATATATATATATATATATATATATATATATATATCCTTTTTATGGTTTTGAGGCTAATCAATCATTAATCAGCATTATCTTATGAGAAATGGATGATTAAAATAAATCAATATTTTACTCTTTTATTTCTGATGATGATATTAACAATAAAACTCTAGAGAGTAAATATTACTAAAATAATTCACTGTTTGAGTCACTCTGAATGTTTAGGCCTCTCTTCCTGCTAGGTCACAGTGGCTTTTAGAAGAGACCTCTTATCATCACGTGTAAAAACATCTTCTGCTAGCACGCACTCTAGCCTTGAGGGGTTTTGTGTGTGTGTGTGATCGTATTATTCCAGAAGTTAGTTATTCGTGGCAGAAAGACCATATTTAGAAGACAGGATGTAAAGAGATGCGTATATGTTGTGCCTAAACTAGGGTTTCTGTGTCACACTTATAATCAGTGAAGATATGCTATGAACTTGACGTTGAAGCTAAATTTATGTATTAGATATTTATCTAAGTAATGACGTAGGTTAGATAGCTCTGTTAGTAATAAATATTACTGCATTTTGATGTAACAGCAGGTCGGTCTGTGGAACTCCTTGAGAGTGCTGAAGCTGACTTCTGCTGGCAAAACTACAAACAATTCTTCTTCAGTAAATTTTCTTTTATTAATTACATTCCTGACTCTGTGTCTTCATTCATCACAACTGGTCTACGGGTCTTTACTGTAAAATCCCCTACAGTAAATAGAGTAAATAGTGTTTGAGCACACTGTAAGAAAGGACCTTACAGGTTTGTGGAGGTTAATATATGGCAACTTTGTTTTTTTTTATATAAAATGTGCCTTTTATAAAAAAGCAGCATGATGAGTCTTTGCCAGAGGTTCTTGAAAGAGTTGTTTTCCCTCTAACAACAACTGAAGATGTGGAAGCAATAAGTGAAAAGTTGCATGACCCAAGATTAATGTCCAGTGTTGTAAGTTCATAGTCAGAGTTCACATTGCTTGCTGGGCTATATTTTTATGTGAAAATCCAGGACTTGAATTTCAGTGTGGTTATTGTGCATAATTTTACTTGATGCAGATTCCACGCTTACAATGCATGACATTCCTGCAAACATTTAGGCATAAAAGACACTCAGCCTTAGTCAACCTGCTACTGTTAGTGTCATTAATGTCAACCAAACAACATAAGACAGAAAGAAAATCTAAAATTAAAATTCAGGTTCCACGATCACTCTGAAGTTGAACTGATTTACCCATGTCATCTACAAATAATTTTGTTTGTGTTTGTACTCAGGTTGCAATGGTTGCAGATGTTGGTGGTTCTTCACTGGATGATGCTACAAAGCGGATGATGAGATTCCTGATTTCAAATGAATTGGCGATCCAGTACAATCTCTTTGGCCGTCATTGCAAGAAAAGATTTAGAGATCTGCACCTTTTTGACATCATATATGGTAAATGTGTTTTATTGTTGAAATCATTGATGCCAACTTGTCAACTTTCATCAAAATTCGACATTTCGGATCAAAAATGGCTCACCATTGTGATTTGTCTAGATCAGATTTTTTTGAAAATGGGTGTGAGAGGAGTCTGCGAGGTCAGTCTTTGAACAGGGTTGCGGAGAAAGCAATGATTTGAATTATATCCAGCCGTGGTGGTAACAATTTCAAATTACAAGCCATTTTTCTGAAGTTAAATGTGTAATCTGTGCATATTGAGTGCACACATTCAACTCGGCAATCAATGTTAAATCTAATCGAATTGCATAGCACTTGCACATTTATGATAACGTGGCCAGACGTGCCTTTTTCCGGGAACACCGCGTGCACAGGATTTTAGTTGCGTCCTCCTGAGGTAGCGTTTCCGGGGATGCAGTAATGCAAAATTTGTGTTCGGTGCATCATGTGAACCTATGTGCATCATGCTCGTACCCCCATCAAAGGGGTTTATGATAAAAGAGACACTCACGTTCAAAAGAAACTCGCAAGACACTCACTTAACACTTAGCTCTGACTACACATGAGACTATGCATCTAGCAAACGCAAGCGTCTTTTTTTTGCATTAGTTCAATCGACACATCTGCAGGAGGAACGTATTTTGACATGATGCTTGATGCACATAGATTTACATAATGCACCAAACAGCTACGTTCATATTTGTCATTAACATGCGATCTCTGTGATCAGAACAGGCAGATCAGATCTTCAGACAATCAGGACACAGTGCCTGTCAACATCAAGTGTTTTCTGCATCTGGATTTCTAATCGGATCTCCAGTTTCCTGACTGTTAGATTCTGGATTCCTCGTACACAATGTATAGCCTTGACAGCCAGCAGGCCCTCCTAAGTAAGAGAAGGGGTCATTAGGGTGAGCGGACATTCTTTGTGTGTTGGTTGTAAGAAGATGGCCCCAGGAATGCCTTGCTGGCACATACCTTATTTGGTCATACTATAGGACCCTGGACATATGTGTTAGATTTTGGATTCCCCGCATACAATGTATAGCCTTGGGAGCCAGCAGGCCCTCCTAAGTAAGGGTCTTGGGGTGAGCGGACATTCATTGTGTGTTGTTGTAAGAAGATCGCCCTAGGAATGCCTTGTTGGCACATACCTTATTTGGTCATACTATAGGACACTGGACATATAATAACTTCCAGATGTTTTCTTGTGCCATATAAAAAGCTATGCTTCTGAACAATAAAATGAGCTAAGAACCAGATTTACTCCTGACTCTGTTGGTTTCTTTTGCTCCCAGATCTGCAGAAGGCATCCTCACAACATCCAACTTATGATTATTATTTGGTTTGAGAATAAGGTGTGATCCAAACATAGAAAAGAGTTTCAATGTTAATTTGAAACTTAACAATTGGGGGCTTTCGTCCGGTTTATTTCTCGGTAATTCTGGACAATTTCTAATTTTGAAGACCGTGTAGATTGGATCTACAGGTGTTAACAGTATCATCACAGGTAAGAGTTTATTGGTTTTTACCTTGACTGTGATGGATTACTGTTGAAGGCAGAATTCGTAGTTTCATTATTACGTTGAACTGCATTTGAGTGTGACGCTCCGAGACGTTAAACCGAGGGCCAGGTTGCGTCATTATATTCGAGAGGCACACGGCGCGCATATGTTGATATATTAAATTAATTAATTTTTCTTTCGCTTAAAAATTGTAAGTGAATAGAGAAAAATTTAAGGAGTTGGATTTTGTGTAGGAAGTTTTCATCTTTTACTTTTCTTTACTAACTTTGCTTACTTTATTCGTTGAGTATGGGACAAGACATATGACCCCTAACGGGTGAAATGCCGGTAGATTTTATGTTTAGAAATAATAAAGGTTATTGGACTCAACCATTTGTTGATAATTTGGCCGGATGGTCCGAAAGCGCAGGACCGCAAATTGATAAATACCCGAGATGCGGCTCTTTTAAAAAAAGATGATATTGATATGATGAAATCTATGGTTAAAGGTGGATGGGGTGATCCCCAATGGGCTTATAAATATATGGTCGAGTCGTATGAAGTTTGGCTAAAAATGAATAAGATATGGGACCAAGGTCAGGAAGGATCTAGAATTATTATTAAACCAGCAACAATGACTGACGTAGATACCATTTGTAAAAATCTCCCAAACCCGAGTAATTCTAACAAATTTGTTGATGTTTTGCGCTCGCACACACGATACGCACAGTTGAGTGGAGCTGATTACAGAGTGATATTATTAAGAATTTTATCTGATGATGTTACTGAAGCATCTCTTATTCAGGAAATCCCTGCTTTAAGTCTTGATAATGATGAATTAGATGGCCCAGGAATCCAAAAGGATCCTCACGAATTTTGGTGGGCAGATCCGGAAAATGTTACTTACTTTTTTGAGCAGGTTAAGCGTTTTTTAGATGTCCGTGCTCATGTTTCCAGAGATTTGACTCACGCTACGAATACCAAGCAAAACAAAGGCGAGACTGCATCTGCTTTTGTTAGTCGTTTTAAACGCGTTCGTGAGCTGGACGCAACTGGTGCTATAAATTCTTTCTTTGTTATGTCCAAACAGTTATGCTGGCAGCAGCAACTGGCTGCAGTTCCAGTCAGAGGTATGAGTAAGAACCGAAGGGGTGGACCTCGGTACAATCGAGGCCCGCCTCGGGGAGGTCTTAGGAGGCCGGGGGTGTGTGTTTATATTGCGGAAAACCAGGCCATTGGGCGAGAGAATGCAGATTAAAACAAGCAGATGAGATGCATTCTGCACCACAGACACACAAGACACAAGCGCCAACATATGGAAGTGGATATGCTACTGAGTAACAGGTGACTTGGGGAGACAAGAGAGATGAACAAAATGAACCTAAAAATTACTAGAGCTGCCCACAGAGCGTTGTCAGTCCAGATTTACAGTCAATGATTTGTTTTTTTTTCAACAATCACCCAGAAGAACTGCCCATTGTAAATTTAAAAGTACATGAGGTAGATTATTCATTTTTGATCGATACTGGAGCTACGTGCTCATCTCTTTTGGCTAAATTTTATGAAGGGCCAATCACTAATCGTACCACACGCTCTGTTGGGATTTCTGGGACTGACGTTATTTGTCACATGACACCTGCCATTGTGGTCACAATATAAGGATGAATCAGGCCTTGTTGACGTACCCCCTTACAGAGCTAAATTGAAAACACAGAAGCCTGTGTACGTGAAGCAATACCCGTGTGCAATAGGGATTTTGACCCAAGACCATGGCGGTAAACCACGTCCTGTTTCTTATTTGTCCAAACATTTAGACCCAATAGTCCATGGCATGCCAGCATGCCTCCGTGCTGTGGCTGCTGCGGCGGAGATGGTTAAGACGGCTGAGAAAATTGTTTTGTCGCATCCTTTGACTTTATACACCACACATCAGGTGGGTGTTTTTTGCACAACTTGAAGACACAGCACATGACGGCTCAAAGGAGGTCAGGCTATGAAGCAACGCTTCTGGCTACAGAAAATTTGACTATTAATTCAATTCAATTCAATTCAATTTTATTTATATAGCGCTTTTCACAATGAGTATTGTTGCAAAGCAGCTTTACAGGAGAAAGCAACAGAAAAAACATAAGGTAAATATTATTAAACCTTTAAATTAATTTAATAAAATAAAATAACTATAAAAGCAGTCTCCCGGTGAGCAAGCCAACACGGCCCTGTGGCGAGGAACCCAAACTCCAAATGATAAATATATGGAGAAAAAAACCTCGGGAGAAACCAGTCTCAGTCGGGAGGGCCAGTTCTCCTATGACATGTCACAGCTGTACTAAGTGACTTTGATTAACATTATAGAGAAAACGATTATCATAGAGAGCCTATTAAATGTAATAGGGAAATAGATTTTGTTAAATTTGTTATAAGGAATGTTATATGCAGAAAACGGAACTGTGATGGCATAATGTAACTGAATGCAGCTGTGACTTCAAACTGCTGTCATGTGATGTAAGTTTAGCATTTAGTACTAAGTATTGTAATACTGTTAGCATTAATATGACAACAATTAGACCATCGTTGATCTTGGTTGGTGATGGGGTTGCATGAGCTGGAGCTGGGATGGTCAGTCAGGGAGAAGGTTATCGCAGGAGGGTGGAACCGGGTGTTTGGCTGGAGCTGCTGTAACCTCTAGTTAGGGATGACATAAGGCATTTGTCCGGAACTCTCCTCACCTCGGGATGACATCCGCCTGGACCTGGTGTAATCTCTCCCTACCTCGGGATGGGCATCCCGAGGGGGGGAAGAGAAGAGACTCAATTAGCGTAGCTGCTGTTCTTAATATTTTATTTGGTTTACAATTCAAGCATTATGTGAAAGCTTGGCTGAAAAAATATGTCTTTAATCTTATTTAAATTGGGAGACTGTGTCAGACCCCCGAACAGTAACAGGAAGGCTATTCCAGAGTTTAGGCGCAACGTATGAAAAGGCTCTACCCCCTTTGGTAGATTTATTTATCCTAGGTGTTATTAAAAGTCCGCAGTTTTGAGATCTTAGAGAGCGAGCTGGGTTGTAGCGTGATAGAAGCTCTGTTATGTAGGTAGGAGCTAAACCGTTTAAGGCTTTATAAGTAATTAAAAGAACTTTAAAGTCAATACGATATTTAATGGGTAGCCAGTGTAGAGATGATAAGATTGGGGTTATGTGACTTTAAGCCCACTTCAGTTTGTAGTCCAGCAATTCAGTCACTGTATGGCTTATCCACATTGATAACTGACGTAGTGCCTCATGATTGCCTGAATGAGATTGAGAGTTCCACTTCAGCCAGGGTCGATCTGAAGGATACGCCCCTGGATGGGGGGGAACATTTATATATAGATGGCTCATGTTCAAGGCCGTCTGATGGAGTGTATCTGTGTGGATATGCCATTGTGACACAGCAAGGTGAGAGGGTGGAAGCATATCGTCTTAATCACAACTCCGCACAGGCTGCGGAAATAATTGCATTAACGAGAGCCTGTGAGCTCACAAAAGGCAAAAGAGCTACGATCTATAGCGATAGCAAATATGCTTGTAGCATTATCCAAGATTTTGCCAAAACATGGGAAAGACGTAATTTTCAGACATCTGAGGGCAAACCAATATCACATGCAGATTTGGTAGGAGATTTGCTACGGGCAGTAATGCTGCCATCTGAACTGGCAGTAGTAAAAGTGAAAGGTCATGCCCAAGGAAATGACCCAGAAGCCGTAGGAAATCGAAAAGCAGATGAGATGGCCAAATGGGCCACAGAGCATGCAGAGTTTTCTCCATATCAGAGGGAGCAGAATAGAAGCAATGATGTTTGCACATATATCATGCATGCCTGACATAGACTTGAAAATTTTGCAGAGTCAACCCACACAGGGAGACGTGAAACATTGGGCAGAAAATGGATGCGCACCAGATGTCAATGGTTTGATTAGAGATAAAAGCGACAGAATCGCGTTACCGAAGTTATCTCTAGTGATATTGATAAGGCATTATCATGGCATTTCGCACAATAGCGCGTCTAAAGTTACCCAAATGATCAATCGTCTGTATTGTATACAGGATACAGCGAAAATGGTCAAACTAATTGTAGACTCGTGTTTGATCTGTGCTAAAACAAATCCTCACAGAAAAACGCCACATGATGCGTTACCATTTCCAGAAGCACCTTTTCAGCACCTTCAAATTGATTTCTCGCATATGCCTGCAGTTGGAAATCTAAAATACATTTTAACTATTGTAGATAGGTTTTCAAAATGGCCTGAGGTGTTTGCATGTGCCAAAGAGGATTCGAAAACGGTAGTCAAAATATTGTTTCTCTTTCTCTCCCTATTCCCTCAGATAAGCCCACGCATAACTTTGTTCCAGGCCAACAGGTGCTGATCCGAAGTCTGAAACCGGTTGCAGTGTGAGAACCAAGATATCTGGGGCCAGCTGTTGTGATCGCAGTGACAAGGACTGGTGTGCTGACTGATCATCAACCGCAGTGGATTCATGCATCCAGATTGAAGCATTTGCTAACATCTGCATAACTAATTGACACTGTAGGGCCTAAGAAGCCTGCCCAAAGTGTGTGACAGGGCACTGGTGTGAGGTCTTGTGCCAGACAGAAGATCCTTGCTCTTATAGTGAGCGAGGGGGCCATCTGTCGGCTGAACATAGGTCCTGGGCAAACCTTGCCCCTTTAATAGCTTACCAATCACCACTGAAGGTTCCCCTGTTATACATTTGGGTCCAAATTGTCCAACATGATAATCATATTTCTAGTATCTGGTTTACAAATTGAGGTTGAAGTTACTAGATATCAGTTGATTAGGTTTATGAATGACACCACACGAATATTTGATGGTATAAAAGAAGAATTGAGAGGTTTGAGATTAATGACCTTACAAAACAGACTGGTGCTAGACCAGCTAACGGCCTCTCAAGGTGGTGTTTGTGTTATTGTTGGAGATAATTGTTGTACTTACATTCCAGATAATGATGCGGATGGACATTTGATTGATCAGGAACATTACCAGAGCAGTTGCAGAGATGACAAGTCGAGAAAGGACTGGATATGACTGGGATTGGAGTTCAAGTTTTTCCAGCCTATTTAGTAAAATTGAACATTGGTTGATTTTAATCACTATTATTGTTGCATGCATTTTGATTTTGCTTTGCTTATGGCCTTGTATTATGGCTATGATTCGCCGTGCATTAAAATCATCCATAAGTGTAATCATGAAGGGTTATCATGTTGCTCAAGTAAATACAGTAACTTAAGTGACCACGAATCCGGATGTCAAATAAGAACAGAGGTAAAACATCTGTTCGGACTGGATGTGGCCCTTTTTGTTAGGAATGTTTCTACTGGTGCAGGGAACTAATTGTTAAGGCATAAATGCCTCAAAAGGGGCCAACTGTTAGATTTTGGATTCCCCGCATACAATGTATTGCCTTGGGAGCCAGCAGGCCCTCCTAAGTAAGGGTCTTGGGGTGAGCGGACATTCTTTGTGTGTTGTTGTAAGAAGATGGCCCTAGGAATGCCTTGTTGGCACATACCTTATTTGGTCATACTATAGGACACTGGACATATAATAACTTCCAGATGTTTTCTTGTGCCATATAAAAGGCAATGCTTCTGAACAATAAAATGAGCTAAGAACAAGATTTACTCCTGACTCTGTTGGTTTCTTTTGCTCCCAGATCTGCAGAAGGCATCCTCACAACATCCAACTTATGATTATTATTTGATTTGAGAATAAGGTGTGATCCAAACATAGAAAAGAGTTTCAGCCCCTCCCACTGTTAAACTTTTTTCTGCAGCGGAGCACAAAGCGCATCTGCTGAGCAGTGCAGTACAGCCGGCTATGGTGTGGAGCCAAGAGTGATCTAGAATTATTATTAAACCAGCAATAATGACTGATGTCGATACCATATGTAAAAATCTCAATATGTAATTCTAACAAATTTGTTGATGTTTTGTGCTCGCACACACAATATGCACAGTTGAGTGGAGCTGATTACAGAGCGATATTATTAAGAGTTTTGTCTGATGATGTTACTGAAGCATCTCTTATTCAGGAAATCCCTGCTTTAAGTCTTGGTAATGTTGAATTAGATGGCTCAGGAATCCAAAAGGATCCTCACGAATTTTGCAAATTTAACTGTTGATGATTTTTGTAAATGCGTTCGGGAGCTCGAAGCAACTGGTGCTATAAATTCTTTCTTTGTAAGCCCAAACAGGAAGTTATGCTGGCAGCTCCTCAGCAGCAACTGGCTGCAGTTCCGGTGAGAGGTATGAGTAAGGACCAAAGGGGTGGACCTCGGTACAATCGAGGCCCGCCTCGGGGAGTAAACCACGTCCCGTTTCATATTTGTCCTAACATTTAGACCCAATAGTCAATGGCATGCCTGTGTAGCGGACTCCCGAGTGGTCACCTCCGGACACCACAGAAAAAACAACCATACCACAAACGGAGTGATGGATAAGCAGATGGATTTATTCCTTAACCCTCTGGAGTCGAAGCCCGCGTTGGCGCGGTTTGTCTCATCTTCTCCTGATAACGTCGAAATTAACTTAAATTACTCTGTCAGTTTTGATCATACAGATAAGAGCAATACGTCATTCGAATCTTTAAAGGGTCTGCTTTTATTTGTATACACCCAAAACAACAACAAAATGCTGTGGTTTTGTAAAATAAAGAAAATAAACAGGGTGCGTACTCTGCTTTCTCTGTCTCTGCCACCTCTCTTCACAGACACGTAAATAAAACAACCTAAATCTCAGCGAATACTTGCCTCAACGACATGAGAAATATATGTATAGAAAGCTTGAAATGTCAACTTTTAAATTAACCAATTCAAGTCGAAAACAAATCATTTATTTTTATGTAATCCTTATGAAAGGAGTGGTACGGTTTTTCCTGTATCACCTCATTATAGCTAATGCGATACCGCCCCCACTGTGCGCGCTGTTCACATGGTAATGATCTGAGGTCAGTCAGGTTTGTGTACACGCCTCCGATCGAGAAATAGCTACACGAATGAAGATACAATTCGGATACAATTTTTCCTCAGAGGAAGAACGCGCCTCAGATGACGACCGTTTGCATTTTGAAGAGCGACTGAGCCAGCGGAGGATATAATTCCTGATGAGTAAATCTTTTAATATCAGAATATGTTGTACAAAACGCGTAACGTTATGCTAGAGACGGACATATTTTCCCAAATGGTGAAAGTGTTAATCAACTAGCTTCTGTTCGCAAATATCTGCTCTGAATGTTTTTAATGTGTTATAGGCGGTCATTGGCGTTTGCGATGATCTGTGTAAATGTATCAGTAAACTGTAAATGTTACAGATAAGTGACTATTGACAGACATACACGCGTCCATTCTTATCAGTGATGCTACTGTATATCAGCTTGTTCTGATAATTGCTAACAGTTTCACTTTTCGTTAGGCCTGTGGCTGCATCACCGGCATCTTGCACGAGAAAGGCACGTGAGTGTCGTCGTGTTTTGAGTACGTACATATTCACTATAAAGTTTCTTGAGAAACGTTGGGATAACACAATATGTAAATCTTTTTGTATGGGTTTATAGAAATTGTACTTTTATATAGTTTATATATAAATATAGCCTAGTTTCTTTGTTATTGGTATTGTGTCTTCTCACCAAGTATAATGAGGACGTCTTCTTCTGTATTTCGAATGGACACACAAGAGGTGTCTGTCTGATCCACCATCCATGCTGCTACACTACACAGCACAAAACAGTGAAGTGGTACAGAAAGTGGAAATTCTGTGTTCTATGTGAGATTGTAGGTTATACATGGGGTGTAAAAGAGCATGTGCTTTTACAGACCTTACACTTTTATCTTGCACTGTTCAAGCGTTTGTTTTTCAGAGTTTTTACCTGAATGTATCTTCTGTACAACTACATGTTTGATGTGTAGATTCAGTATATGTCTTAAGTTATATGTAAAGTGTTTTTTTAAGTAATATATGTATGTAACTTATGCAACCACTATATATCCTGCACTTGCTGCTATTGCACTTCTGGTTAGACTGCATTTCGTTGCCTTGTACATGTGTAATGACAATAAAGTTGAATCTAATCTAATCTAATAAGTAGGTTTGCTATGTGTAGGTTTATATGGATTATATTAGCCTATATGGAGTATATTATAAGTTATATACAGTGTACTCATTAACTGGATTTTTTCTCTGTTCTAAATAAACTACAAACAAAAAATATATACATTTCTTTTGTCTTCACATTCTTTTTCAAATCCCTAATTTAGAAACTTTTCCAGCTCAGCATCATTCCTGACTGAAAGGCTCATTATGCAGGTCTTTGTCTTCTCAGGTGTCAATCACATCATTATTCAGGATCATTCACGCCTCCTTGCATATGTCCTTTTGAAGCAAAAAGTGTCTTAGAACATTTTAATCACTATATTGTTTTCTGTGAATGAGTCAGCAAGATGATTTTCACATCATTTTGAAGCAAACACTCTAGGCTACAATATCCAGTTCTCAAAAGTCTTAAGTACCAATATTCTGTATGTGTTTTATGACCTTGTTTCAGTGACTTAAAATTGTTAGTTTTTCTTTAAGCACGCATATACATCGTTTTCTCAAAAACACAATCATGTATAAACATACTGTTCACATATTATTGTAGCCCAGTTTGTGCTGATTACAGTGTTATCAGACTTTAGCCATTGATATGTTTAAAAGCAACTGAAAAAAGCACTAATATTAGGGCATGTCCGAACTTGGCCAGGGCCCCAAAACACCCTTAGACTCCAGAGGGTTAAACAGAGTATGAGGCAGTATTATTATACACAGACATCAGAGGGCCTACTCTCTCATTCCTCTGCTCCTCCGTTCACATACACCATGCACATCTGAGCGCAAACACTTAAAAGAGAACAGTATGTAATATTTAACATGAGTAAATGTAGCGCTCAATTATATCACATAACATGACAGCACAAATAATACCAAGAGAGTAAATACATAACATTTGCAAAAAAAGTGCTGCAACCTCATGGAAATATATATATAACGTACTAGAAACAATAAAGCTCCCTTTTGTATGGACACACTATGTCATTGCATGAAAATGAGTATACAATTAGTATACACTGAAGTACACATGCATTCTAAATAAATTTCAAGTTCACAAATTACACAATAAGCATTCAAATTAATGATCACAGATCGAAACAACATACCTTAAACAGAGTATGAGGCAGTATTAGTATACACAGACATCAGAGAGCCTACTCTCTCATTCCTGCATGGAAAAATACACGAGCAACTGAACTGCTAAATTTAACACAGTTAAAAGTACTACTTCAAAGAAAATATGCTAATCATATGGATACAAATCATGACCGAAACTCTTAACAGTGTTTTAACATCATAAATGTAGTGATTATTCCACAAAGAGATAGTTAATGCAAGATAAATACGAGAGAGAAAAACTACCTCTGCTCCTCCGTTCGCATACACCATGCACATCTGAGCGCAAACACTTAAAGGAGAAGCGACATATTTCCCGTCGGTGTCCCACTAATCACGGCCCCACCTACAACGATTGATAGGAACTCCCGATCGGAACTATTGAAAACAGAACTAAATAAAAATTAATTTAATACAAGTTTTGCTGAAGTTAAATACATTTCTTGGATATGAGAAAATATTAAATTAAACAAGTATCTCAGCAATCCGGCTACATACTTCCCCCTTAACTTCACAAGACTTGTGCTACTACATTTCTGTCAGTTCAATAAGGGAACAAATAAGGCAAGTCATTTGTTACCAGCCACACCATTTCATCACGCAATATACATGTTGACCCAAACATCACGGAACAAAGAATAAAAGAAAGTTGATCAGACTCTCAGATATTCTTTTGCACAAGAGGTGCCTTATACACCACTCAACTTGAATCATGACTCAAATGACTTTTTTTTTGCTTGCCTCATATTCTTACGACTAGGCCCACTTAACTTGAAACCTCTTAAAATTAAAGGACTTAGCATCTTTGACTGCGTTGTGAGTTGTTCTCTGAGTCATATTCTGAATCAGTCTATTTACAGGTCTAACTAACCTGCCAACCCGCGTTCGTACCTTGGTCACTACTTCAGACACATTAGGTTGTGCACTGGAAATGGACAAGGTGCTGGTGGATCTCGGCTGCTTTTTAGCACCGGGCACTGCATCAACTGTCTGTACACTGTCTTGACAGTCTGTTGGATTCGATGGAATCACTCGAGAGTCTGAATAAGGGCATTTACTTGGGCATCAGACTCCGGGACCAAGTCATGTGATTTACTCTTAGGCTTTCCAGGATCCATTACGCTTTCCTGTTCCCCTATATCTACTTGCCCTTGCACCGAGTCTTTTGTGTCAGGTAAGGAAGCCACCCACTTAGCAATGCGCTCTGTTTCAGGAAGGTCACTCCCCAATGCCAAATTCTGTGTTAGAGTTTCATCTGACTGCTCATGACTGGTTATTGAGTCATCTTGGAAAGACTCATTTCCTCCCTCAAGGGGCAGAAAGTTGGCTTGCAACATAAGGTTACGGTGTACTACCTTCTCTTGACCTGTACTGGTATTCTTAACACGGTAAGTGTGGCATCTGGGATCTTTAGAAACTACCACATAGGGCACCGATTCCCACTTATCAGCCAGTTTTCTTCGTCCCCTTTCACCCTTGTTGGCCAACAGCACTCTGTCTCCTTCCTCAATGTCACACCCCTTTATCCTTCTATTATAGAATTCAGCCTGTCCTTGCTGACTTGCACTGGCATTAACTTGAGCTAGGCTAAGAGCCTCCTTGAGATTATCCCTCATCTTTGCAACATAGCTGCCGTAGTCTGTGATGTCATCATTTCTTCCAACACTGTGGAACATAACATCTATTGGCAGACGAGGGATCCTTCCATACATCAGGTAAAATGGTGCGTAACCTGTTGATTCATGAGCGGTGCAGTTGTAGGCAAACGTCAGCGTCTGTAACATCTGTGGCCACTCTTGCTTAACTCTTGGGGTCAAGGCTTGTATCATACTGCCTAGTGTGCTATTAAATCACTCAGTGTGTCCATTCCCCATAGGGTGGTATGCCGTCATCCTCGACTTCCTGACACCTGCAAGCTGCATCAACTCCTGAATCAGGATACTCTCGAAGCTCGCCCCCTGATCAGCATGGATCCTCTCCGGGAATCCATAGATACAAAAATATCTGTCCCACAATTGGCGGGCAACTTGTAACCATCATAAGATCCGTTTCGGTTATCGCTGTAATGGCTCGGACTTTGTCAGGATCAGCTGCCACCCCTCCTTCATCAATCACGTGCCCCAGGAACCGTACACTCTGATGTAACAGATGGCACTTCTTCGGGACAAGCTTCAAACCATGTGCTCTCAGGCAGCCGAACACCAGCTCAAGTCTTGCCACGCTCTTGTTTGGTGCAAATACTAGGAGGTCGTCTAGGTAGCAGAGTAAGGTCAGAAAGTTCTGGTCTCCGAATATGCCCATCATGAGACGCATGAAACTTGCATGACTGTTACACAATCCTTGAGGGAGCCTGTTGAATTCATAGAGTCCCATGGGTGTTGTGAACGCAGTAAATTTTTTATCCTCCTCAGCCATCTCTACATTGTAGAATCCTGAGGTCAGATCCATAGCACTAAATATGGCATTCCCACCAAGCGCAGCTAGACAATCTACCAGATGTGGCAAAGGATGTGCGTCTTTAGAAGTGAGGGCATTCAGCCACCGATAGTCGACACAAATGTCGACACTTTTCTTCCAAACAAGCACCAGCGGGGAAGCCCACTCGCTAGAGGATTTGCAAATTATCTCAAGCTCCTCCATTTCGGAAAGAACATGTCTAAGCTTGTGGTAATGTGCTGTTGGCACACGGCGGTAAGGCAGTCTAAAGGGACAACTATCTGCAAGACGTATTCGGTGAAAGAAATTTTTTGCTTTGCCACAATCGAGTTTATTCTTTGAGAACACGTCCTCATATTTGCATATCAGCTGCACAAGTTGTTCCTTCCAATGCTGCGACACCTGGCAAGAATCAACATCAAGGTCACCTAGACCAAGTTTACTCAATCTACTGCGGAGACTTGACTCAGGGGGCATGCTGTCAACAACTGAGACGTGTGTTGTTTGGTTCATGATTTCAAGCTCGTGACTGCTTGGATGCTGGGGACTGACGTCCAGATCCTCCAGAGCTACACAAGGGAATACATCAGCCAGCTTCGTGTTCCTCCGCAAAGTTATGGGCTTATCAGTGACATTCAGCACCTTGACTGGCACCCATCTGTCATTGCTCATGGATGCAACCACCCGCCCGATGACAATGTTCTTATGTGACTTTGCAGGTTCGACGAGGACAGCACTGCCCTCAGAAACAGGTACAGTAGCAGGTAATCTGCCCCAGACGAAGTGTTCTTGCTGAGGACACAGCACTATGGCTTGGGTAAGCTTAGCTGTTCCTATCTTGCTGGGCATCTCAGTCCCTTTCCATCTGTGGAGACCAGGCAACATGTCCAAAAACTGCATAATGTCATCATTACCTGAACTTTCAGGTCAATTCAGGACACGCCAATACCCATGTGAACTCTTCATCTGCCTGACAATGTACTTGATAATATTAGTACCCAAAATAATTTAATCTCGCTGACCCGGAACAACTAAAGTGGGAACACTAACTGCATGTCCGTACACTTCCATCTCGAGCTGATAGATGCTCTCAGGCTGAATGCTGACACCACCGCAACCAACCAGGACGATATCAGGGTGCGTTTCACCGGGTGCGAGCACAACTCCTGCACTCTTCAACTTGCGTTCAGCCTCCCTATTCATGGTACAGGCCATGGACCCACTGTCAAGCAGTGCACGTAATTTAACTGCCCCTGCAATGACAACATCATTGTAAAACAGGCTGTCTGCTCTTTCCAATTTCATCACATTTTGATATAGAACACTTTTCTCAGGAATTGCTTTGCAGCTCTCTTCATACAACAAAAGATCATCTTCATTGCTGAGGGTTTCACTCTTCCTACTCACATTGTCCCCTCCCCAATGCGAGCAGATTAGTTTTCCTGAGAGCGTGAAGCAACATTCAGCTGGGAAGCTGGCTCTGTAACATTGGGAGAGTCTTTACGCTGATGTCCAATCCTCATGCAGATAAGGCACCGCCTCCCTCGCATGCAGTGTGAGCGAGTGGAGTGTGTTGTGTCCCCACAGACACGGCAAGACAGGGTGCGAACTCCATGTGTTTGAAAAGGCCCCAAAGGGTTGTGTACTGGCTGACTGGTTCGTTCCAGCACTCTCTATAACATGCTGAGGACACGTTCCAATGCATCAGAATTTAGCGAGACTGGATCAACTGCCTTAGGATGGCCACTGGGAGCGATTGCTACAGCATTGATAGCAGTGATATAATTTTTTATGACTTTAAGACTAGGAACTGCGGTAGCTGTCGATACTTGAAAGGTACGGGGCTTAACTGTAATGGGAATTCTGCGAGACTGACTTTCTCTCTGATGTTCATCGATAGCTTCCTGTATCTCCTCGACTGACCATTTGCTCATAGGTTTGCACTTAAACACACTGGACAGCTTAGGGTCAGGGCAGTTCCGTATAAACATCATGGCTATTTCTGCGCTCATGTTCTCCATATTACCTCCACTATGTTCTAAATGGCCATTAGCTCATTCAGCTGCAGAGTTCAATCTCACCCAGTAGTCTACAGGGTTTCTTTAGCTTTAGGCTGCGTTGCATAGAAATCTGCCAATGGCAGAAGTGACACAGGATGATCACTAAAGTAGTGTCTTAACATGTCATAAATTCTCTCGACACTAGCTGGACTAGAAGGAGCAGTGCTTTTTAATCCCACTTTGATTATGTTCTTAGCTCTTCCCAGGAGGTGACTCATGACTGTGTCTGCTTTCTCCGTTTCGGGGCAGCTGCTTTTCTGTAAATACAGTTCCATGACGTCTATCCACTCTTGGACTGTGTACTTGTCACTCTCATCCCCTTTAAACATGGGTGGTTCTTTAATGTCAGATCTCACTATGAAGTCTCACAAATGGCTGATGATTGACTCACCAATCTGACTACCCAGCTCTCCTATTAGCTCTCGTAGCTGCTGCGTGACATTGGGGCTACCATCAGCAGGAGTGGAACATGTTGGCTGTGCTAACCCAGGATAAGGATTTACTTCTGGCACTGGCACAGTACTCGGTAATAATAGCCTTGGCAGGGCCCCTGTATTCTCCCTCACACTATACAGACCACCTGCATGCCTCTGTGCTGTGGCTGCAGCGGCAGAGATGGTTAAGACGGCTGAGAAAATTGTTTTATCACATCCTTTGACTTTATACACCACACATCAGGTTGGTGTTATTCTGCACAACTTGAAGACACAGCACATGACGGCCCAGAGGAGGTCAGGCTATGAAGCAACGCTTCTGGCTACAGAAAATTTAACTATTAAGCCCACTTCAGTTTGTAGTCCAGCAATTCAGTCACTGTATGGCTTATCCACATTGATAACTTATGATGTTCCACAAGTTTTAGATGTTAATGGCCCTAAACAAAACACACCTTCCACAAACGCAAGCATTTTTTTTTATTTCTTCCAAAAAGTGGTGGGGACATATGTCCCACTCGCAAATTCCGCCTATGCAGGCTACAATTGAATTAAAATGATTAATGATTTTACATGTGAAAGTATAAGCAGAGGATGTCGGTCAAATTACACAAGCTTTTTTACTTCTCCACTTCACCCGTACCATCTCATAATTCAAGCTGCAATGTAAGCAGGTATTACTCACACACACACAGACTCGAATTGTTTTTTTTAAACACTTCATTTGTTTATTCATGTCACAGACACACAAAATAATCACATAAGCGATCACTTACATCGTTCTCATCTATATTGGGTTGGTTCGGCTTGCAAGTAACAGCGTGTCATTTCTTTGGTTTGTGCCATTGATAGCGTGCTTACTGATATAACCTATTAGCAATACTATAACAGCTTGTTTCTAACATGTGTAACATGTGTGTGTATATATTGTATACGATGTATTTAGCGTTTCATTTACAGCTGCTTGTGATGGAGCATTGATTACACTGTATACAATATATATACACATGTAAGTTAGAAACAAGCTGGTATAGTGTTACTAATAGCTTATGTCAGTAGGCACGCTATTAATGGCACAAACCAAAAAATCGTCATTAATAGTGTGCTTACTATCACTTGCAGCTGAACCAACCCAAATAGATGAGGACGACGTAGTGATCGCTTATGTGATTATTATTAGAGTATGTGTGTGTGTGTGTGTGTGTGTGTGTGTGTGTGTGTGTGAGTAAAACCCGTTAATGACAATCATAAATATGGGATGATACAGCTGAAGTGGTCAAGTAAAACATCTTGTGTGATTTGACATACATCCCTTTATTGTCATGATTTTCAAGGACTGAACCAAAATGCAGACGGCGTGCAAAATGCTAAACCCACAATGGGAGCAAAACAGGAAAATAACAAAGAAAATAAAAATAACAAACTTCGCCCAGGCCACGCGCTTCCACATAGAACATAAACACAGAGCCATGGCACTGTCATGGCCCCGCCCACAAGGCTCTAGGAGATCGCTAGACAAGAAGGGCAGAACCATGACATTAATAGGTTGTGATTTACTTGTCTGAGAAATAGTTTAGGATGGCGGACACTGCTCATTAAATAATAATGTAGATGTGAAAGTTGCTGCACTGATGTTTTCAGGTTTATTTTATTTAAGCAGGTTAACACTGAGACTATTTTATTATTTATAAAATAGATTTACTTTATTTAAGCTGGTTAACACTGACATGTTCCCAGGTTTAAATAAGAGGCTGGTAAATGTAGAATTGTATCAGGTTTATACAATTTTTAAGCAGTCAAATGTGTCAGTATACAAAGGTGACCTTTGAATTAATGCATAAAATGTTTAATTTACTTGAAATGTTACTCATGTTGGTAATAAGTTATTAATTTACCTACTGAAAATTGTTTAAGGATTTAAATTAAGTGACAAATGTTGCACTTAACCTTTTCATGGGCATCGGATGAAATTCCGATCAGAAGCACGTTTACTTGTCTTTTCAATGTGTATATGGACAACATCTAGATACAGGTTGCATGTTAATGACAAATGTAAATGCAGCCATATTTTGCATAATCTGCATATTTGTGACGTCATTACATTGTGTTTGGGTCTGGTCTTATGTTGGCGCTTGAAATCTGTTTCACTTCTACTCTCTGCTCTGTCACATTATACTGTATTTTAACTGAATGCTATTTTCACATACAGGGCTCTCAAGTCTCACGCATTCACCGTGAGACACACACATTTCAGCCTGTTCGCACGCTCTCACGCCACACCTTGTATTTCTCACGATGAGAAGTAAAGGACAACGTGTCCCACTTGAAAATGAAAGATGTGAATGTGACCTGATGAACAGTTAAAGGAGGAATACCGACTACGCCACCTGGGGGCTTTCACCCCAAGATATACTAATTTTGGGAACCTTAGGCACGCAAGTGCACCGTAAACAGGAAGGAGTTGAGACACAGGTACAAGTCAAAAGCAGGTTATAAATTTAATAAGCGCTAGTATGAAAAAATTTCAAATCACAGTCATGCATACCTCAACTACTCCGTATAACTAGAATATTCAGTATATCAACAGGACATTCAGCAGGTTGTCATGAGCATTAGATCATACAGATACCTATTAATTACCCACAGCAAGTTGTAGTATGATCAGAACATTCAATATATCAAAAGGATATTCAGCAGGTTATCATGAGCAGTAGATCATACAGATACCTATTAATTACCACAGCAAGTTGTAGTATGATCAGAACATTCGGTATATCAAAAGGATATTCAGCAGGTTATCATGAACATTAGATCATTCAGATACCTATTAATTACCCACAGCAAGTTGTAGTATGATCAGAACATTCAATACATCAAGAGGACATTCAGCAGATTGTCATGAGCATTAGATCATACAGATACCTATTAATTACCCACAGCAAGTTGTAGTATGATCAGAACATTCAATATATCAAAAGGATATTCAGCAGGTTATCATGAGCAGTAACAGAGAATACAGGGCCGGGGGGAACACCCAGGGGATGTACATGAAGATAAGGCCTACCCCAGACGCCCCACCGTGTCACCCAATAACCCAAACTAACATGGCACTCACAAGTGATCTTCACAGCAACCCCAAATCACAGCAAATAAATGAATAAGAGACCGAACCAAATGATAACCCCATTACGCGAACATTGTACGCCACGCTAATTACCATCATCGGCGGCCAGCCGGTACCTTACAAACTCGAGCTAGGACAGCCCATTCACTCGCCTAGCGGGACATAACATTACCAATCCAGCTCCCGCTACATAAGTGTAAATGACAGCATTAAAGTCCGATCACGGTGCTTCAGGTAGTTTTCCGTGTTACTCACAGTGCTGAGCATTACAACCAATCATAGATAGCGCATGAACGTAATGACCAATCAGACGTTTAGATGAGTAATCGGTGTAACAGCTTTGCTCGCTAACAGAAACAACAGAGTGCAGATATGGGCAGTCAGACTAATTTATTATTACGGGAGTTTCATGTAGTCAGTTTTATTCATAACGCTAAATTATAACAGAAGTCACTGTTTCAGTGACGTTTTTCACTCGCTTTCTGTTTAATCCTGCTTTAAATAAATGTTTCATGCTTGCAAAAACAAACAATATGATGATTTACGAATGCAGTAATCACCCTTAAATAGTTGATCTGCAAAGTCTAATAGAATATGACATGCAAAAACGATTTTAATGTTTTATTTGGTATTTATAATCATGATTACAATATCAAAAGCAATATTGGTCCGTGTACGTTTTATTCATTTGATTTTCTATTTGAAACTGAACAAACAGAAATGAGAAAACAACACATTTTTTGTTTTTGTATTCAGGATTAGAAAACAGATAAAAGCTTGAAATCTCGTTTTACACGTGAACGGTATGAAACGCCCCTTTCTGCTGATTGGTCAACCAATACCATCCCTGATGTCATCAGCTCTTCCTCCGATTGGTTGAAAAGAATACGAGTCTTCCGCTGCCATACAGATTTCTCACATTAAACAGCTGTACAAGGCGGTTTTTCATACTGGGCATACTTCTGCGCAGCGCAACCCAACGCAGTTTTTTTTTTTTTAGTAAAAAGCATTTTAAATAATACTAATAAAAATTGCTATATTAACCTACAAATTGTTTGTTTGTGTTTTTTACCCAGTAGCCCATGCAGTCAGTTACACAATTAATTGTTCTGAGAAAATTTTCATTAAGCACATTTAAACCAGTCGCGTAGCCAAGAATCACAATGTAGGTGATTGTGATTCTACACTTTGTTGAGCGTTTTAAAAAGTTATCCTAGTCTGCGGCTGATTCAGGTTTAAAAGCCACTTTTATCTCTGCTTTCCACTTGATTTTAGGCCAAATCATCCAGCCCTATTACTGAGTATTTAAATGTAGTTAAATTTAAACGCTTCCGAGCTAGTTCTCTTTGAGCCCGATCCCTAGTCAGTTCCCTTTGAGCCCGATCCCGAGTCAGTCCCCTTAAAGCCCGATCCTGAGTTAGCCCCCTTAGAGCCCGACCCAGGGTCAGTCCCCTTTGAGCCCGATCAGGAGCCAGTTTCATTTGAGCCCGATCAGGAGCCAGTCTCCTTTAAGCCCGATCCGGGTCCAGTCCTCAGTGCCCGATCCGAAGTTAGTCCCCCTCAGTGCCTCCAGGAACCGCCTCAGCGCCTCCAGGACCCGCCTCAAAGTCCCCACGACCCGCCTCAGACCTCAGCGCCTGAGTCTCCTAGACACCCAACCCTCACTCCCTGGTAGTTTTGTTGGGGCGAGGGGCATACTGTAACACTCCCGTTCTGCCCCTGTGTGTTTTTTGTATTTCTGGACCTTTAATTTAAATGGACTACACTACCCAGCATTCACCTCACCTCCGCCATGTTGATTGGACTCGCACCTATCTCTTGTTTGTTTTCACACCTGTTCTGTGTTTGTACATGTATTTAAGTTGCCATTTGAGTTCAGTTCTTTGTCCGGTCTAGTTGTACATCTGTGTAGTGCTAAGCCTCCCGTTTTGTTGAGTGTCATGTTTTATGTTGTTGTGTGTTTACCTGTTTGGATATACTTACCTAAGTGGATGACCTGTGTTTGGATGTACTTACCTGAACTACTTATTTAAGTGTTTCCTGTGTTTGGATGTACTTAACCTGAATTACTTACCTACGTGGATTACCTGTGTTTGGATGAACATCATGTTGCAGCCGTAACTTATTAATCACGAAAAGCTAGGCTTGATACGGACGCTGCGCACCGGCGCCCCCAGATTTTTCGCCCGGCAAAAATTGCCCTAAACCGGCCCATAGATCAGGGGCAAGGCGAAGTTCGGAGAGACGCCACAAGAGCGACCGGACGTACACACCACACCTTTTCGACGCGTGTCGAAATGGTGATGAGCTGGCCTTCCAATAGGCACCTATCGTGCCCTTTGCAGCCTAGGGCGGGGGGTCGGACCCCTGCGTACACGAAGAGCCTACGTATCACCCTTTTGATGCCTCCACAGAGCACCTACGCATCCCCCTTTTCACCTTATATCCCTGGACGCCCTGAGACGCCCCAAAACACCCCCGAAATTCATGAGGGGCCCGAAAATAAATAGTCATCCTTGGCATTGACAGGGAGTTACGCAGGTTAAACCGACCGTGGAGTGTAAAGGAGGCACGGCCCTTTGCAGTGATGTACATTGGAGCTCACCGACGTGCTTCAGGGGCCTAACAACGATATGTCCATAATTTACCTAAGTTGGCCCTGTTGAAAAGGTTATGGATGTTCATGAATAGGTGGTGAATGTACAATCCCTATAAAATGGTTTTATTTGACTCTACATAGGTTTATTTGAAATAAGCTAATAGTTGAGTTTTTATTCACCTTCATTTTGTAATTGTGAGTGTATTACAGCTGTGCAACATGTTTATTATGCTTAAAAACAATGTGTACATTCGCCACCTACGTGGTTTCTGTCATATAGGTTATGAGAAGAATGCATTTTTGGACTTAGTCATTTTTTGAGATATTTTATCTGACATCTGTAACTTATTTGACGGCACCCTTGTAGGTGGCGAATGTACAATCCCTATAAAATGGTTTTATTTAACTCTACAAAGGTTTATTTGAGTACATCTCATAGTATAGTGCTTACATCACTTAATTTAGCAATTGTGCACTTATTGCAGCTTTGAAACATGTTTATTATGCTTATAAACGATGTGTACATTTGCCACATTTCCAACAAGCCCAGGCTTGAAGCTCTACAACCTTGCCGAAAATTCGCCTCACCTCTCTGCAGTACTCATAGCCGTTATGCACTGGAACTCGACCGCAGCTGGTTGACAAAGTCAAGCTGGGGAATGCGCGTCTTTTTCAAATCTTTCTCGGCCCTATATACAGGACAGTTTTTCACCTTTGGATAAATTACCACTTTAGTCCGGAAGAGTCCAGCATTAGTTTCGACTTGAGCCATTGCGTGTTAATTTATGCTTTGTCTTGCTGTTCCCACTCATGACGTGATTAGCACGTGATTAGCAACCTATTTAATACAGATAGAGGCGCTGGCACTCTCTCACGAGAGCAAGGATATGCAACACCTGAGAGCGGTCCTGAATTCGCTGAGAGCGGCGGGACTCACGGCTAACCCGAAAAAGTGTGCGGTTGGGCGGGGGGGGGTAAGGTATCTGGGCTTCCACTTGGGTCACGGACAGGTGCGTCCCCAAATTGACAAGACGACAGCGATTGCAGCCTCCCCGTGACCCAAGACCAAAAAGGAGGTGAGGCAGTTTTTAGGGCTGGCTGGCTATTACAGAAGGTTTGTCTCCAGTTATTCGGCGCTCACCAGCCCGTTGACTGACCTCACTAAAAAGGACGCGCCAGATACCGTCCAGTGGACGGAGCCGTGCCAGCGGGCTTTCACCCAGATAAAGGCTGCCTTGTGTGGTGGCCCTCTATTGCACGCTCCTGACTTTACTCCACCCTTTTTGTTACAGACGGACGCATCGGACAGAGGTCTGGGAGCCGTCCTGTCCCAGGAGGTAGAGGGTGACGAGCGGCCGGTGCTGTACATCAGTCGTAAGCTCTCACGGAGGGAGATGATGTACAGCACCATTGAAAAGGAATGCCTAGCGATTCGGTGGGCCGTCCTCACCCTCCGCTATTATCTCCTGGGCCGGGAGTTCACGCTCTGTTCGGACCACGCACCCCTCCAATGGCTCCACCGAATGAAGGATACCAACGCGCGGATCACCCGTTGGTATTTAGCTCTTCAGCCCTTCAAGTTCCAGGTGGTCCATAGACCGGGGACGCAGATGGCTGTAGCCGACTTCCTCTCCAGGAGGGGGGGGAGGCTGCAGGCCGGATGAGGCCCCGGCCTGAGTCGGGCGGTGGGGGTATGTGGCGAGGGGGGCGTGGCCACGCTCCGTCTGGGAGGGAGGAGCTACAGTCCGAAGCACGGAGGGCGGTGAGTACGTCATGTGTGGCTTCTAACCTGCTGTCTCTCGTTCCAGTGATTGGGGAGAGGAGATTTAAAAGACGCCGCCGTGGGCGCAGATGGGTTGGTCAACCAGAGAGAGACACATATCTCCAGAAAGCAAGAGCCACGCAGAGTTAGCTGGGAGCTACCACGTGGAAGCAGATTTGTTTGTTTATGTTTGTTTTGGTGTTTTGAGACCGTCTTACTTTGCAGTTAATAAATATTATTTAAGTTATACTACGCCGACCCTGCCTCTTTCCTCCACAAACAACGAACCTTGCTACAGTGCACATGATGGGGGTTGGGGCTCTGGCTCTTCGCAGTTTGCGGAGAAAGTAAAGACGCTGTTGTGCTTTCTTGGTTGGGGCTCTGGCTCTTCGCAGTTTGCGGAGAAAGTAAAGACGCTGTTGTGCTTTCTTGGCCAGTGCTGTGGTATTGTTGGTCCAGGAGAGGTCCTCAGTGATGTGCACACCCAGGAACTTGGTGCAGCTCACTCTCTCCACAGTCGCACCGTTGACAGTCAGAGGAGCATGCTGAGTGTGCGCTCTCCTGAAGTCAACAATCTCCTTCGTCTTCTCCACGTTCAGAGAGAGATTGTTGTCACTGCACCACTTGGCCAAGTGGCTCACCTCACTCCTGTAGTTTGTCTCATCTCTGTTGCTAATGAGACCCACCACAGTCGTGTCGTCCGCAAATTTGATGAAGAGGTTGGAGTCGTGTGATGGTGCGCAGTCGTGGGTCAACAGGGTGTAGAGGAGGGGGCTAAGTACACATCCTTGGGGGCCCCTGTGTTCAGTGTGATAGTGCTGGATGTGTTACTGCCAACCCTTATCGCCCTCCAGGTCAACTGGGTAAATTTCTAGAAGAACTAGACATGCTGCTCTCGTCTTTCCCTGAGGACGACTCGCCGCTTCTTGTCTTCGGAGACTTCAACATCCACCTGGAGAAGCCTTATGCCTCAAACTTCCACTCTATGCTTACCTCCTTCAATCTTCAACTTGTCCCCACCACAGTTACACATTAGTCAGGTAACCAACTCGATCTCATCTACACATGCAGCTGTGATACAGAGAACACAGCTCGTGTCTAGACACTATCTGTCCTCTTTCCTCCAGGCCAGCACGTGCTACTCCTTCCAGTCCCTGGTTGTCCGATATTCTCCAGGAACTAAACTTGGCTAAACTTAGAGCGACTGAAAGGAAATGGCGCAGAACTAAAGACCTTGCTGACCTCTGTAAGTATGAGGCTTCGCTCTCTATCTTCTCTGCAGACATTCACACTGCTAAATCTGCATTCTTCCATGACAAAATTGGCAGCGCCTCAGACTCGCACAAGCTTTTCAAAACTTTCAAAACTCTCCTCTGTCCCCCTCCACCACCTCCATCCAACTCCCTAATGGCTGATGACTTTGCCTGCTACTTCACAGACAAAACTAGGTCCATCAGCAGTCAATTTTCAGCTCCACCCATCCATGATCTCACACCACACATACACACAGCAGACCATCTTCTCTCCACTTTCTCTCCTCTTAAAGAGGATGATGTCTCTAAACTTCTACTCTATACTCACCCAACCACCTGCCCGTTAGACCCCATCCCCTCACATCTACTACAAGCCATCTCACCAACAATCCTACCATCGCTCACTCATATCATCAATACATCTCTCAATACAGGAATTTTCCCCACTGCATTCAAGCAGGCCCGGGTAACCCCGCTGCTTAAGAAACCCACACATGACACTTCCCCACTGGAGAACTATAGACCCATTTCTCTCCTTCCGTTCATAGCAAAAGCACTTGAACGGGTTGTTTTCAATCAGGTGTCTACCTTCCTCACTCAAAACAACAGGCTGGACACCAACCAGACAGGCTTCAAGAGCGGTCACTCAACAGAAACTGCCTTACTAACAGTTACAGAAGCCCTAAGGAGGGCAAGAGCTGAGTCCAAATCATCTGTTCTCATTCTCCTAGACCTTTCTGCAGCCTTCGACACGGTTAACCATCACATTCTTCTATCCGCCCTTTCTTCACTGGGCATCACTGGAACTTCGCTCTCCTGGTTTAAATCCTATCTCACAGATAGATCCTTCAAGGTAGCTTGGGGAGGTGAAGTGTCCAAATCACACCAACTAGTCACCGGGGTCCCACAAGGATCAGTTCTTGGGCCTCTGCTCTTCTCCATATACACCACATCACTAGGTTCCATCATACAAGCACATGGTTTCTCCTACCATTGTTATGCTGAACTTCACCTCTCGTTTCATCCAGATGATTCCACGGTAGCCACACGAGTCTCAGACTGCCTGGCTGACATCTCTTCTTGGATGAAAGATCATCACTTACAACACTGAGCTTCTCGTCCTTCCTGCCACTCCGACAGAACAGTACCAGCTTACCATCCAGCTTGGTCTATCAAAGATAACCCCATCGACTTCAGTCAGGAATCTTGGGGTAATCATGGATGATCAGCTGACTTTTAAGGATCAAGTTTCTAAAACAACTCGGTCATGCAGGTTTGCATTGTACAACATTAGAAAGATCAGACCATTCTTAACAGAACATGCAACACAGCTTCTCGTCCAGGCTCTTGTCATTTCTAGACTGGATTACTGTAATGCTCTTCTAGCTGTTCTCCCAGCCTGTACCTTCAAACCTCTGCAAATGATCCAGAATGCTGCTGCACGCCTGGTCTTCAATGAGCCCAAGAGAGCACATGTCACACCTATGCTCATCTCTCTGCACTGGCTCCCAGTAGCGGCATGCATTAAGTTCAAGGCACTGGTGCTTGCTTACAGAACAGCCACTAACACAGCACCCATCTACTTCAACCCTCTCTTACAGACCTACATCCCCTCCAAAAGTCTGCGGTCTAAAAACGATCGGCGCTTCGTTGTTCCTTCACAGAGAGGCATGAGATCCATCTCAAGGACATTTTCTTTCACCGTTCCCTGCTGGTGGAATGATCTTCTTGTTTCCTTCAGGACGGCTGGATCAATTTCACAATTCAAAAAACAGCTGAAGATCCACCTCTTCCGTGAGCACTTAACTGTCTAAAAAAAAAAAAAAACCTTTCTACCTCTCTTTTCCTTTTCTAATGTTCTCTATATACTTGCTTATACTATCTTGAGGTTGTATCTGAAACTTTGTATTACTAGCACTTCTCGTGAATATTGCTTACTTAGATTAATCGCTTGCTGTTTTCCTCAATTTTAAGTCGCTTTGAATAAAAGCGTCTGCCAAATGAATAAATGTAAATGTAAATGTTCTTTCCTCCGCTTTAGTCAGTGCTTTCTCCCCCCTGTCAGGCAGTAAGGTGAATCCTCTTGTTGGGATTCTATTATAACAATTAGTTATAACAATTATAACAATGCTTCAATCTAGAAGCCTGCATTCACTGTTTCTGATGGTCTGTCCAGACTCCTGTCCAGGTTACTGCATTTACTGTGTCTGGGCCGTGGTGTTACTTTCTCTGTTGTTTTCCATACAGTGATTCAGATGTAATTCAGGTATTGCTTCCTCCCACTTGGACTGCAGTTGGAGTAGCTGCTTTTACTTTATGAAGTCCATATCCTTCTGAATATTCTTAGATAGACTTCATCTCTTGATGCAATGGACAAGTGGTTTCAATTTTTCTCACACCTTTCTCTTTTCCTGCACAGAAATAGCTTCATGGAAAGCAGTTAGTTTTTTCATTATTTTCCATTTCTAATTGTTTTAATGGGGGTCCCTTGTATAGGCCTCTGCTTTATAGTACAGGCGTTGGTCGACCAGAAAGCATTTCATGCTGTCTTAAATGCGTGATTCATTACTGCAAGAAGTAAATCATTAATACAATTAAGTTTAGTACTTCTACATATCTTGTTGAGCTTGGTTTTGAGAAGACCATTAATTTGTTCAACTTATTAATTTTCTCAACGTATTAATTTTTTCAAATTATATATTTTTTCAACTTATCCCTGCGATTGTTCCTGCCCCTTTATCGGCAGACAGTATTTTCTGCTCAATGGGTTTTGGGCTACAATAATATGTGAACAGTATGTTTATACACGATTGTGTTTTTGAGAAAACAAAGTTTATGCGTGCTTAGAGAAAACAAAAAAATTTAAGTCACTGAAACAAGGTCATAAAACACATACAGAATATTGGTACTCAAGACTTTTGAGAACTGGATCTTGTAGCCTAGAGTGTTTGCTTCAAAATTATGTGAAAATCATCTTGCTGACTCATTCACAGAAAACAATATAGTAATAAAAACATTTTCTTTTTATTTTTAACACTTTTTGCTTTAAAAGGACATATGCAAGGAGGCGTGAATGATCATGAATAATGCTAAGCTGGAAAAGTTTCTAAATTATGGATTTGAAAAAGAATGTGAGGACAAAAGAAATGTATATATTTTTTGTTTGTAGTTTATTTAGAACATAGAAAAAAATCCAGTTAGTGAGTACACTGTATATAACTTATATAATCCATATAAACCTACACATAGCAAATCTACTTATATTACTTTAAAAAACACTTTACATATAACTTAAGACCTATACTGAATCTACATATCAAATATGTAGTTGTACAGAAGATACATTCAGGTCAAAACTCTAAAAAAACAAACATTCAGGGTAAAACAGAGCAAACATGAACAGTGCAAGATAAAAGAGTTTAAGGTCTATAAAAGCCCATGCACTCTTACACCCCATGTATAACCTACGATCTCACATAGAACACAGAATTTCCACTTTCTGTACCACTTCATTGATTTGTGCTGTGTAGTGTAGCAGCATGGATGGTGGATCACACAGACACCTCTTGTGTGTCCATCCGAAATGCAGAAGAAGATGTCCTCATTTTGTCCTCACATTCTTATTCACAGTCCTAAAGGAATGTTGTAAACAACTAGTAGCATTTATCACAGTGCCTTAGTATATGCATACTTGGTGAGAAGACAGAATACCAATAACAAAGAAACTATATTTATATATAAACTATATAAAAGTACAATTTCTATAAACCCATACAGAAATTTTACATATTGTGTTATTCCAACGTTTCTCAACAAACTTTATAGTGAATATGTACTTACTCATTGTGATTTTCCTGCGATCTCAAAATCGCAGTGCAAGATGCCGGTGATGCAGCCACAGGCCTAAACGAAAAGTGAAACTGTTGTTAGAAATTACCAGAACAAGCATAGCTGATATACAGTAGCATCACTGATAAGAATAGACGCGTGTATGTCTGTCGATAGTCACTTATCTGTGACATTTACAGTTTACTGATACATTTACACAGATCATCGCGAACGCCAATGACCGCCTATAACACATTCAAAACATTCAGAGCAGACATTCGCGAACAGAAGCTAGTTGATAAACACTTTCACCATTTGGGAAAATATATCCGTCTATAGCATAACGTTACGCGTTTTATACAACATATTCTGAAATAGCTGATTTTAGTCTGACAATAGCATGTTCGTAAATCATGAAGGTAATATTAAAAGGCTTACTCGTCAGGAATTATATCCTCCGCTGGGTCAGTCTCTCTTCAAAATACAAATGGTCGTCATCTGAGGCGCGTTCTTCCTCTGACGAGAAATTGTATCCGAACTGTATCTTCATCCGTGTAGCCATTTCTCGATCGGAGGCGTGTAAACAATACCTGACTCACCTCAGATCATTACCATGTGAACAGTGCGCACAGTGGGGGCGGGATCGCATTAGCTATAATGAGGTGATACAGGAAAACCCGTACCACTCCTTACTTTCATAAGGATTACATAAAATAAATTATTTGTTTTCGACTTGAATTGGTTAATTTAAAGTTGACATTACAAGCTTTCTATACATATATTTCTCATGTCATTGAGGCAAGTATTCGCCGAGATTTAGGTTGTTTTATTTACGTGTCTGTGAAGAGAGGCAGAGAAAGCAGAGTACGCACCCTGTTTATTTTCTTTACTTTACAAAACCACAGTATTTTGTTGTTGTTGTGAATGTATACATATAAAAGTAGACCCTTTAAAGATTCGAATGACGTATTGCTCTTATCTGTACAATCAAAACTGACAGAGTAATTTAAGTTCATTTCGACGTTATCAGGAAGAGATGAGACAAACCGCGCCGACGCGGGCTTCGACTCCAGAGGGTTTAGATTAGATTAGATTAGATTCAACTTTATTGTCATTACACATGTACAAGTACAAGGCAACGAAATGCAGTTTAGGTCTAACCAGAAGTGCAATAGCAGCAAGTGCAGGATATACAGTGGTTGCATAAATTACATAAATAAATATTACAGAAGTAATTTACAGATGGAAATGTACTATGACCATGATTTACAGATGTCTCTAACTATAGACAGAAATTAACAGATGGATATATACTATGAACATAATATACAGATGGCTATTACTATAAACAGAGATTTACAGATGGATATGTATTATGAACATAATGTACAGATGGCTATTACTATAAACAGAAATTTACAGGTGGATGTATACAATATGTTAGGCTATGGTGAGCAGCAGTGCGATGAATATAGAGTAGTGCAAATAAATTATGGACAGAAGCTATCTAAGTAACAGTGCAATGGAAGAAGTTGTTGCATAGTTCAGTTAAAGTGTAGGAGTGCAAGATGCATAGTAAACAGTCGGTACTGTAAATGAACAGTTGGCAGTGCAAATGAGCAGTCTGGTAGTGCAAATGAACATAAATGTTATGTATAGACAGTCCATTAGTGCAAATAACAAGTGAAGTCAGGTGTGCAATGGGGGGGGGGAGAAGAGTGTAGTAGTATATGAGGGGCAGTGGGATCAGTGAGGGGCAGAGTTCAGTAAAGAGACAGCTCTGGGAAAAAAGCTGTTCTTTAATCTGCTAGTCCTGGTCCGGAGGCACCTGAAACGCCTGCCGGAGGGCAAGAGAGAAAACAGTCTGTGAGCGGGATGAGAGGAGTCCTTAAGAATGCTGCGAGCTCGACGCAGACAGCGTTTCCTCTGGATGTCCTCCATGGATGGAAGTGGAGTCCCTGTGATGCGCTGGGCGGTTTTCACCACCCGCTGCAGTGCCTTGCGCTCTGCAACAGAGCAGCTCCCATGCCAGACTGTGACACAGTTGGTCAGGATGCTTTCTATTGCACAGCGATAGAAGTTCACCAGGATAGCCGAGGACAGCCGATTCTTCTTTAGTGTCCTCAGGAAGAAGAGGCGCTGGTGAGCCTTCTTGACCAGGCTGGAGGTGTTGGTAGTCCAGGACAGGTCTTCCGAGATGTGGATCCCCAGGAACTTGAAACTGGAGACACGTTCAACAGCCATCCCATTGATGTGGATGGTGTCATGTGTGCCTCTTGACTCTTTCCTGAAGTCCACAATGAGCTCCTTTGTCTCGGAGGTGTTAAGGAGCAGGTTATTGCTGTTGCACCATGAGGCTAGGTGCTGGATCTCCTCCCTGTAGGCCGTCTCATCGTTGTTGCTGATGAGACCAATCACCGTAGTGTCGTCCGCAAACTTGATGATGGAGTTAGATCCGTTCACAGGCTTGCAGTTTATCCATTTTTACTTGTCTCCACCAACTTTGATTTATTTCTATTCTTTCTAGCTGCCTTTCCTATCCTGCCTGCTTTCTGCTCTGACATATGGCACCATCTGTCTTTCATCTTCTAACTCCACATTCCAGACACTTCTTCATTTGCCGTGAGCAATATAAATTGACCCTCAGAGGTCACCTAAGTGACCCACAAACACCCACACAGACTCTTTGTCTGTTTTTATTTCATACATCTGGTCCCATATGTCTTCCTTCTTCTAACTCAACATTCCCTTCCATCTGCATCTCCCCAGAGATCTCTACAGTTCCTTTGACCAATGGGAATTGACCCTCGAGGCTCAAATATGGCGGGGGGGGGTCCGCAAATACCTTTTTCCTGTTCCCTGTTCCTTCATCTGCCTCCCTGAAAATCCTCCCAGCCTGCCCCATATTCCCCAATAAATTCTCTCCTTCATCTTTGAATAAAGCTAATATGTACTGTTCTCCCTCTTTTTCTTCTCTCTTTTTTATTAGCCATATCTTTAGTGTTAGCTTTGTAAGTCTTTACCAATGTTCCCATCTCAGTTCTACATCAAATGTTCATTCTTTTGGCAATTTTGTCATCATGTCTGTTTGTATTTCTCTGCCAATTTTCGAGAGCTTATCTATTAGTTCTTTACACAAGGGATATTTAAATCCCTTTCAAGTAATCAATTCACATGTTCTCAGTATGATAACAGTTTACATCCAAATAATATCAAACAGCAATATCAGCCACCTTTATCCTCAATACTAAGTTTTACACATTATTTTATTATTTTTATTATTTATTTTTATTATATATTATATTTATTTATTATTTAGATAGAGTATTCAATTTGAGAAATAATTATATATTTGACTACAATAATAGACTTTTAGTCACAATAACATATACAGGCGATATTTTAAGTAATATTTAATACCCTATTTCATTATTATTCAATATTCATACTAGTCCCTTTATATGCATGGGAATCACATTTATTTGTGTCCTTATACTTAAGGCTCATACAAACCTAATCCCTTTACATTATTTTATCTTATTCAGCTTATTTTATCAATAGGGCTTATTTACTCTTCTCAAGTGAGACAACAGTCATGCTCCTTCTGTGGGACACAAGAAGGGAGGTGGTGTATGGCAGGCCAAATTGTCTTTAATTGTCCCCAGCGTTACTCGTCGTAATTGCATTTTTACTAGTAACAAATACAACTAGAGAGCTCTACAATTAAATTTTTACTAGTAACAATTACAATTACAGAGCTCTCTAATTAAATTTTTACTAGTAACAATTACAATTACAGAGCTGTCTAATTCAATTATTACTAGTCATATGTCTCCATTGACTTCCATTCATTTTTAATTACATTTACATTTTACATTTATGCATTTGGCAGACGCTTTTATCCAAAGCGACTTACATTACATTGTACTATACATTTGTACATTTTGTATAGTAAGCAAGTGGGGGTTAGGTGCCTTGCTCAAGGGCACCTCAGCCGTTACCCGCCAGACCTGAGAATCGAACCAGCAACCTTCTGGTCATGAGTCCAACTCTCTAACCACTGGACCACGACTGCACATAATTACATAGCTATCTAATGCATTTCTTACTACTAATAATTACAATTAGAGAGCTCTCTAAATTAGTTTTTACTAGTAAGAATTCCAATTACAGAGCTCTCGAATTAAATTATGACTAGTAACAATTACAATAGAGAGCTCTGTAATTGGAATTCTTACTAGTAACAATTGAATTGCAGAGCTCTCTAATCAAATTATAGAGCTCTCTAATTTAATTCTTATTAGTAAGAATGCAATTGCAGAGGTCTCTAATTGGAATTGTTACTAGTAAGAATGGAATTAAAGAGCTCTCAAATTTTATTTTTACTAGTAAGAATTCAATTGCAGAGCTCTCTAATTTAATTGCAGAGCTCTCTAATTAACGTTTTACTAGTAAGAATCGCTTTGCAGAGCTCTCTAATTCAGTTGTTACTAGTAGTAGTTACAATTAGAGAGCTCTGTATTTGCAATCTGACTAGTGACAACTGAATTAGAGAGCTCTGCAATAGCAATTCTTACTAGTAAGAATAACATTATAGAGCTCTCAATCCTGTGCCATCTCATTATGCTGATCATACCTAATGCATATTCATCCAGTTCATATACGTTGGAGGGGTAAACTTGGCATGTTTTTATTGCAGTGTTTATAAAAGATTACAGCTGTTAAACTGCAAGCCCGACCCTGCAAAGTTTAGCGTCATAATCAACCATAATTATAAAAAAGTATGTTTGGTGTAGAAAGCCAGATTAACTATTTTCATAAGGGGCGTGGCCAGCACACTGCGATCTCGCTGCTCATGTAAGACGTTTCACGTAGTTTGTGTGAATCTGGCTTCAACTGCGGCTGATGGCAAAGCTGTGCAATAACGCAAGTTACACGGACAGAATGGAAAACAATCAGAGTGAGTACTTCCATAATGTGCATTAAGTTTGATTTCTTAAACGTCAGATTGATTTTCTTAACGTTCAAAATAAAATTGAATTGCCTAGCTTGAATTGCCCTGCAAAGTTAACACACCCGAAGTGAGAGTTGCTAACTGTATAGCCTTAAAGTCACTACAACAATCATTAGATTCTGATAGCTTGCTGTAATACGAGCTGTTTATTGTTTGAATTGTTTATTTACTGAACATTTGTTTAGTGAAACTGTAATGCGGTATTGGCAACCGCAACAATATGTGATAACAATGACTATGATCAAGCCAGTTCATGAATGAAACTTTAAATGAGGATAAAACATGTCGGTATGATCTGTGTCTGTCAGCTACATTAAATCAGCAGACTATAGTCTACTGTCTTGAGTGTGGAGATTTGATTCATATATAATAATATTAATCTGTTGATAATGTCTTAGTACAGAACGTAAAGACGTAAGTTATATGAAATGTTTTGGAAAAATGTCTCGTATGGTCACCCTACAGTACAGTAATTAATACATTAATTAATTAATAATTAATTACATCCTATAAGCCATGACAAGGTGGTAAGATGTTCTTCACACATAGTTTGAAATAAACAATGTCCATTATGTCTTTATACCCTGCTTGTAATATAACTTTGCTTTGTGTGACTGATTATTATTATTATTTTATTGGAATAGATCCAGAGAATAACAATATTATTGGTGACCTGATTATTTGCTGTCTCTGAGGATTTGGCTGTATGTCCTGTTTCCTAGTACAATTATTTTAATTTTATTTTGAGAGATCAAGCAACTGCAATTTGAAACAGAGTTGAGCATGTGTTCCTTATTTGATTCATTTTTTTCTGACTCTGTCTCTCTGTTTTTGTCTTTCAGGAGATTGTGAAATCTGCAGCAGTCGCTGTAGTAGCAGTTTTTTTTAAATCTTGTATCTGCCCCAAAGTCATCATTGTGTCTCTCCATTTTTTAATGATCCTGCTGAGATCCAGAGGTGTAAAGAGTACATGAAAACTGTACTTGAGTAAAAGTACAGTTACGTCACTGTGAAAATTACTCCATTACAAGTTACAAGTCACCGATTCCAAAACAACTTGAGTAAAAGTCTTTGAGTATCTGATTTCATTACATTGACATTTGGCAGACGCTTTTATCCAAAGTGACTTGCATTGCATTTTACTATACATTTGTACATTTTTGTATAGTAAGCAAGTGGGGGTTAGGTGCCTTGCTCAAGGGCACCTCAGCCGTTACCCGCCAACCCTGAGAACCGAACCAGCAACCTTCTGGTCATGAGTCCAACTCTCTAACCACTCGGCCAAGACTGCCCCTACAGTACTTGAGTATTTTACTCATAGGCTCAAAGAGACATTTCATTTGTGAGGAGAGCAATTGCATTTATTTTCTGAAATAATTAAAAACACCTCAAAATTGCAACAAATCAAGGTCGACACCATAGCCAACACATATTACAAACACTCGAGTCTCAGTTAAGCTCAAGTGCTCATAAGTAAATCAATATCTTTCAAAATGAACTCTTCAGTATAATGGATAAATAAAATAATGTAAAGGAAAACTAAAAGTCAAACCCTTTTTGCATTGGACATGCAGGTTTTGGCCTCATTGCCGGCTGTAGTCATCCTCATTGCACATATAAACCTCCAGCGATTGACAACTACCTGATAATGCAATTACATCAAGAAACCATGTTGACAAGTTTCAGTAAGTAAGAGAAATGCACAAGATATAGCACCTTCAATGCCCTGTAAAATGGCAATATTGCTTCTTCTGTATAGCAGAAATAAATTGCTGAAAAAAGTTTGGTGCAATGCAAAATGTAATGTGTAATTGCATTAGCCATTACAAATGTAGTGGAGTAAAGAGTACATATACTTATTCAAAAATGTATTCAAGTAGAGAGTAAAAGTTACTAATATCTTAGATACTCAGTACAACTACAAAGTAGCCAAAAAGATACTTAAGTACAGTACCTAATTACATTTACTCCAATACTTTACACCACTGCTGAGATCTTCGAAGGCCACTGCATATGATTCCATCTTTATTTTATAAAAAAAATTTCTGTTTTGATGAATGAATGAATGAATGAATTAATGAATTAATGAATGACACATACTCGGCTCTTTGTTACTGCAGGATTATACTACAGGGAAGGCATCTAATGCAACTAAACAACATGTTGTTCATGTAGGAATGACTTTACTGCTGTGTTTTTGTAAGCTTTATGTAACACAGCTGTTGGATTGACACAGAGGGACCAAACTCCATTCAATGATCTGCTAAATTAAAATTTTCCCAATTTGATGGCAAAATCTATATGCTGCATAATAGCTTTTGTGACATTTAGTCAGTGATTCTTCAGTTCAAAAACATATAGTCCACTGCACTATAACTGGAACTTACTTACACTGAAAGAAACTGGAAGAGAACCACAAAGCGTAGGACTCCTATTATTTCCACTCTTACCAGGATGTTTTAAACACTACAAATATGCTGGCCCTTTTCACTGCCGCCTGACAGATGAGTAATTCACTTTTCCCTTTACACAAAGTGCCATCATCGCACCTTCTCTATAGTTGCCCCACAACTTTGTAATGAGCTGCCCATTTAAATCAAGATGTCTTCATCTGTGTCCATTTTTAAGACTAGATTAAAGACCTATCTTTTCAATAAGGTTTTTAATATTTAATATTTTAGTTTTATTGTGTGTTATTTTTTTCCTGGTTTATACTATATATTATATACTTTGTAGATTATATTTGTCATTTGTCTTATTTGTTGTTTTTGCCCTTTGTTGTAAAGCACATTGGTTGACTCTGGTTGTAGTAAATAGTGCTATACAAATAAAGTGCCATTGCCATTATTGCTGTATAGAAATTTAGAATTGTAAGAATTTAGCATTTTGACTGATGTTCATGAATAGTATTTGACATGTAAACTAGTACTTATAGTATATTTATACAATATATAAATATCGCAAAATGTAATATAGCATGCTATATTTTGTTCTACTTTTTATTCACAAAGTATTATATTTTATATCTCTAGTGATACTGTTTTCTTCAAGAGTATACAGATTAATATATTTATTAAATATAAAACATCTGAGCCTTCATTTTAATACTACAGTTTTGGGAATGCAAATAATGTCTGTGATAAATACGTTAGTAAATACATTTCAGGCAATTCCTTATCAAGACCCTACGGGACTTTTATTTTAAAACATATTCCACGGCAGGCGAGAACTGGTAAGGTATTTTGTATCTTATGAATACGAGTTTTTACTAGTATCCAATTATAGAGCTCTCTAATTCCATTGTTACTAGTAAAAATTACAATTGTAGAGCTCTCTAATACAGTTTTTACTAGTAACAACTGAATTAGCGAGCTCTCTATTGGAATTAGAGAGATCTGCAATTGGATTTTTACTAGGGACAATTGATTTAGAGAGTGAAAGTGACCTATTTGTCAGATATGGTGACCCATACCTGAAATGTGACCTCTGCATTTAACCCAACCAGTGCATAGTGAACACACACACTTCAAGTCGTGAACACACATACACCAGGAGCAGTGGGCAGCTAGCACTGCAGCACCCGGGGAGCAAACGGGGATAAGGTGCCTTCCTCAAGGGCACGTCAGTTGTTACCTGCCAATACTGGGAATCGAACCGCCAACCTTCTGGTTACGAGTCCGACTCTCTAACCATTAGGCCACAACTGCCCCCCTACAGAGCGCTGTAATTAAGTTTTTACTAGTAGGAACTGAATTAGAGAGCTCTCTAATCTGAATTGTTACTAGTTAGAATGAAATTGTAGAGCTCTGTAATTCAATTCTTACTAGTAAAAATACAATTGCAGAGCTCTCTAATTCATTTAGAGAGCTCTCTAATCGTAATTGTTACAAGTAAAAATAAGAATTAGAGAGCTCTACAATCGTATTCGTTACTAGTAAAAATGTAATTATAGAGCTCTCTAATTTAATTCTTACTAGTAAAAATGCAATTACGATGAGTAACGCTGGGGACAATTTAAGACAATTTGGCCTGCCATAGAGGTGCGTAGTCACCACTCACAAGGTTTAGAGTTTACACATATTTTCCGCAGCACAATCTGGCACTTTATTTTATTTTATTTTTTCTTAAATATGTCAGCAGCTCATACCGGTGCTTTACACATATTTCCCGCAGCACAATCTGTCGCTTTTTATTTTATTTTTACTTAAATAAGTAAAACATAAACCCTGAATTTACTTCTCTCTACAAGACCAGCTCAACAGAAAGGAAACACAGGTGCATGCATGCATTTCGTTCTTTTGGAATCAAAACCCTCTTTTTTTTCAGTCCAATAAATTTAGAAGAACTTGAGGTGTCTCACCGCAAGCAGAATCTGGCAAACAACACAACCTAAATATAAGCAAAAACTGCTTACCTTTGGCCAATGTGTGGTGTTGCTCGTTCCAGAAACCGCTTGTTGTGGTCCACCTCGTTGTCCTCATCTATCCCACTTCTGACACCAAATGTTGTGGTTTCTTTTTACCATTCTTAATGCAATATTCAAGTCAGGTTTTGATTTCATAAGTTAGACTTTTATTGACTAAACTAATAAAGAGCCGAGCCCCATCCCCCCCCCCCCCATCTCCCACAGAGAGCTGCAGAGGACTGGGAACTGCATAGAAAAGAACCGTCTTGGCCTACTAGGGGGAAACCTTTTATAGATGGACTGTTTGGGGGTGGGCACACATGCACACATGTTCGAAGGAATGTTTGGGGGTAGCCACACAGGTCAGATGGAAGTTTTAGGGATGGGGGTTCTTGAAACAAAGACCTGTACCACATGTATAGAGAATTATAATGGTGGCTTAGATTGTATGCGATTCCTTTATATTTAGGTTAATAAAATCTTCTACAACGTGAATATCGGGCCGATCAGACAAGTGTCCAGCACAAGCTTATAAAAATGTATGGGATAGGTTACGCGTGTTGGCTGCTCCCGTATGGCCCCCTGGGCCTCGAGGGGTCCCAAACTTTAGATTCTGGTAGTCTGTGGGACCCTGTTTCACATACCAAGAGTACAGCTTTCTAGAGCAGAGGGAAAAAATTTTAGTTGGTTTGGTAAAAATCTCTCTCACAGGCTTCCTCCTTTCAAAGCCAGACAGTGGCTCTTGAATGGGCAAGCTGAACAAAAGTGGGGTTCAGTCTTTTTTCAAGAAAAAGAGACTTCTGGGTGATCTAGGAGCACGAAACTCAAGATCCTAGCTCAAGGGGACCCAGCGGTCGGCCGCGTTGAGTTTCGAGACTCTGCGACCTTTTGACCCCTGACAGACTCTCTTCAGTGAAAGGCACAATTCTGGAGCACCTCGGACCCTGAATTTTTGGAAATATAAATAAGGGGGCCATACGTGGTGCAAACCACCATTAACGGCCAGTTCCGTGCTTCTTAAATGCTCGAAAGAGGTGTGTACATAAGTAGCCTACAGACTGACTGACTGTCAGACTGACTTCCTGTGACTCTGCAAAATCACAGAAAGTCCCACTCGTAACCTATCTTACAGCCTCATAGGCTTACAATGGACAATACTGTAAAAGGTCCTTTTTTTGTACACCAGAAGCACACAAAACCGTTTTAGTGTACAATAGTGTAGATTAGGT
This sequence comes from Oreonectes daqikongensis, assembly GCA_026939265.1. Taxonomy (NCBI): domain Eukaryota; kingdom Metazoa; phylum Chordata; class Actinopteri; order Cypriniformes; family Nemacheilidae; genus Oreonectes; species Oreonectes daqikongensis. The sequence continues at coordinate 448,148 of JAOTQM010000126.1, read as the reverse complement.
TAGATTAGATTAGACTCAACTTTATTGTCATTACACATGTACAAGTACTAGGCAACGAAATGCAGTTTAGATCTAACCAAAAGTGCAATAGCAGCAAGTGCAGGATATACAGGGGTTGCATAAGTTACATAAATAAGTACTTTACACATGGATATGTACTATGAACATAATATACAGATGGCTATTACTATAAACAGAAATTAACAGATGGATATATACTATGAACATAATATACAGATGTCTATTACTATAAACAGAGATTTACAGATGGATATGTACTATGAACATAATATACAGATGGCTATTACTAAAAGCAGAGATTTACAAATAAATATGTACTATGAACATAATATACAGATGACTATTACTATAAACAGAAATTTACAGGTGGATGTATACAATGATAAGTTAGGCTATGGTGAGCAGCAGTGCGATGGATATAGAGTAGTGCAAATAAATTATGGACAGAAGCTATCTAAGTAAAAGTGCAATGGAAGAAGTTATTGCATATTCAGTTAAAGTGTAGGAGTGCAAGATGCATATGTAAACAGTCGGTACTGTAAATGAACAGTTGACAGTGCAAATGAGCAGTCTGGTAGTGCAGATGAACATAAATGTTATGTATAGACAGTCCATTAGTGCAAATAACAAGTGAAGTCAGGTGTGCAATGGGGGGGGGGGAGAAGAGTGTAGTAGTATATGAGGGGCAGTGGGATCAGCAAGGGGCAGAGTTCAATAAAGAGACAGCTCTCGGAAAAAAGCTGTTCTTTAGTCTGCTGGTCCTGATCCGGAGGCACCTGAAACGCCTGCCGGAGGGCAGGAGAGAAAACAGTCTGTGGGCAGGATGAGAGGAGTCCTTAAGAATGCTGCGAGCTCGACGCAGACAGCGTTTCTTCTGGATGTCCTCCATGGCTGGAAGTGGAGTCCCTGTGATGCACTGGGCGGTTTTCACCACCCGCTGCTTATAGGGCAAGGCGGGGTTTAGGCAATGTTTTGGAAGTTTTGCAAAGGCAAGGGGGCACCGAAAGGTTCCTTGTGTAGGCAGCGATGAAGATTAGGTGGCAAGGGGGTACGGTAGCAGTAGGCTTGTTTTGGGACAAGGGGTTGCGCCGCAGTGCCACACTGCCCCTAGTGGTGTCCGTCCAGTGCCTCTCCGGGAAAACGGCCCCTTGCCTCGGGTTACGAGCTCTTCGTCTGCCTAGTCAACCAATGGCAACTTATATGAATGGGGCAATGAATGTCCACCATTTACCTAGCCTCCATCCAGGATCCACCTCCTCAGCAGTCCTCTCTGTTTCCTCCTACGCCCGATCGCTGGTCACCACCTCCGCAGCAATAAGCATTGCATTTGGGGAGTATGCGTTCTCAGACGGCTGTCCCGTGTACATTTGTGCCTTGGGTGGGTTTGGGTTCGGCCGGCTCGGAGCCCGCTCCCCGGAAAGCACGGCAAATACGCATATACTCTGTACTCTCGCTTTGCTTAATTCCGCATCCCCACTGTTTATCTGCGCAGACGAACTCATGAAATGATGTTTGATTAACAAGGTTTGGGAGGAGCCGGCACTTATAATCAGTCAGCTGTCCCACACCAGCAATCAACGCCTCACCCTATCAGCTCAAGTGAGCTCTCCAATAAATAGACAAATCGCCTTACCTGCCTCATCTCAGTTGCAGCATCCCTCCTCCACCCTGGCTCCTCTCCTCAGACCTACATTTCTCGCTATTCCTCGGGGGTTAGTCTCGGGTTTGCCGGCTCCGGAACCGAATCGCTCTTCTGGACCAGGGGGAAGAGAGCTCCGGGGTGGACAGGAGCCCACGCCCCGGACAGCACGCCAAATACGCATATAGGGGCGGTTTCCCGGACAGTGATTAGACTAGTCCTAGACTAAAGGAAATGTAAGAGCCGTCCAAACTGACAATAACTTGCACTGACATATCTCAACATACATCAGTGCCTTTGTGTTGTCTCAAAATGCACGTAGTAATGTTTTTAGTAAGGTATGTTTGTTAAAAGTACTTACATTTCCCAATTAAACTAAGGCCTAGTCCAGGTTTAAGCTAATCTCGGTCTGGGAAACCACCCCTTACTCTATGCCCTCGCTTTGCTTAATCCCGCATCGCCACTGTTTATCTGCGCAGACAAACTCATGAAATATTTGGAGCAATTTTAAGACCCGGTAAGGACACATGTCACACGTATCCAAAAATGTTTTTCTTACGGTGACAGCTGAAGAATTTAAACAGACTCGTGCCCGTCATGCATTTAAATCCACGTCTCTGGCTAGGTTGGCAATCAAAATGCGTTCTGTGCCTGAGCAACAAACAAATACTCAAAACATGTGTCTAAATTAACGTAATAAAGAAAGGAAACAAATATATCTAATTTACCATTGAAACAAAACTAAACAATTTTAATGGCTGTTAACAACTGTTAATGTCATTCACGTTATGCATTTAAATCCGCACTCCAGCGCAGTTGGCAATCAAACTATGCGTTGAGCACAAGTCACAAACAGAAAATACTCCAAACATTTTTTCTAAATTAACTTAATAATTTTTTTTACTATAGATATAACTACAGTGAATGGCTACAGTAACTATATTTTCAAACTAACACATCCAATAATCTAAAAATCTCTTAAAAATATCTGATAAAAAGTTAAAACTCAAACTCATGTATTAAATTGTTCATCAACAGTGGCGGCTCGTGGAAATTAAAATAAAGGAGGCACACTAAATTAAAGCGGTCCCCACCCTAACGTTTTTTTTGTTGTTGCTTAAGTTAATTGCCTAATTAACACCTTCTTTTAGTCACGTTAATATACGACGTTAATGTATGACATTACATACACTGTAAAAAATCTGCAATTTTTAAACTCATCTTTTTAAGTTTCTTTTTTGCATTGGATTTTTTTAGTTGTACTGACTTCCAAAAGTTGAGATAACTTACATAATTAAGTCAACTCAACAAGATTGGACAAAACTATTGGATTAACTTACTAAATTAAGTTCAGCTGACTACAATCCAAAAAACATTTTTACAGTGTAAAAAGGGAAAACGCACTTCAAATCTAACTCACCTATTATTTGAAGAAAAAATCCATCCTCCTGTCCTTTTTGGCAGCAAATGTGTCAATGACTCTGTCATAGAATACATCTGTCTTCCTCAAATAGAAGACATGGCCAGCAGAAAAGTCTCACAGAGCCTAGCCACTCGGTTTTGCTATATAATTTTTTCTAAAACCGCATGTTTTGCCGTCTGATGTTTGTTTAATGTCCAGCTTAGGCGTGGGTCTTCTTTCGTTTTTTATTTTTAACTGCTGCTCAAAAGGGAGCTTTGTAAATCTGTTGCCGATAAAATATTCCATGTCCCGTCCCTCCATGTTTACAGTCATACACAATCAACGGCAGCACATTCAAACTTATTAGAACGTAATTGACGTCTCTGCGGTGATCTGCTAGCCTCACCTGTAGATTTTTTTATTTTTATTTAAACCACTGAGTAACAGGGCCGCACTTCTGATGCAGTGTAATACTCAATGGTGATTGGTTAATTCCTTTTTCAACGGAGGCCAAAGTCTAAGGCTATGGATCGTGCCTCCCCCTCCCCTTCTCCACAGAGACGTTCACAGGGAATACCACAGGGAATGACTTTGCCAGCTATTTCACAAAAAAAATAGGTCTATCAGCAGACAATTTTCAGCTCCACCCATCCATGATCTCACACCGCACATACACTCAGCAGACCATCTTCTCTCATCTTTCTCTCCTCTTAAAGAGGATGATGTCTCTAAACTTCTACTCTCTACTCACCCAACCACCTGCCCGTTAGACCCCATCCCCTCACATCTACTACAAGCCATCTCACCCACACTCCTACCATCGCTCACTCATATCATCAACACATCTCTTAATACAGGAATTTTCCCCACTGCATTCAAGCAGGCCCGGGTAACCCCGCTGCTTAAGAAACCCACACATGACACTTCCCTACTGGAGAACTATAGACCCATTTCTCTCCTTCCGTTCATAGCAAAAGCACTTGAACGGGTTGTTTTCAATCAGGTGTCTACCTTCCTCACCCAAAACAACAGGCTGGACACAAACCAGTCAGGCTTTAAGAGCGGTCACTCAACCGAAACTGCCCTACTAACAGTTACAGAAGCCCTAAGGAGGGCAAGAGCTGAGTCCAAATCATCTGTTCTCATTCTCTTAGACCTTTCTGCAGCCTTCGATACGGTTAACCATCACATTCTTCTGTCCGCCCTCTCTTCACTGGGCATCACTGGAAATTCACTCTCCTGGTATAAATCCTACCTCGCAGATAGGTCCTTCAAGGTAGCTTGGGGAGGTGAAGTGTCCAAATCACACCAACTAGTCACCGGGGTCCCACAAGGATCGGTTCTTGGGCCTCTGCTCTTCTCCATATACACCACATCACTGGATTCCATCATACAAGCACATGGATTCTCCTACCATTGTTATGCTGATGACACTCAACTTCACCTCTCGTTTCATCCAGACGATTCCACGCTAGCCACACGAGTCTCAGACTGCCTGGCTGACATCTCTTCTTGGATGAAAGATCATCACCTACAACTCAACCTGGCCAAGACTGAGCTTCTCGTCGTTCCTGCCACCCCGTCAGAACAGCACCAGCTTACCATCCAACTTGGTCCATCAAAGATAACCCCATCGACTTCAGTCAGGAATCTTGGGGTAATCATGGATGATCAGCTGACTTTTAAGGATCACGTTACTAAAACAACTCGGTCATGCAGGTTTGCATTGTACAACATTAGAAAGATCAGACCGTTCTTAACAGAACATGCAACACAGCTTCTCGTCCAGGCACTTGTCATTTCTAGACTGGATTATTGTAATGCTCTTCTGGCCGGTCTCCCAGCCTGTGCATTCAAACCTCTGCAAATGATCCAGAATGCTGCTGCACGCCTGGTCTTCAATGAGCCCAAGAGAGCACATGTCACACCTCTGCTCATCTCTCTGCACTGGCTCCCAGTAGCGGCACGCATTAAGTTCAAGGCACTGGTGCTTGCTTACAGAACAGCCACTAACACAGCACCCATCTACCTTAACTCTCTCTTACAGACCTACATCCCCTCCAGAAGTCTGCGGTCTGAAAACGAGCGGCACCTCATTGTTCCTTCACAGAGAGGCATGAGATCCATCTTGAGGACTTTTCTTTCTCTGTTCCCTGCTGGTGGAACGATCTTCCTGTTTCCATCAGGACGGCTGGATCAATTTCACAATTCAAAAAACAGCTGAAGACCCACCTCTTCCATGAGCACTTAACTGTCTCATAATATAAAAATTTTTTTTTTTTTTAAATCTACCTCTATTTTTCCTTTCCTAATGTTCTCTATATACTTGCTTATACTATCTTGACGTTGTATTTGAAACTTTGTATTACTAGCACTTCTCGTGAATATTGCTTACGAATTGCTTGCTGTTTTCCTCAATTGTAAGTCGCTTTGGATAAAAGCGTCTGCCAAATGAATAAATGTAAAATGTAAATACCAGCGGTGAAACAGAGGATTCCGACTTCAGTAATAATTATTATATTTTATGGTTTGCAACTGTGAAATTACAAATAATAAATACACATTTTGAACACATATAATTAATAAATTGTGGTTTTATTGACATTAAATTGTAAACTACTCAAAATTTTGAGTAGGCTGTGCCTCCGTTGCCTCCTCTGACGAGCCGCCACTGTTCATAAATTTATGTATTAAATGGTTAAAGCAGCTTTTTATTAAACATTTAATACATTAATTTATTAAACAACTTCATTTTTTGAGTTCTAGGAGAAGCACAGCATTGAACAATTTATTTAATTAATTATAATAATAAACTGGAAATGGTAAATTTACATGCAGTAAATGTACGGGCTGATAAGTAACCAAACAGTGTAAGATGTGCTAGATGCCTGTTTGTTGCTTTCCAGCAGGTGTTTCAGTTCTTCTTCCGAAGAAACAATTACCGTGATCGTTTGTGTACATATTCTAAAAGTTGATGGAAGAAAATGCAAAAAAAAGTTGACAGAATTCAGTCTGATGGAATCCAAATTATATTCATTTGAAGAGGTTTAAAGTTAGTACTTTAGTGTAAATTATCTTTTTCCATTCACTCAGTATAACTGATATAACACGAACATAGGCCTACTAAATAAATAACAATTCCAGATAATAATAAATATAATAGATCATAAAGAACCAGTAATCACGATCAGGTCAGCATACTCACACTAATGTAAAACGTAGGCTACGTTACAAAACATTTAATTTGTTTAAGAAATTGTACGATGATTTAAAATGCCTTACCAATACGATTGTTTTGTTTGTTAAATGGCTGCAGTTCTTGCTTGGAATTTGAAATGCCCCGCCAAAATAAAAAGCATTTTGCACATGTTCGGTGACCTCTATTTTTTGTAAGAGGGGAGGAGAGACATGTCTAGGGGTGTTTCTCAATATGCGTCCTCGTTTCCTCGCTCCTCCGTCCTTTTGCGGAAGTGTTTTATCGACGAAACCTGACGCGTGTATAAATTACTCCCCCCCAAATCTTCAAATTATATTGAAACACGCATAAATGTGTTAATGAAGAATTATTTTATTGTAAATGTAGACGTATTTCAAACAGTGTAATTAATATTAATATAGATAATATATTCATATAGTTAATATTTATGTATAACAGGGCCAGCCCAAGCCTTTATGGGGCCCTAAGCAGAAATTTATTTGCCCCCTGTGCCCCCAATTCAATCGACTATTGTCAATGTTTGATTATTTGCATGCACACATTAAATCTAACAAACCCAATCTATTATAGCTGGGATTGGGATGTAGGAATGTCATAAAAACAAAAACACAGAAACCTTGCATTACAAGTGTATTGTGATTGTCAAAACATTTTATAATTTCATTACTTCCAATTTTAGGAGAACTGTCCCTTTAAATTTGAGCACAGACCATACAGGGACTAATCATACAATGGTTGTAGAATTTATTGTTCAATGCATTTAAACAATCATTGAGGATGATTTAATCTTTTTTAACTTTTTTATTTAGTGTATTTACTTAATTACCATTAAATTAATGTAGGTACAATATGCACACAATTATTCTTAACCTTATCCCAAATAAAACGCTATTAACAGATAATTATAAATTAAATGAATCATGTAAATTACATACTTTTCATCTAAATTAACATTTTATCATTTGCATCAGTGAATACTGTCAGTTGTTCAACATTTCCATGGTTAAACACTAAACAGTTGTCAAAAACTGAGTGTTTAGTCATTTACAGTATTTCGGGTGTGTTGCACAGCACTCTTTCAACTTTAAAACTGAAGTGTTTTTTAAAAGTGGTGGGGACATGCACGCATTTCAAACTGGAGTCGCGTCTCTCTGTCTTCCGCAAATATAACTTACAAATGCGAGCAACAGGAGATTGTGAGAAAGCGGCGCATCCTGCGTTTTCTACGAGTTTTAGATGTTAATGGCCACTAAACAATACACATCTTCTGGGGGGACATGTCTCACCTGACAACACGCAAATTATGTCTACAGCTGAAGACGTGACAGTAGCTCTCTGTTCTTTGATTTGATTGGTCAATGCTCGGCTCTTTAACCAGTAACTCCCGCCTCCTTTCATTTAATTGGCCACCTCTCTTATTTTGATATTGCAATGTTGCGCTCAGTCAGTAATTTCACAAATTACTGTTAAACAAAAACACACACCACAGAATAAATAGTGGGTACATTTCTGCGTGACAAAAATGGATGTGTGTCGTGAATATATCACAAAGAAATGTAATTTCATGTGCTCTCGGGGGCCCCCTAGTGGCGGTGGGGCCCTAAGCAGCCACTTAGTTCGCTTATGCCTTGGGCCGGCTCTGATGTATAACATATATTTGACTTCATGTACATTTCTGAGCACCTTTAAGGATATTTTTTTACTTTATTTTTTATATTTTCAATGTGCAATGTGTACAGTCATCATTAACTGACGACGCTTTGAAGTGACGCTCAAGATACTTTCTTTACAAGAATCCTAGTTATCTTTTCCTCAGTAATCTTTACTTGTGGTTTTGTATATTACTTACTCAAAATTATATATGAGGTGTTAAGTAAAATGTAAGTTAACATAAAAAACATTGACAAGCATTTTACAAAAATACGTTTATTCAATGTTTGAATTCAAAAATTGAACAATTTATTTAAAAAAAAGATGAGACAAATGTAAACAAATAAAACAATTCAGACCCATTAAACCATCTTCACATTTCCTCTGTCATCAGTTAAAATGGTGACTTCCAATACCTGTGGAACAGAAGTCATAGGGTTACAATTAGATTATTTGTAATTAATTTAAATGAACTTAATGCATTTAACATTAGATTAGATTAGATTCAACTTTATTGTCATTACACATGTACAAGTACAAGGCAACAAAATGCAGTTTAGGTCTAACCAGAAGTGCAATAGCAGCAAGTGCAGCGGTTGCATAAGTTACATAAATAAATCAATATTATAGAAGTAATTTACAGATGGATATGTACTATGACCATAATATACAGACGTCTCTTACTATAAACAGAAATTTACAGATGGATATGTACTATGACCATAATATACAGATGTCTCTTACTATAAACAGAAATTAACAGATGGATATGTACTATGAACATAATATACAGATGACTATTACTGAAAACAGAGATTTACAGATGGATATGTACTGTACTATGAACAAAATATACAGATGGCTATTACTATAAACAGAAATTTACAGGTGGATGTATACAATGATAAGTTAGGCTATGGTGAGCAGCAGTGCAATAGATATAGAGTAGTGCAAATAAAATTATTGACAGAAGCTATCTAAGTAACAGTGCAATGGAAGAAGTTATTGCATATTTCAGTTAAAGTGCAGGAGTGCAAGATGCATATGTAAACAGTCGGTACTGTAATTGAGCAGTTGGCAGTGCAAATGAGCAGTCTGGTAGTGCAAATGAACATAAATGTTATGTATAGATAGTCCAGTAGTGCAAATAACAAAGTGAAGCCAGGTGTGCAGTGAGGGGGAGAGAAGAGTGTAGCAGTATATGAGGGGCATTGGGATCAGCAAGGGACAGAGTTCAATAAAGAGACAGCTCTGGGAAAAAAGCTGCTGCGGTTTTCACCACCCGCTGCAGTGCCTTGCGCTCTGCAACAGAGCAGCTCCCATGCCAGACTGTGACACAGTTGGTCAGGATGCTTTCTATTGTGCAGCGATAGAAGTTCACCAGAATATCCAAGGACAGCTGATTCTTCTTTAGTGTCCTCAGGAAGAAGAGGCGCTGGTGAGCCTTCTTGACCAGGCTGGAGGTGTTGGTAGTCCAGGACAGGTCCTCCGAGATGTGGATCCCCAGGAACTTGAAACTGGAGACACGCTCAACAGCCATCCCATTGATGTGGATGGTGTCATGTGTGCCTCTTGACTCTTTCCTGAAGTCCACAATGAGCTCCTTTGTCTTGGAGGTGTTAAGGAGCAGGTTATTGCCATTGCACCATGTGGCTAGGTGCTGGATCTCTTCCCTGTAGGCCGTCTCATCATTGTTGCTAATGAGACCAATCACCGTAGTGTCGTCCGCAAACTTGATGATGGAGTTAGATCCGTTCACAGGCCTGCAGTCAGAGGTGAAGAGGGAGTAGAGGAAGAGGCTTAGCACAAAGCCCTGTGGTACACCAGTGTTGAGTGTGATGGTGGTGGAGCAGATGGAGCCTGATCTCACCTGCTGTGGTCTGTTGGTCAGAAAGTCCATAATCCAGTTGCAAAGGGAGGTGGTAATGCCCAGGTCTTCAAGTTTAGCAATTAACTTTTATGGGATGATAGTGTTGAATGCTGAGCTGAAGTCAACAAACAACATACGTGCATAAATGTTATGATGCTTTATAAACAAAGTTCGGGAGGAGCCGGAGCATATAATCAGCTCGGCTGGTTAGCTATCAGCAATCACCACAGCTACCCTATCAGCTCAAGCAAGCCATCTCATAAATAGACAACAAGCTCACCTGCTTCATCTCTTCAGATCAGCATCGATTAGTTCGTTGCAATCATGTCCGAGACCCCCGACGTTACCGTCACCAATCTTCAAGCGCCAAAAACGTCCTCGGATTCCAGCCCCGGCTCGGAAACCGTAATCGAGACCCAGGCTCCGAAGCGGGGCCGTCCACGCCTCGCATGGAGAGAAGCCAGGCTACACCATCACCTCGCCTCGCGAGGACCCCGCCTCCCTCTCCGGCATCGTCTTACGCCTCAGCAGTCCAAGTCATCCCGCCGATAGAGAAATGGACCGTCCAGGGCCTACGCCAGGCCATCATCAATCAGGACGCTCACTTCACGAGGCGGAAGACAAAATCCGAGTTGTACGGCATTTACGCTTCGCTCCAAGCGGGAGTCCCAGTCGCTAGGTCTTCCCCTCGGAAAGCGGCCGACAAATCAAGCCGGGTCCGTGTCTCTCCTTATGCCCAGCCCGAACAATCCACCTCAGCAGCTCGATACGGCCTACGTTCTGCAGGCCGCCGCGGTAGGCCTTCGGCGAGCATGGGCCGCGACCCGGATTCGCCAGCCAGCATCGAATCCGCAGAAGCGAACCCTCAGCAGCTCCTTCTTTCAGCAGCCTCCCAGCTGGCAGTTTCCGTCAGCACTTCGGCGGAGGCCACCAACACCAGTCGCCCTGCCAGCGCGCAGCCCCAGTCAGCCCCAGTTCACTTTCATCCCTTATCCGCCACTCATCCCTGGCCCTCGGCGCCACAATCGACCGCTAGCGTGAGGCTGCCATCGCTAGCGATCCAAGCGCCAGCTCCCGAGCCATTTCAAAGCACCCTGGATGCAGCCGTTATCCAGCGGCCGCTATCCCCTCCCTCCTTTCCCTCCCACAGGCTCGATCAAATTTCACCCTAAGCACAGCCATTGCCTTGCAGGTTCCGGTCAACGCCCCGGCCCTGGAACCACACCCAGTATCCAGCAACATCAGATCGCAAATCTTGGCAGGTGCGGATACAGACCTTTTTTCTCTCCTCTCACCTCTCGCACCTCCCCCAGCAGACTGTCAGATTACTTATGGCGATCTTTCTTTCACATTCAAAAACTCTTCACCCGCTCACTCTCACACGCTGTCATTCCCTGAATTTACTGTCGCATTTTCACGCTATTCAGACGTTATTTGCACCGCGTTCCCCCATAGGAGATGCGAGTTGGGCGATTACCTAGCACTGATCGCAGAGCTCGCACTCTCCTATGGAGGCTCCCACTTTTATACATATCATAAACTATTTTCCGCCAAATGTTCTATCTGCGTGGCTCAGTGGAATTAGTGTCCCTATTGGGGGAAGCTGGACACCGAGCTCCACAACAGAGTCTTTCTAGGTGTCCAAAACCATCTCCATTCACCCAACCATCTCCGACCTTGCAGTACTTGATTCCGAAACAATGTCGTACTTGATCAAGCAAAGCAAAACGGATCAGACAAAGAAAGGTCACTTTGTCTACATTTTCAACCTTCAGTCTCCAATCCATCCATACCAAACCCTCGCAGCTTACCTCCATTTCAGAAGCCGGCAGACCAAAGCCGCAACAGACACACTTTTCATCATTTTTGGTTTCAGAAACATCTCAGGGCCGTTCTGCTCCAAGCCGGCATCCCAGCAGATCACTTCTCTGGCCACTCCTTCCGAATAGGCGCAGCAACCACAGCCGCCCAGAAAGGTCTCTCCCAGCCCCAAATTCAAGCCCTGGGCCATTGGACTTCGGAAGCTTTCAAGAGCTACATCCGGTCAGATCCCTACACCATCAGGGAAGCTCATAGAGTCCTCATCACCCGAATCATCTAACTCCAGTTCTTAAACACCAACCGGTTCCCCTTTACCGATAGCCGCTCCACATGCAACCCCTCAAGCACAGACGTCACTCACCCAGCTACTGCACAGGTGTCACACACCCAGCTATTCCACAGCAGTAACCGACGCAGCTAGGATCAGCACTCCTTGCGGTTCAGCACAGACCAGCTGCTTCACAAGCCGATGTCGCCGCAGCAGGGGCCAACGCCGCCATCCCATGCAACCTCAATACCCCTATCTCAGAAGCCAGCATTGCCTTCGCGCCCCCCCCCCCCCCCTACACGGACCCGTGCACTCACCACTACAGCTGCAATCTTTCTAACAGAAGCAACATCGCAGCAGCGACCGTCTCAGCACAGACAAGGTACTTTTTACTCCATACGCCACCACCGCAGCCCGCTCTACAGAAGCCAGCATCGCAGCAGCCAGCGCTTCCACCACAAGCTCTGCCATAGCAGACTCCATCTCAGAAGCCAGCGTCGCCCCCGCGATCACCCCCGCAGGGGCCAGGGCTTCCACCACGAGCTCTGCCGCAACAGACTCCACCTCAGATGCCAGTGTCGCCGCAGCGATCGCCCCCGCAGGGGCCAGTGCTTCCACCACGACCTCTGCAGCAATAAACTCCATCTCAGAAGCCAGTGTCGCCGCAGCCATTGCCCCTGCAGGGGCCAGTGCTTCCACCACGAGCTCTGCCGCAGCAGACTCCATTTGAGAAGCCGGTGTGGCCGCAGCGATTGCCCCCGCAGGGGCCAGTGCTTCCACCACGAGCTCTGCCGCAGCAGACTCCATCTCAGAAGCCAGTGTCACCACAACAATCGCCCCAGCAGGGGCTAGTGCTTCCATCACAGCTCTGCCGCAGCAGACTCTACTCCAGAAGTCAACACCTCATCAGCAGTCAGCATCTCGTATATTGCAACTCTAGGAACATCACCATAGGAGGAGATCTTTATTATCTCCACAGCTTCAGCTGCCCCAAATGGGCTCACACCCATGCATTCCACTGCCACCACAGCCATCTCTCTCGCAGGACCCTGCTCTTCCATCACCTTAACCCCATCCGCTTCAGCAGACGTCAGCATCTCCATTCATGACAACTCAAGTCACCCGGCAGGGACCCGCACCCGCATCGTCGCTGTCATGCATCACCTCTCCCACAGGAGCCCCACCCCCCATGCTCTACCTTGAGCACAGGTCAAGACCTCCGTAGTTCAGGCATTTTTGGGGGGTATGCGTACTCCGGCTGCTGTCCCGCGTCTATTGCGCCTCTTGGGGGGTATGCTCTGGGTTCGGGCCGGTTCCGAGCTCGGCGCACTCACCCTGTCCAGGGTTGGGTGCTTCGGGTTCGGACACATTCGGCGAGCTCGGAGCCCGCTCCCTGGACAGCATGCCAAATATGCATAACCTTCCTTTCCCACGTCTCATCATTACCCTTATACCATAGCTATTATCTGCTCAGGTGAACTCGTGAACTTATTGTCCAAATGTGTGAGCACAGAGTGCAGTGCCATGGAAACTGCATCTTCTGTGCTCCTATTGCTGCGGTAGGCAAACTGGTGTGAGTCGAATGTGGATGGCAGAGAGTCCTTCAGGTGTGCCAGGACCAGCTGCTCAAAGCACTTCATGACAATGGGTGTCAGTGCTACAGGGCGGTAGTCGTTCAGGCACTTTGGGCTGGAGTGTTTTGGCACTGGCACAATGGAGGTGCATTTAAAGCATGTTGGCACAGCTGCTTGGGCAAGAGACAGGTTGAAGATGTCAGTAAAAACCCCAGCGAGCTGCTCAGCACATGCCCTGAGTACGCGTCCAGGGATGTTGTCTGGTCCAGCGGCTTTGTGCGCACTGCTCCGGCTCAGTGCGTTGCAGACGTCTATGGAGGAGAGTGTGATTGGTGGGTGATCAACTGAGGAAATTATATGGCTGCGTGGAGTATATTTTACTTGCGTTCGTCAGTTTTATACATGGGTTAATTTAATGACAAAAACAAAGTATATATTACTTGGCATTTTCATTTAAATTTACTTATGTATTAGAGCACAGGTATTTACAAAGGAACCTTCAGTAACACATTGAATTAAACATGACATTTTAAAGTAGAAAGACAAAATACTACTTACTTGTAAAACATACTCCAGTAATGCTAGCATTATTAACAAGGTCAAAAAAATCATTTTTTACAGGGCTGTAGAGACATTAGTATTTTCGCAGATTTTTAAAAAAATATGCTGTGAATGATTAACAAACGATGATACACACGCTACAAAATCATCAAATCGTACATTTAAGAAAAATATGATTCCTTTTAAAGAAATACGAAGTAGCCTAAACGTGTCTATTACTCCCAATGTGCACGCATGGACTAAAGAATGCATGCAACTCCCTGTGATTACAAGTACTCGTCTCGTTATTCAGGATTTTATTTGACATTTGAAATAAATCTGGCATACTCTGGTGTTATCTTTTTAATTATATTCGACATTTCCGTTACACCACCCAGAAGTTATGATTAGTAATTTTCTAACATATAGGCTACCATACCTTGATAATAAATATAAATAAACAGATAAAACAAATACTTTCCCTATATTTTCACATTTACCTGAAAACCATAAACAAAACAGACAAAATCTGGTATTGCTATTTTTGGTAAATAAATAACTGACTGGGGAAAGCAAACCGTTACCACTCCTTGGCCTAAAGAATGGCTATTGTATTGGCGCGACAAGTAAGGTCTTCTTTCTGTCGTCATACTGTAAAATAGGCATACTCTTGCATTCTGTATAAAGCAAGCCCTAATACTGTTTATATTAATATTAATTGATAGTAATATTTAATTGTATATGAATTGTAATACATTCAATTAAAATTACTCAACAGTGATTCTTTGCAGAGGTCTACTGGAAGTTTGTGCTATATAGCCTACCGTGTGTTTATGTTGTTGCCGCTGAAACCGTCTGTAATCAAGTTCCCAGCTAGAGTCCTCCTAGTGAATTTTTGCGATTTAAACCCAAAACATTACAACATTAACAAAGTTCGAAATAAACAACATTACTATCTGCATTTTAAAACAAAATACAAAACAAATTTTAGACAAAATACAACATTCGATATTAACATTTTGTCATTGAATTAAGCATGTCCCATCACAAAAGCAGAGAACAGAAGCAGGTATTCCTCTTACCGTTCTCCACAGGAGAAATGGCACTTTATTGTTTAAATTACTTGTTAAAATGCACTGCCGTCGAATTATTGCCTAAATAATTACATTTCAAAATTTGCATCATGAAATGTAAGAAAATATTATAAATAATTGTAAATAATAATATTAATTAATTTTAATTAACTATAACAAAAATGAATATTATAAATAATTAAGTTATTTTTAAATGATTATATATTATCGGGATGGCATGTACATATATGTCACTAATATTTCTAGAAAATGGGAATGTCTGAATGCGGAACACAGGTTTATATCACCAAGGCCAGTAGCTTGGGAGGGTTATTGTGCCCATAAAAGTGACGTCAGTGTTGCTATCATAAGACACCACGGCTAAAGTTCACAAAACCTGTACAGGTAGAGGAGCCGTCAGGTCATAGAAACCCTGGGTCTAAGGAGCCAAGATCAATTGGTTGGGTACACATTATGCACTGGAGTCATCAGGCGAAAAGATGTATGTTAGTTATCTTTTAGAGAAGGACACCAGTATGTACCCAAATTCCGTAAGACACCCAAGCCTAAACCTGAACCCTCAAAATTTTGTACCCGCACCACCACAATATCCGGACTTCACAGGATACCATCACATCCCTGGAATTACCAACGACCCCCACCACAGCCAAACAGGAGCGTGGAATCCAGCATACCCCTCTCCACGGGAGGAATGGACACCTTACGGTCCGGGGACTGGACCATCTACCTCCAGCACCGGTCAGTTAGGTTTTAGTCATCCAGAGTTTTCATCTGTTCAAGCACCCGGTCTTCTTCCATCCTCTATAAACACATCAGTCGGACAACTGTCGCCAAACTCTCAGCGCCGGAACCCATACGATTGGATGCGTCGGAGCGCTCCGCCTTCAAACTCAGGTGCGTTTAAAACCTAAACTATTATTAGGGGCATTTTTATCAAAATAACATCTACAAAAATCTCATGGAGTGTCAAGCCCTGCTAGGACCTGTCAAATAGGCTTTATTGAGCCACAGCATATGGTTTGTTGTGAAAATAGATATTTGGGGGCTGAATCATTTTGCTTTGATGTTGCTCATTTGGCATTTTATGTCAGGATGCAGAAAAGATCTACTGAATAGTTTGATTAACTTTATATTTGTAAAGTTTCTGGGTAATTGTGATATTGTGAACAATTGTCTTGATCTAAATAGTTAAACATTCAGTTTATTATTTGGTGTTTATGTATCAAATATACGTATGTGATGAGTGATGTTTGCATTTGTTTCAGTCAAATAATAAATTATTATTAAATTAATGTTAATATTATTATTATAATGGTATAATTATTATTTTTTATACTTTAAATTCAGTTCGAAGTGTCGCTCACGGCCACATTTTTCATCAGTAGTCCTGCGCTTGAAAATCGCCGTAGATCTAAGCACTTGGAAGTAATTAATGTTTCATTTAAAAATGCTTTTATTTAATAACATTTACATTAATGATGTATAAAGTACACATTCTGTATAAAGACAATAGGTTTTTGGCCTAATAATAAATATAGCAACAATAAAAAAATAAATATAAAATAGACATGTTAGGTAGGAAATTGTTTATACAGTTTTTAAGTCTTTTATTGTCCCATTTTGCTTACTTTTGTTCTATACTGTCACACCAGTCTTTACAACCAGTCTCAGTTATACAATCTGGTTTTGAAACAGGGGTTCCCAAATTTTCAATTCCAGAACCCACCTAAACAGACAATATTTCTCAGTCCCACCATTTAAAATGAAATATGGGGGAAAAATATCTTTTAGTAGAAATAAGTTTAAGTGAAATGCCAAAATACCTTTTTGATAAGATATTAAAATTATTGGTATGGCTAGCCATTAATTGGACTAAACTGTTTTTTGTGTCATTCACCGGAACAGCCAAGTGACTTTGCGCAACAAACCCCCTGTTCCAAACGATGCCATAGAAGAACCATCTGCAGAACCTTGCTGTTGCACAAAAGGCTTTTTTGGAATATGGTTCTTTAGGCTATAAAAAGGTAAGAAAGAAATAGTTATTTTAAGAACATTTGACTTACAAGGTTCTTTGGTGAACCAAAAATGGTTCTTCTATGGCATTGCTGTGAATAGGCCTTTTAGAAATCTTCTGCATATGCACTTCAGAGCCTTCAATTTATATAAATATAACAGTCTTATATTTATATAAATTGAAGGCTTTGAAGTGCATATGCAGAAGGTTAACAGTCTTTTATTTATAGAAGTGCCTTAAAGCGTTTCACTTATTACAGTAGGATTCACTTGCAAGTGTTCTTGCAGTAACTAAGTTTTTCAGAAACTGAAAGGGTTCTGAACTGCCACTATAGCATATGAGGTACTCCAAAAGGTGCCGTAAGAATTTTAATTTTTACACTAAAACATTAAGTCAACTTTTTAATGTTTTATAAGTATCCAGCTTGTTATATTGATTATTGTAAGAGATCCTTGGCCAAGTTAATCATAACTAGAGATAGGTATGGCTACCTAATGATCTGCAGTTCCGTTGTTGCTGTTTCCCTAGACGTTGTCTTACTCTTTGTTTTAATATTTAACCTGGTAGACACTTAAATCCCCTCTTGCCACTGACAAGGTAAACTAAGTTTGAAATATAATTCCAAAGACCTTTATAGCATAGACATCTTTATGCACTTAATTATTGTTTAGATAAATGTGCAAACACTATGTTTTTTTCCCATAGTTAATTTATAATATAATGTAACAGTTTTACAAAAACAAAACGTTTGACTGTTTATTTAAGTCATCGTTAATAATTCTGATACATAACAAACATCTTAATAAAATACATAATGATTTTTTTCTGTTATGTGAAGAAAGTCAATAAAGCCTAATGCATATTACCAAAATATGTTCTGAAACCAAAACGGAAATGTAGAACATCACACAAATATTATGTTACAGTTTTTATGCAAGTATCTTTTATTTTTTTAGGAGCGAAGACCAGAACAAAAGACAAATACCGAGTGGTGTACACAGATCATCAGCGCCTGGAACTGGAGAAGGAATTCCATTACAGCCGTTACATCACAATAAGAAGAAAATCTGAATTGGCAACAGCCCTTAGCCTGTCCGAAAGACAGGTTAGCCACTTTACAGATTACTTTATTCAAAATTTGTATTCAAAAATAAATTGTTGTCAGTTAGCCTATATTTATTAATTAAAATGTAACATGCTTTTTTATAATGCCCAAAGCAGAACTGCTTTTTGAGTACTAGTATCTTAAATATATTATACTTAAGGAATAACTGTACAAACTATATCTTATCATGCTGCACCTTAACCTAACCATTACAGAAAACTTTCAGCATTTTTATTTTTTTGCATTTTTAAATAAACATAATGTAATATGTTTTTTAATTTGTTTTTTTTTCATGGGGACCAAAACATTTCCCCACAAAATAAAAAAAATACTGGTAGCTCTATTTCTTTGAGTCCATTTAGTCTGCACACCATGGGGTATACAAGGAATGCACACACACACACACACACACACACACACACACACACACACACACACACACACACACACACACACAAACAATTTTACAATAAAAACCTAATTGTATAATAAATATATAATAATAAAGTTAGAATTATTAGAAAAATTTCGACCACTAGAGGAGGTTTCTTGAAGTATGTCTAACATTGTTTTGTAATTTATGTACTTTCATATAATATTGTTGAACTACAATACTTTACTTGTACTTGTACTTGTAACTGTAACTTGTGCGCTAATAACATCAAGGAAAACACTTGTTTTATCTTGGCTTACTGCACATGAAGACCTTTATGTTGTTGACAGGTAAAGATCTGGTTCCAGAACCGTCGTGCTAAAGAGAGGAAAGTCAATAAAAAGAAGATGCAACAGCCACAGTCGGCATCCACAACCACACCCACCCCACCTAACTCAGCTCTCCCAGGCAATATTGCCTTGGTGACAAGTAGCAGCAGTGGCTTGGTATCACCGTCTATGCCAATGACTATTAAGGAAGAGTACTAAAAAGAGAAAGAATGTCCAGATTTGGACTGTTGGTTGTTTTGATACTGCAACAGAGCTCTTTCACACTTATTCAGAGTACTTCAATATAAACTTAGCCTTGCAGCAATAAAAAAAGAAGCACAAATACCACAAATGAACACTACATTTACAACAAAAATACATCAAACACAAGTTGGTAACACCTGTAAAGCAACATTCTAAGTACACATTAATACTAATTATTGTGTAAAATTCATTTAGTTATGTTGGTTTCTTTATTTTAGAACATTATTGCTTTTGCTTTGCTCAACAATGTAAAGTGAGATATTTTGAAATTTAAATGAATTTAAAAATTGTATATTTCTAAGAATAATTTGTATAATAAAATGTTTTAACACATGACAATGATTTGTGCCCATCAAAGCAACAGAAGAGAACAGTCTTTATTTTACAATTTTTGTTTTGTCTTACCCACAGTTAAGTTTTTTTTGCCTTTGCCTTTCTATTGGCTACAAGGCATTGAAACTGTTTTACTATATTTAAGTGTGTTAAGTTCTAAAATGTTGCAGATAACTGCTAGCAATTTAAAAAATGTTAACTGAAATTTATCAGGATAATACTCCAGCTAATTTTCCAGCTAGCATTTAATGTTTTAAATGTAAAGGATTAAATAAGTTACATTTTGTATTTAGAGAATTAACACTTTTACAAAAATACACAAATAAATATTACAGAGGCATTTTGGGAAAACATGATGAAAACCAACACTAAGAATGAACTGATACCCAAGCAGGAGTTCATAATGTTTGCACAGTGTAACGGCATTGCTGGATAGGAAAAAAGGGCACACAGAGAAACTGTGAGCTATGTTATTATCAGACACACTCTGAACTCTCTTATCAATTCTGTTAAAGAGAAGATCAGCTTGATGGGCACAAAATATATCCTCTACAGCATTGCTTTAAGAGTACCTGTTTTATGACTTTGTTAACAAAGTCAGGGTGCGGCGTCCAAAGGGCAAGGTGAAAGGGGCTGGTGAGCAAACAGAACAATGCACATCTGCCGAGGTAGACATCTATTCACTAAGAGTTCATATGTTCATACTGAACCTTCACTGTAAAACGTAACAGTGAAATGAACTAAATGTAAATAAGGTTATTTTACTTAATTTTAAAAGTTAACTTAATAAAAAATGTTTTGTTAACTTAAGTAGAACTCTATCTGAAGTTTTATTTTTTATTTTAACTCCATTGATTTAAGCTACAGAAAGTAATTAATACAGGCTTTTTTGCGTTTTAAAAATATATGTGTTATTTATTTCTATTTAATTTGATTTGAATACAACATTTCAAAGATTGACCAGGTAAAGTGCAAATATATTAAACATTACCCCTCAGTTCTGCATCCTGGAAATAAGCCTGTTGGACATGGGTTTTATTTAATAAATAAATGAGGATAAACATGAATTTTGGTAAGTGTGTCATCCAATGAGCCAAACACCTTCCTCATTTGTGGAATAAACAAAAATAGAATAATGATGACATTAATTACATTAATAGAAAATCATATATCATTTTGCATCAAGTTTTATATTAGGTATTTTAAATGCAGTGTACATACATAAAACAAAATTTGATACATTTTATTTTTTTGTAAACATAGGTGTTGTTCTGTGTAGGTTTAGGCTTGGGTTAGGTTAGGGCATAGGGTCAAGAGTTTAATTATATGACTTTTTAAAAAGTATAATTTAACCACCTTTATGTACACAATATGTTTATTTTATTTGTTTTCTTATGTATAACCATAGTAATTAAATGCAGCTAATATTACGTAGGTCCTAAATATTCTATAATATGTGAATACAGTATATGCGTGTATAATAAGATCTGTATTAAAGGTATCTTGTAATATTCCACTTTCTATATCAGTTGGTCTATTTCTGGTAAGGTAAAATTGTATAAACAAGCTTTCTGTTAGCTCTCTCTGAAACCATAAAATTTATTGGGGGCATGTTGTAAAAATATCCTCACCACAGTAACAAGAACATGCTTGTTGATAGTCTTTACATTGTTCGGTAACACTTTACAATAAGGTGCTATTTGTTAACAATTAGTTAATGCATTATCTAAAATAAACTAACAATTATTAGTAACAATACTAATAAAGTATTTATTATTGTTACTTCATGTTAATTTCAGCATTTATTAATACATTCTTAAAATCAAATGTTTTCACCATTAACATTTGTTAATGCACCATGAACTAACATAAATAAATGTATTGACATGAACTAACATTAACAAGATTATATTAAATGCTAAAAAACTAAATTGTTCATTGTTATCTAATGTTAGCTAATGCTAACTAATAGCACCTTATTGTAAAATGTTACCCAATGTTCTATGAATCCAACTAAAGTGTACACACTTCAGTAGGATGAAAATAGTGCAAATATTAGGTATAGCTTCTTTAAATTTATTTAAACATTTAATAATATAAGAAATAAGAAAATAATGAATGTGGAAATAATACTTTAAAATTAATACTGTAGCTGATTAATAATTTATTTGTGTATTTATTAATTTGAAAGTGTTTTAATAAAGGGTCAAGATGTTAACATTTATATGTCAAAAAATGCATAGGAAATGTTTGCAAATAAAGTAAAATGCCAATCTTTAAAAATACTATGCATCTATATATATATTACCATAACCTTTTGATTATGAGAGTTATTACATGCTAAAATCCTATATAATGTTAGAAATAATTTTGCATAAACAAAGGGAACTATGAAACAACAACTGTTGTGACTGTTAATAGCAGATATGCTTAACAGTTTTTATACCTTTTTTATTGAGACCACCAAAATTTACTCACATGCGTAAAGAAATACCTGTGCTGGACATGCAAAAAATAAGAACTTGTGTAATGCTTTTGATTTTAACAACATATAACAGGAAAATGTAACTTTCTCTTTTGTAGGTACACAGTAGTTAATTCATATATTATAGAGTGATATATCATATCACTTTTTGTTATAGTTTTAATGTGTTGACTGCATTTGGCAATAACTATAAACCAATTGGTCTTAGTAGCTGGCTCTTACTGAGTAATAGCTAGCATTATAGCCAATAGGTCCAAACCAGTATTATAAATTGTTATTATTATAAAAGTATTGTTTCCTCACTGACTTTCATATACTGTAATTACAACCATGATTAAAAAAAACTAATATAGCATTAAATAAAGTTTTTTATAAATGTGTTACCTGTGTTACAAATGTGTGCATTATGTATATTTTCTATATTTAATAATTTTCTATTAAATAGTTTTCTAAATGTTCTTTGTTTATGTAAAGCTGCAAAACAATGCAACAATGCAAAAAAGCTATATAAACACATTTTAATGACTTAATTTGTATTAAACTGAATTGACAGAGACATGTTTAATACAAACAAAGAACAGATGTTAAAAAAGGACTAAATATTGATTATGTTATTTTTAGTGAACCACTCTAGGAGAAAGTGCACAATCTGCTGATGTCAATTTAGGTAAACTTGTTGTCTGTTCTATTATAATTTTGTTTAGTTCATTTTAGACATTTTGATGGTAAAAATAAAGTAAATGTATTAGATTAGTAAATTGTATGTTTTTTTAGATATTGCAAATTAAGTTTAAGTTAATAATAAGGTTGAAAAAATATACATAAAATGGCTCATATTATATTTACTTTGACCTCCTTTGAAATCATTTTACTATAAATACTACCGGCCATATTACATAAACAAAGTCAGCCTAAATTCATAAGAACTATATGGCAAGAACTTATTTATCAAATAAATAATTTTTATCAGTTGTCAAATAATTCTAATCAATATTTTTCCCCGGGACACCTACACATAGCTTTAAAAATAGCTTTATATCAAACATTTTATAGAGGATTAGTTCTTGTAGAATAAGGCTGGGTTAGTTTTTTTCACTTCTTTATGTAACTACAAACTGAATCGATAATGATCAGATGTCTGTGTGAGCGATAATGTCTATAATAAAGAACTTCTATGAAATACTTATTAGGAATGTCTAGAAATCTATATTTGCATTTTCTAGTGGTTTATTAAACTGCATCGGTATAACTGATCCTAGTGTCAGATAAACTCCTTTTTGTTTTTGTCAGCATTTGTCAACATTTTTCAAAATAATTGCTTAATTGCGACATATTTAGATATTTTATCTTTTGCATTTGATCAAAAGTTACTATAATTTACAGTATGGCATGCTGGATGTAAGCAGCAGAGATTACCTGATAAAGTAAAGATACATTTATGTGAAAATGACTTTATTACAAATGACCAGTTTCATTATTGCTTGAGTAAAAGTCTTGAAGTACCTGAGTTTAACAGTAAGTATTTAACTACACTAAATGTACACTGTCGCTATGGCCCTGTCTTAAATGTTCTTATATATTATTACCCCTGATTACCCCTAACTCCAGTTTTAAGATAATAAATACACTGCTTTACATTTATGCATTTGACAGACACCTTTTTATAATCATTCAATAAATTGTAAACATTTTCTGAATGCAGCTTTCAAATATACATGCATGATCTTTAACAAATTAAGTGAGCAGATGTTATTGCTTTACAAAATACTCTGCAGAATACAACATACTATATGCAGAACCGTATTTGCTGAATACTGCAAAATCCATCTTTTACAAATACCTGCACCAATATAAAATTTAACTATGTTTTGCTAATAAATGTTTTAATATTTAATTACACTGGAATGTTTTCTGAAACATCTCACATTGCGAGGCACATAAGTTCTTGAACATTATGCATGACGGTATAGATATACTTATACTTAAAAAAAATTCAGAAGAGCTATTAGAGATATGGTGGATTTTGTACAAATTACAAACATAACAAATACTTTACACCACTGGTAAGTAGTCTGATTATATATTATTACCAATTAAGCCTTAGATGCTAGTAAAGCTGTGACTGTTAGATATTTAGCTTAGATTTGGTCCAAACACTGCTGTGATAAGAGGTAAGTATTGTTGGTTTGTTTTGAAAGACTTCACCATCACAATTAACCTTTGCCTTTATTGATAAATTAGAGAATTGCAACATGACAAAGCAGAATCTGTGTCAAACCAAGATCATGTTTGGCAATCCAAGATAGACGAGCAACAAACCTAATTTCCTGAGATGTTAAATGTGAATGATTAACCCACACAGAAGGTAAAGTAATATTTAACATCCATAAAATGGCTGTATGCTTTCAACCGTCCTTCATAACACTACAAGAACATTCTGGTTAAAAAAACTATATTTATCCATATTTTATACAGTTGATATAATACCCCTATTAACTGTATCAAATATTTATTACATTATATTTTATAATATAATTTACATTTGTCAGTTCCTACATTAGTTTTATTATGAAATTTAAATAGATACTTTAACGCTCTTTAAGTTGCAAAATTAAAATGCATTTCCCGGATTGATTATGTTTAAGATAGCCAAGCAAAACTGTAGCAAAATGATCATTCAAATGTCATTTTCCTTAAACACATTAACATTAACTGTCATGAAACTGACAAAGAACCCAGGCGCAGACAGCAGAGTGCAAATTAAAAAAACGTAAACAGTAACATAAAACAGAACCCTGTCCACAAGACTAAGAAATCTTCAAGGCAAGAGAGAATGGGTCATGACAGTAACCGGGGGGGGGGGGGGCCAAGACTCATGACAGGAGAGCACATAGCAAACGGCCACAAAGCCATGTGCTCCCACACATAACATAAACACACAGACATGGCACTGTCATGATCCTGCCCACAAGGCTCCAGGAAATTGGCAGGCAAGAAGGGCAGGACCATGAA
Source organism: Oreonectes daqikongensis (assembly GCA_026939265.1). Lineage (NCBI taxonomy): Eukaryota > Metazoa > Chordata > Actinopteri > Cypriniformes > Nemacheilidae > Oreonectes > Oreonectes daqikongensis. The sequence goes on along the minus strand of JAOTQM010000126.1, from coordinate 423,137 downwards.
AATTAACAGGTTGAACATTTGGGATTGCATTTTCATTTACACACAGCACGTTGGGTAAAAATGTTTGCCTCCCCGATACAGCGTCATTGCGTGAATGGAGAAGCATTTTGTCTGCCTATCTAGCTGTATCAGTGGCGGTCCGTGACTTCTCTTCCGGGGAGGCAAAAATTCAAAATATGTGTTTGGCGCATCATGTGTGCGGCTTGTCATGTGAACATATGTGTTCGGCACCTCACGTGAACGTATGTGCATCGCGCATCATGTCAAAATACGTGCCTGCTGTAGACGCGTCGAGATGGTTTATGACAAAAGACGCTCGCATTTGCTAGATATTGGCTTAATCTCATGTGTAATTAGGCTTAAATGTTAAGCGAGTGTCTTGCGAATATCTTGTGAACGCGAGCATCTCTTTTATGATAAACCCTCTCAACACGTCTACAGCAGGCACGTATTTTGACATGATGCGCAATGCACATACGTTCACGTGAGGCACCAAACACATATTTTGACATGACAGGCCTCACACATGATGGGCTAAATACCGAACTTCACATTCGTGCCTCCCTGGAAAAGAAGTCACGGACCGCCACTGAGCTGTATGTGTAGTGAGCTTGCTGTGTTTGCTTAAACTGGACTTGTAGCTGTTTGTTTGTTTGTAGCTGACTTGTAGTGAACTTCCTGCACTATTCTTAAGGTAAGCTGTTGTTTTGAAGCAACTGTTTAGCACTTAGCCACCTAGTTTTCACCTAGCACTTTTAGTCACTTTGAAGCCTTGATCTGTTAATTAAGTAGGTGGGCTCAGCACTTGTTGAGATATTAAAAAGCTGCCTCATCCCTGTAACCAGTGGAGAAGCATTTTGTTTGCCTAGCTAGCTGCAGCTGTAGCTGTAGTAAGCTTGCTGTGTTTACTTGAGCTGGACTTGTAGCTGTTTGTTAGTAAGGATTATTAAATGTCCTGCACTGTTCTTCAGGTAAGCTGTTGTTTTAATGTAACTGTTTAGCACCTAGCCATCTAGCATGAGTTTTTCCTTTTATGACGTTTTCTGAATGTCTGATATTGCCGTACAGGGGACCTATGTACAAAGTAAAAACTGGTTCAAATCTGGAGTTTATCAGACTACTTTTAGTTTTTCCATGGAAATAAATTAAGTGAGACTTTTTGAAATAAATAGTAGTTACGGTTAATTATTTGAATGCAGTAAGATAGCAAAGCAACCATTCAATGTTAATTGCATTAAATCAATATCAGTTTTGTACCCACAAAATTTCACTGTATATCTCAATTTACAGATCCACAGAGCTGACACATTAATAACACAAACCCAATTATTATCAGTGATCTAAACAACTTTAAAATGTATACATTACTATTCAGAAGTCATCATCTCTTCTTGCTACCTTTGACACAACAAATGTATTTCCTCTGGATGACCTCCATGGCTGGGAGTGGAGTCCCTGTAATGCGCTGGGCGGTTTTCACCACCTGCTACAGTGCCTTGCGCTCTGCAACAGAGCAGCTCCAATACCAGACTGTGACACAGTTGGTCAAGATGCTCTCTATTGCGCAGCGATAGAAGTTCCCCAGGATAGCCGAGGACAGCTGATTCTTCTTCAGTGTCCTCAGGAAGAAAAGGCACTGGTGAGCCTTCTTGACCATGCTGGAGGTGTTGGTTGTCTAGGACAGGTCTGCCAAGATGTGGATCCCCAGGAACTTGAAACTGGAGACACGCTCAACAGCCATTCCATTGATGTGGATGGTGTCGTGTGTGCCTCTTGACTCTTTCCTGAAGTCCACAATGAGCTCCTTCATTTTGGTGGTATTGAGGAGCAAGTTATTGTCTGTACACCATGTGGCCAGGTGCTGGATCTCCTCCCTATAGGCAGTCTCATCGTTGTTGCTGATGAGCCCAATCACCGTAGTGTCGTCCGCAAACTTGACGATGGATTAAGATCCGTTTACAGCCCTGCAGTCGGAGGTGAAGAGGGAGTAGAGGAAGGGGCTTAGCACACAGCCCTGTGGTCACCAGTGCTGAGTGTGATGGTGGTGGAGCAGGTGGAGCCTGATCAAACATGCTGGGGTCTGTTGGTCAGGAAGTCCATAATCCAGTTGCACATGGAGGTGTTAATGCCCAGGTCTCCAAGTTTGGCTATTAACTTGGTTGGGATGACAGTGTTGAATGCTGAGCTGAAGTCAACAAACAGCATACGTGCATAAGCGTTCTTATTGTCCAAATGTGTGAGCAAAGAGTGCAGTGCCATGGAAACTGCATCCTCTGTGCTTTTAGTGCTATGGTAGGCAAACTGGTTTGAGTCCAATGTGGATGGCAGAGAGTCCTTTAGGTGTGCCAGGACCAGTCGATCAAACCACTTCATGACAATGGGTGTGAGTGCTACAGGGCGGTAGTCGTTCAGGCACGTTGGGCTGAAGTGTTTTAGCACTGGCTCAATGGAAGTACATTTAAAGCATGTTGGCACAGCTGCTTGGGCAAGAGACAAGTTGAAAATGTCAGTAAAAACCCCAGCAAGCTGCTCAGCACATGCCCTGAGCACCTCCTTGTTTATCCATGGCTTCTGATTTGGGTATGTGGTGATCTGCTTCTGACTTGTGACACTGTCTATGGTGGTATTGATGTAATCCAGTACAGAGGAGGTGTCGCAGTCAATGTCCATGTGAGAGCCACTGGTGGCCTGAGAAGCAAATAAACTCCAGTCTGTGTAGAAACCTTTCCTGGAGTGTGAAATCTGCCCCCACAGGCCACACTTTGATGGTCCTTACTGATGGCTTCACACTATTGATGAGGGGTGCATATTTGGGGGTGACATTTACATTTACATTTATTCATTTGGCAGACGCTTTTATCCAAAGCGACTTACAATTGAGGAAAACAGCAAGCCATTCGTCTAAGTAAGCAATATTCACGAGAAGTGCTAGTAATACAAGGTTTCAAATACAACGTCAAGATAGTATAAGCAAGTATATAGAGAACATTAGAAAAGGAAAAATAGAGGTAGAAATTTAAAAAAAAAAAAAAAATTTATTATGAGACAGTTAAGTGCTCATGGAAGAGGTGGGTCTTCAGCTGTTTTTTGAATTGTGAAATTGATCCAGCAGTCCTGATGGAAACAGGAAGATCATTCCACCAGCCGGGAATGGAGAAAGAAAATGTCCTTGAGATGGATCTCATGCCTCTCTGTGAAGGCAATGAGGCGCCGCTCGTTTTCAGACCGCAGACTTCTGGAGGGGATGTAGGTCTGTAAGAGAGAGTTGAGGTAGATGGGTGCTGTGTTAGTGGCTGTTCTGTAAGCAAGCACCAGTACCTTGAACTTAATGCGTGCCGCTATGGGGAGCCAGTGCAGAGAGATGAGCAGAGGTGTGACATGTGCTCTCTTGGGCTCATTGAAGACCAGGCGTGCAGCAGCATTCTGGATCATTTGCAGAGGTTTGAAGGCACAGGCTGGGAGACCAGCCAGAAGAGCATTACAATAATCCAGTCTAGAAATGACAAGTGCCTGGACGAGAAGCTGTGTTGCATGTTCTGTTAAGAACGGTCTGATCTTTCTAATGTTGTACAATGCAAACCTGCATGACCGAGTTGTTTTAGTAACGTGATCCTTAAAAGTCAGCTGATCATCCATGATTACCCCAAGATTCCTGACTGAAGTCGATGGGGTTATCTTAGATGGACCAAGTTGGATGGTAAGCTGGGGCTGTTCTGACGGGGTGGCAGGAAGGACGAGAAGCTCAGTCTTGGCCAGGTTGAGTTGTAGGTGATGATCTTTCATCCAAGAAGAGATGTCAGCCAGGCAGTCGGAGACTCGTGTGGCTAGCGTGGAATCGTCTGGATGAAATGAGAGGTGAAGTTGAGTGTCATCAGCATAACAATGGTAGGAGAATCCATGTGCTTGTATGATGGAACCCAGTGATGTGGTGTATATGGAGAAGAGCAGAGGTCCAAGAACCAATCCTTGTGGGACCCCTGTGACTAGTTGGTGTGATTTGGACACTTCACCTCCCCAAGCTACCTTGAAGGACCTATCTGCGAGGTAGGATTTAAACCAGGAGAGTGAAGTTCCAGTGATGCCCAGTGACGAGAGGGTAGACAGAAGAATGTGATGGTTAACCGTGTCGAAGGCTGCAGAAAGGTCTAAGAGAATGAGAACAGATGATTTGGACTCAGCTCTTGCCCTCCTTAGGGCTTCTGTAACTGTTAGTAGGGCAGTTTCGGTTGAGTGACCGCTCTTAAAGCCTGACTGGTTGGTGTCCAGCCTGTTGTTTTGGGTGAGGAAGGTAGACACCTGATTGAAAACAACCCGTTCAAGTGCTTTTGCTATGAATGGAAGGAGAGAAATGGGTCTATAGTTCTCCAGTAGGGAAGTGTCATGTGTGGGTTTCTTAAGCAGCGGGGTTACCCGGGCCTGCTTGAATGCAGTGGGGAAAATTCCTGTATTAAGAGATGTGTTAATGATATGAGTGCGTGATGGTAGGAGTGTGGGTGAGATGGCTTGTAGTAGATGTGAGGGGATGGGGTCTAACGGGCAGGTGGTTGGGTGAGTAGAGAGCAGAAGTTTAGAGACATCATCCTCTTTAAGAGGAGAGAAAGAGGAGAGAAGATGGTCTGCTGTGTGTATGTGCGATGTGAGATCATGAATGGGTGGAGCTGAAAATTGTCTGCTGATAGACCTAGTTTTGTCTGTGAAGTAGCTGGCAAAGTCATTAGCCGTTAGGGAGTTAGACGGAGGTGGTGGAGGGGGACATGGTTGCTCAGTTGAGTTGCGCAGGACGAGTCGAATGGTCTTTACCTCGTCGGTCTTCACGCGAGGAGGGCTGAACGCTTCCGCGCCTCTATCTGTATTAAATAGGTGGCTAATCACGTGCTAATGACGTCATGAGTGGGAACAGCTGCCCGTGCCTTTCAAATTAGCAAGACAAAGCCTAAATTAACACGCAATGGCTCAAGTCGAAACTAATGCTGGACTCTTCCGGACTAAAGTGCTAATTTATCCAAAGGTGAAAAACTTTCCTGTAATCTAAATTCAACTAGCTGTAAACAACACTCCAAAGCACCATAGAATTATAAGGAAGATAAATTAGAAAACGAAATAATTCTCACTACTTAGCAAATATATCACCTAAGCATCATACAACAGAAACATATACTATACTACGAACACTTACGCGTGCGCTCTTGCCGTGACTACAGACTACTCGCTTATCCTCCATGTTATCCATGGAAACAGCATCTTCTGTGCTCCTATTGCTGCAGTAGGCAAACTGGTGTGAGTCCAATGTGGATTGCAGAGAGTCCTTCAGGTGTGCCAGGACCAGCCGCTCAAAGCACTTCATGACAATGGGTGTCAGTGCTACAGGGCGGTAGTCGTTCAGGCACGTTGGGCTGGAGTGTTTTGGCACTGGCACAATGGAGGTGCATTTAAAGCATGTTGGCACAGCTGCTTGGGCAAGAGACAGGTTGAAGATGTCAGTAAAAACCCCCCCAGCTGCTCAGCACATGCCCTGAGTACGCGTCCAGGGATGTTATCTGGTCCAGCTGCTTTGTGCACACTGATCCGGCTCAGTGCGTTGCAAACATCAGTGGAGAGAGTGTGATTGGTGGGGGTCAGCTGAGGGTTTGAGCTTAGTGGCAGTTTCTCTATTGTCTCTCTCAAAGCGAGCATAAAAGTCATTAAGCTCGTTCAGGAAGAGGACATCAGTGGCTGCAGGGGTGGAGTGGGTGGGTTTGTAGTCACTGATGGCCTGGATGACCTACCACATGTGTCGAGGGTCTGAGTTGGAAAACTGCCCCTCTATCTTTAGCTTGTAGCAGTACTTGGCCTCTTTGATGGCCCTCTTCAGGTTAGCTCTGGATGTGCTGTAGGCTTGTGCATCACCTGATCTGAAGGCAGTATTGCGTGCATTCAACAGGAGGCGCACCTCCTTGTTTATCCATGGCTTCTGATTTGGGTATGTGGTGATTTGTGACACTGTCTATGGTGGTATTGATTTAATCCAATACAGAGGTGGTGTAGCAGTCAATGTCCGTGTGAGAGCCACTGGTGGCCTGAGAAGCAACTCAATGCCCATCATCCTGGGCATGGAGCTGAAATTAGCCTAAATGTTATCTTAACCTTTACAATAATTTTACTTTGATTAGGCTATATTATATTTAACGAAAAATGCATTTAATCCAGCAGCAGGTATGAGTTCATTAATCAAACTTGCATTTTTCAAATTTTTATTGATCCATTATATTGCTATATTCCTATTTATTGATTCTATGCTGTAAAGAACAACATTGTGACACATTATACTATGTCCAACTCGTTTTCAGTCATTTTAATATAATTTGAACTATATTAAAGTTTACTGTACTTAGACATTTTAGTGCATTATTAATTTAACAGTGTAATAGCTTATAACCAATTAGTTTACATTTTCATAACTCACCAGTATGAGGCTATGTTGAGGGATTTGAAGTTCTGCTTGTGCTTTCGCAGGATCTCTTCTCTTTAACCAGCTATGAGAGCAGGATCTCTCGCAGGATCGATTCTCTTTAACCAGCTATGAGAGAATGTATTTACTAAGGTGTGACACAGGCCGATTGCTCGGGCTGTGCGATCCCTAACGCTGGCCATTGCGTTTGTGACTGCCAAATGTACCAAAGCAGTTCAGCCACGACCAGTTCAGCTTTTTCACTGCTGCTACGTTGTTTGCCCCGTTATCTGTGGTGATACAGGTCAGCTTCTTTTCATCCAAGGACCACTCTTCAAATGCGTGCCGGAGAGCTTCCGAAATGTTGTCCGACGTGTGGTTCTCGGGCATAAACACGGTTTCGAGGCAACGTGATTTTAGAATCCAGTCAGTGCTCAGATAATGAACAGTTAGACTCATATATGGTGTCATATTGACACTTGACCACATGTCTGTTGTGGCAGAGTAGTAGTCGACATTCATAAGTTCGCTTTTAATCAACATCTTTACCATGCTATACATTTTTTGAACAGCAGTTTCTGAAAAGTAGGTTTTACCTGGCAACTCATACTGCTTGTCGAATTTTTGAATCATTGACTTAAATGCAGGTTTCTCGACCTTGCTGAATGGAACATTTCCTCAACTAGATACTGTGTTACAGCGGCTGTAAGGCATTTATGCCTGTTACTTTCACGACTTTATTTGACAGATTTCGCAAAGGATTCAGCTACTCCTAACTGTCGGCTGGTACTGGCATCGGCTGTCTTTTTTTAGGTTGCTGCACGACTTGATGCTTGTGAGGGCAGCTGCGCTTCGATGGCTGGATGGCAGTTACCTCAAATTCCTCAAAATTACCTCAAATTCAACGTATTGCCACATGTAACAGGCACATTTCTTCTGCAAATTTAGCATTTCTTGCACATCTAAATTAGCTGGCTCTCCTTTTTCATTCGGTTCAAAGCCGAAGTATTCCCAAACTGGCGATGTAACATTAGGTTTTTGGACCAGAGCGCCCCGCCATTGCTTCAGTCTTTAAAACATCGATACTTACATTTGGCTGGAAAATGATACACGTAACACTCTTGTGTTCATCATTCATTTATTAAACATTCATTATAGGTGTAAAAAAACAACATGCCATGCCATGATGCCATACCACCAGTCCCCCCCCCCGGTGGTTTCTACGGTTGCGTTCATGTCCCTGTGGTAGTACACTGATGTCATTGTTCAGGTAATCTGATATTTAAACAAATTGCTAAATTCCTGGTTTACCCATGGCTTAAATAAATTGTTGTATCTGTCATACTCTTATTTTTTTTTCTCATAGGCGATCTGTCATGGCAAGGACAGACGGGAGACTCAGATGCGGGGGTAACAATGAGTTTATTTCAAAGATAGACGTGAGAGAAATATACGTGAGTATAATGTCCACAGCACAAACTGCAACTTAAAACCCAACGGGGAATTCCTCAACCCGGACCACTCGCAGAGGAGGGAGCATATAATAAAAACTCCTTCAGGAGAGCATAACTCGTCCGGAAGAATCTGCGACGCTCGCTGGAGAGCAGTTGCCGGGGTGCCGTGGGGAAATCCAGTTCGGGCGGCCATTGACAGCTGCGGGGAAGAGGATTAAACAGCAGAGGCAAAAACAGAGGGAAACAAAACAAAAGCTACGAGGAGCCCAAAACCACAAACTGAGGTAATCACAAGACTGAGAATAGCGACTAAGGAACAAGACTTTAAACTAGCTGAGCTAGAACACGGGCAGTCAGTGTTGACAAAACACGTAACAGTCTGACAAAGGACAGGGAGACGAGGGGGGAATAAATAGGAAAACTAACTGAAGTCAATGGGGAGCAGGTGGCAAAAGAGAGAGAGGGAAGGGGCGCTAAACGGGGGGGGAACAAGCTACAGGTGAAAGAGTGATCAGAGGTAAGTGGGGAAACACCAGACGGGGAGACACGAGGGAGGGGCGAGTGACGTAGACACTGAACACATGGAGTACTGTCAAAACAAACGCCATGTGTACAACAAAAAACAAGGTACGCGGACAAACAGGCAGAAGACAGAGCCAGAAAGCCCAGGGTCATGACACGATCAAGGTACGCTTTTCCTCTATGATGGACAATAAAGAAGCTCTTCTGGCTGCAGTCACTTTGCCCAAATTTAAGTTATGCTGGATCAGAGAAGAAGAGAATAAAGACCCGGTTAAGGCAATGCTTACTACAGAGTGTCGTGTGTTGTCTCTAGTGTTAATTTCGTTAACGAAGACGACGACGAAAAATATTCGTTAACCAGCATTTTTCTGTGACTAAGGACAAGCTAAAACGAATATCTGATGATAAAAACTATGACAAAATTATGCTGTGTTTTCGTTAACGAGACGGGACTAGAACGTTATTTGAGGACTATCGGACATTTAAAAAATACATAACTGTCTTGTCTTTCAAGATGCGTGTCCCTGTCATTGGATTGCGATCGGGGTGTTTGCATATCTAGTCTCAGTATGGCAGCCGCAGTGGACGGGTAGACTGCCAAAACGTGAACTAGCAGCTAACGTACAACAATGGCCTTAGCGCCTGAAGTTTTAGAGATAGCTTGACCAGACGTCCCGTTTACAATTCGTTGTTGATTAACTTAAAGTTAGTGAAGGCAGGACAGACGGATTCGCGCTGAGTGACGCACACCAGAAGCTCTCTTTAAAGACAGTTATCAGTGGTCAAATACACAGATGTCAAAATGTGCTTTTTGTGGAGTATCTCACGTAAATACAGTCGGAATAATGGCTTAAGTAAAGTGGCAGTCGTTGGGTGGCTCGCCAAAGTATTAGAATGCTTCTAATACTTAAAAGAAAAGCTGGACCAAAGTTCAGGGGAAAAGAGTTTATTTAAGATACTCGTGTAGCATAGCCGTCTTCTAGATCTTAACCATATATTTACCATATCTTTATACTTGGTAACAAATGGATACAATTAGGACCTCCTACTGGAGACCTCACAATGGACAAATAGAAGAGCCATCAGTTGATGGCTTGAGCCATTTGGTTCACACCTTTACAGAGATAGGTGGGGCACAGTAACATCAGACGTTGATTACGTCAGATGTTGATTACATATGAAAACTACGGGTGGGACACACATCAGACATTTAGGGTAATTACATCAGGTCATAGGGTGACATAACAGAAAGACATACATAAAATCCTTCAATCCCCCCTTTGATCATTTTTGATCACACAAAATAAAAACTTTCTCCATTACTAGAGTTTGGCAGACAAGGTTTCATGGTTAATGGTAGCATTTCTTGCTTGAGTATTGAATGTAGAAATGGCAGATGTAGATGTGCTCTCTGAATGTTCCTCAGTTGTCCGTTGGGTGGTAGGTGCAGTGTGGAACAGGTGTCTACTTCAAAGATTTTGCTCATCTTCTGGAACACTGGGGCACCTGCAATCACACACACAAGAGAAAAGGAAACGTATCTTGCCAAAATATAGTTTACACAAACAACTGCTACTTGAGAAATCTGTCCCTATTTAATTTGGCAAGACACTACAGTGTTTATCAGTGTTGGTATGTTTACCTCTTCATCCTCAGGTGACATGCTAGAGCCTAAAAACTCTAGTCCCACCATATCTGGACTCTGATAAACACCACTGCCATCTATCCCTCACCTCTAGGCTGATTAATGAATTCACATAGGCTCAGGTCAATCCGCTTTTCTTTTCTCTGCACCTGAACTGCTGTGTCAGTACCCAACCAAACCTGCAATGGAACTTCCCACCTTGATTCTAATGGTAATCTTTTAGGTTCTTGAACGATTACCCATTGACCAGGCACTATACCATCACCCCCCTCTGGAGGCGTTTCATGCACATTTATTGGTTGTTGCTTGGGATCTTGTAATGCCAGGCTGGGTCGTTCTGAGTCGTTTTGGACTTGGCTGTCAGACGATTGTGCTTTAATCTTGTCTTTTGTTCTGGGAAAGGACATGGGCATGCCTGTGACACTTTTGAAAGGGCTTAGTCCATGTTTCTTGTGGATATCACTGCTGCATTTTCTGTCCTCCGCCAATTTCTGTGAATCTTCCATTAACAGCATTTGTTCTCCGAAGATTTCATTTTCAACACTTTCCAAAGTCAACTGCATGTCTTGTTTAAGAGTTCTTAATGCCAATTTATGTGAACCCCTCTCCTTCATGGCTTCACAAGCAACATTATCTGCTAGGACATCATCCTCTGCTTCTGTTCTTGAGGTTTTTGCTGACCATTCGACAACCTGATTGAAAGTTGTCCCAATACTCTCCCAGTCATCATACCTGATCTTAAGGGCTTGTGAAACTTCAGATTTCAGTCCATTCACAAAAGCAGTTTTTAGAAGCATACCAGTGTCCTTGTTAAGATCTTCACTCTCATTTAATCCAGCATGTTCCAGCCAGGTTTGTTTGAAGCGATCTTTAAACTCTGCAACACTCTCCCCAGTCTTCTGCATACATGAGGTAATTTTAGCCCAGTTGACCTCTGCAGGTTTTAATGCAAGCAAGAAAGTTTGTATAGCCTCCCATCCAGCTTGAATGTTCTCTTGAGACTCACCTACTTTGATTTCAACACATTCCGTTAGCCTCTTTTGGTCATTGTCCCTTAAATTGACATTAAGAATCACTGCTCCATCTAATGGATGTAACATGTAGATTTTCTGCAGTCGCTGAAGAACTTGCCAAACTTTCCGTGGTTGCTTGTACACGTCTGGTAGCTCCCTTGACCATTTGTCAACCTGCTCAGGTGTTGCTGGCTGGTATGTTCTATGTGGGACATTCTTCTTGACCACCTTTGTCACAATACGTGTTTGTCTCTGTCCATTTTCCTCATACTCCTCCTCATTGTCAACCTCAATTTCAGACCTTCTATTTTTGACAATTACAGGAGCAAGTCTAACCTTCAATCTGCTCTTTGTGACATCAAGAGTGTTAATGGGTGATTCAGCATCACTGTCGTCCGAACTGTCGAAATCACCACCTTCACAGTGCTTATGTGGCATTTCTCTAAACAACTCTCTCCGTTGTTGATTCTCTGTTAGTTGGAGTTTGTTGTAGCTGCTACATGCCTTGGGTGATGTCTTTGTTTTGAAGCAGTCTTTTACCTCCATCTGTCTGGAAATCAAATTTAGCAGCTTCTTGTTTTCATTTAACAGTTGCTCTTTGTTTTTCTTTTCACTCAGCAATTGTTCAGCTAATGCTCGAACCTTTGTCTTCTCAGCTTCAAGCTGATGTTGAAGTTTGTCAGTGTCACACTTCTGCACGTGCTGCTGAATTTGTTTGAGCAAAATCAAAGACCATCCATCCTTCTTGGTGTTTGTCCTTAAGCGCTGTGTCTTTCCGTAAGCCTTTTTGATGTCAGGCAAGGCCCATAATCCACTTTCTGGGTGCTTGATACTGTATTTCCTACAGATGTCATAACGGCATGCCCTTATTTCCAGCCTTTTGTCCAGATACTCATTCAGATTTGCCATCATTTCATCAATGGTTACATTTGGTGGTTCTGTTCCATGCCTTTCTGTTGTTGGCCTCAGGTTAAATCCACAACCATTGTTTCGCATTGACTCAGCCATGGCAATACAGATGGTGTCCTCAAGCAGAACAAAAGGTGTTAAAGTCGTTAAAGGTGCTTATTTAGATGTAAACACACAACTATCTTTTTAGACTGGCTAGTTGAGACATACAAACAAAATGACTCAAACATACATTTGTAAAATGTACTTGTGATTTACAACAGTTATGTTTAGGTCTTAAGATACAATTGATAAAACTAAGCAATCATGGTAAGGCAAATCTATTTTTTGCATACTTAAACACAAGCTGAGTTCACACTTTTAACTTAAGTTCTTTCTGAATCCTAGTTCAGAAGGCTCAGTTACTTAATTTCCAAATCTTTACAAATGAAGTTCCATAATGTTGGGTCCAGACACCCTTTTTCTAACCTTGTTAGAATGTTTATTATAAAACCAAATAGTGGCTACTGATTAAGCACCCAGTCAAGAATCCTAAATTCTTGCAGTAATTTCAGTCCCAAACTATTTCTTATTCTATAGCTTCTACAGTCTCTAGACATATGAAATTGTTTTAACAACTTCTGCAGACATTTAGAGAAGGGACCAAGCCTCTGCTTCTACAGTCTCAAGGTAAATGGGCCAAATTGTTTCTTTTAACAATTCCTACAGACACCATGAGAAAGGACCAAGCCACAGCTTCTACAATTTCTAAATGACCGGTCCAAATTGTTTCTTTTACTCAATTTCTAGAGAAAGGACCAAGCTTAATTAACAGTGCTACACAATGAACATTGGTCTGCTTTTTTATATTAACAGGGTTCTTTAAGAGAGCTAATAAGTTTCACTCACCAAATAAGGATCTTTGAGAAAGAGTCCAGATGATACAAAGAAAATTGTGTCAATCGACTCCGTCTGTTGATCTTTAGTTGAAGCTGTTGAATCTCCCAGATTCTGCTGTTCACTTCTTGTTCCAGTGGTTTTGGTGAGTTCTCTTCTTATCTGTCTCTCCTGGCTGGCTTCGCCAAATTGTTAGATTTCCTTGAATTTGGCAGTCGTTGGGTGGCTCGCCAAAGTATTAGAATGCTTCTAATACTTAAAAGAAAAGCTGGACCAATGTTCAGGGGAAAAGAGTTTATTTAAGATACTCGTGTAGCATAGCCGTCTTCTAGATCTTAACCATATATTTACCATATCTTAACCATCTTAACCCAAGGTACTGTCTGTGTGACCAGACTTTATACTTGGTAACAAATGGATACAATTAGGACCTCCTACTGGAGACCTCACAATGGACAAATAGAAGAGCCATCAGTTGATGGCTTGAGCCATTTGGTTCACACCTTTACAGAGATAGGTGGGGCACAGTAACATCAGACGTTGATTACATATGAAAACTACGGGTGGGACACACATCAGACATTTAGGGTAATTACATCAGGTCATAGGGTGACATAACAGAAAGACATACATAAAATCCTTCAGTAAACAGGTGTGAAAACTGGATATGTGTCAGTATATAACATGTATGCATGCCTTCGGTCTTAAAGGCGAAGCAACCTGATTAAATACCTGTCTCTGTCACTATTGTTAAACAACAAAAGATGTTGACATGTATACAATTATTTAACATTATTTAACACAAGTAAACATACTGTATCTGAAAAATGAATTTATTGAATTTGTATCTCTATTATTTGTTTTTTAAGTTGATAATTTTTGTTGCTAAAAGGTTTAGTTCACCCAACATAAAAATTGTCATCATTCATGTTGTTCCAAATCCTGCAAAGAGCAATGTCAATACAACCTACTCTTTTGATTCAAATTTCTCACAAGCTTAATTTATTAAAAGAGAGAAGAATTATGACTGTTTTTGTTTAAAGACTACATATAAAATGACTGCCAAAATTAATGTTGGTAACTGCAGTCGGACTAAAAGTAATGACTAAAACTAAAAAAAAAAATGCAATAACTTTTCGTCAACTAAAACTAGACTAAAACTATGAAAGACAAAATGACTAGAATGTGACTAAGACTATTGAGTATTTTCGTCTGAAGATGAAGACTAAGACTAAATCAAAAATGGCTGTCAAAATTAACACTAGTTGTCTCTTGAAGACCAACAGCATAATGCTCAAGATCACAAGAAGCCTGCTGACTCCACTGATGACTTTTTTTCATTTGAGGAGGACTGTACATACTCTGCTGAAACAGAGGAAATCTGCAGGGTCTGAGCTGGATGTTCTTAGCCAGTTTCCCAGGATTAAGGCCATTTCACTGAGGTACAACACAGCCACACCATCAAGCGCACCACTGGAAAGACTTTTTAGCCTGGGCAATCTTGTGCTCACTCCCAGAAGAAACAGACTGTCAAGCAAACGTTTTGAGAGACTTACATTAATGAGACTAATGGCCACTAAAAAGACATATCTTCCGCAAGCATTACTTAATTTCTTCCAAAAAGTGGTGGGGACATGTCCCACCTGTTCACCCGCAAATTACACCTATGCTGCATACAGTATGCATGAAATGTGGTGCTCACTGCTTTGGAAAAAAAAAAAACATTGAGCTTGATATTTTATACAATTATTATATTTTTTGTTATACAGATATTTTTCAGAGGAATTCTGTTTGTCAACTAAAGGTTACAGTGAAGTAGAAATGAGTTTGTTGAAACACATGACATGACTACATACATTATGTATGAAATATGGAATTCATTGCTTTGAAAGTAAGTTTCATGTTTACAGCTTGATACATGTAATGTTTAACTTTTCTAAAGTTAAGCTTTTTTGTTACTCAGATATGTTACAGAATAATTATATTTTTTGTTATACAGATATTTTGCACATGTCACACCTCTGCTCATCTCTCTACACTGGCTCCCAGTAGCGGCACGCATTAAGTTCAAGGCACTGGTGCTTGCTTACAGAACAGCCACTAACACAGCACCCATCTACCTCAACTCTCTCTTACAGACCTACATCCCCTCCAGAAGTCTGTGGTCTGAAAACGAGCAGCGCCTCATTGTTCCTTCACAGAGAGGCATGAGATCCATCTCAAGGACATTTTCTTTCTCCGTTCCCGGCTGGTGGAATGATCTTCCTGTTTCCATCAGGACGGCTGATCAATTTCAATCAATTTCACAATTCAAAAAACAGCTGAAGACCCACCTCTTCCATGAGCACTTAACTGTCTCATAATATAAAAAAATAAAAAATTCTACCTCTATTTTTCCTTTCCTAATGTTCTCTATATACTTGCTTATACTATCTTGACGTTGTATTTGAAACCTTGTATTACTAGCACTTCTCGTGAATATTGCTTACTTGGACGAATCGCTTGCTGTTTTCCTCAATTGTAAGTCGCTTTGGATAAAAGCGTCTGCAAAATGAATAAATGTAATGTAAATGTAGAGGTATTATGTTTGTTAACTATAGAAGGTTACATTTATTACTAAAAATGTTTTATTTCTATAGTATGTTTTAATAAAGATAAAATTATTTAAAAAGCTAAAAGGCTAAACTATTCCATGTTTGACTCATATTTACATTATTAAAAGAGTTGTATTTCCATTGTCTATCCAGTCAAGGTTCATAGGGATTTTAAAAAGTAATTAGTTGAATTACTTATTGAGTAATTAAATTACTTGTCAGACAGAGTAATTACAAAAAAGTATTTTAAAGACAACATTGATGGTGTAATTAGTAATATATTACTTTTTTAAGTAACTTACCCAACACTGCCCAAGACTAAGGACAAAGGAGAAGTGTTTTGCAAGCTCAGCCTTCAAGTATTTAATCATGTTTAACTTCTGCACACAACATTATACATTTTTACAAGTGTACATATCATCTGTAAATATGTAAATTTAACAATATACTACCATGTACAAGGTCTCTATCAGAGATGAGTGGACAGAACCCAAGCACAGGCAGCAATAGGGTTAACAAAAAAGACTAATTATTTTAACCCATGAGGGGGTAAAACAACATGAGAATAACAAAACAACAAAAGACAAAGTAACTAAACTAAAATAATACACTAGACAAAAACTGACTCACCTAGACCTAGACCTAGACCTAGACCTAGACCTAGACCTAGACCTAGACCTAGACCTAGACCTAGACCTAGACCTAGAGAAGTACAAAAACAAACTGGCAGAGGACAGCAAACACAATGGTATTAAATAAGGAGCAAATAATGAGGGAAACAGGTGAAGGGCATGAAACGATGACAAGATAATTAATGAGGAAACGAGGGGGCGGAGTTAAGAGACGAGACAGGAGAGCACATTGCACACCAGAACTAAACAATGGCCATGTGCTTCCACACAAAACACATGAGTCTATCATGGTCCTGCCACAAAGCTAGAAAAACAAGACAGGGAGAGGCAAGATCGTGACAGTCTCTTATATGTTATTACTCCCATTTTCTGTACAATAGTCCTTATTTTATATATGCATATTTTCTCTTTTATATCTTTTACACTGTAAGTCTGTATTAAAATTTGTCTTGTCATTGTGTTGAATGTGTGTACTACTAGCTTTCAAAACCAAAGAAAATTCCTTGTGTGTGCAAGCACACTTGGCAATAGAGCTTTTCTGATTCTGATGTTGATCCCAACCTGTTGTTAACAGACAACCATACATGCACAATGCAGAATTATATACAAAATCGATCATTATTATTTTATATATCATGCAGTTGACTCAAATAACATTCTACATTAATATGCATAATTAGTCCATATAATCCATATATCTTTTGTTGAAACCTTCTTGTCTTTACAACATGCATGGCCCATGGTTGCTTAGCAACTGCAGACCTCCTGGGAGCTTTAGAAAAAAGAAACCAGCAGGATATATTTATACAAATATAATGTATTAGCTGGATAGATACTATTGGGGCCACCATGACAATTGCAGACAGTATAAACGTATGCTTTTTGACACAACGCTTGTGTATCGACCTTAAACTAATATAAATATGCATAGCGAACTACATGACTCACATAAGTCACACATGTCAGAGAAAATGTTGAACAAAAAAGACTTTTAAAATATTCAAAAGGCAGGATAAAGCTGTATGATAATGTGGGCATAGAGACTAGCGAACCAAGCCAACGAAGCTAGATGGTACTTTTCAAGACTGGTCCACATCATGTGTTGTGAACTTTTTTCAGTGTAGACCAGGGCCCATATTTTTCAAGCTTCTCAAAGTGCCATTTTAGCCTTAAGTGCTTAAAATTCATGAAATTTACTCCTACTTCCAAATTTAAGTATAAAAGCAATGTTATCAAATTTCTAAAAGCTAAGAATCACTCTTACTCTCCCAATTATTTAAGACAGCTTGAGAGGTCTCTCAAGTAGTAAGGTGTTGCCACTAGGGGGTTGTGATTGGGCTGAGACAGAGACATGTGGTGGACAAAGGGATTGGGCCAATGGAACCATAGATTTCACATTATACACGCATAAATTCGGTACTCCCCTGGATAAGCATAATTGTGCGTGGGATAGGAAGATTGTGTCCCCACCCCTTTTTTAAAGTATGAATTTGCGAATTATTAAAGGCATTTATTAATGAAACAACATCTACATATTTCATAATCTATTTTATACATTTAAGATTAGATTAGGTTAGATTCAACTTTATTGTCATTACACATGTACAAGTACAAGGCAACGAAATGTAGTTTAGGTCTAACCAGAAGTGCAATAAGCAAGTGCAGGATATACAGTTGTGCATAAATACAGAATAAAGCAAAAATTATCAAGAATTTACAAGTGGGAATGTACTATGAACATTATATACAGATGGTTATTTACTAAAAACAGAAATTTACTGATGGATATGTACAATATAAATTAGACTATGCAGAACAGTAGTGCAAATGAGTATAAAGTGTGCATAAATTATGGACAGCAGCTATTAAGTTAAAGTAAACAGTGCAGTAGATGAGTTATTGCAGTATTCAGTACATAGTACTGGAGTGCAAATGATGCTGTATATGTATAATAGTCCAGTAGTGCAAATGATGCAGTATAGTATAAATAGTCAGGTAGAGCAAGTAAACATGTAGTACATCTGTAGACAGTCCAGTCGTGTAATAACAAAACAATATAGCAGCATTAAGTTTGAGGTATATGAGGGGGTTGTGGAATCAGTGAGGGGTAGAGTTCAATAGGCAAACAGCTCTGGGAAAAAGCTGTTTTTCAGTCTGCTAGTCCTTGTCCGGAGGCATCTGAGGCGCCTGCAGGAGGGCAGGAGAGAAAACAGTCTGTGGGCGGGGTGAGAGGAGTCCTTAAGAATGCTGCGAGCTCGACGCAGACAGCGTTTCCTCTGGATGTCCTCCATGGATGGAAGTGGAGTCCCTGTGATGCGTTGGGCGGTTTTCACCACCCGCTGTAGTGCCTTGCGCTCTGCAACAGAGCAGCTCCCATACCAGGCTGTGACACAGTTGGTTAGGATGCTCTCTACTGCGCAGCGGTAGAAGTTCACCAGGATAGCTGAAGACAGTTGGTTCTTCTTCAGGGTCCTCAAGAAGAAGAGGCGCTGGTGAGCCTTCTTAACCAGGCTAGAGGTGTTGGTGGTCCAGGACAGGTCCTCCGAAATATGGGTCCCCAGGAACTTGAAGCTGGAGACACGCTCAACAGCCATCCCGTTAATGTGGATGGGGTCATGTGTGCCTCCTCTCTCCTTCCTGAAGTCCACGATGAGCTCCTTTGTCTTGGAGGTGTTAAGGAGCAGGTTGTTGTCTGAGCACCATGTGGCCAGGTACAGGACCTCCTCCCTGTAGGCAGTCTCATCGTTGTTGCTGATGAGACCAATCACTGTAGTATCGTCTGCAAACTTAATGATGGCATTAGATCCATTCACAGGCCTGCAGTCGAGTGTGAAGAGGAAGTAGAGAAAGGGGCTCAGAACACATGATGACAGTATTGAATGCAGAGCTGAAGTCAGCAAACAGCATTCGTGCATAAGTGTTTTCATTGTCCAAGTGTGAGAGCACAGAGTGCAGTGCTATGGAGACGGCATCTTCTGTGCTCCTATTGCTGCGGTAGGCAAACTGGTATGGGTCCAGTGTGGACGGAAGGGAGTCCTTTAGGTGAGCCACGACCAGCCGCTTAAAGCACTTCATAACAATAGGTGTGAGTGCTACAGGGCGGTAGTCATTCAGGCACGTTGGGCTAGAGTGTTTCGGCACTGGCACAATGGAGGTGGATTTAAAGCATGCTGGCACAGCTGCTTGGGCGAGGGACAGGTTGAAAATATCCGTAAAGACCCCAGCGAGCTGCTCTGCACATGCCCTTAGTACACGACCAGGGATGCCGTCAGGTCCAGCAGCCTTTCGTGCGTTGATCCGGCTCAGTGCCGTGTAGACATCTGAGGGGGTGAGTGTGATGGTCGGGTGGTCATCTAAGGGTGTGAGCTTGGTGGCAGTTTCCTTATTGTCTCTCTCGAAGCGAGCATAAAAGTCATTAAGCTCGTTTAGGAAGACAGCATCTGTTGCTACGGGGGTGGAGTGGCTGGGTTTGTAGTCGTTGATGGCCTGGATGCCTTGCCACATGCGTCGAGGATCAGAGTTGGAAAAGTGCTCCTCTAGCTTTAGTTTGTAGCAGTGCTTGGCCTTTTTGATGCCCCTCTTCAGATTTGCCCTGGACGTGCTGTAGGCCTGTGCATCACCTGAGCTGAAGGCAGTATTGCGTGACTTCAACAGGAGGCGCACTTCCTTGTTCATCCATGGCTTCTGATTTGGGTATGTAGTGATCTGCTTCTGGTTTGTAACACTGTCTATGGTGATGTTAATGTAATCCAGTACAGAGGAGGTGTAGCTGTCTATGTCCGTATGAAAGCCACAGGTAGCCTGAGAAGCAAACATACTCCAGTCTGTGTCTTGAAACCTGTCCTGGAGTGTGGAGTCTGCCCTTGCAGGCCACACTTTGATGGTCCTCACCGATGGCTTCACACGATTGATGAGGGGTGAATACTTGGGGGTGAGGAACAAAGAAAGGTGATCAGATTGACCCAGGTGGGGGAGGGGGGTCACGGCGTAAGCTTCAGCCATGTTTGTATAGACATGGTCCAAAGTTTTGTTTCCTCTGGTGTGATGGTGAAATTTGGGGAGAACTGACTTTAAGTTTGAATGATTAAAATCTCCCGCAACAATAAATGCAGCCTCCGGGTGAGCAGTCTGTTGTTTACTGATGGCCGCATGAAGTTCTTTCATAGCAAGCTTGGCATTAGCATCCGGAGGAATGTAAGCTGCCGTTACAATGGTGGAAGTGAACTCCCGTGGCAGATAGAACGGTCTACATTTAACCATGAGAAACTCTAGGTTAGCTGAGCAGTGTCTCCCAACAGTAACAGAGTTCGTGCACCAAGCTTTGTTAACGTAAATGTACAGTCCTCCGCCTCTGGTCTTACCGGATTCATCTGCCGTCCTATCTGCCCGAAGTGTGTGGAGTCCTGCTAATTCAATAGCATTGTCCGGTATGCAGCTGTTTAGCCATGTTTCAGTGAAAATCATGACATTGGAGTTCAAAAGTCTTTTGCTGTGGATGATGCGGAGTCGAATCTCATCCATTTTGTTCACCAATGACCGGAAAATGCTGGGTAAAGAGAGCCGGTGTGGTGTTAGCTTTAGCTTAGCTCTTAGCCCTCCGCGCTTACCCCGCCTTTGTTTACGATCTCGACGCCGCCGGCGAGCACTTCCGCCCGGCCGTGTAGAGTGCGTAGCATCGGGTGTTCTGGCGATCTCAGGGACGAGACACAAATTGTTGATAAAACTTCCGCATTATGCTGTATTGCTATCGTAATCTTGTTATGCTCTATTGCAATAGATTTGCATTATTATTGCGCGTTCTGATTATGCTGTATTGTTCTCAATATTATGTGTGATTTCTCAAACAAGAAAAGATTTATACCAAAAATAACATTGTATTTAAAGCAAAACTACTCAACTTAAGCAAATAAAAACTAATTTCTGCACCGGTTTAAAATGGGTAATTAAAAAATGGTAGAAACGTGTTTATCGTTCATTTCCAATGTCTATATCATAATGTATTCTGTTGAAAAGACTTTATTGTCATGTGTGTTAAATACTTTTAGGAATTATACCAATCAACGTGAATGTATCGGAGAATTTTCTTAGATAAGGACATCTATTCAGTGATTGGTCCATGCTAAGGTGCAGTTGTGGACTAATGGTTAGAGAGTCGGACTCGTAACCAGAAGGTTGCCGGTTCGATTCTCAGTACCGGCAGGTAACAACTGACGTGTCCTTGAGCAAGGCACCTTACCCCCGTTTGCTCCCTGGGCGCTGCAGTGATAGCTGCCCACTGCTCCCGGTGTATGTGTGTTCACTATTCACTGGTTGGGTTAAATGCAGAGGTCACATTTCGGGTATGGGTCACCATATCTGACAAAAAATAGGTCACTATGCCAATGTCATCATCCAAAATCCTGTTTGCAGCACAGTAAAGTGTTGTAAATCAGCTCTAAATCTGACACTTAAGATTTTGTCCTACACTTCGCTTAAATTACGACTGAGCTGTTTTATAACTAACTTTTAAGCGCAGCTTTGAGCCAATAATTATTTTACTCATTAAAATAATTCATAGCAGTGTTTTTGTGAGTAATTCTCAGAAGCTTGATAAATACGGGTCCAGGGCCCGTATTTATTAAGCTTCTCAAAGTGCCATTTTAGTTTTAAGTGCTTAAAATTCATGAAATTTACTCCTACTTCCAAATTTAAGTATAAAAGCAAGTTATCAAATTTCTAAAAGCTAAGAATCACTCTTACTCTCCCAATTATTTAAGACAGCTCGAGAGGTCTCTTAAGTGGTTAGGAGTTGCCACTAGGGGCTTGTGATTGGGCTGAGGAGACAGAGACAATGGAACCATAGATTTCATAGAGTTGTTCATTTGTTTCTCACCTGTTGCTCGTTTGTGTTCCTCACCTGTTCATTGTTCATGTCAGACAAGTTCTGTCTGACATCCGGTCTAGTTGTAGTCTGTTCCGTTTGTAGTCTGTTCCTTTGGCTGAATACCTGTTTGATAATACTTACCCGAATACCTGTTTGGATTATACTTACCCGAATACCTGTTTGGATAATACTTACCCGAATACCTGTTTGGATAATACTTACCCGAATACCTGTTTGGATAATACTTACCCGAATACCTGTTTGGATAATACTTACCCGAATACCTGTTTGGATTTTACTCACTGGAATACCTGTTTGGATTGCACTCACCTGAATACCTGTTTTGTTTATACCTATATCAATAAACTTCTCTTCTAACCTCATCTCCTTGTGGCGATCTCATCTGCCTGACCTCCAGAAGTGTTACAGAAGACCAGACCAAACACCATGACCATGCTGCAAGGAACTGCCGCCACTACCATCACTCCTTCGGAGACGATTCTGCTGTCGATATGGCAGGTCTCTGGAGAGTTATGCAGGGGAGTACTTCGAGGCATGTGAGCGGGTGACGTGGGACGACAGCACCCTCAACCACGTATTTCTGATCGGCTTGGATGACGATCTACTCGCCTCCCTTTTGCTCCCTGATGTGGAGGAGTCCTGGCTGGAGGAATTTATGAATATGGTTCTCCAAGTTATGGGTTCTTCCTTCCGCGTTGGGGAAGCTGACGGGAGAGCAGGGGTTGGTCATCCAAGTCCGATCAGATGCGGAGGGGTCGTTCTCACTCACCCAAGCTCCCAAGTGCCTCAGCCCCCTGCAAAAACCCGTCGCCGTAGGAGACAGCGTTCTGCCCCGCCTGTCCAGGCTTGCGACGCTCACCCGAGCCTGCGTCACGAAGCTCACCCAAGCCTGCGCCACAAAGCTTACCCGAGCCTGAGTGCCTCTTGCAGGAAGACATCCTCCAGGAGTTCGATCCCTGGTGCAGCCCCCTAGTCTCTGTTCCAGAGTTGGTGCCCCTGGATTACGTTTCGGAGTAGATGCCCCTGGATTACGTTCCCGAGTCTGTTACCCTGAATCCTGTTCCAGAGTTGGTGTCCCTGGATTCTATTTCGGAGTTTGTATCCCTAGACTCCATTCCAGAGTGGATGCCCCTGGATTCCGTTCCCGAGTTTGTGCCCCTAGTCTCTGGTCCAGAGCTGGTACTATGGAGTGAAAACAATATCAAAACCTCCTACAAATGCACGAGAGAAACCCACACACACGCACACGAATCCACAAATGCACGCGAGAGATCCACACACGCGCACACAAATCCACAAATGCACGCGAGAGATCCACACACGCGCACACAAATCTACAAATGCACGCGAGAGATCTACACACGCGCACACGAATCCACAAATGCACGCGAGAGATCCACACACAATTCACAAATGCACGCGAGAGATCCACACACAATCCACAAATGCACGCTAGCAATTCATGTACTTGGCTATCCACGCACACAATCCACAAATGCACGCGAGAGATCCACACACAATCCACAAACGCACACAATCCACAAATGCACGCGAGCGATCCATTTGTGGATTGTGTGCGTGTGTGGATCTCTCGCGTGCATTTGTGGATTGTGTGCGTGTGTGTGGATAGCCAAGTACATGAATTGCTCGTGTGCATTTGTGGATTGTGTGCGGATCTCTCGCGTGCATTTGTGGATTTGTGTATTTGTGTGCGCGTGTGTGGATCTCTCGCGTGCATTTGTGGATTCGTGTGCGTGTGTGTGGGTTTCTCTCGTGCATTTGTAGGAGGTTTTGATATTGTTTTCACTCCATATGCTACCCCTGGATTCCGTTTCGGAGTTAGTGTCCCTAGACTCGGTTCCAGAGTGGATGCCCCTGGATTCTGTTCCCAAGCCTTCGCTGGCCTCTGAGCCTCCCAAGTCTCCGCCGACCTCAGAGACTTCAGAGTCTTCAGTGCCCGCTTCCGAGTCTTCAGTGCCCGCTTCCAAATTAGTTCCCCTTGAGCCCGCCTCGGAGTCAGGTCCCCTTGAGCCCGCTTCCGAGCCATGTCCCCTCAGAGCCAGTCCCCAGGACCCGCCTCCGAGTCTGTCCCCTCAGTCTCCTGGATTCCCGACCCACCCCCCCCCGCGCCTCAGGGAGGGAGGCGTACTGTAACACTCCCGTTCTGCCCCTGTGTGGTTGTGTTCTTGGACCTTTAATTTAAAAAGATTACACCACCCAGCATCCACCTCACCTCCGCCATCTTGATTGTACATTCACCTGTTGTTCGTTTGTTTCTCACATGTTGCTCTTTTATGTTAACACCTGTTCTGCGTTTGCACTTGTATTTAAGTTGTCATTTGAGTTCTGTTCGTCGTCCGGTCTAGTTGTATTATGTTCAGTTTTGTAGTGTGTGCTGTTTGTTAGAATACCTGTTTGATAATACTTACCTGAATACCTGTTTGGATTATACTCACCTGAATACCTGTTGGGACTGTATTTACCTGAATACTTGTTTGGATTATACTCGCCTGAAAACCTGTTTGGATTATACTCTCCAAAATACCTGTATCAATAAACTTCTCACCTAAATACATCACCTTGTGGCGTCCTCACCTGCCTGAGCACCAGAACTGTTACATTCTGAAGTTAAACAATGTATTTGTGAGCAAACCTAATAATATTATGAGCTAATTTAGAGATAATGTTGCATATAAATGTATACATACAAAAGCAGACATGCAAGAAAGTAGGTTTGAGAATGGCAGCATGTCAGTATTCATGAATAACATTTGACATGCCACCATTTTTTAATTTGCCCTGCTGGGATGTTTGTTATTTTTAAAATACATTTACAGATCTGGCCTTTAGAAATGCGCGTTTTTTCGTGCAGGATCCTGAAGGTGATCATGCAGCTTGCCGCAGGACTGGTCTGACCTGTTTTTTGTTATATAAAAAAACTGTTACACTTCCCAGAAGATCCACCAGGTGGCACATCGACTTGTTTTAGGCCTGTAGCACGTTGACGTACTGGATCAATACGTCATGGATGTTGTACTACTCATGCACCGTGGTGTATTTTGAAGACGTATGAGCAATAATGGCGCTGATGAGCAGAATATTTGTTAGTAGGCCTATATTAATGCTTACGTTGTCTTAGTTTGTTTAAGGTCAATAGTTTCTCTGAACATAAGTGCAAAATGCGCAGAAACGCTTCATGATTCTTGTATCATTCGTTTCAGAAACTAGGCTACTTGTTGAAAGTTAAAACCGATCATAATATTAAATCAAAGTTGTTTGACACACTAGGAAGTTAATATAGTGGGGAGTTGCATATGGGAACATTTTCGTATTCTGGGCATGTTTTTCGACGCATGATCTCACAGCATGCCATTGTCAACTTTAGATATATACAACCATTTCCCAAAAACAAAATTGTTGAAATGCTGAAATACTCAAGCAAGAGAGAGAGATATGCAAGTAAACCTCTACCATGCGTGATCATTTTTCACTTAAATGAACTATTATTTTAAAAATCCGCAGTTTTAAAACAATTTTCATGTTGACTTCAAGAAGGAATCTATGGACTGGTGTTTAGCCACATCGTTAGAGCGCTCGTCTCTCAATCCGGATCAAAGTTGGTTCGTAGGTTCGAAGCTCAGTCAGAGCAGGTCGTTTGAGTCTATGATTAGGTTTTGAACAGTAGGTTATTCATAACCATCTCTTTATTAGCGGATTTTTCGTTGGCTTGTATTTTTTTATTTTTTACTTTTTTTCACATTTTTGATTTGGAGTCACAAGATAGATGTATAGATGTAATGTAAGTTTGTTGTGGATATTTAAGTTCTAAAGTTGATATTTGTTTTACAGAAACAAAAAAAACTAAAACAGAAACTAAAGAAAACAAACTGTTAACTGTTACTGTTACTGAAAGATTGGAAATACTGTAACTGTACTTCGTTACATGAAGGTGATAAGAGATCGCCTTAACAAACTTCTCCATTCTAAAAGACTCTCTTTCCCTATTATTTGAGGCCATTGTTGTGTACATTGTTATATATTGTTCAACTGCAACAAAATAATAACTCTTGGCATTTTAAGAAGTCAATAAAATGTAATATTGAATGTGTTTGTGTAAGCACTGTTTATTGTATTGCATGGTCAAACACGTAAAGAGAATTGTCCCACAGATGCAATCCGCACGTCAGTAAGTAATGTTAACTGCAGTGGCGGCGTTTCACCAAAACCTAGGGTATGACAACATTTCCTCTGGTCAATATTTATACATAATATCAGGCACGTGCACAACACATAGACATCAAACGGGGCTTGAGTCCCCGCCCTTTTCTTCCTATAATAAATAATTAATTATATATGTGTGCGCAAGTCTGCCCACGTTCCCTGGTTTGTTACATAGATTTGAGTGAACTAACATTCAGCCAATCACAAGTGAGAGTTACGAGGCCAATCGTCTATTGATTAAGCTATAACAAGAACAGTGGCACATATTGTGCCTAAAAATAGTGTTTGAATAGCTGTATGTGCAATTGAAACTCGTCTGTTTAGCTTGTCTCTAGCCATTTAAATTGTAGGCTAATAATACATGTTAATGTTATTTCTCAAAAATATCCTGGCTATATATTTTAATTTGTAAAAAAAAAAACTTTTTCAGTTTAGTGTGATGGTCTTTGTTGGTGTTCCAATAACACCAAAAGAATTAAAACAACTTACTGTCTTCTTGTGCAAAATAAATTATTAGTGAAAATATGTCCCTTTCCTTTGTGCAGTCATGTATTCTAAGTAAATACTTGACTTGTATAGAAAACATGCACATTGTGGCTTAGTATCCTTTGTTGTTGCCTGTTTTTGTGATAAAATTAGTGAATGCTAAAGAAGACAGTGGTGTAACAACTCCCGCCTCTACGCCGGCCACACCTTCCACATCTACATCCACGTCCCGTTTCACCCGGTCACTATCACCTGAATATTGAGAACTACACCTCCCATCATGCACTTCTTCATCCGCCATCTTTGATTGGACTCTCACCTGTGTCTCATCTGTGTGTGCACCTGTTCTGTGTTTGCCATGTGTTCTTGTGTGTATTTAAGTTCCATTTGAGTTCTGTTCTGCATCTGGTCTAGTTGTTATTTTCTTGTCGTTATGGCAGAGCTTTTGTATACTTACCTGTTTATCTGAATGTGGAATACTTACCTGTTTATCTGAATGTGGAATACTTACCTGTTTATCTGAATGTGGAATACTTACCTGTTTATCTGAATGTGGAATACTTACCTGTTTATCTGAATGTGGAATACTTACCTGTTTATCTGAATGTGGAATACTTACCTGTTTATCTGAATGTGGAATACTTACCTGTTTATCTGAATGTGGAATACTTACCTGTTTATCTGAATGTGGAATACTTACCTGTTTATCTGAATGTGGAATACTTACCTGAAGACCTGATTGTTGGAATACTTACCTGAAGACCTGATTGTTGGAATACTTACCTGAAGACCTGATTGTTGGAATACTTACCTGAAGACCTGATTGTTGGAATACTTACCTGAAGACCTGATTGTTGGAATACTTACCTGAAGACCTGATTGTTGGAATACTTACCTGAAGACCTGATTGTTGGAGCACTTATCCGTTCATCTGAGTTTGGATTACTTTTCTGTTCACTGGTTTTGTGTATGTTGTGTTAGTGGCAATAAATCTACCATCTATCCATCCCTTGTGGCATCCTCATCTGCCTACTCACCGGTTCCGTGACAAGTGGTCTCTGTGTGAACTGATTATTTTGTAGACATCTGTTAAAAAATGAATCAACATGAAACAATTGGGTGAGTGTGAGGGAATAAAACAATAGGTAAGTCAGAGTTGTGTTAATATATTTAATTTTAATAAAATTTTAATTTTGTGGTGAACTATTTCTTTAATTTTAGAAAACATGAATACACAAATTTTAGACACTTAGTTTTACAAAGACTGACGACTGAAATTTGAACTGCCTGTTCAATATTTTGGTGGCTTATAGAGACAGAAACCGTCACTTTGGATCTCACCATCATGCAGAACACTCCTTCCTTGTCAGCTGGGAGCTCTTCGCCATTGCCATACTCTTCTAATATGTCTGTCTCTACTGATGGAGAATCAAGCAGTCTTGAATGCAGTAGGCCATCTACATCCTATATTAGGAAATCATTGCCAGACACATTCCAGGTACCATGGCAGCTCATGCCTGCAGAAATTCAGTCTACTATCTCATCTGGAAAAAGACCTTCACCAGCAGCAAGACGACAGATGGTTAGGGTGCTTGCAGATTAAATGAGAAAATTCGAGCCAACACGTGCACAGTGTCTTACCATTTGTAAAGCGATTGTCAATCAATATCCCCAGAGCTTTGCAGATCAGCTTCATGATGGTCGAATTATAGGGGAAGGATACAGCTCACTTTTGGCCCAGGTCAAGATAAGAATTGAGAACCTGAGTCGGACCACCAGCTACCGACAGCACCGGTAATCAGTCCGTGGTGTTAAAAGAGGACCAACTGACACATATGGTTGTGTATGTTTTCAGCCTGATCTTCCTTTAGAGGAAACAGATGACTCAGTTGAGATTAAACGTCAAAAGCTGGAGGATATCTACTCTCGCGAAGGAACAAAGGGTGGCGAGAAAGCTGAAGTTAAACAGATGGAGACAATTTTCTGCCTGCAACGAAGTCAAATAAATAGCATTCCAGCACCTTCTGTTGCAGAGGTGAAAAAGTGGCCATACGTTTTCCTTCAGAAAGGCCTATTCACACATTTTGAGCTTCTGACTGAGATCAGTGTCCTACGTGCACTTGAACTTTCTATGGAAGAGTGTGGGAGGAGCATTGTAGAGTGTTTTTAAAACCAAGCCTACCAACTCAGAAGTTAAGGCAGTTCTTTCCAAGGAGGAAGTCATTGATTCATCTTACCACATTGTTCAACTCCTAATGGCTCACTTTGCAGAGAAGCAGGAGGGGCTTATTCTTCAAAAAAATGTAAGTTTTTCTTTATATTCATTGTGGTTATTGGTTCTTACTATGAACAAATATGTAGGAATGGTTCATTCAAATATATGTTTTGTCATACTTATATAACTTGTATGAAATTATGTAGAATTTGTTTACACAATGTAGGCAAATGGGTAGCTTAAAACTCTAAAAAGGATACAAATGCACCATAGGTTAATACGTAGGATTTTGGTGATTTATTGTCTTAAATAAAGCAATCTAATTCCACATAGTTTTGAGTGAACAATCAAAAGTAGCTTTTTATTGTAACTGTGCATCTAGAAGTCTCCCATTCTCTTCTTGTCCACTGTATAGACAAACAGGTATTAAATCTTCTAAATAACTTTTTGTTCATATTGACACAAAATATATAAGTAAAAGGTAAGAAGTATACATTTGGATTAACTATTCTTGTTGAGTTTAATAGGTACATTGTCAAATATAATTTACATTTTACATTTATGCATTTGGCAGACGGCTCTTCCGTGGCACGCTTCTTGCGTGACCCCACCTCTTGCAGGGATTTGGGCCTATAGGACCTACCAGCGCTTCTTTTATTATTATTATTATTATTATTACTATTGTCATCTAATATGAACTCTACACATATTTTTATATATATATATATATATATATATATATAAAAAATAAAATCTGAATTCACTGTTCTCATCAAGACCAGCTCAACAGAAAGGAAAACACAGATTAATGCATGCATTTAGTTCTTTTTGGAATCAAAAACACTAGAGTAGGAATTTTAATACAGTTTTCTATAGTACATAACACAATTGTATACTACAGTAATTTATGTGGACAAATATACCTCTATTGAATAGTAAAAAAAACTAAATACACATAACTTGTGGATCTAAACACAGCTTTAATAATCAAAACAGTACAGGTAAGGGTGAGGACATGCAGTAAACAGGCAAAGGCGAGTAAACAGGCAATGGTCAGGGCAGACAGCAAAGGAGCAAACAATGAAAACAACAGGTCCACAAAACAAACACAAGTAATCCAACCAAGAAACGTTTAGAGATGCAGTGTAACAAGATAAGACTTCGCAATGTGTGAATGGCAAACCAGTGTATAAATAGACAGAGGTGCAACAGATAACAAGACACAGGTGAAAGCAATCATGGATAATGAGTCCAGCAATTATGGGAAGTGTAGCGCAATGTGTGAAGTCCAGGTGAAGTAGACAGTTCCCTCTAGTGGAGCACTAGGGCACTTCGGCTGGTGATCGTTACAGTAACATTAATGTCATGCCTATTTGTGTGATGAACTGCACTTGCATAATGATGACAACATATGTTTTATACTTGTGCTACAAATGTTTGGCCTCAGTGGCACCAGTGCTATGTGTAAAAAAAGTGAACACTGACACTAATAATAATTACTGCTTGCCTTTGTTCTATTGCAGGGGTGCCCAAGTTCGGTCCTGGAGATCTAATATACTGCAGAATTCAGCTCCAACCCTAATTAAACACACCTGAATTAGCTAAACTAGCTAGCACCCCTGTTCTATAGCAATCACAGAGAGTATTAACACATTTAGGTGGCTGTAGCATACACTAGGTAATACGCTTATAAGCAATCTTGACAAATCAGGATACGAAACAATTATATTGACACTGCAAATGAGATATCATTTTTTAATCTTTGGACAAGTAATATTTGTACAAGTGAATGACAAATTTACTTGTCCGAAGGACAACCACATGACAATGCTTAATGTCAAGCCCTGCCCAGTGGACTTTACTGCTACACTGTCCCGTGATTCCCCTCGTGGGGCTCTCACGCCTTTTCCAATGTAGCTCTCCCCCATTTGTGAGACCATGCGGGCATCTCCACATGTTACCCCCTGCGGCGGGATGTGGTCTCCGTATCGCGCTTCCTCTACACTTCCCAGTGTTCCCTTACGGTGCCAGGCGACTATCTTGCCACTAGAGAAAGAAGGCCACCACCTGTGATGGCCGATCGTAAGAGTCCCCTCACCTAGATTAGCTGAGCCCTTATCTCATACACTGGAAGGTTACGATTCACGGAAGCTTCACCTGTGACATGCCCAGGCCAGTCAGTGTTGCTCCGCTGGAAGTCGTGATGCGGCCTGGCGCCGTGGGGTTTTGTATAGGGACCTCATCTGTAAACAAAACATTAAAGTGACCGACAGAAAGGAAACGTCTCGGTTACAACTGTAACCTCTGTTCCCTGATGGAGGGAACTAGACATTGTGTCCCTAATGCTCCTTCCAGTCCCTGGTTGTCCGATACCCTCCGGGAACACCGGGCTAAACTTAGAGCGACTGAAAGGAAATGGTGCAAAACAAAAGACATCGCTGACCTCTGTAAGTATCAAGCTTCATTCTCTATCTTCTCTGCAGACATTCACACTGCTAAATCTGCATTCTTCCATGACAAAATTAGCAGCGCCTCAGACTCCCACAAGCTTTTCAAAACATTTAAAACTCTCCTCTGTCCCCCTCCACCACCTCCGTCCAACTCCCTAACGGCTAATGACTTTGCCAGCTACTTCACAGACAAAACTAGGTCTATCAGCAGACAATTTTCAGCTCCACCCATCCATGATCTCACATCACACATACACACAGCAGACCATCTTCTCTCCTCTTTCTCTCCTCTTAAAGAGGATGATGTCTCTAAACTTCTGCTCTCTACTCACCCAACCACCTGCCCGTTAGACCCCATCCCCTCACATCTACTACAAGCCATCTCACCCACACTCCTACCATCGCTCACTCATATCATCAACACATCTCTTAATACAGGAATTTTCCCCACTGCATTCAAGCAGGCCCAGGTAACCCCGCTGCTTAAGAAACCCACACATGACACTTCCCTACTGGAGAACTATAGACCCATTTCTCCCCTTTCAAGTGCTTTTGCTATGAACGGAAGGATTGTTTTCAATCAGGTGTCTACCTTCCTCACCCAAAACAACAGGCTGGACACCAACCAGTCAGGCT
Source organism: Oreonectes daqikongensis (assembly GCA_026939265.1). Classification (NCBI taxonomy): domain Eukaryota; kingdom Metazoa; phylum Chordata; class Actinopteri; order Cypriniformes; family Nemacheilidae; genus Oreonectes; species Oreonectes daqikongensis. Next base: position 391,173 of record JAOTQM010000126.1, on the reverse strand, counting down.
TTAAGAGCGGTCACTCAACCGAAACTGCCCTACTAACAGTTACAGAAGCCCTAAGGAGGGCAAGAGCTGAGTCCAAATCATCTGTTCTCATTCTCTTAGACCTTTCTGCAGCCTTCGACACGGTTAACCATCACATTCTTCTGTCTGCCCTCTCTTCACTGGGCATCACTGGAACTTCACTCTCCTGGTTTAAATCCTACCTCGCAGATAGGTCCTTCAAGGTAGCTTGGGGAGGTGAAGTGTCCAAATCACACCAACTAGTCACCGGGGTCCCACAAGGATCGGTTCTTGGGCCTCTGCTCTTCTCCATATAGACCACATCACTGGGTTCCATCATACAAGCACATGGATTCTCCTACCATTGTTATGCTGATGACACTCAACTTCACCTCTCGTTTCATCCAGACGATTCCACGCTAGCCACACGAGTCTCCGACTGCCTGGCTGACATCTCTTCTTGGATGAAAGATCATCACCTACAACTCAACCTGGCCAAGACTGAGCTTCTCGTCCTTCCTGCCACCCCGTCAGAACAGCCCCAGCTTACCATCCAACTTGGTCCATCTAAGATAACCCCATCGACTTCAGTCAGGAATCTTGGGGTAATCATGGATGATCAGCTGACTTTTAAGGATCACGTTACTAAAACAACTCGGTCATGCAGGTTTGCATTGTACAACATTAGAAAGATCAGACCGTTCTTAACAGAACATGCAACACAGCTTCTCGTCCAGGCACTTGTCATTTCTAGACTGGATTATTGTAATGCTCTTCTGGCCGGTCTCCCAGCCTGTGCCCTCAAACCTCTGCAAATGATCCAGAATGCTGCTGCACGCCTGGTCTTCAATGAGCATGTCACACCTCTGCTCATCTCTCTGCACTGGCTCCCAGTAGCGGCACGCATTAAGTTCAAGGCACTGGTGCTTGCTTACAGAACAGCCACTAACACAGCACCCATCTACCTCAAATCTCTCTTACTGACCTACATCCCCTCCAGAAGTCTGCGGTCTGAAAACGAGCGGCGCCTCATTGTTCCTTCACAGAGAGGCATGAGATCCATTTTGAGGACATTTTCTTTCTCCGTTCCCGGCTGGTGGAATGATCTTCCTGTTTCCATCAGGACGGCTGGATCAATTTCACAATTCAAAAAACAGCTGAAGACCCACCTCTTCCATGAGCACTTAACTGTCTCATAATATATATATAAAAAAAAAAAAGAATTCTAACTCTAATTTTCCTTTCCTAATGTTCTCTATATACTTGCTTATACTATCTTGACGTTGTATTTGAAACTTTGTATTACTAGCACATCTCGTGAATATTGCTTACTTAGACGAATCGCTTGCTGTTTTCCTCAATTGTAAGTCGCTTTGGATAAAAGCGTCTGCCAAATGAATAAATATAAATGTAATGCCACAATGCTTGGCCGACCACTGCGGCAATCGAGAGAAGCCTCTCGGTTCCTCAGCACAAAGATGAATGAATGGGCACGCCGTCATCCTTTTATACCCGGAAGTCCGGGGCGGAGACTGGCATGCGGTTGCCATTCGCCAAGTTCATTGGCCTTTTTAAATTCCTCTCGGAAGAGATAGGTTCTCAAGTTTAAACCCCATCTGTTGACACAACGTCTCGTTCTCTCCATCAGGGAACAGAGGTTACAGTCGTAACCGAAACGTTTTCCCCCCTTTTCTCAATTGTTTCAATTTTTTGTGATTTTAAATTCTTTCACTTCACTAAAATATACATGTATACATTACATGTATACCTCTGGAAACAGAACACCACAGATGAACTGCACTTCATGCGTGAAGTTCAGTTGCATTGTTGTTTTATGGAGTACCGACAAAAAGATTGTCTTGTTGTTCTTCCTTGTCAAGGATTTTGGAGGAAAGTCTTCCCATTCAGTACAGCCTACAGGAAAATTATTTTGCTACAATTATTTTGTGGAAAGGGGATTTATAAAGTGTACTGTGGTAGAATTGAAAATTTTAGAGCACAAACACACATTAAAACACTGTAACGGCTTCAGCGCTAATGCCAGCCACGCCCCCTGCATCAGCGCCTACTCGCCGCTTCAGCCACTCCCTTTCCCCGGACTTCCGAAAATTTAAATCTCCCACAATGCACCGCACTTCCCGCTACCATGATTGTTTGAGCATCTGTACCTTGTTTTATCGCACCTGTTTTGCATCAAGGACACTATCTAAGTGTGCACGTTTGTTTGATTCATTGTTCAGTCTTGTTGTTGTTCCTTGTTAGTGTTTATCTGTTAGTTTATACTTACCTGTTGATTACTTTCCTGTTGGATATTACCTGCTGGATACTTACCTGCCGGATTACTTACCTGTTGGAATACTTACCTTTAACGAGGGGCTGGAACCTCCTCAAGCTTAGAAGCACAACCAGAAACTCCAGGCAGTTGATATGCCACTGCAGGCAGGGACCCGTCCATTGCCCCGACACTGCATGCCCTTTGCACACGGCACCCCAAACATGCAGAGAGGCATCTGTCGTTACAATGACATGCCTCGAAACCTGTCCGAGCAGGATCCTGGCAAATAGTGCAAAACAATATGCAAACAATGGCGAGGAACCCAAAACTCCAGTGGAAAAAAACCTCTGGAGAACCCAGACCCAACCAGGGGAACCACTTGCCTTTGGTAAACACTGCAGCATCTAGTGTCGTTGTTCATCTAGTTGTACGATTATCATTAATATTCCTGTAGCTAGTTGCAGTTTTGTAGTGAGGACTTCGGTTCGCCAGTTCCCTCTTTCAGCTCTACCATTTGGTCTGGGTATACAGACTGCATCCTGCTCGCTATGGTAAACTCGGAACATAGAGAAAAGACAACTGAGAGCAAAATACTGTGCAACACTCTTTAGTGCAGTGTTCATGGTTCTGGTTGATCTAACTAATGCAGCCTAAATCCCTTAGAGGATTTGTATTATAAAAGTGGTGCGTGTGCAAGGTTTGAAAGATGTGTCTTTAATCTAGATTTAAGCTTACAGAGTGTGTCTGGCTCAGTACTAGGAAGACTGTTCCAAAGTTCAGGAGCTAGATAGGAAAACGATCTACCGCCTGCACTTGATTTCAAAATTCAACGTGATCGCGCCCCCTTAAGGGGCAAAACACTCAGCAAAATTGCTGCTTACAATATCAGGAAATGCAATTCGAGCAACATTTCAGTGTCCAGGAAAACCTGATTCATCGTCGAGTCCAGCTGCTTGTAATTTCAGCAAATAAGTGTGTGTTTTAGTCCTGGTTTCTTTGTTTCTTCTATTCTCCTCAGCCATTTGCTCAGTGTTTTGACACTCAAGGGCGCGTTTCCCGGATTGTCATGGCATGTTCACATGGGAAAGTGACGTCAATGCATACCCTCTATAGGTCTTTATAAATGGTTGCTAAGCTAATCTGTTTGGTTGCTATGGGCGTGACTTGGCGGATACCAGTTGATGATGCTCTGAGCCACAAGAGAAATGAACCAACCACTATGTCTCTATGATTATCTGATGCAGAGATATAGGTCTTGTTAGAGGGTTGCTAAATTAATCTGTTTTGTTGCTATGGGCATGGCTTCATAGCTTAATAAAAGTCATGGGATACTGATTGGAGCTAATTGAGCCCCCTTGTCTCTATGACACTGGCTGAATCCGAAATCGCATACTCACTGAGTAGGTACTTTATTTCAGTAAGTACTTACTTAACTATGGCTAAATGTGTATGTACTATTTTGCCTGAGCGAATGTAGTATGACTGCATTCCAGAAGTCATCCGCCATATTGACGTGATCATGTGACATAATTCTATTTTTCCTTTTTAATGGCGGGTGGCAACTTACATTTGAGGTGCATATCAACCACCTCCTGTACTGAAGTGTGGGCCAGAGATTTGCCATGTGATGTAATAACAAGTGCAACATCTTAAAATTTTGAGAGACAGGTTGCATTAACACCTTATTGCATCAGTAACGCTATAACCTTATATATTTTTAAAAGAAAATTATATAGGCTATTGTTGTAAAACAGCAGTGTTGTGTTTTATCAGTTAAATTTCGATAATAACAAGCCCATTCACACTTCCCATTGTAAAGAATGATTATGCCAATGGAATGTTGAAAAATACTATTGACTGTAAACTGCTGCTAATTATTATTTGTCTGTATTCTGCCTATTGATAGATGTCTCTCATGTATACACACATGTTGCACCTATGCATTCTATTCTATTATTAAAAATCTTTTCTGTGAGTTTTATGTGCTAAGTATGTTTTAAAATGTACGTTCTCCAAATGCAAATAAGTTCACACAATGCTCCCAACTGCGGTCTCCTGTGTTCTTTTTTTAGTAAAGAAAAGAACACAGGAGACCAAAAAATGAACATGTAAAAATTGTGTGGCTATGGAAAAGTAATTCCATAAAACCACACAATTTTTACATGTTTCATTTTTCGTTTGGATAAATAAAGAATTTAATTTTAATGATGAAACGTTTTAAGACTTTTTTTAATTTATGGAAAGTGATGCAGGCGATAATTAGAAAGCTGAATTGTGACAAATTTGTGTCTGTTAAAACCACCTGATTAAAATGATCCCCTTTATATGTATAATCTGTTTTATTTGCAGTTTAAAAAAAACATTAAAGCAATGTTTTATATAATATTATAAAGGGCAAATATACATATAAAACACAAACGTAAATAAACTGCTGAAAATAACTATGCACAATATAAAACGAGGTCAGTTTGACAACAAAACAAGGTCAATTTTAATGTAACATTAGCTTTACAATAATAAGCAACATGTTTACTTGTACATGAAAGTCAGCTGCGACTGTTTTGCGGGTTGTACACGGTATTCTGTCCCGACTCCCATGGGCTTATGGGATAGATAAGTATCCCAACTATTCATCGCTGAGTGCTTCAGAATCTAAGCGTAACCTGTAGATCTGGGAATTTCTCACCTACTCTTTTATAAATACTGAGGATTTGGACATACTGCTCTGTGCTAAGTTGCTGTAAATGGTTGCTATGGGTGTGGCTTTATAGCTTCATGATGATCGTGAGAGACTGATTGGTTTCCTGAGTAAAATTAGCCCACCCCACCTTAGCCTTTTATTATTCCCTTATATGGGCATATTTCCTTCCCCATTATAAGTCTTGGGTTGCTCTTATGCCCCAGGGGTACAACTTACACTCCATTGTGAGGTATATTTTTACAAAGCCTGCCAGCCTCTTCAAATGTGGTAACCCGCATGTTTCTTAGTAATAATGCTTTGCTTCGCAAACAGCACTAATAAATATAAGCACACAGAATAGTAATAGTGATGCTTTGGTTTGCAAGCACCACTAATAATAATCTACAGACACTTTTATTCTCTCTTTATGATGATAAGTACATATACTTTCTGATTTTATCATTTGTTTCATGCAATGTACTTGTCAGGAGGATCATTTAATATTAATCAAACATCTAAAAAATATTCCAAGAAGCCAGACTGAGAGCTTCATTTTATTAGAGCTTCATTTTATTTCCTTAATTACTTCTCTTTTTTCTTGGTATTGTATACTGTAGCTAGAGAAAAGAACAAACACTGTCGATTCAATGGAGAACTCAGAGCTAAATTAAATATCTTTACTAACAGCAGTAAAGAACAACATATGTACAAGGCACATATTCTGATTCATAGTGTATGTGGAAAAGTTACAATTAGCCAAAGTACGATGTACGAATGTGCACTAAATGCAAAAATAAAGGCTACAATAATCATCAATTTTTATTGATGACCTATTTTAAATGTCTGTTCATATAGTATACACTATATGGCTGCTGTGAAGTAACAATGTGGTGCACACTGAAGGTGTGTGGGTGTTTAACTGTCTTCATACTGTAGCTTCATGTGTGTGTGTGTGTGTGTGTGAGCATGTGAGGAGAGGAGGGGATGCAGCTACCATGGCAACGGGTGCTGTGTATGGAAGATAGCAGCCAGTCTCAGGCAGCCAGCAAAAATCTATCCTTCCTCTCATTTCAACTACACTTTTCTAGAAACCGGCTGTTTCTTCTGACCAGATATCTGAACACCTTTGTGTTGCAAAACACTTATCATTTGAAGCAAACACATTCAGGATGGCGACCATCACCTGCACACGTTTTACAGAAGAATATCAGCTGTTTGAAGAGCTAGGAAAGTAAGTTGTAACATTTTTCTAAAGCAGTGGTAAGGCATGAGTTCTGTTATGAAATGTGTTTTGTCACTTATTTTCAACAAATGCCTTATTCCCTATGTCATTAGATTAAAATATTTTCATATTAGTGTTTATGTTTACACATCTTCTTTTTTTTAAAAATAACATCAAAATATCAGGATGTTTTGGAATGTAAGGAATAGACAAGCAAGTGTTTACTAACTTTGTTAAAATGCATGTGACAGCTTAAGTTTACTGCAGGATCTAAAGAGGGGTTAATGGGAACTAAACATCAGTACAGATCTGAATTGACATGATGACCTTATGCTTAGACATTAACTGGTAGCTGGTAACAAACTGATTAACTGGTAGCTGGTTATCTTTGAGGGATCTACTGCCATGTTTAAACATGGAATAAAATAATATTGCAGTGCTGAACACAAAATGAATCCCTCATTTACAGTTATGTTTTTGCACCACAAGATAATACAAAATAAAATTATCCAGATAACGTCTCATAAATGTTGGAGAGTATAATTGTCAAGATGATATGTATATATGTAAAATGTAAACCAACCAGTAACCAATAAAGTGCTAGTCACAATGTTACAAAATATCTAGGCAGATTTTTAAAAAAAAAGGTTAATGTTTGTCTTTCCATCCACCAACTTTATACCACAATTTGTTTTTCTGAAGGAGTGCACTGTGTACTTGTTTGCTTGATTTGAGAGCATGTGACACTTTTACAGAGATGGGTCTCTAAACTCAATCTGGCCTTGTGCCCACTGCTGTACTCCCACACACACCCTTATACTGCACACATACACACACTACTTTTTCTGTTTGTGGGCAGCCAAACTGCTTATATAATTGCATTTGTGGGTGGCAATTCAATATCGGCACTGAGAAATTGCATAATTCAATATATTAAACCTGGTTCTTTTCCTAGATGGTTAAATTTGCAATACCATATAGTACTTTTATGTTTAACATATAGTTCTTAATTCCTTATTTTTTCTGATTTTTTTCTGGTTATTAGGGGAGCCTTTTCTGTGGTGCGAAGATGTGTGAAAGTTCTTTCAGGGCAAGAGTATGCTGCCAAGATCATCAATACAAAGAAGCTGTCAACTAGGGGTAGGTGGATGTCTTAGTACAGTTCAAATGCAATAAAGCTTTTTGACCTAAGATTTACATGAACATGAAAAGACTCAAAACCCTATCTACATTTATGTAACAGAGGCCATCTAGTGTGAGCGCTGTGCAGGTAAACCTCACTCCACGACCTCAAGAGGTGCTCTAGAGACAGTTAGGGGCTCTGACCATTAGCCTCCTTAGTTAAGCGCCCGTCTGCCATCTCAGACCAATTGCTGATTTGAGTCCCGCTCAGAGCAGGTGCGGGTAAGATTGGTTAAATATACAGCCACAAAAAAAAATAAAAGATCACTCCAGATTTAACGTTAATCAACATTTCTAGATACAGTCTTTCAAGAATGTCTGATGAATTCCAACAAAAACAAAGTAATTCAACAGTAATGTGGAAGACTGAGAGAACGACTAGACACATGAACTGTTTGAACTCTTCATATTGTAGCGAATTTAGGGGTTTATAAGATAATTCAAATGATGATCACTCGTCAAATCTCCACCAGACCATAATGGTCAAATACAAGAAACGAGTTATTTAAAACATCTGTTTCATTCAAGGAATCAGTTTAGCTCAATATTATACAATATTGTATAATATTGTAATAATGTATAATAATCGGTGGGCAGTCGTGGCCCAGTGGTTAGAGAGTTGGACTCATGACCAGAAGGTTGCTGGTTCGATTCTCAGGGCTGGCGGGTAACGACTGAGGTGCCCCTGAGCAAGACACCGAACCCCCACTTGCTTACTATACAAAATGTACAAATGTATAGTACAATGTAATGTAAGTCACTTTGGATAAAAGCATCTGCCAAATGCATAAATGTAAATGTAAATAATCGTAATTAAATATACATACTTTAATTTTCTGAATAAAGCATTTATGATAACATCTCCTGTATGCATTCGTTCATCAAATGCATCAGAAAATATTAATCACTTTGTGTTATCTCATGGCCATTGAGTAACGTGTCTTTACCAGGAATTTAAAGCTTAGGTAGCACAGATCGAAACACAGTTTAAGGGACCCCAATTTTCTAAACAAGCAAGCAACAAACCACTAGTGAAAATATGGTATTTATTAAACTAACTACATGACTTAAAAATTACGATCGCATAATCCCGAACAATACATACATGAACGAGAGAGAGAGAGAGAGAGAGAGAGAGAGAGACCTAAGGGCATGGCAACCTAACAGAACAAACATTTCTAAACATCGGTAAACATCACGTTTCAATGAATGGAAACGGCCTCGGCTTAAAGGCGCAGTTTTGGATATTTAGCGGCCACTAGCGTTTCAGTATAGATTTGCAACGAATCTCTCAGTCATTTGCTCATCCCTCCCTTTCGAAGTACGACGGTGGCCGCAACAGTAAAAAAAGATGTAGCGGCTGTACACTGTCATGTTACTTCACATGAAATGACAATGCAGTTACATAATTTCTACACTTATAAGGAAAATGTTCGTCTCTAGTAGGTTATATGCCCATTTGTATCAAATGCTAACGTTACCACACAACTGGTTTCACTTTCACAAAAGTTAAATTATCTTACCAGCCCAGCAGAAAACAGGCAACTTCGGCATCACGTTGAAAACATTTGTCCTTCATCTGGTAATAGCTACACCGATGTTTATCCTGGATTTCTGCCGTCGTTTGTCTCTTAATTTGTCAGGCAGCATTGCGTTTGCGCTTCGCTGACGGAGATTCACAATACTTGTGCACAATACGTATGGTCCTCCATTGTATCAAAACATCTAAAAACAAAACGATATGCTTCAGCTAGATGACAATGACGACTACTCCTCCTTCTCTTCGTATTACGACTAACTTACTTCTTCGTGCATAGTGTTAGCTGCCCACTGCCCCGGTGTATGTGTGTTCACTATTCACTGGTTGGGTTAAATGCAGAGGTCACATTTCGGGTATGGGTCACCATATCTGACAAAAAATAGGTCACTTTTACTAAGTATCAGTCCAGATTATTATACAAAGAGTATGAAACATTTCATGGTCATGCAACATACATAAACAAAGACTAAATAGATGAAAATTCTTATACCACATATGCCAAGTCTGAGATTAACATTAAGTTAATTGCCTTTCATTCAGATGTATGAAGGCAACTAGCAGGACCAGAAATGAATGCGGTCATTCTTACTGGTTACAGGTAATTTAATATTACTATATATTAAATGTAGTTTAAAAAATACTTTATAATACTATATAAAACATGTTTATCAGACAAGGACTGTTTATGGAGTACATTAGAGAGTCTTTGTTAGAATCTTTCACTAATGTTCTTCTGGGTCAACCATAGGTCTAATGTCACTAATGTTAGAGACACCTTTCACGCCTCATCTGCTCGCTTTGAAGCTCGGGAGGAGTCGTAAACTGTGCAGGAGGTTATCAACACTTTATGAAGAACCAACATAGCTCCGGACTCATCGGGGACGATGGAGCTCTGGTCTTTTGATGTTGGCCTCAGGAGGCCTTCACCGAAAGGCAGTGGGGGTTTATGGCTCTTCATTTAATGAATCAAATAAAAGGATCCAACCATTTGGCTATGCCAACCTCTACAATATTTAGGCTTATTAATGATTTTTAGTTTAAACTGTCAGGATACATTTTATTTACATTACACTATCTAGGCATTTAAGCAAATAATATAACCCATTTATTTATTATATAATATAAAACACAGGATACATTACAGTCAGAAATAAAATAAATACAAAGATTCCAAGTGTGATAAGATCAAATGATCGATTTATATGAGGAACAGAAGCTGGTTTATGTTTGAATATGTTTGAGTTTTTGAAAGATTTAATTAATGGATTTCATTGAAAAAGTCTGAGATTTTTTATCATAACAGGTGATTCTGGCTTTTGGATTTTGACATTTTATAAAATTTTCACATGAAGCATCTCGTTAACACAACATATTATGTGAACATGCACAAACCATGCACTTTTTACAATCATAGCGTATACAATTTTCTTGTCATTCGTGGCAATCTTGGTAGAAATATCAACCAAAATAATTTTTATATTATAATAGATTCCAGAGTTATTTTCAGACAAGAAAGATGGAAATCGCATTGATCAGGTGTATGTCACACTTGTTAATATCCGTACACACTAAAGGCTGAAGGATAGCTCCCTTTTTACGTATACATAGTACGCGCAATTCACGCATGCACATTCCATTTATTGCAGTGATTAGTTTAACCACCAGATGGCAACCGCGATTCAAGGTAGTATCATTGTTGTTCTGTTGTTTCATCGCCACCCTTGAACTTGCACTGAATCGCATTGTGTTGTATTAAATCAAATAAATTATGGAGTTATAGAAATGCTCATAGCAATAACCAATCAAAGGTTACATATTCATTTGGTAAAAAATAACATGCATTATGCACTTTAAAAGCAAAGCCTTTTAAAGTGGCATGAAAGACCTGATTAATGTAGTTATGTTGAAAAAGTAATCACGCAGTTCATAGACATGTACTTACAGTATCTCACAAAAGTGAGTACACCCCTCACATTTCAGCAACAATTTTATTATATCTTCTTATAAGGGACAATTCAACTTGAATATATTTTAGAGTAGGCAATGTGCTGCTTGTATAGCAGTATAGATTTACTGTCCTCTGAAAATAACTTAACATACAGCCATTATTGTCAAAATAGCTGGCAACAAAAGTTAGTGCACCACAAGTGATAACAGCTTTATGTTGTTTAACCATGCAAAATCACTTGTCCTATTCATCATACTCATGTTTTTTACTGCTTGATAGGACCTTAAAAATGTGTGTATCTTGTATTAGAGCAATTAAAATGTGCTTTATTAAGTACATTTATCTCAAACTGACCACTAGATGTTCAACATGGCACCTCATGGCAAAGAACTCTCTGAGGATTTGAGAATTATAATTGTTGCTCTTCACAAAGATGGCCTATGCTATAAGAAGATTGGCAATCACCCTGCAACTCAGTTACAGTACAATGTGGCAATGTCACGATCCTGCCTCTCCCTGTCTTGTTTTTATAGCCTTGTGGCCGGATCGTGACAGACCCATGTGTTTTGTGTGGAAGCACATGGCCATTGTTATTTCTGGGTTGCCATGTGCTCTCCTGTCTCGTCTCCTGACCCTGCCCCCTCGTTTCCTCATTGATTATTCTTGTCATTGTTTCATGCCCTTCACCTGTTGCCCCTTTATTTGCTCTCTATTTAATACACTTGTCTTTGCTGTCCTGTCCCAGTTCGTTCTATACTACTGTGTGTAAAAGTCAGTATGCTGCAGTTTGCGCGAGTAAATTACATACAAAGTCAATGCAAAGACACGAATAGACGCGAACTCGTGGCAGGCGATTCGAATAACCCCTGATGTGCACTGCACGAGTGTGTGGCGCGTTACGGCTCCAACGCGGCAACCGGAACTGATCGCGGTCATTCTAGTCAATGCTTGTGTTTACACCAGACGCGCCGCGGCACGTTTCAAAAGTGTCACAGAATCGGCTCTCCTTGCCACTTCGCTAAAGATAGGCGCCTAGTCTATTTTTGACAGACACCGCGTCCAAACCGCACAGCAAATACAAAATAAAAGTCAAAAAGTCATGTCAATTTCAAAATAAACACCATGTGCAAACTCCCGGTCGTATTTCACGGTCACATATATTTGGCAGGAGGCCAGAAATAGACATAAATAGTAACCATTTAGCTAACTTTCCCATGGTGGAACGCCAAAAATCAGCACAATGAGCAACCAAACAACATCTGACAGGCAAATCACGAGGTCTCGCGAATCCTACCACTGCTCTTCTGATATGCGTCTGGTGTGAGTTGGCACCGCATGGAGGACGTAACAAAACCTCTTCGCAGCCGTAACGTGAAAAAAAAACGTGTTCAAAAAGAACAGAGTGAGGGAGAGGTCAGAGAGGATCAGGATGAAGATGAAATGGTAGAGAGAGGAGCAGAGAACTCAGATGTGGCTGTTACTCACCATCAGTTCAGTAAGCCCAATCAACCAGATCCAAATCTAATTGCTAAACAGTCCTTGCCCAAATATGCTCTGAGTTTTCAAACTCAGTGGTACCAGAACTTTCCATGGCTCCATGTGAGTCCTGGTGTTGAGGGTGTATTGTGCTTTAACTGCTCCAAAGCCTTTAACTCTGAGACATCACCTCTTGCCAAGAATGCTGATTCAGCATTCATTTCATCTGGGTTTAAAAATTGGAAAAAAGCCCTTGAGCGATTTTCTGTGCATGAGAGATTTGATAGTCATAAGACAGCCATGACAACGCACATCTATGAAGATCGATCAGTACAGGTTCAGCTATCTAGTGTGTTCAGCTATCTCAAAATCATTGGTGCTGTGCAGATGTTGGCTAGGCAGGGCTTACCTTTTAGGGGCCATGAATGTGGTGAGGGAAATTTTGAACAGGTTCTGAAGTACAAATCAGAGGATGACCCCTCTCTAACCAAGTGGTTGACAGGTGGTAGAAAGGATGTATATACTTCAGCTATGGTTCAAAATGAAATCCTGACTTTGTTCAGCAGCGTGATCATACGCGAAATAGTTGAAAACATCAGATCACTTCCACACCTGAAGTACTCTGTGATGATGGATGGGACAAGAGATGTGTCTGGAAAAGAGCAAGAGGCAGTGTGTTTGAGATATCTTGACAAGGATTTAGTCCCTCGTGAAGAATATTATTGGTCTTCATGAGGTTTCTTTGACAACAGGAGAAAATCTAACAAAAGTAGTCATGGATGTTTTGCAGCGCCTAAACTTGCCTATCACTGGGTGAAATATGACGCAAATATGGCTGGCAAATACATTGGAGCACAGGCCATTGTAAGAAAAATACAACCTCTGGCTCCCTATGTTCATTGTGCTGCCCACTGTGTTAACCTAATTACACAGAGGTCCTGTACTGCCTCAATATTTATCCGGAATTCTCTGGATTGGGTCAATGAGTTGGGAGTGTTGTTTGGGCAGTCAGGGAAACTGAAGGACATATTTATTATATTTTAGTGTCCCTATTTAAAGCCCTCGTGTTCGCTGTCCTGTGTTGGTGCATTGCGTACGTCTTGTATGAGTCCCGTGTGTTTTGTCTCTTGCTTGCGTTTTTGCCTCGTCCTGCCAGTCGGTATTGCTCTCGTGTTTGTTTGTCTGTTTTGCCTCCTCGTGGGTGGGTTTTGCTTTACAGTTTTTCTAGTGTGTTTTGTTCTTGTTATATTAGTTCTGTTATCCCCATTGTGGGCTTTTGTTTTGTATTTTGTCAGTTATATGTAATTAAAGTCATTGTTCCCCCTTCACCACTGCCTGCATCTGGGTCTTCATCCCTCACTGACCATGACACCTGCTCTATAACTTCACCAACGTAAACTTCACTTCAGCTGCCGCGGCACAGCGTGGTGCCGCCTCAACTCAACAACTCAACACTGTCGGACTTTCAGACTAAACCATTAACCTTTTTTGGGGAGGTGGAATCACAATTATTTAGAAAAACATTTTTGCCAAATTGCATGTGAATAAATTTTCAATAAAATGGCATGCAGACAATTCATGTATTAAAATTATTTGCAAAAAAGGGGACTTATAGTATAGCTAACTCTTGGGCAGTTGGGGGCCCTATAATTGTCACCACCTTTCACCCCACTAGTAGCGGCCCTGTCTATGTGGATATTAAAATCTCAGACAATCAGTACTTCTACTATCAACATTAACCAATAGATCCAATAAGAAGTCAGCAAACTCTTTCAGGAAATCAGTGTAAGGCCCAGTGGGTCTATACACAGTAGCTAGTACGAGCGAATGCAGTGATGTTTTACATTTATTTTAAACAGTTACGTTCAGTGCAGACACTTTAAATGAGTTAAATTTATGCACTGTTCTCTGAATTGCAGTAAGAAAGTCTCTATAGATCGTTGCGACACCACCACCTTGACCAACCAGACGTGGCTTACGCATGTATTGCTGCTGGACAGAAACCTTGTATCTCCATATTTTGTTTTTTATTTTTGTCATAAATGCTATTGCTCACCCTTGATGTCTGTCAGTGTTCCTGAAAAGAAACAGTTTTGAAAATACAAGGTTTCTGTCCGACTGTAACAATATAAGTAAATGTTTGATCAACTGTTTGATGTGCATTTAAAATATTTCTGTGCTTTTGATTTTCTTTATCCAGAGTGTTAGAATCATTCGTCCTAATCATTCTAGATGAACTTCTGAAAGTGATTTTTTTAGTGATCCTGTATGAACAACAGGATGAGGAAGATGAGGTCATTCTTATGCTGTCTTCACACCGAACGCGAAGAATGCATCGCTCTTGAATAGGTCGTTATTGTCGCACGAGTGACGCAAAAGCATCGTGTGACAGGGAGTGTCTTAACGCGTCTGTATGTGTCAAACAGTATAGGTGTCAATGAGCTCTTCGCGCAAATTTCTCGCTCGAGTTGAAATGTTTGAACCTGCACGGAAGACTCGTTTGGCTCGAGTTTGCGTCTACTCGCTTCTTTGTAGCGGCACGCATTAAGTTCAAGGCACTGGTGCTTGCTTACAGAACAGCCACTAACACAGCACCCATCTACCTCAACTCTCTCTTACAGACCTACATCCCCTCCAGAAGTCTGCGGTCTGAAAACGAGCGACACCTCATTGTTCCTTCACAGAGAGGCATGAGATCCATCTCAAGGACATTTTCTTTCACCGTTCCCGGCTGGTGGAATGATCTTCCTGTTTCCATCAGGACGGCTGGATCAATTTAACAATTCAAAAAACAGCTGAAGACCCACCTCTTCCATGAGCACTTAACTGTCTCATAATATAAAAAAATATAAAAAATTCTACCTCTATTTTTCCTTTCCTAATGTTCTCTATATACTTGCTTATACTATCTTGACGTTGTATTTGAAACTTTGTATTACTAGCACTTCTCGTGAATATTGCTTACTTGGACGAATCGCTTGCTGTTTTCCTCAATTGTAAGTTGCTTTGGATAAAAGCGTCTGCCAAATGAATAAATGTAAATGTAAATATAATGTTCTTTGCATTGACGTTGCATTTAATTTACTCACGCAAAACGCTCAATTCGTGTTTGGTGTGAACTTACAGTTAGTCCTAATTCAGGAGCACAAGTGTGTGTAGTTGTCATTTTTGTGAGCCATGTAAGCACTGAGTTGGCAATTTCAGATGGCACTTTTTTATTTTATTTTATTTTATTTGGTCACCACAAGTTGTGCTACAGATAAACTATATACTTTAGTATTATCAGTTATCTGCAAAAGTTTACGTGTAAACAAAATAAATATGTTGTTTTAAATAAGCAAAACGATTACTTTAACAAAATGTTGTCTTTATCGTTTTGATTTACCACAGTTTGGGTCATTTGTTTAAACTTGATGTAGTAACACAAAACTTAAGGGAAACATTTTTATAAAAATGTTCATATTATTCATGAATCATATAAGTCATAGATTATGGAATAAGAAATGCTGAAATAAACAAAAGCAAAAAACACACAGGCGTGCATGAAAATACATCGAAAATACGGGTAATTTTAGACCCATGTTGTGCTTTAGAAGGGGTTTCAATAGCTTGCGCATCAAAGGGTTAATAAATACAAAAACTTTAAATTCTAGAGCTGATGTCAGCAGCAAGGTCGGTCGAATAGTGCAAAACAGTATGCACAAGGTGGCGAGGAACCCAAAACTGCAGTGGAGAAAACAAACCTTGGGAGAACCCAGACCCAACCAGGGGAAACAGTTCCCCTCAGATAAAAACTGCAGCATCTCTACAAGCTCAACAGTGCTTGCACAACTAGGCTAAAATAAAATAACAACATAATTTTGAAAATCGATCAATTATGACAAAAACACATGTATTTCCAGAGGAAGGAGGGAGATCTGTGATCTGTGTGCCATGGTACTGGTAGAGGTAGGAGTTTTTCCTTGGGGAGATGGCGAGGACTCTTAGACATGGCACAGGCGCTGCAACTTTGGACAAACCGTCTCACGTCCGCTGCCATACCGGACCACCAAAAGCATTCCTTTACAAGCGAGAGGGTTTCATTGGAGTTTATCTGGGATAACCGGTTAGGAAGATGCGGTGTCTTCTGGAAGAGTAAACATTCGTGAGAGGGCGTCTGCTCGTGAATTCTTGGAACCAGATTGATATGAAATCTGAAAGTTAAACCTGGAGAAAAACATGGGCCAGCGTGCTAGTCAGGGATTCAGTCTTTTAGCTTCTCAAAGACACTGTAGGTTCTTGTGATCTGTATAAATGATGAAATGATGTTGAGCGATGCCGCCACTCTTCTAGTGCATGCTTGATAGCCAAGAGCTCCAGGTTTTCGATGTCGTAGTTATGTTCCGCTGGGGTGAGCTTGTAAGTAAAAGGCGCATGGATTGAGTACTGCTGGATCACCCTGCCGCTGAGAGAGTACCGCTCCAACTTAATTTTGGCTTACCATGGAGGAGATTGGTGATTGGAAGGACAATGGTGCTGAAATCCCATATGAATCTTCTATAGAAGATGGCGAAGCCTAAGAAGTGTTGGAGTTCTTTGACTGTGATCAGATGATATAAGCAATTTTAGATGCCTCTGTGGGGTAGAATTGCGAGTGGTTCCGGAGATGTAATGAACAGAATGAATCCGTTGCAATCCTCTCCCGACCAGAGTAGGGAGCTGGTGTGACCATGGGACTGACGACTGCAGCCGGTGAAGAGTGAATGGTGGTGATGTGATGGACTGATGATGGCATGGACCCAAGATTTGAAGCCCTCTTGAGAGCATCCACAGTCTCCTGAAATGGATTCATGACGCTCATAGATTAAAATTTATTTCGTCCAGACGGATCCGGCATTTTGGGAGCCTTGGCGTTTCCATGTGTACAGACGATCCCTATATTTTCTGAAACAATGATGTCATCACCCCACATTTGTATACAGCGAGGCAAGGTTTTGCATGCTCCAAGCCTTGTTCTCTGTTTTTGGTGCATCTGTGTGGCCACATATTGGTTTGGCATGTATACTACATCGTTTTGATAGGAGAAATTTCTTGAGACGATGCAGTATTTGCAGAGAACGAGGGAAAAAAAGATTGGATAGGGAAAGCTTTGGCTTTGTGTGGATGTGGCCTTGGTCTGTTCTTCTGTAATAGAACCACTAAGACAAGCACATGGTGAGTGACTTTGAGAGGTTTATTGCAATTCACAGAAAGAACACAGGTAAGTAATGCATATATATACAGTGGCGAGAAAAAGTATGTGAACCTTTTGAAATTTCATGGTTTTCTGAATAAATTTGTCATAAAATGTGATCTAATCTCCATCTAAGTCAAGGGTATTGACAAACATAATGTGTCTAAAATAATAACACAAAATAATTCTAAAAATAGTGCTTGTGGAAAACGTTTGTGAACCCTTCAGTTAATGACCTCAAAAAAGCTAATAGGAGTCAGGTTTTAGCACACCTGGAGTCTCGATAAGATAATAAGTTTGAAGGTGAGGACTACAGCTACTTTGACTGATAAAAACCCCTCAAACTTTTGGAGTTTGCTCTGCACAAGAACACCACGCTTACAGTATGTGAGCCATGCCTCACCAAAAAGAGCTTTCAGAGGACCTACGATCAAGAATTGTTAATTTACAGCTTTACATAAAGCTGGAAAGGGTTACAAAGTTATTTCAAAGACTTTAGAAATTCACCTGTACGGTGTTCATATTAGGACATCGTCAGACCTCAGCGTCAGTACTCAGATATCAGATAAAACGGCATCACGCCTCAGACAAAAAGGCATCAATTCTCAGCAAAACAGTGTCAGGATTAAGCTTTCGCACAACAAGGCATCAGGCAAAATGGCCTCAAACACAAAATGTTTTGTTGACTGATGAAACTAAGATTGAACTATTTAGAAAAAACACACAGCACTACATCTGGCGTAGAAAGGGCACGGCATATCATCATGAAAACATCATCCCAACTGTAAAGTATGGTGGAGGAAACATTATGATTTGGGCCTGCTTTGCTGCATTAGGGCCTGGCCAGCTTGGAATCATCGAGGGGAAGATGAATTCCCAAGTATATCAGACAATTCTTTAGGATAATGTGAGATTGTCTGTACGTCAGCTGAAACTGTGAAGAAGGTGGGTGATGCAACAGGACAACGACCCAAAACACTGGAGCAAGTCCACAACAGAATGGCTTCATAAAAACAAAATCCGCCTTTTGGAGTGGCCAAGTCAGACCTCAACCCAATAGAGATGCTATGGATTGACTTGAAGAGGGCCATACACATGAGACGTCCAAAGAAAATGACAGAGCTAAAGCAGTTCTGCCAGGAAGAATGGGCTAAAATTCCTCCTCGATGTGCAGGCCTGATCCACAGCTACAGGAAGAGCCTGGTTGAGGTTATTGCTGCCAGGGGGGGTTAACCAGTTATTAATTCTAAGGGTACACTTACTTTTTCCACTGCCATTTTGAATGTTGAATGAGTGTGTTCAATGAAGATCAGAATTTGTTTGTGTTATTATTTTTAGACACATTATGTTTGTCAATACCTTTGACTTAAATGAAGATCAGATCACATTTTATGACAAATTTATTCAGAAAACTTGAGATTCCAAAACGTTTTTCTTGCCACTGTATATATAGAAATGGAGTAAAAGGAAGAGTCTGATACTGTCCATTGTATTGCAGAAGATTGTGGACGCTGGGCTGGATTACCAGAGAGGTAAGTATCAACTGGAGGTATACCCGGAAGACTTGGATCCATAAGGTAAGCGCTAGCATGAGCTCGCGTTATGGAATCCGTTCGCATACGAGACCAGATGGTGATTGACAGGAGGTGAAGGGCTTATATGCTGGGTGAGTGATGAGTGGCAGGTGAGAGTGATTAGTATTCTGGGATGGTGCATGTGGTGCTTGGCGTATCCATGACAATAACAGAAGAATGTTATAGGCAGGAATAATAATGATAATCTTACACCTATTATCTATTATCTACCTTTTCATTTTATTATAATTTAGCAAAGTTGTGAAAGCACTGTCAAGATTGCACCGGCTCTCTTTACCCAGCATTTTCCTCGCTAATGTACGGTCATTGGTGAACAAAATGGATGAGATTCGACTCCGCATCATCCACAGCAAAAGACTTTTAAACTGCAATGTCATGATTTTCACTGAAACATGGCTAAACAGCGGCATACCAGACAATGCTATTGAATTAGCAGGACTCCACACACTTCGGGCAGATAAGACGGCAGATGAATCCGGTAAGAGCAGAGGCGGAGGACTGTGCATTTACGTTAACAAAGCTTGGTGCACGAACTCTGTTACTGTTGGGAGACACTGCTCAGCTAACCTAGAGTTTCTCATGGTTAAATGTAGACCATTCTATCTGCCACGGGAGTTCACTTCCACCATTATAACGGCAGCTTACATTCCTCCGGATGCTGATGCCAAGCTTGCTATAAAAGAACTTCATGCGGCCATCAGTAAACAACAGACTGCTCACCCGGAGGCTGCATTTATTGTTGCGGGAGATTTTAATTATTCAAACTTAAAGTCAGTTCTCCCCAAATTTCACCAGCATGTTTCCTGTCACACCTTTCTTTGTTCCTCACCCCCAAGTATTCACCCCTCATCAATCGTGTGAAGCCATCAGTGAGGACCATCAAAGTGTGGCCTGCGGGGGCAGACTCCACACTCCAGGACAGGTTCCAACTCACAGACTGGAGTATGTTTGCTTCTCAGGCTACCTGTGGCTTTTATACGGACATAGACAGCTACACCTCCTCTGTACTGGATTACATTAACATCACCATAGACAGTGTTACAACCTAGAAGCAGATCACTACATACCCAAATCGGAAGCCATGGATGAACAAGAAAATGCGCCTCCTGTTGAAGTCACGCAATACTGCTTTCAGCTCAGTTGATGCACAGGCCTACAGCACTTCCAGGGCAAATCTGAAGAGGGGCATCAAAAAGGCCAAGCACTGCTACAAACTAAAGCTAGAGGAGCACTTTTCCAACTCTGATCCTCGAAGCATGTGGCAAGGCATCCAGGCTATCAGCGACTACAAACCCAGCCACTCCACCCCCCTAGCAACAGATGCTGTCTTCCTAAACGAGCTTAATGACTTTTATGCTCGCTTCGAGAGAGACAATAAGGAAACTGCCACCAAGCTCACACCCTTAGATGACCACCCGACCATCACACTCACCTCCTCAGATGTCTAGACAGCACTGAGCCGGATCAACGCACAAAAGGCTGCTGGACCAGATGGCATCCCCGGTCGTGTACTTAGGGCATGTGCAGAGCAACTCACTGGGGTCTTTACGGATATGTTCAACCTTTCCCTCGCCCAAGCAGCTGTGCCAGCATGCTTTAAATCCACCTCCATTGTGCCAGTGCCGAAACACTCTAGCCCAACGTGCCTGAATGACTACCGCCCTGTAGCACTCACACCTATTGTTATGAAGTGCTTTGAGCGGCTGGTCCTGGCTCACCTAAAGGACTCCATTCCGTCCACACTGGACCCATACCAGTTTGCCTACTGCAGCAATAGGAGCACAGAAGATGCCGTCTCCATAGCACTGCACTCTGTGCTCTCACACTTGGACAATAAAAACACTTATGCACGAATGCTGTTTGTTGACTTCAGCTCTGCATTCAATACTGTCATCCCTTCCAAGTTAATCACCAAACTTGGGAACCTGGGCATTAACACCTCCATTTGCAACTGGATTATGGACTTTCTGACAAACAGACCTCAGCTTGTTAGGTCAGGCCACATCTGCTCCACCACCATCACACTTAACACTGGCGTACCACAGGGCTGTGTTCTGAGCCCCTTTCTCTACTCTCTCTTCACACTCGACTGCAGGCCTGTGAATGGATCTAATGCCATCATTAAGTTTGCAGACGATACTACAGTGATTGGTCTTATCAGCAACAACGATGAGACTGCGTACAGGGAGGAGGTCCGGCACCTGGCCACATGGTGCTCAGACAACAACCTGCTCCTTAACACCTCCAAGACAAAGGAGCTCATCGTGGACTTCAGGAAGGAGAGAGGAGGCACACATGACCCCATCCACATTAACGGGATGGCTGTTGAGCGTGTCTCCAGCTTCAAGTTTCTGGGGACCCATATTTCGGAGGACCTGTCCTGGACCACCAACACCTCTAGCCTGGTCAAGGCGGCTCACCAGCGCTTCTTCTTCTTGAGGACCCTGAAGAAGAACCAACTGTCTTCAGATATACTGGTGAACTTCTACTGCTGCGTAGTAGAGAGCATCCTAACCAACTGTGTCACAGCCTGGTATGGGAGCTGCTCTGTTGCAGAGCGCAAGGCAGTGCAGCGGGTGGTGAAAACCGCCCAACGCATCACAGGGACTCCACTTCCATCCATGAAGTTCATCCAGAGGAAACGCTGTCTGCGTCGAGCTCGCAGCATTCTTCAGGACTCCTCTCACCCCGCCCACAGACTGTTTTCTCTCCTGCTCTCCGGCAGGCGCCTCAGATGCCTCCGGACAAGGACTAGCAGACTGAAAAACAGCTTTTTTTCCCAGAGCTGTTTGCCTATTGAACTCTACCCCCCACTGATTCCACAACCCCCTCATATACCTCTAACGTAATGCTGCTATATTGTTTTGTTATTGCACTACAAGCCTGTCAAGCACACGACTGGACTGTCTACACATGTACTACATGTTTACTTGCTCTACCGGACTATTTATACTATACTGCATCATTTGCACTACTGGACTATTATACATATACAGCATCATTTGCACTCCAGTACTATGTACTGAATACTGCAATAACTCATCTACTGCACTGTTTACTTTAACTTAATAGCTGCTGTCCATCATTTATGCACACTTTATACTCATTTGCACTACTGTTCTGCATAGTCTAATTTATATTGTACATATCCATCAGTAAATTTCTGTTTTTAGTAAATAACCATCTGTATATAATGTTCATAGTACATTCCCACTTGTAAATTCTTCATAATTTTTGCTTTATTCTGTATTTATGCACAACTGTATATCCTATACTTGCTTATTGCACTTCTGGTTAGACCTAAACTACATTTCGTTGCCTTGTACTTGTACATGTGTAATGACAATAAAGTTGAATCTAATCTAAAATGGTGGAATATTGATTCAGGCACGGACTGGCGAATGATCTGGCAGCACTTGGAGCATGCACGCACAGCCTTCCTGTCACGTTTTCAAATGTTTTTGCTAACTTTATGACGAATTCTGTTGTCTGTTGACCGCTAGCCTCGGAACAACACTATGGAAAAAAGAAAAAGCTTTATACAAAATAACAGGAAGATGGCCTCTGATTTCAATATCTTTTTTCAGATCACCAGAAGCTGGACAGGGAGGCTAGGATCTGCAGACTGCTGAAACACCCAAATATTGGTAAGTGTATAGCATGAAAACACTTTTTTTAATGCTTTTATGCAAAGCGACTTACAAGTAGGAGAGCATGCTAAACAGTACCAATAGTTTACAAGAACATGTTGTTCAAGGAACAACATCTAATGTTAAGGATAACTTTTTTTACATTTATTTTGGCTATTGTATACAGGCCACCAGGGCATCACACAGACTTTATCAAAGAGTTTTTATCAGAACTAGTGATGGCCGCAGATGGAGTCCTTGTCGTTGGGGACTTTAACATCCAAATAGATAACAATACAGATGTCTTAGGAACGGCTTTCAAAAACACTCTTAATTACATAGGCTGTTACGTCTCCCTAATTAATTGGCATCTAGGAGTATTTGGGGAGGTAACACCAAAACATTTAATATGTAAATTATATTTTAGGCGGAATGCATTTCTTAAACTTGAAGTGTGTGCGATTCAGAACCAACAGAGGCAAACTGGGTTTGTACTTGGCCTTTAGTAAGAATATATTTTTGCAAAGCTCAAGATGACAACAATATTCTGAACCAAAAAAAAACATTAACCATCACCAAACATCTTGTTTACAAATTATATAAACAAACACAATAAATAAACGACCAACATGAGGGACAAGAGCGGTGCTAAAGGAAAGAAAATAATACAACAAAACACCATAGCTAGCAGCCCTCCCCTATAAAATAAAATAACATCTTCAGCGTAGAACGCCACTAACTGTACTCGCTAACAAACATAAAATACAATTATTTGCACTCGCTCCCTTACCTAGTGTGTTTAGACACTTTTATGCTGCGTATGGTAAGATGTAAGTCACGTGACATGAACTCAAATTAAGAAAATAACCACAGGACTCAGAAACAGCAACAGGAAATAAACACAAATGCATGAGCAAACGAACGCACTACACAAAGGCTTCCCCCCTCTCCTCCGGAAGCGCGTCACATCCGGGTCTTTATACACGCCCGCTCGTATGTGATTGGTCCTCACATCACCGCTCACACTTGATGACTGACAGACACATCATCCAATCACAGATCCTATAATTTACGAGTGGGAGAGAAAAAGAGAAAACAACACACACAAAAAAAACCAATCCTTCCTACAACACGGAACGTAACACCATCTTCCTTAAAATCAAACATCTATACATGTTTGAAACAACTCAACAGGGAAAACCCTTGTTCTAAACTCGCGACAGAGCATCTGCCACAACATGTTCCGTCCCTATCCTCCTGTAGGAGTACAGCACCAGCTCCCAAGTTACTCGCATCCACCTCCAATTTGAATGGCAATGAGAAATTTGGAGCAGCCAAAACAGGCTTGTTACACAACAACACTTTAATGTTGTCAAATGCCATTTGACATTCAGATGTCCAAACAAATGTGACAGAAGGACTAAGCAAATTAGTCAACCTCTGAAAAGTGGCTGCAGCGTTACGCAAACCAAATTTTTTGTATTGCAAAAACAATCTGGTGTTACAAAAGCCGAAATTTCAGATGCCCTAGGTGTTAATGGAACCTGCCAATAGCCCTTAAGCAAATCTAACTTAGTCACAAATCTGGCCGAACCAACACTGTCAACGCAATCCTCCATTCTCGGCATTGGAAAACAATCAGGTACCGTTACCACGTTGACACGTCTATAGTCGGTACAAAAGCGTGCAGTACCATCTGACTTCTGTACCAAAAGACATGGCGAACTCCATGCACTAATACATGCCAAACCCTTCTCCAACAAATACTGAACTTCATTCCTCATTAAAGCCCTTTTATTAGAGTTAACTCTATACGGATGCTGTCTAATTGGCCGAGCATCACCCACATTGATGTCATGCTGCAAAACATTTGTAAGTGTGGGAACATCACCCAATATAGATGTAAAAGACCGTAAAATAGTGGTGGGTCACTTTAAATTATAATTGGGTTTTTTACGTTAACGTGCGCACGCTTACGTGAGATGCACGCACTGTAGATACGTGATCAGAGCAAGGAGCATTGTGTGCTGGTTCACGTGGGACTGAAACAAATACAGACAACTGTGTTTCGATTTATTCATATTTAGTACCCCTTTGGCAAGCGGAGCGAGGTATGTGTCAATGTTGTTCTTTGTTTAATTTGTTTATTTCAAGTGAACATAACATTTCTCTGTCACGTGTTATTCACGGAGATTTGCGTGTAAATGTCTTTTTTTTCTTTAATCATTTTATGCACTTTGAGTCATTGTAATTGTGTAATTATTTTAATAGTGTGTAATTGTGTGTGTATATTTGTTGTAATTATACATTTATTAATTTTCTTTGTATAGTTTCACAGTGCCACATGGTGCTATGCAGCGCTAAACGGTAAACGCTGTAGCAACGGTTAAGCAATGGTCGAGGCGCTCATGGCAAGTGAAATAAAGAGTTTATGCACCCATCGGAACTCTCTGTGTCCTGTTTGTGGAAGCCAAGGGGCCGCTACAATAGAAGAGAAATTGCTAAGAAGTTCAACAACATCTGCCCTCTGATCAGGGTCGAGATGTGATAAGAAACTTGACAAATTGGCTAACGTTTCAGAATTAGACAATCTGGCCACAAAAAATGGAGAATCAGACTTCATTGCATCTTCTGCCTTAACTTGCTGTTCTGCACTTAGACCTATGTCACACACAACCACAACTGGATGGACAGCCTCACTTTCCTCTTGGAAAAGTAATGCCTCATCACCTCGCGTATGATAAGCCTTTAACATGTTGATATGGCATAACCGTTTTTGCCGTTTCCTGTCTGGTGTACTCAATACATAATCTGTTTTGCCCCTCCTCTCCAGGATTTTGTAAGGACCTGAAAAACATGCTGATATTGCTGATCCAGGAACGGGAAGTAAAATCAGCACTTGGTCACCCACTGCAAATGATCTATTAACAGCAGATTTATCATACCACATTTTCATCTTACCCTGGGCTTTAAACATTCTGCAATAACATGTCCTTTCCTACGACAATAAAAGCACTCCCGCATTTCCTTAAGTTTTTCAACACTAAATTTAGGCTGCTGAACTCTTACCAGTGACTTCACATAACTTTTCTCAACACTTACTGGTTGAAAAACATTCCTGTGTGTTAGCACAAATTCGTCTGCTAACACTGCTGCCTGAGACACTGTTGCCACCTTTTGCTCATTTAGATACAAAACCATTCTTTCTGGAAGACATCGTTTAAAGTCCTCAAGTTCCTTAAGCGATGTAAAATCCTCTGCTTTAATGGAAGCACACCATCTGTCAAAAAGAATTCCTTTCTCTCTGGCAAATTCAACATAGGTTTGACTGACATCTTTCCTACGAGAACGAAATCGCTGCCTATAGGCTTCAGGAACTAATTCGTAAGCTTTAAGTACAGATAGCTTAACCACATCATACTTAAGACTATCTTCCAAAGATAGGGTTGAATAAACCTCCAAGGCTTTGCCAGTTAATTTGCACTGTAATAACATTGACCATACATCTTTTGGCCAGTTCAAGGAAGTCGCAATCTTTTCAAATGCATTAAAATAACTGTCCACTTCCGATTCACAAAAATTTGGTACTAAAGCAATATGCTTCCCCACCTCAAAGGTGGCTGAATTCGAATTAGTAGAATTGCCACTTACCAATGAGAAGTTGTGTTGGACAGAGGAACCCACCACAGCCTTTGCCGCATCGATCTCCAACTGTCTAAGCTTAACTTCCTTATCAGCTTCGATCTTCAGCTTGCTGACCTGTAGACGCAGATCAAACTCTGACTGGCGGACCTGTGCTCTCTCTTGAGCTTCCACACGGAGCCGTGTGATACGCACTTTTAGTTGTGCCTCTCCCACTGACTTGGGAGTGCTTAGTGAAAAAGGCTCAAAAGGTGAAAGAGTTGCCCCAACTTTAGCCTCCGCCTCAGCCGCGGCCAACTCACCTACCTCTATATCCGTTTCCACCACCACCTGCTCCTCATCCATTGGCACCACCCTTCTGTCTAAGCTTAAAATTCCAGTTTCACTTAAGTGGTCAATCAACTGCGCCTTAAATTTATCTTTTAAATAGTGCTTTGAAATCGTGATTTGGAAGTGGTCAGCTATCCTCAACAACTCATCCTTCTTGCATTTATCTATTATCTCTAATGAGGGATTATCTATCAAATTCTGCAAGTTAAACGCCATCACACCTTATCACAAAATGCCCAACAACCGAATCTGCTCATCATAAATCTCACACTAACTCTGTCTGCAATAACACAACACACGTCCCACTTTTCAGCAAAAGATAGCATCCGCTTTTGGAACGAGCCCCCAATTATGTTACATCTCCCTAATTAAGTGGCATCTAGGAATATTTGGGGAGGTAACACCAAAACATTTAATATCTAAATTATATTTTAGGCAGAATGCATTTCTTAAACTTGAAGTGTGTGCGATTAAGAACCAACAGAGGCAAACTGGGTTTGTACTTGGCCTTTAGTAAGAATATATTTTTGCAAAGCTCAAGATGACACCAATATTCTGAACCCAAAAAAACCATTAACCATCACCAAATATCTTGTTTACAAATTATATAAACAAACACAATAAATAAACGACCAACATGAGGGACAAGAGCGGTGCTAAAGGAAAGAAAATAATAAAACAAAACACCATAACTAGCAGCCCTCCCCTCCACTAAATCATTCACAAAATTAAAGAAAATAACATTTTCAGTGTAGAACGCCACTAACTATACTCGCTAACAAACATAAAATACAATTATTTGCACTCGCTCGTTTACCTAGTGTGTTTAGACACTTTTATGCTGCATGTGGTAAGATGTAAGTCACGTGACATGCTAAACTGGTCCCATCCCGATGATACAAGTCCAGACATGCATAAACTCGGATAAACCGAGAGCCGAATCACAGTATAACACAACCGAGCGATCATGGGAAAATACACAGAAGAAAACTCAACACGCACTAACTCAAATTAAGAAAATAACCACAGGACTCAGAAACAGCAACAGAAAATAAACACAAATGCATGAGCAAACGAACGCACTACACACAGGCTTCCGCCCTCTCCCCTGGAAGCACGTCACATCCGGGTCTTTATACATGCCTGCTCGTATGTGATTGGTCCTCACATCACCGCTCACACTCAATGACTGACAGACACATCATCCAATCACAGATCCTATAATTTACGAGTGGGAGAGAAAAAGAGAAAACAAACACACACAAAAAAAACAATCCTTCCTACAACATGGAACGTAACATAGGCGTTAGACAAAATGTGTCAGGATCCACTCGCCTTCGTAATCACACTTTAGATTTAATACTGTCTTATAGTATAAATATGGACGATGTTAAACTTCTTCAGCAGAGCGAAGACATTTCAGATCATTGTCTAGTACTGTGTATGCTTCATATGCCTGTGCCTGCAAATCAAACTCCTTGTTACAAATATGGTAGAACTATAACTTCAACTACCAAAGATTTGTTTCTTGATACTCTGCCTGAATTGTCTCAATTCCTAAGCATGCCTAATAATGAGATATTGACATTATCACCAACAATTTTAACTCCTCCATCTCTGAAATGCTAAGCAAAGTTGCTCCTCTGCGCTTAAAGAAGATAAAAGATAGCAGTCCAACACCATGGTATAATGAACACACACTAATGAGAGCAGCCCCGGAATTTGGGGTTGTTCTTATTGAAATCGTCAGGATGTAATGAAATGTAGTTTTAAACAATATTGATCAATTGATGACTGGTCTGAGTGCTCTGGCTAGTCAATGCACAAGGAGAAAATAAACAAAAATATTTCACTGACATGCACTGATATCAACACTCATCATACAAAGCTCAACAATGGTGACCTCCATCAAACGAATTCAGATAAACAGATCAACTGCAAAACATGCTGGAAGTCATGAATAAGTTTTGTACTAAGCTGCCAAGCATGCATTGCAGCACAAAGCTTTCTTTTGTTGATTGTCACCATTATTGAGTTGCATATGCAAATTCTTGATATCTTTGTGCTTTTAACACTTTTAACACTAATTCAATTTTTGAATCAGTTTTTACTTTGTACAGAGTTCCACTAGACGTCAATATCAGACATTCAGATAGGGCTGCACGATTAATTGTTTGTAAACCGAAATCGTGATTTGAAAGGGTGCGATTTTCAAATCGCAAGACATGCGATTATTTCGATGAAGGATTATCAAATACAAATATGGTAATACCGCATACAAGTAGTCCTTTAAAGTTTGGTCCTGCGCATTTTACGTTTGACGCAGACTTTAACCAGTTGGGGGCATTTTAACACGCCGCGCTGATAAGCAAAGAACGTCATTTAGCAAAGAGCAGCATTTGGAAAAGATGAGCGCAAGCGGCATCAGCAGTTCAACCTCACAACAAATGAACGTCTTTCATTGGCATGTGTCAGTGGATAGTGACCTATACAGTCTATGATAGTGACATGTGTCACATAAAACGTGTGACACACTGACCCCTGATGTACACTGCACGAGCTCCGACGTGGCTACCGGAACTGTTCGCGGTCATTCTAGTCAATGCTTGTGTTTACACCAGACGCGCTGCGGCACGTTTCAAAAACGTCACAGAATCGGCTGTCCGCGCCGCTTCGCTAAAGATAGGCGCCTACTCTATTTTTTGACAGACGCCGCGTCCAAACCGCACAGCAAATACAAAATAAAAGTCAAAAAGTCATGTCAATTTCAAAATAAACACCGTGTGCAGACTCCCGGTCGTATTTCACAGTCACATATATTTGGCAGGAGGCCAGAAATAGACATAAATAGTAACCATTTAGCTAACTTTCCCATGGTGGAATGCCAAAAATCAGCACAATGAGCAACCAAACAACATCTGACAGGCAAATCACGTGGTCTCGCGAATCCTACCGCTGCTCTTCTGATATGCATCTGGTGTGAGTTGGCACCGCGTGGAGGACGTAACAAAACCTCTTCGCAGCCGTAACGTGCCGCACACGCTTGCAGTGTGAATGAGAGGTCAGGGGCCAATCAGACCGAACACGCTTTTCATGTTCGAAAACGCGAGGTGCGCCGCGCTGCTCTTTTGGTTGACTCTTTGTAAAAAGCAGCGTGCAACGTTTTTTTTATGTTGCTAGGTAACCACCGAAACAGCTCTCCTGTCAGTCAAGGATGTAGTGCGAGTTTCTCCATATTTCCGTCACCACTGACGACCAACTGACAACATTGGAAGGCCCGCCTCTTCTTTCATTCGATTGGACAATGGGAAAAAAGGCGCATGACGTCAAGCGCTTTTCTGCTCCGAGTTGACTTTTTTTCAACTTCAGGCGCTCAGAGCGCTCCGTAAAAAGCGCGAGGCCCAGCAGGCGGAAAAACGCAAGGCGTATAGAAACCAGTATTCACTAACGCCTGGTCGGGCGTCTTATTGCACGCTGACGCGTCATTAACGTGTGATTTGCCATAAAGGCGCGCGTCGAGGACGTGCGCTTTAGAGGCGGCATAAACACACGTTCATAATGCGCCTTTTATCCAACCGAAAACCTGCTCTAAATGCTGTTTAGTGTGTTAAATAATGTCCTCAATTAACACACTAACAGCTGATGATTTAAATCAGGTGTTCTAAATATGGAGACATCTAAAACATTCTGGGAGGGGGGCCGAGGACCAGGATTGAGAACCACTGACCTAATGTAAGATTGTGCTTAAGATAAGTTATAGAAAGTTTGTAAGAATGTTCACAAGTGCGATTCTCGAAGTAGTGTAGGTTATGGTCAGTTTTACCGATATAGAATTGTTTACAGAGAGTTTGGTCTCTTAAAAGTTTTATTAGGGCCCGAGCAGGAAGGTGCCCTAAGTGACATGTTTTTCACTGGTATGCACTCCCAGCAACATTAAAAAATATACCAGCACATGTTAAATGTACTAGCAACATGCTAGAAACATGTTAAAACATACTAGCAACACTCAACTAATTGGTAGTATGTTATTAGTGACATGAAACAGGACGTTGTTCTAACTCAAACACGCCATGTCCAATCAACTTCACAGGTTTGATGCGAGTCAGGACCTGAAGACCTATACATTGCAAAATTAATTTACAATCATAGCGCCACCTACTGGCTACAGGAAGTGACATGTTTTACACTGTTATACACTCCTAGCAACATACAAAAATGTGTCAGCAACTGTTAAACATACTAGCAACACTCAGCTAAGTGCTAATGTATGCTATTAATGCCATGAAACAGGATGTTGGTCTAACTCAAACATGCAATGTCCAGTCTTCCCCAAACTTCACAAGTTTAATAAGAGTCCTGGCCTGAAGACATTTACATGGCAAAATTCATTTACAATTATAGCGCCACCAGCTGGCAACAGGAAGTGACATGTTTTTCACTGGTATGTACTCCCAGCAACATACAAAAATATTCCAGCAAATGTTAAACGTACTAGAAACATGTTAAAACATACTAGCAACAATCAGCTAATTGTTAGTATGTTATTAGTCACATGAAACAGGAAGTTGTTCTATCTCAAACATGCAATGTCCAATGTTACACGTTTGATAAGAGTCCTGGTCTGAACATGTATCCATGTCAGTATTCACTTATAGTCATAGCGCCACCAGCTTGCAACAGGAAATTTGGCACCTATACATAAATGACAAAATCCTTCTATAATTCACCTGCATTAATCTTTATTGCCTAATATTCACTGTTTTCCTAAAGCAATCGGATGGCGGTGGAATTGCTGCGAGGGCCCATTCATCACTGCTTGCAGTTTTAATTTTTATTTATATTTGTTAATTTAACTTGAATCAAGAAAATAGCAACAGTATTTTGAATGTTCAAGATGTCCAATCATGACAACTTTTTTAAATTGCCACAGTGTTAAGGTGTTTTAAATAAACAGTGGCACAGTGTTAAAGTAATTTGGGAATATTCTTGTTCTTTCTTTGATGCTGTTAAAACTTCCACAACAAATCTGTAGCTCTTTATTTAAATAATAGTAAATCGCAATTTTGTTTAGAAAAATTGCAATTAGATTTTTTTCTCCAAATCGTGCAGCCCTACATTCAAAACAGAAGACATCATAAAAATACCTTTCACACCTTTCACTTTTGGCCCATAAAAGGACGTCTTTTCAATGTCATCAATGTCTTGTAGGCTCAAGTCATGCTTACAAGAAAATAACCAATCATTGGACATGTCAATCAAACATCAATGATGGAATCCAATGATGTGAGTGAAGGGTTCTCGTGATATGTCCTTCCTAAGCGCTTCTACAATAATTTCTTAATTTATTAGGTTTTTTGGTTCTTGACTCTGTGAATAATTATAATCTGACTCCAATTTATAAATAACAATGCTGATCATACTCTTGAGGTTTGGTTATTCTTAAGTAAAGTTGGGTATTGTTAGAGATTTTTCCATTTTCAGTTTTGCCCAAAGATTCCCGGTTCCGATTTCATTTAAATTAACTATTATTATTATTAACTATTTTTATTTACTTTAATTTAATGGAGTGTTGCTGTAAGGTAATTAGTAATGTTGAGTAATGCTAGTCCATCAATCACATGTGCTTCAAAGTTGCTGTTTTTACACTATAAATGATGTTTAATTAAGAAAGTTTGGG
The DNA here is from genome assembly GCA_026939265.1 of Oreonectes daqikongensis. NCBI lineage: Eukaryota > Metazoa > Chordata > Actinopteri > Cypriniformes > Nemacheilidae > Oreonectes > Oreonectes daqikongensis. The sequence goes on along the minus strand of JAOTQM010000126.1, from coordinate 358,768 downwards.
AGGAGTCGGAGCATATAATCAGCCAGCTGTTTCACATAAGCAATCTATACTATCTAATCTATTATTGCTCTTTAATAAATAGACAAATCGCCCCACCCCGGCTCCTCTCCACGGACCTCTCAATTCCCCTGAGCTTGGGCTCGGAGCCCTCTCCCCGGATAGCACGGCAAATACACTTATACTCCATACCCTTGCTCTGCTTATTCCCGCATCATCACTGTTTATCTGCGCAGACGAACTCGTGAACTATACACATTAACATTCTGCTTTTCAAGCAGGAATAAGTGGGTTGGAAAAATAGTCCCTTGAGGGCTAAGACACTGGTTAATTTTCCTAAATTAATGAAATATTAAAAAGTTAACTGTCATACTTAAAATCATGTATACAATACACTCCATAAAGCCCCTATTTTACAAATAATAATGCAGCCAGGTGAGGGTGTAATGCTTTAAACATTTTTAAAAATTTAATGAATTTAAACAATTAGTGAATGTACAGTTGTGGGAAATGATGTGTTCGGTAGTTTAGGATTCGGCACGACGCGTCTGTGGAGTGTCCGTGCAGTTATGTGAACCACGGTGTTTACATGTTAAAGATGCGTTTTTGCGTTTCTGTTTGGTTTGTGACAACCTTTACGCTGGTGCAATGATGCTCACAGCACTTCGCCACGCTTTGCATCAGAACGTAAGTTATGTCCATAACTATGGATCTATGAGACTGAACGATGACTGTCACCATGGTCCTATCCTAAATGATGCCATTCCTCTGCCTATCTTCGAGACCTAATTTCAACAATGACTAGGTGATAAATACCATCATGGTCACAAGGGACTAAAATCACTTCACTGGTAGTGAAGCTGACGAAACAGCTTACAGCTGACAGTCACCTGACATTGTTGATATTAGCTCTCGAAGATAGGCAGAGGAATGGCATCATTCAGGATAAGACCGTGGTGACGGTCTGAGTGAGGTCAAAATAGATCCGTTTTCGGAACCGAAACCTACAAATTGCTTTATGAAAAATAAATACATGATACAATAACATAATATAACCATAACATAGAATGAAAACATTAGTTAACAATGCAATCTAAAATTATAATGAATTAAAAGCACAAATAAACAAATGTGACTTTAACTTGGATTTGAAATCATGGACAGAAAATGCAGATCTTACGATTAAAGGAAGATTGTTCCATAATCTTGGACCGGCCACTGCAAAGGCACGGTCGCCTTTTATCAATCTTGGATAAGTTAGTGTAATACTATTTGCGGATCGCAAACATCTAGTCAACCTATTTACATTAATAAGATCAGATAACTAGGGAGGGGATAGGCCTTTCAATGACTTAAAAACAAATACTAAAATTTTTAATTCAATTCTATAATGCGCACCTCTTTTTAGAAATCTGGTTGCGACATTTTGAACCATTTGAAGCCTTAACAGAGAGGACTTGGGAAGACCAAAATTTATAGAGTTACATTAATCCAATCTTGCTAAAAACAAACACATAACCCTTTCCAAATCTTTAAAAGATAGGAAAGATCTAACTTTTGCCAAAAGTTTAAGATGAGTTGATATGGTGATCAAACTTCAGGGCGGAATCGAAAATAACCCCAAAACTTTTTACAGTAGGCTTGATGTGGGGAAATCTTTTTCGCTTTGCAGGTCCAAAAATAATTGCATCATTTATATGCAAAACGTTATTTGACATAGATCCCACATTGGCTAGACATGCAAGCAATATTTCTAAGCCATTTTTTTCATTGGGTTTTAAAGGCAAGTAAAGTTGGGTGTCATCAGTATAAAAATGAAAGGATACTCCATATTTTAAAACAATTGAGTGTAAGCATATACAGTGAAAACAATGTAGGAGCCAAAATGGAGCCCTGTGATACACCTGAGGTAAGAGGAGCTATAGATGAAACAGCTTGACCAATACCCACTAAAAAGTTATATTTTTAAGATAGGATCTGAACCAGCTAAGGGCCATTAAAACCTGCAGCATGATTGGTTCAAATGAGGTCAGAAATGTAATCGGAGTCCGCGAACAAGAGTGATCATCAGTTTAAAGGTTTATGGACTGTCTAATATCTGCAATTTTTCCCACAAAAAACTACGCGAGCGGGAACCAATCAGAAACGGTCTTAGACTTTGGGCAAAATTTGCATATCCACCATTGTGAAAATGTTAAGAGGGTAGTAGAAAGCAGCGAGCGGCAAAGCCGGGCCTCTGCTAACAGGAAAATAACGTCGGGTGGGCTTTATTCATGCCGATGAAGTTTGGAAAAAACCTAGTAGCGCGACGAGGCGAGTTAAACGGGCGGAAAAGGGGGCATCCCATCTTCGTATTCCCATCCCAAGACACAATAAAGCATCAATGCCGGAAAAAGTCATCTGTGGGGGCTAGCATAGGATACATCGCTACACTAGCCCCGCCTATACGACCTAGCTGAACACTGCTTGGACAGCGTTGCTAGCTGCAGGCAGTGGCGGGGGACGCCATAACAGACAGCACTTGTGCCGCCAGGGTGGACACATCCAAGTGGTAAAATCTGGCGAAGGTATTCTGCGAAGACCAACCAGCTGCCGCACAAATGTCCTGAATAGACACCCCCCTCGACCAAGCCCATGAGGAAGCCACAGCTCTTGTAGAATGGCCCCTAAGATCAATAGGGCAGTCCTGCCCCTGACTGGTGTATGCCAGCGCTATCGCGTCCACTATCCAGTGCGACAACCTCTGCTTCGAAACAGGACGTCCCTTAACTGGTCCGCCGTAGCACGCGAACAGTTGGTCAGAGAGCCTAAACGCTCAATATAAAACCGCAAAGCTCGCACCGGGCACAGCGTGCACTGATCGTCATCTAGTGAAGCTGGCGGCTCCGGAGAAAAAGCGGGCAGGGATATAACTTGCGCTTTAAATGGCATCGAGAGCGATTTAGGAACATAATCCACTTCCGGTTTGAGCGTGACGCTGCAGTCGTTAGGTACGAACCGCATGCAGGCGCCGTCGATCGACAGCGCGTGTATGTCCCCTACACGTTTAGCCGACACTAGTGCAAATAGTAGGGCTGTTTTCATAGAGAGCTCCCTTAGACCGGTCGACTGTAAAGGCTCGAACGGGGGGAGAGAGAGCACTCTTAATACCAAGGCCAAATCCCAGGGTGGCATAGTGGGAGGGCGCGGGGGATTCAGCCTTCTCGCGCCTCGCAAAAATCTCACCACCAAAGAATGTCCTCCCACCGAGCAACCGTCGACTGGTGAGTGGACAGCTGCAATGGCCGCGACATAAACTTTCAGGGTAGACGGCGAGGGACGCCGCCGCCGCCATCCAAGCGATGCTGCAGAAAAGCTAGACTGTCAGACACGGGACAAAGCTCCGGGTTAAGATCGTTCTCCGTGCACCATCTGACAAAAAACGCCCATTTTAAAGCGTAAAGACGCCTCGTAGAGGGGGCTCGCGACTCTGTAATAGTGTCCCAAGCGCGATTCGCTAGACCCCGCAAGGTCCGCGAACCCGCCACACATGTAGGCACCACAGCTCGGGGTTGGGATGCCAGATCGAGCCGCCCGCCTGGGTTAGCAGGTCTCTCCTTAGCGGGATCGGCCACGGCGGCGCCGTCAGCAGCTCCGCTAGGTCGGGAAACCACGGCTGATTCGTCCATCTCGGGGCGATCAGTGTCACTGAGGCTTTCTCTTTCCTGATTTTGCGTAACACTAATGGTAAGATCTTTACTGGTGGAAACGCATACAGGCTGGCTCTCGGCCACAGCCTCGTGAGCGCATCCCCCTCCAGCGGGGAGCGCGACAGGGAGAAAAACAGAGGGCAATGCGTATTCTCCTCCGTCACGAAAAGATCGACATCCGTTTTTCCGAACCGATCCCAGATCAAGCTCATTGACTGAGGGTTCAACCTCCATTCCCCGTGAGGGGGTCCACTCCTCGACAGCATGTCCGCCCCGCGGTTCAGGTGACCGGGAACATGTACCGCCCTGATGGAGAGCAGATAACGATCGTCCCACAGGAGGAGGCGTACCGCCTGCTGGTATAAGGCTCTCGAACGAACACCGCCCTGTCGATTTATGTATGACACTACTGACATGTTGTCCGTTCGTATCAACACATGCTGCGATTCGACCTGCGGGAGGAAGCACTTTAGAGCCAAGAAGACCGCTCTTAGCTCCAAGCGATTGACATGCCACTGCCTCTCTGACTCCGACCAGGAGCCCGAGGCCGGGATGCTGTCGCACAGTGCACTCCATCCTGTCAAAGATGCATCCGTCGTAATCACTTTCCGCCCTGTGATCAGACCTAACTGGATGCCGCGGCAATACATGTCGGGGTTGCACCACGGCTTTAGGGCGTTAAGACAGCAGACCGAGGTGGCATACCACAACTGTTGACGCCATTAGCCCCAAAAGTCTAACCGCTGTCAGCGGACTCAGCACCGACGCACGTGCGCCGAACTGAGTTCCGCCGAGAGAGCTCTGACTCGCGGTAACCAGAGTAAGAGATGGGGCATATGTGGGGAGTAAAGTCAGTGCATCGCCGTGAGGTCGGGGGTGCAACCAACCCTGCACAGTATGAGACAGCAGCGGCTCGCGGCATGGAGGCGGCGAGCCTGTTGCATTCATAAGGGGAGGTAACTGCTCTGATTGTGAAGATGTTTGCAATTTTATTACATTTGACACAAAAACATTGACAACAAAAACACTCTATTCTTCGCGCCCGAAGCCGATCCTCCCCCTGCTCGACAATCCCGCCTAGGACCGTAGCGCTTCTTAGGCATGTCCCGCAACTGTTTGGGGCGAACCGCGGGCTGGGCAGCAGAGCGCCTGGGAAGCACCTGGCTCATCGCACGTGAGCGCTTCTGATCTTCAGTGAAGCGCTCAATGACGGCATCCACGGCATCCCCAAAGAGACCAGAGGGAGACAATGGGGCGTTCAGGAGGGCTCTCTTGTCTACCTCCTTGAGGTCCGTGAGCGTCAGCCACAGGTGGCGGTGGAGAGACACCATGAAGCCCATGCTGCGGCCAATGGCTTGGGCTGTGCGCTTGGTAGCCATAAGCGCGAAATCAGTGGCTGCGCGCAGATCCCTAACACCGTCTGGGTTAGGTTCTTCTCCGTCCAGAGAACGCAGCAGCTGAGCCTGGAAGACCTGGAGAACCGCCATCGTATGCAGAGCAGAGGCGGCCTCTCCAGAGGCGGCATACGCCTTCTCCGCCATGTGGGCGGTCATTCGGCACGGCTTAGACGGCAGCACAGCCTCGGACCATAGAGAAGATGAGAATGGGCACAGGTGCGCTGCAATCGCCTGCTCAACAGGGGGAATGCACGCATAACCGCGGGCTTCCGCCCCATCTACCATGGAAAAAATCGCCGATCCCGAGGCGTGGGTGCGCGCCGACTGGGGTGCAGACCATGTCTTCACGACCTCCTCGTGAACGTCGGGGAAAAAAGGCGCGAGTTTCTTTTGGGCGGCAGCGCGGCGGCCTGGCTGAAGAAACCACGTATCCAGCTTACTCCTCGCCGGCTCGTCGGGGGAGTCCCACTCGAGACTGAGGTCTTGCACAGCCCTGGTGAGGACACGGACAAGCTCCTCGTGAAGCGCAGCGGGGGCATCCCACTCCGCTCGCTCTCTGTCTGACTCTGACAGATCCCTGTCTGAAGCCGCCAGCGACATGAGCTCATCCTCGTCTCCCGAAGCGCCAAACTGGACTACCTCCGCGGCCTCGTCCGCGGGACGGAGGCTCTCTTCGGCGAAGAAGACTGGAGATCCGGGGGGCCAAGAGCGCTGATGGCGGTCTGGCATTTCATCTCGCTGGCGGCGGCGGGACGCTGCCTAGCAAAATCTTCGAGGGCGGCGACTCTCCGAGCCTTCAGCACCCGCACTGGAAGGTCCTCACAGTGCGGGCAATTAGACTCAGAGAGAGCCCCCTCCGCATGGGCCAGACCCAGGCAGAGCACGCAGTGTGTGTGCGTGTCCTGCGGGTCGATGGGCCCCGAACATAAAGCACAAACCGGCATGCTGGAACACACAAGCAGAAGGATCCTCGACAATTTCCTCTTCTCCTGGGTGTATCCTCAACAGCATGCAGACAAAGGTGAGTGAAGAAAAAAGATTCTGAGTGTGTGCGGTCTAGACGGTGTACTATAAGGGGTGCTGCCACGCCCCTAAGCGCCGTCTTGACCGACATTGGCCAGTTTCATCTTGATTTCACTGCCGTTGTGCAATAAGGCTTCAGTAAAGGTTTGTAGAAGAGATATACCCCTAGCGTTGTTAACGCAATGTGGAGAGACCTCTCTCGAAAGGGAACCCTGGTGTAGGGGACAAACCTGCTGATTTGCGTCGTAATTCCAGCAGTAGAATCAGAGTGATAACGCTCAGCATTTAAGCCTCGCAGCCATCCGCATCATCAATATATTTTCGCAAATTATGAAACGCGCCCCATCAAACATTTAAGCACCTGCCCCTAAAAATGTAATTTCATGCATTGTGTAATGTTGCTGCATTTGAAAGTAAGCAGTCTGCCAGAGTTGTAAATCCGAAGGTGAACGAATGACAAAGTTATTAGCTTGTAAAAATGGGAGTCGACTCTGAATCATACGAACGAGTCGTGACCCGTCCGAGTCTTTAACCTCCGTGTAGCTACGACTCTAGAAATAGTCCCCGCCTGCTTGCAAAAACTTGAACACGCTCGCGCTAAACCAATCACAGCAGACTAGACCATCTGACCAATCACATCAGACTACGCTAGCGGAAAGGCGGGGATAAGACAGATGAATCAAGGTAATAAAAATGGCTTATTATTACGAAATAATTGTGTTTTAACACCATGTATGTACATAAACCTGTTGTCGGACACTCCATAAACCAAAGTAGACCCTTAAAAATCAGAAGCTATTTACTCTTTAAAGGTTACATGCACTTTTTTCTAAATCCAAAATGGCCGACTTTCTGTTGGGCAGAGCATTTGGGTGTCACTGCGAAAGTTGTTGGGGTTGATGAGAACTATATATGTACCAGGTTTTGCATGTGTACGTTCATGTATGTGTGATCCACATACCAAGATTATTTTTGCATTTCATGGGGGCGATACAGAGTCCCCTGCATGCCTGTGTGCCAGCCTTTGCTCGATCCTAATGGCCGATGACTCTAACGTTTGTGCCAAGGTTTTTTGAGCATGTTAAGGCCTCCAAAATGCCCTGAAACATTGAAAAGAAACCTTAGGAAAACAATAGGGTTTCCACACCTACAGTGTAAGGACTCTCTGGCCTTCACCTCAGTGCTCGGGCCCTAAAATAAAATAATCCTTAGAAAAACAATAGGGCTTCTCGGGCCCTAAACAGAGGAACATCAATAGGGTCCTCGGTGCTTGGGACCTAATACTAAACAGAGCAAACACAATAGGATTTGCACCAAACATAGGAGCATGACAGTTATTATATGATGAAATTGTGAAGATGCATAATACATGTTAGAAAGAAAACAAATATTGCAATTAAGTAATTTCAAAGGAAAGTGTCTCAATACTTTAGCAAGTGTATCTGTATAAAAAACTGACATTATGATTGTGTTCTCTGCTTTCTTTTCTTTTGTCCTTCTATTCAAACCATCACCTCCATATACTTCCAGTACGGCTGCATGACAGCATCTCAGAGGAAGGTCACCATTACCTAATTTTTGACTTGTGAGTTTTTCTCATCGACTTAAACAAAAATATTATCATACTCTAATCGAGTGTTCCTGTAAAGAATAATTTAGCTATAGTTTAAGATGAACAACTTTTTGATCTACCTACCAACACCTAAGACTAATCCTATTACTTTTTTTGTCTGGTTCAGAGTAACAGGTGGTGAGCTGTTTGAAGACATTGTTGCCAGGGAATATTACAGTGAAGCAGATGCCAGGTAAGTGAACACTTATGGACTGCTGTATAGGTATGTACCGAAATGAAAATTCTTGACCAAAGTTGAATATAAAGAAACCGTTTGTCGGAGGCTGAATACCGAACATATTTTTCACATGTTTTCTATTTATTTTGCATCAAAATGTGCTTTTTTAATATTTTGTCTTGCTTTTCAAATTAAAATGATTTACAAAACTACAAATGAAAAATATTTTTGGCACCAATAGCCTTGTGGTTAGTGTGCAGACATATAACGCCGTGCACTCGCGGCGACCTGAGTTCGATTCCTGTCTCACATGGTCCTTTGCTTATCCTGTTCACCTGTTCTACCTTGTGCTTGCCTCTCAGCTGTCCACTCTCCTATACTAATAAAGTCATAAAAAGCCTATAAATATAACTTTTAAATGGGTGATATGGTGCTATTTTGTGTTTTCCTGTATCTTTGGTGTGTTACAAGTTGATCATGCATATATTAGACACTTACAATTGCAAACAATAAAGTCTCAAACCAAAAGATCTGTTCTATTTAAAATCGGAGGCTCATCCAGACTTCCCTAAAACGCCTCGTTTAAACATGCCCCCACAAATCTATGTCAGTGTGTGGGAAGCGTTGCGTAACACTGCCCAAATGTATACGCAAACAAAGAAGGCGTATCTATTCTCATGGTAGTGTTGTTGCCGCCGCCATGTTGTGGAGACGCTGTGTGTTTCATTGCAAAAGAAAAACTTAGTTGGGTCTTTCAAATGAGGACACAGTTAGAAATCAGTGGATAAGGTTAACACTGTTCCAACTCAACTCAAGTTTATTTATATAGTGCTTTTTTACCATTTTCATTGTTACAAAGCAGCTGTACATAAGACAAAATGACTATAAGCAAAACATTACATTTGTAAAAGGAAAGGAAGAACAACATATTAAAAGATTACACCCACACCACACGCTCATCAAACACACACACTCACGCACACAACATACACATGAATGCGGACACACATGCACATGCATGGTATTAAATGGTATTAAAACCACCTAGCGCATCACAGGGACTCCACTTCCAGCCATAGAGGACATCCAGAGGAAACTCTGTCTGTGTCGAGCTCGCAGCATTCTTAAGGACTCCTCTCATCCCACTCACAGACTGTTTTCTCTCCTGCCCTCCGGCAGGCGTTTCAGGTGCCTCCGGACCAGGACCAGCAGACTGAAGAACAGTTTTTTTCCCAGAGCTGTCTCTTTATTGCCCCTCGCTGATCCCACTGCTACACTCTTCTCTCCCCCCTCGCTCACCTGGCTTCACTTTGTTATTTGCACTACTGGACTGTCTATACATAACATTTATGTTCATTTGCTGCCAACTGTCAGACTGCTCATGTGCACTGCCAACTGTTCATTTACAGTACCGACTGTTTACATATGCATCTTGCACTCCTACACTTTAACTGAAATATGCTGTAACTTCCTCCATTGCACTGTTACTTAGATAGCTTCTGTCCATAATTTATTTGCACTACTCTATATCCACTGCACTGCTGCTCACCATAGCCTAACTTATCATTCTATACATCTATCTGTAAATTTCTGTTTATAGTAATAGCCATTCTGTATATTATGTTCATAGTACATATCCATCTGTAAATCTGTTTTTAGTAATAGCCATCTGTATATTATGTTCATAGTACATATCCATCTGTAAATTACTTATTTATGTAACTTATGCAACTGCTGTATATCCTGCACTTGCTGCTATTGCACTTCTGGTTAGACCTAAACTGCATTTCGTTGCCTTGTACTTGTACATGTGTAATGACAATAAAATTGAATTTAATCTAAAATTAATCTAATCTAAAATTAATCTAATCTAATATATCAACGGTGTCCAAATAAGCAGATCATGTACAAGCCTAATATATACTCATCGTTTGCATTGACAGTGCAATAATGCACATTAAAGCTCATTGATGTGCTTCAGAAGCCAACAAAACGGTGTGTCCATTATGTACCTATGAATAGGTTATGAGTGGACATTTTTGAGAAATTTCATCTGACATCTGTCATTTATTTGGCATGGCCCTCATAGGTGGCGAATGTACAATCCTTATAAAATTGTCTTATTTGACCCTACATACGTTTATTTGAATAAAGCTAAGAGTTGAGTGTTTATTGACCTTCATTTAGCAATTACAAACATGTTTATTATGCTTAAAAACTGTGTGTACATTCATAACCTACGTAGTTCCTGTCATATAGGTTATGAGTAGGAAGTATATTTGCTACCTATATGAGTCCTGTCAAAGAGGTTATGAGTGGGATACATTTTAGGACCTTCACTTAGCAATTGTAAGCGTATTACAGTTTTGCAACATGTTTATCATGCTTTAAAACAGTGTGTCCATTTTCTACCTACGAATAGTTTATGAGTGGAATATACATCCGCCACCTCTATGATTACTTAAAAAAACACTTTACATATAAATTATGTATAAAACATATACTTGAATCTGCACATCAAACATGTAGTTGTACAGAAGATACATTCAGGGCAAAACTCTGCAAAAACAAACATTCAGGGCAAAACTCTGCAAAAACAAACATTCAGGGTAAAACAGTGCAAACATGAACAGTGCAAGATAAAAAAAAGTGTAAGGTCTGTAAAAGCCCACTCTTACACCCCATGCATAACCTACAATCTCACATAGAACACAGAATTTCCACTTTCTGTACCACTTCATTGTTTTGTGGTGTGTAGCGTAGCAGCATGTATGGTGGAACAGACAGACACCTCTCGTGTGTCCATCCATCCGAGATGCAGGTGAAGACGTCCTCACTTTGTCCTCACATTCTTATTCATAGTCCTAAAAGAATGTTGTAAACAACTGTTAGCATTTATTTTTACACAGTGCCTTAGTATATGCATACTTGATGAGGAAAAGTAACAATGAAACTATATTTTAACACTATCAACCACAAATAATAAGCTTATATGTACACTAAAAGTACAATTTCTTTAAATCCATACAGGAAGATTTACTTATTGTGTTATCCCAACGTTTCTCAACAAAATTTAACTAACATCTGTTATAGTGAATGTGCACTTACTCATTGTGATTTCACGAAAAGTGAAACTGTTGTTAGCAGTTAGCAGAACAAGCATAGCTGATAATAAATAGCATCGCTGATAAGAATGGATGCATGTCTGTCGATGTTCACTTATCTGTGACATTTACAGCTTACTGATACATTTACACAGATCATCGTGAATGCCAATAACCGGCTATAACACAATACATTCAAAACATTTACCCCTGAGCAGATATTCACGAACAGAAGCTAGTTGGTAAACACTTTCACTATTTGGGAAAATATATCAGCCTATAGCATAGTTTATTACGTGTTTTGTAGCCTACAACATATTCTGAAATAGCTGATTTTAGTGTGACAATAGTTTGGAAATCATGAAGGTAATGATAAAAGGCTTACTCATCAGGAATTATATCCTCTGCTGGGTCCAGTCGCTCTTCAAAATGCAAACGTTCCTCATCTGAGTCGCGTTCTTCCCATAGACTGTATAAAACATTTATTTTCTCTGAGGAGAAAGTCAACTTTTCACCGCTGTCTCACCTCATTCCAAGCTGGCCGCTGACTCACCTCAGATCATTACCATGTGAACAGCGCGCACAATAGGGGCTAGATCGCATTAGTTATAATGAGGTGATACAGGAAAAACCGCACCACTCCTTACTTTCATAAGGATTACATAAAAATAAATTATTTGTTTTCGATTTGAACTGGCTTATTTAAAAATAGACATTTCAAGCTTTCTATACATATAATTCTAATGTTTGTGAGGCTTGTTTTATTTACGTGTCTGTGAAGAGAGGTGACAGAGACTGAGACAGCAGAGCACGCACCATGTTTATTTTCTTTATTTTACAAAAGTGAATTGTTTTGTTGTTTTTATGACTATACACAAATAAAACTAGACCCTCTTCAGGTTTAAACGATACGTTACACTTATCTGCATGTTAAAAAATGACAGTGTATTTTTAGTTCGTTTCAGGCTCAACAAGAAAAACTGTGACAGACCGCACCGGTGCGGGCTTCGACTCCAGAGGGTTAAGAGGGGGATGTATCATCTGACATCTGTAACTTATTTGACGGGGCCCTCGTAGGTGGCGAATGTACAAAGCCTGTAATCCACCATTATTTGCTTTGGCAATGAGTTAGTAAGGGTAAAACCAACAGTAGAGTGCATAGGGGGCACAATCCTTCATATTGGTGTACATTAAAACTCATTAATGTGCTTCAGAAGCTTAAAAACAGTGTGTACACTCGTCACCTATGTAGACCCCGTCAAATAAGTTAAGTATGGGACTTCCTGTATTCAAAGGATAGTCCCACTCGCCGCCTATTCGACAAGGGCCTCGTAGGCTTCTTTTGAACAATACTGTAAAATATAATTTTTCGATTCTGTAACAAGTGTTGTATGCCAAACCTACAGATATGTACACTAGAAGCTCCACATATCGGTATATTGTACACTTGCGTGTTAAAATGCTTACTTTGTATTCAAATGCACTTTTCACAATAAAAAGTCTCTGCTCAGCATGTTCTGCTTAAATATGCTTTATTTTTGTACAAAAACCTGGGGGGTTCGAATGCTGGCTCGACACACCCTCACGCACCACATATTCAAAGCCCGTACCCCTTGAAGTATGGCGAGTGCTCGAAAAAAAATCACAAAAAATATTCAAGGAAAATCGGCCTGGAAAATATACAATTCCAGGCCAGTAACGTCCCCAAAATGAACAATTAAGTACTTATCAAGGTCATACCAGCTTCAAACTCTATAAACCGAATGAGGGGGTGCGAGGAGCCAAATATTTCGAATCGGGGTCGTTCGGAGGTCACCATATGCTAGGCGCCTATGAAAATAATGGGATAGGTTGAATGTGTCAGATATGGTGACCAATACCCGAAATGTGACCTCTGCATTTAACCCATCCGTGAGTAACTGCAAGTCATGAACACACATACACATACATCCAGAGCAGTGGGCAGCTATCACTGCACCGGAGAGCAAGTGGGGGTAAGCCCCTTGCTCAAGGGCATCTCAGTCGTTACCCGCCAGTCGATTCTTCTGGTCACAAGTCCAACTCTGCAACCACTGGGCCACAACTGCCCACAAGTGTCAGCGGCCCCGTTCGTCCCCGGGAAGTCCCAAGACCCCCAATTTTTTTATTTATTTTTATTTTTAATACATCTCTCTCCCCGCATAGATCTCTATGGGGCCATGTGTCACGGAAGACCTCGAGCAGCAGTTACTTTCCTGAGTGAAATTACGCTCACAATGCATATAGGGCCACAGAACTCGTGATCCCGATTCGTGAGCCCCTGAGGGTTGATTGTATTAAGTTTCAAGACTCTGCGACCTTTTGACCCCTGTATTCTAGAGCGTACATTCCCCACCTATTTGTAGGCTGTCTGTCTTTTTGGGCAAACTGAGTGGTCAATGAGGTCCGTGGGTTGCGGAACTCTAGAACCTGACCCAGGGCATAGGTGAATTGGGGCATATACGTGAATTGGGGGCCCATCTGACCTTTCCATACCAGTGTCCAACACAAGCTCATGAAAATGAATGGGATAGGTTACAAGTGTCAGGAGCTTCCATACGGCCTACGGATCACTCATACAACATTCAAAATGGCAGTGGAAAAAGTAAGTGAACTCTTAGAATTAATAACTGGTTGACCCCAACTTTGGCAGCAATAATCTCAACCAGGCGCTTCCTGTAGCTATGGATCAGACCTGCACATCGTTGAGGAGGATTTTTAGCCCATTCTTCCTGGCAGAACTGCTTTAGCTCTGTCATATTCTTTGGACGTCTCATGTGTATGGCCCTCTTCAAGTCAATCCATAGCATCTCTTTCGGGTTGAGGTCTGGGTCACTCCAAAAGGCAGATTTTGTTTTTCTGAAGCTATTCTGTTGTGGACTTGCTTCGGTGTTTTGGGTCGTTGTCCTGTTGCATCACCCACCTTCTACACAGTTTCAGCTGACGTACAGACATTCTCACATTATCCTGAAGAATTGTCTGATATACTTGGGAATTCATCTTCCCCTCAATGATTCCAAGCTAGCCAGGCCCTGATGCAGCAAAGCAACCCCAAATCATGATGTTTCCTCCACCATACTTTACAGTTGGGATGATGTTTTCATTATGATATGCTGAGCCCTTTCTACGCCAGATTTAGTGCTGTGTGTTTTTTCCAAATAGTTGAAGCTTAGTTTCATCAGTCCACAAAACATTTTGCCAATACCGCTGTGGAGTGTCAATGTGCTCTTTTGCAAACTTCAGGCGCGCAGCAATGTTCTTTTTAGTAAGCAGTGGCTTCCTTTGTGGTGTCCTGCCATGGATACCCTGCTTGTTCAGTGTTTTACGTATTGTAGACTCATGAACAGAGATGTTAGCAAGTTCCAATGATGCCTTCAAATCTTTGGCTGTCATTTGGGGTTGTTTCTTTACCTCATGAGTCTTCGTTGTGCTCTAGGTGTCATTTTGACTGGACACCCACTTCTTGGTAGAGTAGCAACAGTCCCAAAGTGTCTCCATTTGTAGATTGTTTGCTTAACTGTAGGTGAATTTCTAAAGTCTTTTAAATAACTTTGTAACCCTTTCCAGCTTTATGTAAATCAACAATTCTTGATCGTAGGTCCACACCTCCAAACCTATTATCTTAACGTGACTCCAGGTGTGCTAAAACCTGACTTCAATTAGCTTTTTGAGGTCATTAACTCAAGGGTTCACATACTTGTTCGACAAGCACTATGAGTTTTTTTTGGTTGTTCTCAATAAAGACATGAAAGATCAGAATTTTTTTCTGTTATTATTTTTAGACACATTATGTTTGTCAATACCCTTGACTTAGATGAAGATCAGATCACATTATATGACAAATTTATTTAGAAAACCATGAAATTCTAAAAGGTTCACATACTTTTTCTTGCCACTGTACGAAAATAAATATTTTTGTTATTTTTCATACATCTCCCTGCCTTGCATAGATGTCTATGGGCCTGCGAGTTGCTCTGCGGGTTTGGGAATCCGGCAACTTTCCAACATAAACGCCGCCTTCGCACGAAAGGGGAGAGAAAAAACAGAACGTAGGCGGCAAGAGGGATGTTTAGGAGTGTTTTGGACGTTTTGCCAGACTAGGGGACAAGGAGAGCATTTAGGAGCATTTTACCCAGACTAGGGGGCAAGGGGGACGTTTAGGAGTGTTTTGGATGTTTTGCCCAGACTAAGGGGCAAGGGGCCACCTGAGGGCACCATGCTTTTCTGTTTCTGCTTATTGTTTTGTACGGACTTCATTTTAGGGATGCACCGATAGGATTTTTTGGGCCGATACAATACTGATTTTAACAAACAACTATCGGCCGATTCCGATATTGGTATCACCCACGTGATTTACCTACGCACCGCTTTCCCTACGCATGTCTGACAAACTACATTTTTTACAGATTGTATTTTGTTTTATCAAGTATTTACTTATTTTGCTCATAGCAAAACGTTGGATTGTTCAAAAGACATACAAAAGACATACAACCGGGGACTAACATTTCAGAAAGGGTGGCACTGGTAGCACCAGCCCTAAATTTGGTAGCACCAGAGTTGTGGAGTGAGACAATAAAAAAGAAACACTAAAACTATATCCAAACGTGTTTAATACACCAATAAAATAATTACAAATTAATACAAATCATTATTGTAAATACACAAAGTCTCTTTCAACACTTCAACCAAAACTTACACGTGAACTGCCAAAATTCAAACAACATATTACATGCCCCACCAGAGACAATAATATTTTGGACCACTGCTATACCACAATAAAGGATGCATGTGCATTCCTACCAGGACATATTTAACATACAACAACGACAAACCATGGTTCACACCAAAACTCAGACAGCTTCGCCAAGCCAAAGAGGATGCCTACAGCAGTGGGGACAGGATCTTGTACAATCAAGCCAAAAACACACTGACCAAGGAGATTAGAGTGGCCAAGAAGAGCTATGCTAAAAAGCTAGAAAACCAGTTCTCCGCCGATGACCCTGTCTCAGTGTGGAAAGGCCTAAAATACATCACAAACTACAAGACACCATCTCCCAGCACTGAGGCAAATCAACAACTTGCTGAAGACCTCAATGAGTTTTATTGTAGATTTGAAACCCCCGGTCTCACACCCCACATTGACCACCTCTCTACACAGCCATCAACACCTCCAGCAACCCCATTCTCTCTCATCCTCCCCTCCTGCACTTCAGATCAGTGAAGATAATGTGCGTCAGGTCTTTAAGAAACAAAAGAGAAGTAAAGCACCAGGCCCAGATGGTGTTTCACCAGCCTGTCTGAAAACCTGTGCTGACCAACTGGCCTACATTTTTTCCCAGATCTTCAACAGATCATTGGAGCTGTGCGAAGTCCCCTCCTGCTTCAAACGCTCCACCATCATCAACATCCCAAAGAAATCCCAAATCACAGGACTTGTTGACCTGTTGCCTTAACATCTGTGGCCATGAAGTCATTTGAAAGACTTATGTTGGCTTATTTAAAGGACATCACTGGACCCTCACTGGACCCCCTGCAGTTTGCTTACAGAGCAAACAGGTCTGTAGATGATGCAGTCAACATGGGACTGCATTATACCCTACAACATCTGGACAGACCAGGGAATTATGTAAGGATCCTGTTCGTGGACTTCAGTTCAGCCTTCAAAACCATTGTCCCAGCACTCCTCCAGACCAAACTAACCCAGGTCTCCGTTCCTAGCTCTGTCTGTTAGTGGATCACCATCTTTCTGACAGACAGGCAACAGCTAGTTAGAATTGGTAAATTCACATCGAACAGCTATACCACCAGCACTGGTGCCCCTCAGGGATGTGTGCTCTCTCCACTTCTCTACTCCCTGTACACCAATGACTGCACCTCTACTGACCCCTCTGTCAAGCTCCTGAAGTTTGCAGACGACACTACAGTTATTGGTCTCATCCAGGATGGTGACGAGTCTGCTTACAGAAGCGAGGTTGAGCAGCTCTGGTTGTCTGGTGCAGTCATAACAACTTGGAGCTGAACACGCTCAAAACAGTGGAGATTATAGTGGACTTTAGGAGAAACCACCCTGCACTTCCCCACTTACCATCATGAACAGCACTGTGTCTGCAGTAGAGTCATTCAGGTTCCTGGGCACCACCATCTCTCAGGACCTAAAGTGGGACATTCACATTGACTCCATTGTCAGAAAGGCCCAGCAGAGGCTGTACTTTCTTCGCCACCTGAGGAAGTTCAGCCTGCCACAGGATCT
Source organism: Oreonectes daqikongensis (assembly GCA_026939265.1). Classification (NCBI taxonomy): domain Eukaryota; kingdom Metazoa; phylum Chordata; class Actinopteri; order Cypriniformes; family Nemacheilidae; genus Oreonectes; species Oreonectes daqikongensis. The sequence goes on along the minus strand of JAOTQM010000126.1, from coordinate 341,500 downwards.
GCTCATACAATTCTACTCAGCTGTCATTGAATCCATCCTCTGCACTTCCATAACTGTGTGGTTCGGCTCAGCTACCAAAACTGACCTCCGAAGACTACAGCGGATAGTCCGGACTGCTGAATGAATCATTGGCACAACTCTCCCCACTTTCCAAGAACTGTACTCATCCAGAGTGAGAAAAAGGGCTCGCAAAATCACTCTGGACACCTCACACCCAGCACACTTTCTCTTTGATCTGCTGCCGTCTGGCCGGTGCTACAGAGTCGTGGCCCAGTGGTTAGAGAGTTGGACTCATGATCAGAAGGTTGCTGGTTCGATTCTCAGGTCTGGCGGGTAACGGCTGAGGTGCCCTTGAGCAAGGCACCTAACCCCCACTTGCTTACTATACAAAATGTACAAATGTATAGTACAATGTAATGTAAGTCGCTTTGGATAAAAGCGTCTGCCAAATGCATAAATGTAAATGTAAATGTAAATGTAAATGTACAGAGCACTGAGCACCAAAACAACCAGACATAGGAACAGTTTCTTCCCTCAGGCCATCTACCTCATGAACAGTTAAATGTCCTCCCACTGTACAACAAAGCATGTGCAATACACAATCCATATTCCCCTGCATAATTTTTGTATATAACGGATTATAATTTGTATATAGCACATCTGTACATACAGTATACTGTATATTGTCATTTTGTCAAATGTGTAATATGTATTTATTTTTACTTACTTTTTTGTTACCTGTACCTTGTCACTTTTTTTAACATGTATGTGCACTGGAAGCCTTTGACACTAAGACAAATTCCTTATGTGTGTAAGCACACTTGGCAATAAAGCTCTTTCTGATTCTGATTTAAAGCACATCTTTAACAAACTAAAATTATTGTATGCTAATTTTTTCCTTTATCTGTTGTGAACAACTCGTATGAGGAGAACACAATTCCTTTATTATCAGTGAGTGTTTTGGGGCCCGTCTTTTGTTGTTTGACGAAGATTATATACAAGAATGCTTTATTATGCTGCTGCCCCTTTAAGAGAGAGTGTATGGATATATGGATCTAAGCTGCAACACATGCGTTTCACAACTGTGTATGTTCATGAAAACATTTTCATTTTTTCAAGGATACTTGCTAATATGAAAATTTTGACGTAATTTTGTCAGTTTCAAAGAAGACCTGAAAGAGAACTCAGTTCTTCGTGCTCTGACTATATGGGCGCGCATATAAGATATGTAAAACAACCTGAGAGAACTGAAGGCTGCATTGATACATATGATTAGCTTTTATTCATAACGACTAAAACGACATAAAACATATTTAATGTGATGTCTAACATTTTGTATGTTTTGCATTATTGTTGGAGTATACTGTTAAAAAAGTTTAAACACCCTGTTGCAAATGTTGTTTCCTGCATTAGCCTCACACTGTATCACAACATATTTCGTTATATTTACTGTTTTGTACCTTTGCCGTGAAAATTCTTGCATTCTGCAGGCAAAACATATTTATTTTATTTGGAAAAGTAAGCGTTTCACTCATCTGCTCTGTCGATCCTTCCGCTTCATTTTTAGCACTGAATGCGCCTCCGTCTGCACATTACAGGGGCAGGGCACTGATAGATAAGCGAATGGCCTCCATGCAGTTAATTAATAACCCATCGGTATCAGCCTTTTTCATGCTATTGCCGATATACTGATGGTCTTAAATTAATCCAATATCATCCGATTCATATTGGCGACCGATACATCAGCGCATCCCTACTTAATTTCCCATGTTTCCTTGTGTCTCGTCAGTGTAACTGGTTTCAGCTGTGCCTCATTTCCTGTTTGTCCCTTCATCTGTGTATATAGCCCTTGTGTTCAGTTGTCTTGTGTCGATCGTTGTTTAATGTTATGCATCATATCTCTTATGTTTCTTGGATGTTTATGTTACCCTTTTGTGGATTTAAAGGAATAATTAAGATACTGTATTTTGATCCACTCCGGGTATTCCCTCCTGCCATCTGTAACACATCTCCAGTCAATAAATTTTTTTTGATCATTGCCCTGATGTTGGAAATTAGAGTTTTTCTAAATGCATGCAATACAATATCCACTTAATGTTGATTTAAATTAACATTTATTTTTTTGATTTTGCTTTTTCCAAATGTAGCCATTGCATCCAGCAGATTCTGGAGGCAGTACTTCATTGCCATCAAATGGGTGTTGTGCACAGAGATCTAAAGGTACATTTTAGTATTTCAATAACTAATCTTAAACTTTCATACCATTTTTAATTGATCCTACTAAGAGAGTAATCAAACTTTGTTTGCTGTGAACATGTTTGTTTTCATGTTTCTAGCCTGAGAACCTGCTCTTGGCTTCCAAATCAAAAGGTGCAGCTGTGAAGTTAGCAGATTTTGGCCTTGCAATTGAGGTTGAAGGGGACCAACAGGCCTGGTTTGGTAAAGCTTGATCATATTACCAGCATACAACATTGTGTCACTAAAAGAAGAGCTAGAATCTCTGAGTGTAACACCATGTCTACATCGGCCGTGAGCAGTGCAACGAGATTAAAGACAACAGAACCTATAATCAGTAATGCGCTGATCTACACTCTATGCATGATAAATGCCTTGTTCTTTTGTCGAATCACATCGCATCACACCACTCGCATCCTGAGAACACGGTGTAAGTATGGCCACAATTACAATTACAGTAAAGTGACATGTGGCCAAGTATGGTGTTCCATACTCGGAAAGTGTGCTCACACACAGTAGTGAACAGACACACCCTGTGAACACTCACCTCAGTCATGGTATTGAAGGTGGAAGAGAGTGCTGGTTATTTACTCCTCCTACCTACAATCCCGCGTGACGTAGGCGATCCATGCCCTAGCCATGCATCTCCACACGAAACATAAACAAACACACGGCACTGTCATGGCCCCGCCCACAAGGCTCAAGGAATTTACTAGACAGAAAGGGCAGAACCATGACACTCATGTTTTAAACCTTCAAAATAAGCTGTTAATTAAGGTTCCAAGCACTGAAAGTGCTGGATCTCTATTGCTTTGTAGGGCCTTTTGTAGACCTTAAACTTTCTGGGAAAGTTCATAATTACACTCATTACCCAGACATGTGAACACACACATTTTGAAAATTAGGTGGCAATAAAATAAAGTCTTTTACATACAAACTTCTAAAACGTGGGTATCAGAGGAATCAGAATTCTTCTGAATCAGAATAAATACCATCAAAATCTTCTGAATACTTGGGTTAAAATAAAAAAATGCAGTTTAATTTACTGTATGTGATGACTATGAACATAATATACAGATGGCTATTACTGTAAATCTCTGTTTTTAGTAATAGCCATCTGTATATTATGTTCATAGTACATATCCATCTGTAAAATTCTGTTTATAGTAATAGACATCTGTATATTATGTTCATAGTACATATCCATCTGTAAATCTCTGTTTTTAGTAATAGCCATCTGTATATTATGGTCATAGTACATATCCATCTGTATATTATGTTCATAGTACATATCCATCTGTAAATTTCTGTTTATAGTAATAGACATCTGTGTATTATGTTCATAGTACATCCATCTGTAATAGACATCTGTATATTATGGTCATAGTACATATCCATCTGTATCAGGGCTCTAGACTACCTTTTGGCACTGGTTGCACTGGTTGCACTAACTACAAAAGTTAGGTGCACCCAAATTTTCGAACGCATCGAATTTAACACCGCAGTTTTACAAGTTCACTTTTTTTAATCGCTGTCCATATAGACAATATTGCAGAGCTCTAGACTAACATTTCAGAGAGGTGGCACTGGTGCCACCAAGTTATACAGCCCTAAATTTGGTAGCACCAGAGTTATGGGGTGAGACAAGAAAAACTATTCACTAAAACTACATCTAAACGTGTTAAATACACCAATACATTAATTACTAATTAATATAAATTATTGTTTATACTCAAACTCTCTTTTAACACTTGAACCATATTTAAAGCACATCTTTAACAAAAGTATTTCCTTTAAATTCCTTTAACGTCAGTGAGTGTTTTGAGGGTCGTCCTTTGTTGTTTGATGAACATTATAAACAAGACATTTTTATTATGCTGCTGCCCCTTTAAGAGCGAGTATATAGATATACGGATCTAAACTGCGACACATGAGTTTCACAACTGTTTATGTTCATGAAAGAAACTACTTTTACAAGGAAACTTGCTAATATGGGAATTTTGACGTACTTTGTGTATGTCCTTTTTAAAGTAAGAATACGTGAAAGAGAACTCAGTTGTGAAAGTGAAAAAAAGTGACCTATTTTTTGTCAAATATGGTGACCCATACCCGAAATGTGACCTCTGCATTTAACCCAACCAGTGAATAGTGAACACACACACTTCAAGTCGTGAACACACATACACCGGGGCAGTGGGCAGCTAACACTGCAGCGCCCGGGGAGCAAACGGGGGTAAGGTGCCTTGCTCAAGGACACGTCAGTTGTTACCTGCCGGTACTGAGAATCGAACCGGCAACCTTCTGGTTATGAGTCCGACTCTCTAACCATTAGGCCACAACTGCCCCCCAGTTGTAACGGGCAGCTGTGTACGTTGCTGGAGCAGACACGACAACGAGAGTAACTAGGAACAGGAATCTTTAATATACACTTAGGAAGCCACGAGAACACCCTTACACACCATTAATACATTGAAGACTAGACACTGAACAGGGGAAACACAGGGTATATATAGAGTCCGTGATGAAGGTAATGGCTGACAGGTGTGGTGATGACGAATGAGGGACAGGTGCGGGAGCGTGGAGGATGCTGGGAAGTATAGTCCATGGGGAAAACTCGGGAGAAACAGGCCAGGAGACAAACAGGACCGTGACATCAGTTTAGTATTTTGCGCTCTGACTGTCTGGCGTGCGCATCCAAACAACCGAGAGAGAACTGAAGTCTTGTTTGGCTTTTATCCGTAACGACTGACAAATAAAAATTATTTAACGTTATGTCTAACATTTTGTATGCTTTGCAGTATTGTTGGAGAGCTTTATACAATAGTATAGTGCGAAGTTTAAACACACTGTTTCAAATGTTGTTTTCTGAATTAGCTTCACACTGCATACAATAGGCTACAAGCAACATATTTCGTTATCTTTACTGTATTGTACCTTAGCTGTGGAAATTCTTGCATTCTGCAGCCCAAACATATTTATTTATTTGCAAAAGTGAGCGCTTCACTCGTCTGCTCTGTCGATCCTTTTTCTTTTTTTGTCTGCTCTGTCGATCCTTTTTTTATATATTTTTTTGTTTGCTCTGTCGTTCCTTCTGCTTCATCTTTAGCATTGAATGCGCCCAATTGCGCGCGCCGCTCTACACCCGCGCATTACGGGGGCGGGGCACTGATAGATAATGGCTGAAGCAAGGGCGAAATGGAGTGACTGGACGTACCGCTTGCGCAATATAACATTTCGGGGCATTACATTTATAACGCACAAATGTATATGTATATATATATATATATATATATATATATATATATATATATATATATACACATATCTGAGAGATGTATATATACATTTGAATTTGGCGGTCGCAGAAAAACCTGGACGTATGCTTTGCAGTCAATCGTTCTTTTCATCTTCTCTCACCATCCGCGAATACATCCACTTGGTTTATCTGACGGGTCTAGGCTACTCACCTCTCTCTGTCTGGCAGCGCACGCATTTTCAAACGTGCACACACGTACAGGAATATCTGGACCACAGCTAATCAGAGGGGTCCGCCCTTCACTATCTCTGATTGGTTTAGACCACGATATGGGACTAATGTGTGTCTGTTGCTGAACCACAGGGAGACTTTCAGAGTCGCGGAGACTTTTTGTCCCTCAAACGACTGGTTGCACCAGTGCGACCTCAGATTTTTTTTTTGTCGCACTCTAGAGCCCTGTGTATATCTCTGTTTTTAGTAATAGCCATCTGTATATTATGTTCATAGTACATATCCATCTGTAAATTTCTGTTTATAGTAATAGACATCTGTATATTATGGTCATAGTACATATCTATCTGTAAATTACTTCTATAATATTGATTTATTTATGTAACTTATGCAACCGCTGTATATCCTGCCCTTGCTGCTATTGCACTTCTGGTTAAACCTAAACTGCATTTCGTTGCCTTGTACTTGTACATTTGTAATGACAATAAAGTTGAATCTAAACTAATCTAATCTAATAACATGATTAGCATGTTGCTAGCATGATACTCCACGCCACGAGTGAAACAAACTAACCCTCATGTAGAGATATTGATCTAGCGAAACGTTTGCCAAGCAATTTTTTGGTTGCTATGGGCATTGCTTGGGAGATGCCCATTGATGATTCTCCAAATTTCAAGGGAATTGAATCAACTCCCATGTCTTTACGATATTCTAATGCAGAGATATAGGTCTTCTTAAACGGTTGCTACGTTAATATGTGTTGTTGCTGTGGGCGTGGCTTCATAGCTTCATGATGATGCTGAGAGATTGGTTGGTTGACTGGGTTTTAGAGAGCGATCTGCATGCTGTTTTGTATTGTTTTCAGTGTTTGTATTAAAATTACTTTTTTATTTAGTTAGTGTTAGATTTTGGATTCCCCGCATACAATGTATAGCCTTGGGAGCCAGCAGGCCCTCCTAAGTAAGGGTCTTAGGGTGAGCGGTCATTCTTTATGTGTTGTTGTAAGAAGATGGCCCTAGAAATGCCTTGTTGGCACATACCTTATTTGGTCATACTATAGGACCCTGGACATATGATAACTTACAGATGTTTTCTTGTGCCATATAAAAAGCCATGCTTCTGAACAATAAAATGAGCTAAGAACCAGATTTACTCCTGACTCTGTTGGTTTCTTTTGCTCCCAGATCTGCAGAAGGCATCCTCACAACATCCAACATGATTATTATTTGGTTTGAGAATAAGGTGTGATCCAAACATAGAAAAGAGTTTCAATGTTAATTTAAAACTTAACAGTTAGTATATTAGTTAGTAATGGTAGGCTATTTGAAGTTGGTTAGTCATGCTACTGAGCGTCTTGCTCATCATCATTCTTCTCACCCTCAGGTAGCCTAAATAAATGTAACTCAGATAATAAAGAAAATCGCTACAAGTTTTATTCTTGTACAGTAGGCAATTCTGTCTTTACTTAACTCGTTCAATATGCATTTTATTTTTTGTCATGTATTATTTAGTATATAGACTATAAAGATTATTTACTTAACCACTAATGAACCAAATGCATCATAACATTCAATAAGAAGACAAGTTACAGATTATTGGGTAATGAGAAATTAACGGGGTAAATAAAAACATTGTTGTATACTGTACAGAAAATAAACTTTTAGCCATTTTATTATCACAGTTTACATTAATGTAAGGGTAACTTTCGTGTCCAGTTGAGGAGGATGATGATGAAGCTTTGTGTACAATGATATTCGTGTGATATTCCAACCTGTGTCTCTACGATGTTCTGATGCAGAGTTATAGGTATTGCTAAATGGTTGATAAGCTAACCTGTTTGGTTGCTATGGGCGTGGCTTGGCGTCTGCCAATTGATGATGCTCCAAGCCACGAGTGAAACAAATGATGTTAACATGTTGTTAGCATTAAGCTAACATGATTAGCATGTTTGCTCACCTGATTAGCATGTTTGCTAAAATAATGCTAACATTACATTTATTCATTTGGCAGACTTTTTTTTAAATCGACTTACAAGTAGGAGAGCATAAAACATTTTGTCAGCTCACTAAGCAGTACCGATAGTATAGACTGTTTCATCTGACACACGCGTCTGGCCTGCAGTTAACTTCCGGTCTGTGTTTGTTGATGAGTCTGCATGGTTAGTGGCTAATAATAAACTATTTTTATTTAATTTATATTAATATTCATTTATATTATTTTTTTATTGTATAATAATCGTAATAAATAAACGATTAGTTGATTTTTGTTGTATGTTAATTTAACCCTTTTCTTAACCCCAAAGAGTTCATTTAAATATTTACTAAACAAAAAAACCCAAGGTTCCCGGCAGTTGGATGGTGAATTAGGCCGGTATTTTCTCTTTAAGATTATACTATATACTGCTGTAAATTGTTTCCCTTGCACCAGTGTACTCAGAGTAAAATAATTACTTGCCAACCCCAATAAAATGAAATACAAATGATAAGAAGGAAAAAAATAACAAAGATTTATTATTTTTACATTAACGTGTTAACCTCCCCTTAAAAATATATTTAAAAAATAAGCAAGCAAACAGATAACAACTGTTTACAGACAATATGTAAGTGCTTCCTTTCTGAGAAGTAAAATGTTCAATTAAACCTCTTAAACCTTAATCTGATATAACGCAATCAAATTTGTGAAATGACAATGAGAAAACAATGTTCAACAACATTTCCAAGATTTAGTTGTACACTTGAGAAAACTTCAAAACATTCAGTCCTTCGGAGTGTTTCACTCAGGCAGAATACACGCAAATCAGTTGAACAGTTCAGTTATAACGTTAAACGAGTGTGATTCAGTCCAATATGCGATCGCTTTTTACCGTTGGGGCCCAGTTCGTTGGTGCACATTAACAATCAGTGAATTCAAAGTAATCCCACACGAACCACAGTTTTAGGAAAAACTAAATAAGATGAGATACCCTTGAGCAAGGCACCAAACCCCCACTTGCTTACTATACAAAATGTACAAATGTATAGTACAATACAATGTAAGTCGCTTTGGATAAAAGCGTCTGCCAAAATGCATAAATGTAAATGTCTGTGTCTGACGAGTGCCTCGGGTTCACGTGATCCTGAGACCCAGGCCTGACTACGTGCCCAAAGTTCCTACCACTCCCTTCCGGGACCAGGTGGTGAACTTGCAGGTGCGCTCCCCGCTGGGAAGAAGGACCCAACCTCCTCTGTGTTGTGTCCAGTACGCTCTCTGCGCCTCCACTTGGACCACACGCAGGCGTATACCTGCGGAAGCGCCTTCTTGCCTCTCACGGTGAGTCAGTGCCCTATCTAGCCTTTTGACTTTCCTTGCGGGTGGAGCCTAGGCACTCCATCCATCACTAAGCACTTTTACTGGCGACGGACCGGGCAGAGCGGCCTGTCCCCAAGACAGGTATTGGTCGAGTCACCCCTATCCAGGTGGACCCCTCTACCTGAGCTAGTGCTCCATACATAGTGACTGCCCAAGCTGGGCCATCCCGTGTGATGTATTCTCACTCTTGTTTCCCCGTCGGCGATCTGTGACCTCCCCCAGTGGACTCCACTGCTCCACTTTGCCATGATCCCCCTCGTGGGGGTCTCATGTCTATTTCCATGTAGCTCTTCCCCATTAGTGAGACCATGCAGGCATCTCCACATTACCCCCTGCGGCGGCCTCCTCCGCGCTCCCCCCCCCCCCCTTTGTTTACGATCTCGACCCCGCCGGCAAGCACTTCCGCCCGGCCGTGTAGGGGGCGTAGCATCGGGTGTTCTGGCGATCTCAGGGACGAGGCAAAGATTGCTGATAAAACATCCAGGAATGCACAAACCAATATCCAATAGCTCGAGACAGAATACAATAAACAGAATAGACTTAAAACAATGGCACGCCAAAACAAACAATGCCATGTCTCTCTCTCACACTAAACACGTGGGTACTGCCACAATCCTGACACACAACTAGAAAACCTGAACAAGAGAGCAGGATCGTGTCACCGCCTCACTACACCTATTAAACGTTCCCATGTGTGAAGCATGGGGAAGATTAAATTCCCATGAGCAAAAGCAGTAGTTCAGGTACTTTTGCATCTCTGGGTCCTTTATCATCTTAGAGAATCCTAATTCTTTGCTTGCTCCTATAAAGTTAGTCCTGAAATCTGACCGAAATTGTTTCACTAGTCCTCTGATAGCAAAGAATCTCCATAGTGCATTTATTCAGCTGGAGGTGTGAAGTGATTCAATTACTTTTATGTGAATGGCTTGTGTGTACATGCAAGAATGACCCAGCGTTTACTCTCTGCATCACTCCCTCTTGTACGACGAGCTGTGACTGTAAAAGGGACGAACACATCCAGACCAACATACAGGTGCTGGTCATATAATTAGAATATCATCAAAAAGTTGATTTCACTAATTCCATTCAAAAAGTGAAACTTGTATATTATATTCATTCATTACACACAGACTGATATATTTTTAATGTTTATTTATTTTAATGATTATAAGTGACAACTACTGAAAATCTCAAATTCAGTATCTCAGAAAATTAGAATATTACTTAAGACCAACACAAAGAAAGGATTTTTAGAAATCTGGGCCAACTGAAAAGTATGAACATGAAGAGTATGAGCATGTACAGCACTCAATACTTAGTTGGGGCTCCTTTTGCCTGAATTACTGCAGCAATGCGGCGTGGCATGGAGTCAATCAGTCCTGCTGGAAAATGAAATCTGCATCTCCATAAAGTTGGTCAGCAGCAGGAAGCAGGAAGTGCTCTAAAATGTCCTGGTATACGGCTGCATTGACCTTGGACCTCAGGAAACACAGTGGACCAACACCAGCAGATGACATGGCACCCCAAACCATCACTGTGGAAACGTGGATTCTGTGCCTCTCCTCTCTTCCTTTAGACTCTGGGACCCTGATTTCTAAAGGAAATGCAAAATTTACTTTCATAAGAGAACATAACTTTGGACCACTCAGCAGCAGTCCAGTCCTTTTTGTCTTTAGCCCAGGTGAGACGCTTCTGACGCTGTCTGTTGGTCAAGAGTGGCTTGACACAAGGAATGCGACAGCAGAAACCCATGTCTTGTATACGTCTGTGCGTAGTGGTTCTTAAAGCACTGACTCCAGCTGCAGTCCACTCTTTGTGAATCTCCCCCACATTTTTGAATGGGTTTTGTTTCACAATCCTCTCCAGGGTTCAGTTATCCCTATTGCTTGTACGCTTTTTTCTACCACATCTTTTCCTTCCCTTCGCCTCTCTATTAATGTGCTTGGACACAGAGCTCTGTGAACAGCCAGCCTCTTTTGTAATGACCTTTTGTGTCTTGCCCTCCTTGTGCAAGGTGTCAATGGGCGTCTTTTGGACAACTGTTAAGTCTGTATTCCCCATGATTGTGTGGCCTACAGAACTAGACTGGGAGACCATTTAAAGGCCTTTGCAGGTGTTTTGAGCTAATTAGCTGATTAGAGCGTGGCACCAAGTGTCTTCAATATTGAACCTTTTCACAATATTCTAATTTTCTGAGATACTGAATTTGGGATTTTCAGTAGTTGTCAGTTATAATCATCAAAATTTTAAAAAATAAACATTTGAAATATATCAGTCAGTGTGTAATGAATGAATATAATATACAAGTTTCACTTTTTGAATGGAATTAGTGAAATAATCAACTTTTTGATGATATTCTAATTATATGAGCAGCACCTGTAAGTGAAAGGTGGGGATGGACTTAGACGCTCTTCTGTGAGATCGGCCATCTTTTGAGTTTCTGTCCTCCCACGCAACTTTCTACATACAACACAGTTATGTATGACACTACTAATTGACCTATTTCCATTCATCAGCCATAATCCTGCAGTGCATAGAGCCCCTTCGGTAAAGAGGTGGTTTGCCTGGTGGTTATGTCCATCTTCATGGATAGTCTTAAGGTATGCTACTGCTCTGATCAGTACCTTTTGCCTTTGAGAGTGACTTCAAGCTGTACGTTCTCTGAACATTATTTTTTCAGGTCTTGCAATGAATTTCTCTTCATTTCTCATCTGGCAAGGGCTCATCCCAGTTATTCAGTCCCTTTGGCAGCTCTCTTAACCGGAATCTTCCTTGAATTGTGATGGGTGCTGCAAAGCCACAAGCTGTTAACTGTGGACAGAATAACCAGACGAGTAGGAGGTTTTCTGTTTTGTGTGGTGAAACGTAATGGTATCTGTAGATATCTTACAGTTTAGGCAGAGACTACGCTGAACAGGTTTGCTTTAATGTCCATCTCCAAAGTCCAGTTACCAGATATGTCAGACCAGGCAGATATCCATCTTGTCTAGCCACCTGAAGTTCTGTCAACAGAGCCCCTAACTCTCTTAGATTGATGAAGTCCTTACTGGAAACTCTGGGAAAGTTTTCAAGCCTTTGTAGAAGTGCATTCTCAAGTATCTCTGGTGCACCACAAGTTTCTGTTAATCTTTCCCAGGTAACTCGCAGTGCTGCCTTTGGGTCACTGACATGAACTGACCGCAACCTCCTCACATGGTCAGATGATTCTTTACCAAGCCATCTAATAAGCAAGTCCAGCTCTTCACCAGCTGTCAGGCCTAAACCCTCTGTGACTCCAAGAAAGGCAGATTTCCATGCTCGAAAACTCTCACATCAAGCCAAATATTTAGCAAAATCCAACATACTTGGCTTTTGGCTAGCAATGTGGTACTGATTGTGGCTGAGCATAGACAAATTCCTCTTGAGACAAACATGAAGCACGAGAATTGTGTTTTCTGTTTAACTTCGGCTTGGAAAGACTGACTAAATGGCTGTGGCAATTCAGTTAAGGTATCCTGTCTATCATTCGTATTAATGAGACTGTGAGCGGTACAGTCCTAGTTCATTACTGTAATTTGATTTCTGCAAGTCTGTTTCCTTTGACTTATGTTCAGGCCTTCCAGAAATAAACAGAGGTGTGTGTATACAACTTTGTTTGACACTTTGTTTATCTCTATTAAAAATTATGCTTCAAAGAGAATTAATCACAACACTTCCTATAACATACACACATCACAAACAAAACAAGCACTCGTTTACTGGTCGACTAAATCATCATACCACAGGCCATCAATTCCAAGGCTTCATAGGATATGCCATGTTTGGAAGACAAAATACAAACAACAGAAGACACCCAATAGAAGTAAACCCAAACCTCAAGTTTCACTCAGTAGCAAACAAAAAAAACATTCAAAAAATAATTATAGGTGTATATATAAACTCTCCCAGCAGATGATACCCATAAAGACTAATAAAAGATGGACAATAGAAAAAAATGTAAGGCTATAATAGCCACATTCGGTACAATAAACACAACCAACACAAAAAATAAACAGCAAATCAAACAAACAAAAACAACATACCACAACGATTAAGATTCACTCAAAGAAAAAAAAGTATATATTAGATTAGATTCAACTTTATTGTCATTACACATGTACAAGTATAAGGCAACGAAATGTAGTTTAGGTCTAACCAGAAGTGCAATAAGCAAGTGCAGGATATACAGTTGTGCATAAATACAGAATAAAGCAAAAATTATGAAGAATTTACAAGTGGGAATGTACTATGAACATTATATACTATATATTATATTAGATGGTTATTTACTAAAAACAGAATTTACTGATGGATATGTACAATATAAATTAGACTATGCAGAACAGTAGTGCAAATGAGCATAAAGTGTGCATAAATGATGGACAGCAGATATTAAGTTAAAGTAAACAGTGCAGTAGATGAGTTATTGCAGTATTCAGTACATAGTACTGGAGTGCAAATGATGCTGTATATGTATAATAGTCCAGTAGTGCAAATGATGCAGTATAGTATAAATAGTCCGGTAGAGCAAGTAAACATGTAGTACGTGTGTAGACAGTCCAGTCGTGTGCTTGACAGGCCTGTAGTGCAATAACAAAACAATATAGCAGCATAAAGTTAGAGGTATATGAGGGGGTTGTGGAATCAGTGGCGGGTAGAGTTCAATAGGCAAACAGCTCTGGGAAAAAAGCTGTTTTTCAGTCTGCTAGTCCTTGTCCGGAGGCATCTGAGGCGCCTGCCAGAGGGCAGGAGAGAAAACAGTCTGTGGGCGGGGTGAGAGGAGTCCTTAAGAATGCTGCGAGCTCGACGCAGACAACGTTTCCTCTGGATGTCCTCCATGGATGGAAGTGGAGTCCCTGTGATGCGTTGGGCGGTTTTCACCACCCGCTGCAGTGCCTTGCGCTCTGCAACAGAGCAGCTCCCATACCTTGAAGCTGGAAGCTTGAAGCTGGAGACACGCTCAACAGCCATCTCGTTAATGTGGACATGTGTGCCTCCTCTCTCCTTCCTGAAGTCCACGATGAGCTCCTTTGTCTTGGAGGTGTTAAGGAGCAGGTTGTTGTCTGAGCACCATGTGGCCAGGTGCCGGACCTCCTCCCTGTAGGCATTCTCATCGTTGTTGCTGATAAGACCAATCACTGTAGTATCGTCTGCAAACTTAATGATGGCATTAGATCCATTCACAGGCCTGCAGTCGAGTGTGAAGAGGGAGTAGAGAAAGGGGCTCAGAACACAGCCCTGTGGTACGCCAGTGTTAAGTGTGATGGTGGTGGAGCAGATGTGGCCTGACCTAACAAGCTGAGGTCTGTTTGTCAGAAAGTCCATGATCCAGTTGCAAATGGAGGTGTTAATGCCCAGGTTCCCAAGTTTGGTGATTAACTTGAAAGAGATGACAGTATTGAATGCAGAGCTGAAGTCAACAAACAGCATTCGTGCATAAGTGTTTTTATTGTCCAAGTGTGAGAGCACAGAGTGCAGTGCTATGGAGACGGCATCTTCTGTGCTCCTATTGCTGTGGTAGGCAAACGGGTATGGGTCCAGTGTGGACTGAAGGGAGTCCTTTAGGTGAGCCAGGACCAGCCGCTCAAAGCACTTCATAACAATAGGTGTGAGTGCTACAGGGCGGTAGTCATTCAGGCACGTTGGGCTAGAGTGTTTCGGCACTGGCACAATGGAGGTGGATTTAAAGCATGCTGGCACAGCTGCTTGGGCGAGGGACAGGTTGAAAATATCCATAAAGACCCCAGCGAGTTGCTCTGCACATGCCCTTAGTACACGACCGGGGATGTTGTCTGGTCCAGCAGCCTTTCGTGCGTTGATCCGGCTCAGTGCCGTGTAGACATCTGAGGAGGTGAGTGTGATGGTTGATTGGTCATCTAAGGGTGTGAGCTTGGTGGCAGTTTTCTTATTGTCTCTCTCGAAGCGAGCATAAAAGTCATTAAGCTCATTTAGGAAGACAGCATCTGTTGCTACGGGGGTGGAGTGGCTGGGTTTGTAGTCGCTGATGGCCTGGATGCCCTGCCACATGCGTTGAGGATCAGAGTTGGAAAAGTGCTCCTCTAGCTTTAGTTTGTAGCAGTGCTTGGCCTTTTTGATGCCCCTCTTCAGATTTGCCCTGGAAGTGCTGTAGGCCTGTGCATCACCTGAGCTGAAGGCAGTGTTGCGTGACTTCAACAGGAGGCACACTTCCTTGTTCATTCATGGCTTCTGATTTGGGTATGTAGTGATCCGCTTCTGGGTTGTAACACTGTCTATGGTGATGTTGATGTAATCCAGTACAGAGGAGGTGTAGCTGTCTATGTCCGTATGAAAGCCACAGGTAGCCTGAGAAGCAAACATACTCCAGTCTGTGTGTTGGAACCTGTCCTGGAGTGTGGAGTCTGCCCCCGCAGGCCACACTTTGATGGTTCTCACTGATGGCTTCACACGATTCATGAGAGTTGAATACTTGGGGGTGAGGAACAAAGAATTGGGGGAGGGGGGTCACGGCGTAAGCTTAGGCCATGTTTGTATAGACATGGTCCAAAGTTTTTTTCCTCTGGTGTGACAGGAAACATGTTGGTGAAATCAGTACAGTGATGCGCTGCTTTAAGAAGAAATGGATCTTGTTGTGAAATTAACAGTTACATAAAATCTGGCTATCACCCGCTTGGTGTCGGAGCGCGTGCAGGTTGCGGAGAAACATTAATCGTCTGAACACGCATTTAATGCAGATGTACACATCTTAATCTGGACAATGTCAACATGTTAGTTTTCCATCAAAGAGTAGGAAAAACTAACTTTGAATGGCAATCTGAATAGGAAAGCCGAGGTAGATTTAAACAGTTTCAAATAGAATTGTTAAGGGATGCATATTACGGGTTAACGTGAAACAGAAGTCACTGTAACAAATGTTTTTTTATTTATCATTTAACTTTCTGGTATTTTAAGTTTTAATTATTTATTGAAATGTTTTATATGCTGTAGTGTGCCGTTTCACTGATGAATTTGCGCATTAAACACGGATGGATGTTTTAAACCGAATTGTTAATGTAACAAAGGAGGCTGGTCTCGGGCAGAAGAGCACACTATAGGGTTGGGATTAATGAAGGGTTTATTGGACACAAAAACAGGTATGTAATTCCAAAAACAGTTTTTTCAGGTAAGTAATAACAACAACAAGCTTTTCAGGTAAGTAATTCCAAAAACAGGCTTTTCAGGCAAGTAATTCCAAGAACAGGTTTTTCAGGTAAGTAATTCTAAACACAGGTTTTCAGGTAAACGGGTAAATATTCAAAAGACTAACAACACGGAACGTACTTACAACAAGACCGGACACAAGACAATGCAAAAGACATAACTTAAATACTGAACAGGTGAGAAACAAACAACAGGTGAATGTCCAATCAAGATGGCGGAGGTGAGGTAGATGCTGGGTATTGTAGTCTTTTTAACTTAAAGGTCCAGTATGGGGGAAAAACAAACACGGACAAACAGGTGTGTTACAGTACTCCCCCCTCCCGGATCGGGCTCTAAGGGGACTGGCTCCGGATCTGGCTCTAGGGGGACTGGGTTCGGATCTGGCTCTAGGGGAACTGAGTTTGGATCTGGCTCTAGGGGAACTGGCTCTAGATCGGGCTCTACGGGGATGGGACCTGGGGAGACTAAAACCGGGACGGGACCCAGGGACATTAAGGCCGGGATGGGACCCGGAGAACAGGGGAAGAAGGTCGCCATCACTGTCGCTGGCTCTGAAGACTTGGAAGCGGGCTCGGAGGCCGGCGGAGACTTATGATTGGAATCCAGGAGCATCCACTCTGGAACGGAGTCTAGGGACCTTAACTCCGAAACGGAATACAGTGGTACCAGCTCTGGAACAGAGACTAGGGGCACAAACTCAGGAACGGAATTCAGGGGCATCCACTCTGGAACGGAATCCAGGGGCATCCAGGAACTCCCCCACGTCAGGGAGGAAAAGGGAGGAGAGTAGACCGTCATCCAAGCCGATCAGAAATGCGTGATTGAGGATGCTGTTGAGGATGCTCATTGTGAAAAGCGCTATATAAATAAAAGTGAATTGAATAAGGGATGTAGAGCATGGTCAAGCAAAATATGTGCTTTAAAAGTACTAATAAACAGCCAGTATGCTAATAAAAGGCATGCTAATAACAACTAGTTAAAAATCCATTGATCCTCCGAATCCTCCCCAGCAGTCGTGAAACAGATGGCAGCTTTAGAGCTCTCTGTGCAGCCAGGTTGATAGTATGAGCGAAACACTTAATGTGTGCAAAGTTGCCTAGCTGTGTAGCAGCAATCATGTTAGCAGCTTTATCTGTTACTATGACCAGGTTGATGGTAGTGAGCTGCCATTCCTGTGCGACAGACTTAAACAACTCATTGATGTTTGCAGCTGTGTGGTTTTCACTCATCACTCTTGTTTGCAGAACACGAGACAGAAGCTGCCAGTCATCTGTAATAAAGTGCGCAGTGAAGGTGACAAACGACTGAGTTGCCCTTGATGTCCACGCGTCACACGTCAGTGGTACTCTTTGTGCGGTCTTCAAGACTTGAGAAACTTTTATCTTCGTTTCTTGGTATAGCCGAGGTACTGTTTTCTCAGTAAAATGTCGCCAAACACTTGTCCGCGCTAAAAATGGGACAGGATAAATCTCTTTTCCCCCGCCATTGTTGTTGCTGCACTTGAGGTGTGCGGCCTCTCAACTGTCCGGGTGCCGCACCGCTCTCACAGTTAAGTTCCGCCTTTTTTGTTCGGACAACATAATTGTTATATTAACTACAAAATCGATTTTTTTATATTTGTGAATCGAAAAGAATCGCTGGAGCACTGAATCGCGATTCATATGTGAATAAATTCTTTTACCCACCCCTAAAGTTGCGGTCACACTTGACTATTTGTTCCATTGACATACATTCATACGCATGCGAATGCGTCAGACCGGAAACGCAAGCCTGTGCGAAGAAATTTCGCATTTCGCTGCGTAGCAAAGTTCAAGTTTGGTGAACTCTGACCTGCGAATTCGCGTCACGTGAGTGCGAGAGACAAATAGAAGATCAAAACGTCACAGCGTGACCTCTCGGTACAGAAATTTCAAAGGTGGAGTCATATATTGCTCCCGCCCATTTTCGCAGCACCGTCCGAACGAATTTCGCATGCACGTAGCCAAATGTGACCGCGGCTTAATAAATAGTTCCCGTTTAGATGCTGGGTAATGCTGTCTTTGAGCTATTTCATAAAGCTTCACAAACTACGTAAGTAGCATAATCAAAACCCATCAAAATCTAATCATAACATGTACTTACCTGTCCAGAAGTTGCCATGGCATCGTCAATGAAACCCTTTGACTCCCGTAGCTATTCTCAGCATGAAAAAGCAACACCAATAATAATCATAAAACTTCCGCAACACAATCTGGAACAGATGAAGGGGGAAACCCCGGGACGCAGTGGAACAGAGTAACGGATCGACAGGGACCAAAACGCGTTCGCCAATAGAATTTTGCTTTCACATCTTTGCAGATTAGACGTTTTTAGTCGTGGAAGTGCAAGTGCCAGTTGTTGTTCAAGGGGAAAGTCAGGTTTCAGCTGCTTAATTGCCATTCTCCCGCTGTGTCTGCACAGCGTGTCACTGCGCTAATGTTGTATGATGTCTGCGTGAACAGGGTGTGCAGTGGTATGCAAAATACGTTGACTGAAAATGTGCACATGACTAATCATTGCATTCAGGCCGAATGCAATGATTGGACAAACGTTTTTTGGTCCCACTACTTCCACAGAAGATATATATTTATAAAAATATATTTTGACCAGTTTACTTAGCGATTGCTATTAGGATGTGAAGAGACTTTGGAGCAGCATGACCAAAACAAATCTGGAAAGGATTTACTACTCTGCCTTTAATACTACTTGGTATTGTGATACTTCCGCTGGTACAGTTATGTATATGATATGTGTACGATATCATGACATGTGTTTTTACATAAATTGAAAGGTATTTCTATTTCTTAGTATCTGTGACAAAACAATTCTGCATGTCTAATGATCTGTTCATGTTTTACAATGAAGACTGTCTTTTGAATTCCTGCCTCCTTTTTTTCTTTTTCTGACAACAGGCTTTGCTGGCACACCCGGTTACCTGTCCCCTGAAGTATTACGGAAAGACCCTTATGGAAAAGCTGTGGACTTGTGGGCATGTGGTTAGTGTTGTATATTTATCCATCAATATACAGGGGTGGACAAATTAATGTGAACATCGGGAAATAGGTGATATCCACGGATCAATAAATAAACATTGTTTTCTTACCCAGGATTTTAGCAGCTTAATGGAAGTGACTGCTGGTTAGGTAGTTTAAAGTGGTCGCATTCACTCACACATTTAATTATGCACACGTAAAACACGATGCACACTTGCATAGCCAGTTTAACATGCATAAAGCCTAATTCATGTACACAAAGTATATATTAGGGGTGTGCAGCGGAGCCAGTATTTGTATCTGTATTTGTAACAATCTCAAAATTATTTGTGTCTGTATCTGTATTCGGATGGAACCAGAGGTGGGCGGGGTTTACACCAGAAGTTAATCAAATTACACAAAAAGCCATTTTAAATGCAATTCTGTTCGATTCAAAGTTCTGTTAATTTGCTTTGTATAGCTAAATAAATTATTCATTTTTAATATAATTCTAACTTTGTAATATCTTCTATTTTAAAAGAATAATACAGGATATAGGATTTTATGTCTGTCACAGGACTGTTTTTTCCTCCCGTTTAAAATTTACTCTGTGTTCACGCGATATCTGCTTAGAATGATTTTCGTCCCGACCCGACGGATCCTGCTAAATTCAGTTCAATTTTCCAGATCTCACATTTAAATTTCTCAGTAACAAATATAAACGGTAGGCTATACAAAAATGTATTATTTTTATTCATCTTATCAATATACAAAAGTGTTTTAACATCTGGATTAGTTTTATTTTTTTACTGAATGTGCATGTGCAACGGAAGACATCAGGTGAAGTCACTTTTCACAGTGCTGCATCACAAACGGTAGAGATCCTGTTTTCAGTTTGTATAGATGATGCGTTTTTCCTGTGAACTTTACTTATAAACACCAATGTGCACGTTGTTAAGACATAACGCGTGTGTGTATGCTTTCACTGACAGAGATCACGATGTGTTTGCATTCATTGGCAGAGATTGTGTTTTCAGCTTTTAAAGATGACGCATTTATCCTGTGAATTTTACTGATAAAGTCAATGTACTCGTTGTAGAGACAGATAATGCGTTTGTCATGTGTGCTTTTACTTATTAATACTTATTATGTGTTTAGTTTTTAAAGATGAGACAGTGTTTCTCATTCGCTTTATATGACCATTCTCTTCGTTTTTCCTCACAGGCAAAAATTGTCACATAGAGCACAGTATAATAAAAGATCTGTGGTGTATTTTGAGATGAAACTTTACAGACATATTCAGGGGATACCAGAGACTATATTTACATTGCGGAAAACAACCGGGTTAGCTGCCCTTTAAAGATGGCTGCAGAATCTGCTGATCTTGTAGCAGCAGGTTAGATCATTGTGGAACGGATCCAGAGAAGGTATGCAAGAGTGATTTTTTCCCTTTTTGGGATGGCACCACAAGACGATGTTCGTTTGAAGATATGGGGGTGTCGATAAAGTGGTGGTCTTGTAGGCCAAGAGCAGAGCTTTGAATTTGATGCGGGCGGCAACAGGGAGCCAATGTAACCTAATGAAGAAAGGAGTGACGTGCGCTTCATTGAAGACCACCTTGCCACTGCATTCTGGATCATTTGTAGAGGTTTGATTGTGCAAGCAGGGAGTCCAGCCAGTAGCGCATTGCAATAGTCCAGTTTAGCCAGGACAAGAGCCTGGACTAGGACTTGCATAGTATGCTCGGATAGGAAAGCTCTAATTTTCCTAATGTTGTAGAGAATGAATCTACAGGACCGGGGTGATGCTGGCAACATGACTCATGAAGTTGAGCTGATCATCAGTTACCACCCCCAGGTTTCTGACTGTTCTTGAAGAAGTAACGGTTGATGACATTTACATTTACATTTATGCATTTGGCAGACGCTTTTATCCAAAGCGACTTACATTACATTGTACTATACATTTGTACATTTTGTATAGTAAGCAAGTGGGGGTTAGGTGTCTTGCTCAAGGGCACCTCAGCCGTTACCCGCCAGACCTGAGATTTGAACCAGCAACCTTCTGGTCATGAGTCCAACTCTCTAACCACTGGGCCACGACTGCCCCACAGGAGTGATGAGCATAGTTGAATGTAGAGGTTGTGATGGATCTTTAGGTTAGGCTGAATCACAAGCAGTTCTGTTTTTGCAAGGTTCAGCTGCAGGTGATGGTCCTTCATCCAGAGTGAAATGTCACTCAGACATGCTGAGATGCGCGCAGAAACAGTCGGATCATCAAGCAGGAATGACAGGTGGAGTTGTGTCATCCGCATAGCAGTGATTAGAAAATCCATGTTTCCGAATGACCAAACTTAGGGATGGTTACAGATGATTCGAATGTTGCCCTTGCCCCCCTCAGTGCTTTAATGACTGAGAGCAGTGCAGTCTCAGTGGAATGACCGGACTGGTTAAACCAGAAACCAGACTTGTTGCCATCCAGGAGGTTGTTTCGTGTGACATAGGAGATCTGGTTAAATACTCAACTCACTCAACTCAAGTGTATTTATATAGAGCGTTTTACAATTTTCATTGTTACAAAGCAGCTGTACATAAGACAAAATGACTATAAGCATTACAAACATTACATTTGTAAAAGGAACACACGCACACAAACGCGGACACACAAAAACACACACACGCGCACCAGTGGTGTAGTCGGGGCCATACGCACGTATACTCTGTATGCTTACTTTTTCACCAGGGCTGTTTGCGTATTACAACGTCTGAGGATCAATATTAGCCTATACCCTCGGTTTACTCACTTGTTTTGCTGATTAAAGTCCTTAATCTACTTCTGTGTTAGCGTCCCCTTTAACTGTATCCCAAGTGGGGGTTTTTTAACTCGCGAACGTTTGTTGTAATTGTTGCATTTTTGTTTGAATTCTGTCGTTCCCCACCCCCCCGACGACGTCGTTATATCGCGCATCTGCAGGTTGCACTGCAGCAAGGAGTGGACAGATCATCAGCAGCACAGTGTTCAACGAGTGAAGATGGTGTCATGCTAAAGCAGTCAGGTAATAAAAGTATTTGAAATTTGTTTTAAGTGTGGCCACCACTACCGGGAATTCCCTTACAAAAATTACCTGTGGTATTTCTGTGGAATAAAAAAATTACCACACAATGTCTGATTATGACAGGATTATCACAGCACTTTCTGTTGTACAGTATCACAAGAATTTACCATAAGATAAAGTCTGTTGTATTTATGTTGTTTTTGTATACGACACATACATTAGAACTCTTTGTGAGAGGAATATCACAGCACTTTCTGTTGTAGTGCTGTGGTTGTGTTTCTGTTGTAATATCACAAGAATTTACCATAAGATGCAGCTAATTACGTCATTAGCGTTTCCAACATTCCTGTCACAGTCTGGCCTGCAACTGCCAGAGATCTGTAGCACTGTTTATTTTATATATTTATTAACATAACGTGATATAAATTGTTTTTGAGACTTTAAATAACTACTGTACGAGTAGTGTCCATTTTCCACGGAGTGATCATGTTTAAAGGCCCTGAGGGAAACCAGACAGCTACGTCACCACAATCGTTTTCCTGGTGCGTATTGTTTAACTTCACGTTACATTGCTAAAGTTTTATGTGTGTACGTTATGTTGCATTAATTATACTTTTGTGTACGTTAACTGTATTTTATTTGCTTGTTAATAGTGCAACAAAGTTTTGACGGTCGCAGTTGCCCATTTTCAAAGTATATTGTAGGGATTTATTGAAGTTATGTTTTATTATGTATCTAGTTTATTTAAGCCTTTAATGGGGTTTTTCCAAATGTAATATGTACTGGAATCACTGAGAATTAAACGGTTGGTCTGCAAATGCGCTGTATGTTGTTGATTCACGTCAAGGCTGAAATATGACAGTAATACCACAGGAATATTACATACTGAACAACAGAAAATCCTGAGTAAATACTGCAGAAATATGACAGTAATACCACAATGTAATACAAAAATATTACAGGAATATTACATACTGTACAACAGAAAATCCTGTGGTAAAGCATAAAAAAAACAGAATACCGTACAATTATTTGGTACTTTTGATGTTTTATCACATGGAATACAACAGGAATTGTTTTTGTAAGGGTTACACTATCTTCTGTTGTTGCTATTTAAATTTACGTGATTTATGATACCTTTGCGTCATCACGGATTCGTATATGCAGAATATATCCAAGCAGCACAGGACTGTTAAAGTTATTAACGTTTTAGCTTGATAAAGAAGCATGAAGCAGAAAATCAAAGACCGTGCCTGCTTGATGTTTAAAGGAGTTAACAAGTCACAGACAGAAAGTCTGTCCTGCCAGTATGGTCAAATACATACCAAAAAATACTAAAATGGCCATCATGGTCAGCGTATTTGCATAAAACATCTCATGTGTTAAATATATGCAACATTTGGGATGAAATCAGAAGGCTGACAGTAGGATTTCTGCATCTGCTACTGACTGTCATTAAATGTTAATCCAACAACAAATTAAAATAAATTACTCACATATTTTTCGAAATCATGTAAACATTACGAGGTTATCCCAACACTAGCAGGTCTGCTAATGCTTTTCAAAAAGCAAACATCTGTGATGTGTTATCTTATGTCTTATGATATCAAGTAAGAAAACTTAGTTAGCTAGCTAGATTATGTGACCCATGTTAGTTTAATGATGCATAATACAAGTCTATCTCTGTGCTCTTTCTCATCTAGAAAATGGTGGGAAGAGGAGAGAAGAGGAAGGTCAGTCTAAGTGACTATTTTGGAAGGTAACTAAACAAGGAATTTTCATAGTATCCCATCTGTAAGGGCAAAGATATCTAATGATTACCTTTTGTGATATAGTGTACAGAGTAAGAGAAGCAGTGTAGACCAGTTCTACTAGTAGAGAGGATGATCTCGGGCCGGTGGTGTGCAAACCTGGCCGATCTATCGCTCTCGGCTCTGGGGGAGATCACCTCTCACCCACCCAGATCACGGACATAACTCGTTTACAGGCACAGTTTGCCGATGTATTCTCGCCCCTACCCAGTCGAACTACGCTCATTGAACACCATATTGAGACCACGCCGGGCGTGGTGGTGCAAAGCCGGCCGTATCGTTTGCCTGAACACAAGAAAAATGTGGTTCGATATGGGAGTAATCGAGGAGTCCCACAGCGATTGGGCGAGCCCGATAGTTTTAGTTCCCAAAACCGACGGCTCGGTGCGCTTCTGTGTGGACTATCGCAAGGTGAATGCTGGATCGACTAGGACCGGCTCGTTTTTATTCGACACTGGATTTGACAAAAGGATATTGGCAGATCCCCTTATTTCCATTATCCAAAGAAAAAAACAGCTTTCACCACGCCGTTCAGATTGCACCAATTCGTCACACTTCCATTCGGCTTATTTGGAGCCCCGGCCACGTTTCAGCGACTGATGGACTCTATTCTCCGACCCCATGCAGCATATGCCGCTGCATACTTGGATGACATCATCAGAGGGCACAGGAGTTTAGAGTTGCTATCTGACCTAAATGCCCGGCCATTGGATTAGAATGGGCCACCTGGAAAAGCATTTCCCGACGGCCCCTAGATACAACCAACTGGTCTCGAACCGTCTCTCCTGCTCCATCGTGGCCCGATGCTGTTCTGCGTGTAGTCCCGCGAGCGCCTGGATGACTTCCGCAAACGGCGTGCCTGGCGGGTTCTGCATGTTGACAACAGCGTCTCTCTTTCCTCCCGGGTTTCGGCACCAGTGTAATAATGTTCGTTGTGGGAGGAGGAAAGAGGCAGGGTCGGCGTAGTAAAATCCAAAAGAATATTTATTAACTTTCAAAGTAAGCGGTCTCCAAAACACCAAACAAACGGAAACAAACAAACTCAGGTCTCGTCACACGCCCCTGCGTGTGTGCATGCATTCCGTCTTGTGTGTCTCCTCCGACCACGGTGACGTCTTTTTAAATTCCTCTCGCCAATCACTGTAACGAGAGACAGCAGGTTAGTAGCCGCACTTGACCTACTTACCGCCCTCCGTGCTCCGGGCTGAAGCTCCTCCCTCCCAGACGGAGCGTGGCCACGCCTTCCCTGCCACAGTTTTCCTCAAAAAAACATAATTTGTTTTATTTATTGTTATTGTTATTTATGAAATTATGAAGCACATCAGTCTTATAGGGTAGGCTTTACCTTAAACTTGTGTGCACTGAAATCATGTTTTTGTTTAGATCCTGGCATACCATGTACTGATGATTGGCCAGACATTTGGAGCAGAAGCCAATGGGAGGCTTTTAAATCAAAGAACCCTTGGTTGGGGTGCAAGAATAAGATGCTTGGTCTGTGATTGTTTAATCTGACTTTAATTCATATGAGCTTTTACTTATTTCACCATTTGTAAAATGAAAGCAGAGACTGTTGATCAAGTTAAATTAATA
The DNA here is from genome assembly GCA_026939265.1 of Oreonectes daqikongensis. NCBI lineage: Eukaryota > Metazoa > Chordata > Actinopteri > Cypriniformes > Nemacheilidae > Oreonectes > Oreonectes daqikongensis. Next base: position 315,787 of record JAOTQM010000126.1, on the reverse strand, counting down.
TTAAAATGACTAAAGCATAACATAGCTTATTTGAGTTTTTGAAGACCTATGTTTTTTTTCGAATTCTCTTAAAGGTTATATTTTATGGGGCAGTTGTGGCCTAATGGTTAGAGAGTCGGACTCATAACCAGAAGGTTGCTGGTTCAATTCTCAGTACCGGCAGGTAACAACTGACGTGCCCTTGAGCAAGGCACCTTACCCCCGTTTGCTCCCTGGGCGCTGCAGTGATAGCTGCCCACTGCTCCCGGTGTATGTGTGTTCACGACTTGAAGTGTGTGTGTTCACTATTCACTGGATGGGTTAAATGCAGAGGTCACATTTCGGGTATGGGTCACCATATCTGACAAATAGGTCACTTTCACTTATGCTAACAACATGAAATTCCTGACCTAGCTGTCATTGAATTAAGCATGATTTGTGGTATTAGATTTAAAAAAATCTGAAATAAACATACATATGACAACAGGAAGAGAAAATCAAATAAATTAATTAGGATTAAACTAATTTCATTGGTTACTTTCTTTATTACAGGATGCCTGGTCTGCTCTAATGCAGGATCAACAGGGGTCTTCAAAGAAAAAGGTGTCCAGATTTCCATGGAGTGGTCTACATTTCAAATTCAAGGTTCTAACAATGAAAACAGGGACATTGTTTCATTAAGGAACAACATCAAAAGACATTTTTGCTCAACAACACATGCTCTTGCTGAAAATATAAACTTGAAAAAAAAGATGTGCGGGAAAAAATGTGGACGCAATGAACTTGTCATTACAAAAAGAGACTTACTCTGTGTTCAGAACCGCATATTACCTTGCCAAAAATAATCGTCCCTTTACAGATCACGAAACGCTCCTAGAACTACAGCAGCTAAATGGAGTCAAAATGGGACACATTCTGCACTCTCGTTTTAGTGCTACCAGCATTATTGAAAGCATTGCGAAGGAAATGCAGTGTTCAATTCTGAACAATATTGTTAGCTCCTCAAGCAAAATAGCTGTACTAATAGATGAGGCTTTCACCTTGAGTAGAAAAACCACCTTGATTGGTAACATCAAAGCCTCTGTCCTAGGTGAACCACCAGAGTTCATGGCTAAAGGAGGAGTGGCTAAAACAAAACTGGGTATCCTTTGTCTCAGATGGTGCTAATGTTATGGTAGGCATATACTTTGGTGAGTCAACTAAATTGAAAATGAGATTTCTAAAACTGCTCACTTGGCACTGCATGAATCATAGATTAGAACTGGCAGTTTCTGATGCTGTAGATAAAGTTACTGCTATAAATCACTTCAGAGTCTTTGTTGAAAAATTGCACAACATCTATAGCAAGTCAAACAAAAACCAGAGACAGCTTTTAGAAGCACTGGTTTTCAAATGGCTTTCCGTGCTCCAGCGCCACCATGTTGCTCTTTTGTGTAACAACAGTCGGGCACGTGATATAAATCCCCAATCTCATTGGTTGGCGCGTTTCGTCGCGGAGAGAGAAGAAAATCGACACACTGGTTGAACTAAAAACACATCGCTTTTTCGCTGTGCGATTCATCGCGTGCACTGTAAAAGGCTTCGTGGGATCTATTGTTTTAATTCCAGCGCGTCATCGCGTCACAAAATTGCGTCGCTCTATCGCATCTAGTGTGAAAAGCCCTTTAGATGTTAGATGGGTTGCCAGCAGTTTTGGGACTGTTCAGGCTGTCTGGACCTCTTTTACTGCCCTTGTCAGACACTTTGAAAAGGCCTCCAATGATGACCAGAGAACCTCTACCAAGAGACAAACATACAGAGGCTTGTGTGACAGGCTGAAGAGCCCAGAATTTCTCTGTGATCTTGGTTTGATGTATGATACCTTACATGAACTGTCCATTGTCTCTGAGGAACTGCAAGCTCAAACTATGACTACTCAGAGCAGATCTTGTTGTGAAAAGAGCAATCAGAGTTTTAGCATCATTTAAAACTCAGCCAGGGGAGAAACTTTCAGCTGCCCTGGAAGCAAAGGATCATGGCACATTCAAAGATGTGCCCTCGAAGTCAAACCCTAAGATTAAGTCCATTAACACTGAAGAATTTTTGCAAAGGCTAATCGACAGTCTACAAAAACGTCTTCCTTTTGAATAAGACATTATCAAAGATTTAGGCATTCTTGACACAAGCAAGCACCTTCAGATCCTAGCATTCATTATGGTGAAGCAGAGATTTGTAGGCTTTGTTCACGTTTTAATTTGTTCCCTGACCAGGCAATTAGGGGAATGCGAGACTTAATTGAATCTCCCCAAACTGAAAGTCAGAATTTAAAACCCCTTAAGAACTGCATGCAGACCTTTCCTGTTAGTACTGCAGAATGCGAAAGAGGTTTCAGTCTAATGAATACCATCTTGACCAACAAGAGGTCTGTGCTTCGTGTTTCACATGTTTCAAATTTGATGATTATCAACCTGAATGGCCCACCAATTTCACTCTGTAAATATGTCAATAAATAGTAAATCTGTTTGTAACATACTGTAAAAAACAATGCATAATTGAAATTATTGTTGTAAATTGTAAATAGTAAATCTGTTTGTAACATACTGTAAAAAACAATGTATAATTGAAATTATTGTTGTAAATTGTAAATAGTAAATCTGTTTGGAACATAATGTAAAAAACAATACATAATTGAAATTGTTGTTGTAAAAGTTTAGTTGAGAAATATATGCACAAATGACTGATTGTAAATTTAATTCACGTGTATTATAAATTGATATATTCCTAATAAACCAAACAAACATTAACTTCTGTCATTTTTGGCCACTTTTATTTAAAGGTTAGGTTGGGTTGGATAATAGTAAACCACATTTTTTTTAAGACTACACCACTGATGCGCGCACACACACACACACACACACACACACACACACACACACACACACACACACACACACACACATGAACATATGAACACACATGAACACATATAGGAAAAAGAACTATATAGTTATACAAACTATAAATTCCTATGTGGGTGATTCTCACGAAACCGCTGAAACATCATGGCAGTAAAGAATTGAAATATACAGTTTGATGACACAAAAAATGGTCATAATGAAGATAATTGTGTTCTCTACCTTGGACAAAAAATAATTTATTATTTATGTATTTGATTGCTTTTTCTGCTGAAATTCTTATAACCGTAACACGTCCTGATTTGTCTAAGTGCATTATATGTTGTAATTTAAACAGAGTAAAATTAAAATATTCTGAAAAAAATTTGGATGTTCTACTAGATGTTCTCAAATTACAAAAAATGACCAAAAAATTAATTGACAGAATATTCATGTATAATAAAAATAAAGAAATAGTGGAGGAAAGACGTGTCCATGACTGATATTCTCATCCTCCGTAACGTTTTTTAAAGACACATTAATATATATTTACATTAAGTTTGATTTTATGTAAAAAAAAACATGATAGACGCCTAGTCTATGTGTACGTTCAGACCACCGACGGCGAGCGCGTCAGAAATTGCTCTGGCTGCAATGCCAACAACGCTGGTAGAAAGATTGGTAGACGCTCTGATGTAGATCGAATGCTTCTCTTCTACAGGGCTGCGTTCTCTAGAATCCTCTCAAGCGGTGGATTTGGACGCTCCGATTGGTTGCCACCGAATCGCGTCATAGCTCATTACCATAAAGTTGACCTGATTTTAACTCTACAAGTTGAAATCAGCGGATAGTTTACTTTGTTACATTGTGCTATCAAAAGGATAGTTTACACAAAAATCTAAATTCTGCCATTAATTACTCATGCCGTTCCAAGATCACAAATTATGTTGTTTTTGTTGAAATTCGGGATCTCTCTTGAGTAAGTAATTAATGACAGAATTTTCATTTTTGTATAAACTATCCTTTTAAATTAATGTTTTATTACTCCAGTTAACACTAATTATTTTCATTTTTCATTAATTCATTTATTTATTTTTTCATTGTTACATTCATTGCTGTAAAAATGAAGCAGTTGTGGCCCAGTGGTTAGAGAGTTGGACTCATGACCAGAAGGTTGCTGGTTCGATTCTCAGGTCTGACGGGTAACGGCTGAGGTGCCCTTGAGCAAGACACCTAACCCCCACTTGCTTACTATACAAAATGTACAAATGTATAGTACAATGTAATGTAAGTCGCTTTGGATAAAAGCGTCTGCCAAATGCATAAATGTAAATGTAAATGTAAAAAGAGAAGACTATTGTTATGCTATGCATTTGTGGATGTGTGTGTGGATCTCTCGTGTGCATTTGTGGATTTGTGTGCGTGTGTGTGGATCTATCACGTCCATTTGTAGATTCATGCGCGAGCGAGTGTGGATCTCTCGTGTGCATTTGTGCACTGTGTGTGGATCTGTCACGTCATTTGTAGATTTGTGTGCGTGCCTGTGGGTTTCTCGCGTGCATTTGTAGGAGGTTTTGATACTGTTTTCACTCCATACACGAGCAATACGCTAAAGTGACAGGGTTGCCAGATCTTTAGAAAAGGAAAAGAGAGGTAGAAAGTTTTTTTTATTTTTTATTATTATTATGAGACAGTTAAGTGCTCACGGAAGAGGTGGGTCTTCAGCTGTTTATTGAATTGTGAAATTGATCCAGCCATCCTGATGGAAACAGGAAGATCGTTCCACCAGCAGGGAACGGTAAAAGAAAATGTCCTTGAGATGGATCTCATGCCTCTCTGAGAAGGAACAACGAGGCGCCAATCGTTTTCAGACCGCAGACTTCTGAAGGAGATGTAGGTCTGTAAGAGAGAGTTGAGATAGATGGGTGCTGTGTTAGTGGATGTTCTGTGAGCAAGCACCAGTGCCTTGAACTTAATGCGTGCCGCTACTGGGAGCCAGTGCAAAGAGATGAGCAGAGGTGTGACATGTGCTCTCTTGGGCTCATTGAAGACCAAGCATGCAGCAGCATTCTGGATCATTTGCAGAGGTTTGAGGGCACAGGCTGGGAGACCAGCCAGAAGAGCATTACAGTAATCCAGTCTAGAAATGACAAGAGCCTGGACGAGAAGCTGTGTTGCATGTTCTGTTAAGAACGGTCTGATCTTTCTAATGTTGTACAATGCAAACCTGCATGACCGAGTTGTTTTAGTAACGTGATCCTTAAAAGTCAGCTGATCATCCATGATTACCCCAAGATTCCTGACTGAAGTCGATGGGGTTATCTTTGATGGACCAAGCTGGATGGTAAGCTGGTGCTGTTCTGACGGAGTGGCAAGGACGAGAAGCTCAGTCTTGGCCAGGTTGAGTTGTAAGTGATGATCTTTCATCCAAGAAGAGATGTCAGCCAGGCAGTCTGAGGCGTGTGTGGCTACCGTGAAATCATCTGGATAAAACGAGAGGTGAAGTTGAGTGTCATCAGCATAACAATGGTAGGAGAAACCATGTGCTTGTATGATGAAACCCAGTGATGTGGTGTATATGGAGAAGAGCAGAGGCCCAAGAACCGATCCTTGTGGGATCCCGGTGACTAGTTGGTGTGATTTGGACACTTCACCTCCCCAAGCTACCTTGAAGGATCTATCTGTGAGATAGGATTTAAACCAGGAGAGTGAAGTTCCAGTGATGCCCAGTGAAGAGAGGGCGGATAGAAGAATGTAATGGTTAACCGTGTCGAAGGCTGCAGAAAGGTCTAAGAGAATGAGAACAGATGATTTGGACTCAGCTCTTGCCCTCCTTAGGACTTCTGTAACTGTTAGTAAGGCAGTTTCGGTTGAGTGACCGCTCTTAAAGCCTGACTGGTTGGTGTCCAGCCTGTTGTTTCGAGTGAGGAAGGTAGACACCTGATTGAAAACAACCCGTTCAAGTGCTTTTGCTATGAACGGAAGGAGAGAAATGGGTCTATAGTTCTCCAGTAGGGAAGTGTCATGTGTGGGTTTTTTAAGCAGCGGGGTTACCCGGGCCTGCTTGAATGCAGTGGGGAAAATTGAAGTCCAACGAAAAACTTTATTAACGACTTAAAATACAGCGGCTCCAAAACACAAACCAAACAAACTACGCCACATGGTAGCCGACGTGAGGGGAGCGTGGCCGCGCCCTCTCCACAGTCTGTTTTAAAGTGTCAAAGTTAGCAGGCTTGTTTATCACGAGGTCCCAGTCGCGCCCGTCCTCTGCCACCACTCGCTTCAACGTCCTTTTCAGCGTTTGGCTGAAACTTTTCACGAGTCCAACCGTCTGTGGGTGATAAACGGTGGTCCATAGCTGCTTCACCCGTAGCAGGTGGGACATGAAGGGCGTTCCCTGGTCAGTCAGGACCTCCGCGGGGATGCCAACCTTGCTAAAGAGGAGAAACAGTTCCTTGGCGATGCTCTTAGCGGTGGCTTTGCAAAGGGGGATGGCCTCTGGATACCGCGTTTCATAATCCACAATCACGAGTATATGCTTCTGGCCCCAGGCAGACTTTGGCAGAGGTCCCACCAGGTCCATGCAGTCGTGGCCCAGTGGTTAGAGATTTGGACTCATGACCAGAAGGTTGCTGGTTCGATTCTCAGGGCTGGTGGGTAATGACTGAGGTGCCCTTGAGCAAGGCACCTAACCCCCACTTGCTTACTATACAAAAATGTACAAATGTATAGTACAATGTAATGTAAGTCGCTTTGGATAAAAGCGTCTGCCAAATGCATAAAGGTAAATGTTCATCCCAATGCGCTCGAAGGGCACCTCGATGATGGGCAGTGGGATGAGCGAGTTGGGGGGGAGGGTGCTGTGGAGCCTTGCGTTGAAACGTCGGGCAGCTTTGATAGAACCACTTCGTTTCCCCTTTCAAACCGGGAGAGTGGAAGCGGTCTCTGACACGTTGGACCGTGTTCTGGACTCTTAGGTGGCCAGCCATCGGTTGGGCGTGGGCCAGCTCTAACATGGTTTCGACCTTCGTCTTAGGGACCACAAGCAGAACGAACCTCCGGTGGTTATCTGTTGGAAGAGGTCTAGAAACACATTAGAGGAAGAACACATTATTCAACCTTATCATTAGAAGATAGCCTTAAGTATGATGTGGTTAAGGTATCTGTACTTAAAGCTTACGAATTAGTTCCTGAAGCCTATAAGCAGTAATTTAGTTCTCTTAGGAAAAATGCCAGTCAAACCTTTGTTGAATTTGCCAGAGAAAAGGGAATTATTTTTGATAGATGGTGCGCTTCTAGTAAAGCAGAGGATTTTACATCACATAAAGAACTTGTGTTTCTTGACTTGAAGATTTTATACTGTGTCTTCCAGAAAAAATGGTTTTGTATTAAAATGAGCAAAAGTAGCAACAGCATTTCAGACAGCGGTGTTAGCGGTCGAATTTGTGCTTACGCACAGAAACGTTTTTCAGACAGTAAATGTTGAGAAAATTATGTGAAGTCACCGGTGAGAGTTCAGGAGCCCAAATTGAGTGTTGAAAATCCTAAAGAAATGCGGGAGTGTTTTACTGTCATAGGAAAGGACATGTTATTGCAGAGTGTTTGTCTTTGAAGCGTAAGCAGCATCCCCAGACAAAAGAAGTTGCGTTGGTCAATACTGTTTGACTAACAGTATTGACCAACGCAACTTCTTTTGTCTGGGGATGCTGCTTACGCTTCAAAGACAAACACGGGATGTGCATCTTGAGCAGATAAAAGATATAGTTGACAGTGTATATGTGCCATTTATTTTTAAAGGATACGTGTCACTGGCAGGTAAGGAGGTAGACCAGGTAGAAGTGCAAGTGTTAAGGGACACTGGTGCAGCTCAGTCATTTGTGTGTGCAGATGTGTTGCCTTTTTCAGATCAAACATCGGTTGAATCTAGTAGACTAGTACAGTCTTCCTGTTCACCGCATTCACTTGCAAACCAGTCTTACCAGTGATGGGTGTATCTTTTATTTTAGGTAATGACTTGGCTGGAGGGAAAGTGGTACCTTCACTCGAAATGACTGACATTTTGTCACCCGAGTATGACTCTGATGAATTGCTTCAGAAGTATCCAAATGCATTTACTGCTTGTGTGATTACACGTGCCCGATCAAAGAAAGTTGATGAGGTGTTTTTATCTGACTCTTTCTTATGTGCAGATCAGGGGTCTGAGGAAAGGTCTGAAGTCAAGTCTTATGTCAGTGGCCAGGTGATCCTTTGACTTTGACAATAACCCGTGAAAAGTTAAGGGAAGCACAAAAGAATGATTTTTCACTTAGGGTTGTTCCGATTGATGATACTATCGTGTATCGATGATAGTCAGACATATCGGCAATAGCTGATTCCTTAGACGATAATGAATGAATGTTGCAAATTAATATTACAAATGCGCATTTCTTCATGCAGAAGAGCTTGTAATGCGAACAGCTCTGGCTTTTCCTCGATCAATCGGTCGACCTCTACTTTAAAGTAGCTGAGAAACCAGAACTTGACAACATATCATTTATTGTAAAGGATTGTCTACTAATGCGTAAGTGGCATAAAGATAACACTACTGAAGACGAGTGGAATGTTGTTTATCAAGTGGTGATTCCTGGTGATCTTTCGTCAGCAGGTGCTATCATTGGCTCACGATAATTTGCTATAACTGTGTCTTACAACGTTTCTTTTGGTATGGTTAGAAGCGTGATGTGGTGCAGTTTTGTAAAACTTGTCATGTTTGTCAGTATGATTGGAAACCAAATCAGATGATTCGTCTTGCACCCTTAATTCCAGTTCCTGTCATAGGCAAACCTTTTGAGCATGTGATAGTGGATTGCGTTGGCCCTTTACCACAGGCCAAGTCTGGTAACCACTTTTATTGACAGTTATGTGTACAGCTACAAGGTGTCCAGAAGAGATTCCACTTCGAAAGATCACAGCTCCAGTAGTTGTAAAAGCTTTAACAAAATTCTTTACCACTTTTGGTTTGCCGATAATTGTCCAGACTGACAAACTTCCTATCTAAATTGTGTGCTCAGGTTTTTAAGTCACTTAATATTACATATTGCATGTCCAGTGCCTATCACCCGGAGAGTCAGGGGTCATTGGAAAGATTCCATTAAACGTTAAAAGCAATGCTTAGGAAGTACTTTATTGAGTACTTTACTGAGTGGGATGAAGGTGCTCCTCTACTTTTATTTGCAATCCGTGACACAGTGCAGGAATCTCTTAAGTTCAGCCCATCAGAGCTGGTGTTTGGCCATGCTGTAAAAGGACCATTGAGTGTCCTGAAAGAAAGAATGTTAGGCATTGAGGATTTCAAGAAAACAAATGTATTAGACTACGTGAGTAAGTTCAATGATTGACTTCAGAAGGTTTGTGTGCTGGCTTGTGAGTCGAGCTCAGGGTAACTCAGGGATTGACTAGAGCTCAGGGTAAGATAAATGTTGTAAGATAGATGTTGTAAGTAGATCTTTTGCCATTTGTGACCAAGTGCTGTTTTTACTTCCTGTTCCTGGATCTGCGTTATCAGCATGTTTTTCAGGTCCTTATAATATCCTGGAGAGGAAGGGCAAGACAGATTATGTATTGAGTAAACCAGACAGGAAATGGCAAAAACGGGTATGTCATTTCAACATGTTAAAGGCTTATCATACCAGGGGTGATGAAGCGTTACTTTTCCAAGAGGAAAGAGAGTCTGTTCGTCCAGTTGGGGTTGTGTGTGACATAAGTCTAGTTGCAGAGCAGCATGATAAAGCAGAAGACTTGATGGAGTCTGATTCTCCATTTTTGTTGGCCAGATTGTCTCATTCTATAACGTTAGCCAATTTGTCAAGTTTCTTATCGTATCTTAACACTGACCAGAGGGCAGATGTTGTTGAACGTCTTAGCAAGTTTTCTTCTATATTGAGTGATGTTCCCACACTTACAAATATTTTGCAGCAGATTTACTCGCAGAGTTGGTCTGAACTAGGGGTGTAATGGTTCTCGGTAAAAATTTAAGACGCTTAAACATGAAGACGCATCTATAATATGGTCTGTTAAAAATAATAATGCGTAAAACAGACAGACAAAGATCTGCTAATGTATGTTTGTTGGTGGATACTCTTAAAACTACAACAAATCAAATATGTAGACAACTTTCAGAAGGATTGCTATATTAATATGACAAGTCATTTATGCCATCATCACCTGGGTGTTGAGAGTGCGCGGGCGCACATGAGACCTGAGCAGCACATGTTGCTTTAAACTGAATTCACTAAAGTTTTATTTATATAATATAATTTAGGATAAATATTTAAGCGCAAGATGCAAACAAATACTCTCTCACGCATTGTGAAGAGATAATATTCGTAGTGCGCACAATGAAAGCTGAGTCTCAGACGGAGCAAATATTATACAACTCACTGGGGTCTAAATATAATATAAAAGTTGTATTTGAAGCTTTGCACTTAAACAGACAAATTCATACAAAAATTAGATCAAAATGCCCTTCTTTGCAAATATCTTAGCAAGCATAGTAGTTTATGTCTTAAAGAGTAAATAGCTTCTGATTTTTAAGGGTCTACTTTGGTTTATGTTTTATTTTCTGCTTTGCTCTGTTGTTTTTTTGGTTGTTGTTACTTGTAGCTAGCTTGATTTTTAGTCATTTCTCCCTGAACATTGCACATACCGAATCAAACCGAAACCGTGACACAAACCGAACCGTGAGTTATTTGAACCGTTACACCCCTAGTCTGAACACATATTACTTCTAGAGACGTTTTGAAGCATCTACAAGAAGCTTCCCTAACATTGAATTTGACCAAATGTGAAATTGGTAAGGCTACGGTGACCTATTTGGGTAAGCAGGTGAGGTATGGTCAGGTATGCCCAGTGATGGCTAAAATTTATTCTATAAATGATTTTCCAGTGCCTAAAACACAATGCGAGTTGCATAGATTTTTGGGTATGGCCGGTTATTACCGATGTTTTTGTCGAAATTTCTCTTCAGTTGCTACACCGTTAACTAATTTGCTCAGTCCTTCAGAATCTTTTGTTTGGACATCTTAATGTCAAACAACATTTGACAACATTAAAGTGTTGTTGTGTAGCGAGCCTGCTTTGGCTGCTCCAAATTTCAAATTGGAGGTGGACGCAAATAACTTGGAAGCTGGTGCCGTACTTCTACAGGAGGATAAGGATGGCATTGATCACCCAGTTTGTTACTTCTCTAAAAGGTTTAAAGGAGTCATAGTTAGGGTTCTAAAACAAACATTATTGTGTGTATTTGGTGTAATACAGTGTGTTTATGCGGTTTACAGTTAAAAAAACATTCGTTTTCACATACCGTACATTATTGTATCTCCTCTATGCCCCGCCTTCTGAAACACACCGTTCTGTCATGCATTTCAGTGTTGTGTGCTCTGGACAGTTGAGTTTACATTTACATTTACATTTACGCATTTGGCAGACGCTTTTAACCAAAGCAACTTACATTACATTGTACTATACATTTGTACATTTTGTATAGTAAGCAAGTGGGGGTTAGGTGCCTTGCTCAAGGGCACCTCAGCCGTTACCTGCCAGCCCTGAGAATCGAACCAGCAACCTTCTGATCATGAGTCCAACTCTCTAACCACTGGGCCACGAATGCCCACGAGCTGTTGAATGTGATTGGCTAAATACCTCTAGTGTGAGGCGGAACTTCCAGGACGAGGCCGAGTGTCAGTTTATCGCTCCTCTCACTTAGAGACGTTTCGTTTATAGATCCAAGATGGCGGCTCGTGCACATCGCGAGGCTCAGGGTCTCTCCAGTTTTTGCTTTTATGCAGTGTTTTTCTTGCTCATCTCGGGTCTGTTCGTGCAGAACAGCTGTGCCTTAACATCGTACACCCGGCATGAGCTATTGGATATTGGTTTGCGCATTCCCGGAAGTTTTATCAGCAATCTTTGCCTCATCCCTGAGATCGCCAGAACACCTGATGCTACACACCCTACACGGCCGGGCGGAAGTACTCGCCGGCGGTGTCGAGATCATAAACAAAGGCGGGAGAAGTGTGGAGGGCTAAGAGCTAAGCTAAAGCTAACACCGCACCGGCTCTCTTTACCCAGCATTTTCCTCGATAATGTACGGTCATTGGTGAACAAAATGGATGAGATTCGACTTCGCATCATCCACAGCAAAAGACTTTTGAACTGCAATGTCATGATTTTCACTGAAACATGGATAAACAGCGGCATACCGGACAATGCTATTAAACTAGCGGGACGCCACACACTTCGGGCAGATATGACGGCAGATGAATCCGGTAAGACCAGAGGCGGAGGATTGTGCATTTACATTAACAAAGCTTGATGCACGAACTCTGTTACTGTTGGGAGACACTGCTCAGCTAACCTAGAGTTTCTTATGGTTAAATGTAGACAGTTTTATCTGCCACGGGAGTTCACTTCCACCATTATAACGGCAGCTTCCATTCCTCCGGATGCTGATGGCAAGCTTGCTAAGAACAAACTTCATGCAGCCATCAGTAAACAACAGACTGCTCACCCGGAGGCTGCATGTATTGTTGCGGGAGATTTTAATCACTCAAACTTAAAGGCAGTGCTCCCCAAATTTCACCAGCATGTTTCCTGACACACCAGAGGAAACAAAACTTTGGACCATGACTATACAAACATGGCTGAAGCTTATGTCGTGACACCCCTCCCCCACCTGGGACAGTCAGATCACATTTCTTTGTTCCTCACCCCCAAGTATTCACCCCTCATCAATCGTGTGAAGCCATCAGTGAGGACCATCAAAGTGTGGCCTGTGGGGGCACACTCCACACTCCAGGACAGGTTTCAAGACACAGACTGGAGTATGTTTGCTTCTCAGGCCACCTCTGGCTTTCATACGGCAATAGACAGCTACACCTCCTCTGTACTGGATTACATCAACATCACCATAGACAGTGTTACAACCCAGAAGCAGATCACTACATACCAAAATCAGAAGCCATGGATGAACAAGGAAGGGCACCTCCTGTTGAAGTCACGCAACACTGCCTTCAGCTCAGGTGATGCACAGGCCTACAGCACTTCCAGGGCAAATCTGAAGAGGGGCATCAAAAAGGCCAAGCACTGCTACAAACTAAAGCTAGAGGAGCACTTTTCCAACTCTGATCCTCGACGCATGTGGCAAGGTATGCAGGCCATCAGCGACTACAAACCCAGCCACTCCACCCCCGTAGCCACAGATGCTGTCTTACTGAATGAGCTTAATGACTTTTATGCTCGCTTCGAGAGAGACAATAAGGAAACTGCCACCAAGCTCACACCCTTAGATGACCACCCGACCATCACACTCATCTCCTCAGATGTCTACACGGCCCTGAGCCGGATCAACGCACGAAAGGCTGCTGGACCAGACGGCATCCCTGGTCGTGTACTTAGGGCATGTGCAGAGCAACTCACTGGGGTCTTTTGGGATATTTTTAACCTGTCCCTCACCCAACCAGCTGTGTCAGCATGCTTTAAATCCACCTCCATTGTGCCAGTGCCGAAACACTCTAGCCCAACGTGCTTGAATGACTACCGCCCTGTAGCACTCACACCTATTGTTATGAAGTGCTTTGAGCGGCTGGTCCTGGCTCACCTAAAGGACTCCCTTCCGTCCACACTGGACCCATACCAGTTTGCCTACCGCAGCAATAGGAGCACAGAGGATGCCATCTCCATAGCACTGCACTCTGTATTCTCACACTTGGACAATAAAAACACTTATGCACAAATGCTGTTTGTTGACTTCAGCGCTGCATTCAATACTGTCATCCCTTCCAAGTTAATCACCAAACTTGGGAACCTGGGCATTAACACCTCCATTTGCAACTGGATTATGGACTTTCTGACAAACAGACCCCAGCTTGTTAGTTCAGGCCACATCTGCTTAACACTGGCATACCACAGGGCTGTGTTCTGAGCCCCTTTCTCTACTCCCTCTTCACACTCGACTGCAGGCCTGTGAATGGATTGAATGCCATCATTAAGTTTGCAGACAATACTACAGTGATTGGTCTCATCAGCAACAACGATGAGACTGCCTACAAGGAGGAGGTCCAGTACCTGGTCACATGGTGCTCAGACAACAACCTGCTCCTTAACACCTCCAAGACAAAGGAGCTCATCGTGGACTTCAGGAAGGAGGGAGGAGGCACACATGACCCCATCCACATAACGGGATGGCTGTTGAGCATGTCTCCAGCTTCAATTTCCTGGGGACCCATATTTCGGGGGACCTGTACCAGGACTATGTACTAATGTTATTTGCACTACTGGACTATTACACATATACCGCATCATTTGCACTCCAGTACTATGTACTGAATACTGCAATAACTCATCTACTGCACTGTTTACTTTAACTTAATAGCTGTCATGACACACGACAGAAGACCCAGATGCAGGACAGCGATCTCCCAAAAAAATACTTTAACTATGCAATAAAAACGAAACAAAAGACCCACGTTGGGGTAACAAGACAAATAAATTAAATACATCCTACAAGGGGGCAAAACAGAAATAAAAACTTTATACACTTTATATTTATGTGCACTACTGTTCTGCATAGTCTAATTTATATTGCACATATCCATCAGTAAATTTCTGTTTTTAGTAAATAGCCATCTCTGTATATAATGTTCATAGTACATTCCGACTTGGAAATTCTTCATAATTTTTGCTTTATCCTGTATTTATGCACAACTGTATATCCTGCACTTGCTTATTGCACTTCTGGTTAGACCTAAATTACATTTAGTTGCCTTGTATTTGTACATGCGTAATGACAATAAAGTTGAATCTTATCTAATCTAATATGAGGCCAGAGAGTGTGTGAAAGCCCAGAGTGTGCAACTCTTATGACAGAACGATCGTCAGTTCGCCTCGCTACCCACACAGAGTGAATTTGCATCGGACCAGTTATAATAAATACAAGAACATAAGTGGATAATGAGTGAAATCAGCATCGGTTTTGCCTTCAAACCTAGTTAGGAGAATGAAACCAACGGATCGACCAGAAGGACGCTTTACAGAGGTATGTTTTTATTTTGTCTTATGCATTTGCATGGCTGCAGCACCACTGCTGTGATATTTAAAGATACGCCTTCTTTGCATGTACATTTGGGCGGCATCATGCAATGAACTAAGGCAAACTGACGTGGCACTGTAGGGGCGTGTCTACACGAGCCGTTTTAGGCAGTTCAGGGAGATCAATCGCTTTCATAAATAATGTATATTTTGTTCTGATACTTTGATTTTGGCAATTTTACGTGTCTAATGCATGCATGGGCAACTTGTAACACACCAAAAACACAGGAAAACACGACATTGCAAATACTTTCTCCTTTAACAAGAAGTCAGCGGAATTATTTGACGATAGAGATGGAAGCTTTGGCTTTGTTGTTGGCTGTCCAACATTTCGAAGTTTATGTTGGTGGTTCTACTTTTCCTGTGATTGTTTATACTGACCATAATTTGTTAACCTTTGTTGCATGTATGCGTAACCAGAACCAGAGATTGATGAGATGGTTTTTTATTTTTTTAGGATTACAATCTCGAGATCCGGTACATACGCTCTGTCGCGAGTCTTATACAAGAGTCTACTTTGTTAGGTTGTTTCAAACATGGATAGATGTTTGTTTTTAAGGAAGAGGGTGTTACATCCTTTGTTGTTGTGGGAGGGATGTTTTGTGTTTGCTTTCTCTTTTTTTCTCACACTAGTATTTCATAGGATCTGTGATTGGATTGTGTGTCTGCTAGTCATTTTACATTTACATTTACATTTATGCATTTGGCAGATGCTTTTATCCAAAGCGACTTACATTACATTGTACTATACTATATACTATATTTGTACATTTTGTATAGTAAGCAAGTGGAGGTTGCTTACTTTTGTATAGTAAGCAAGTGGAGGTTGCCTCAGCCATTACCCGCCAGCCCTGAGAATCGAACCAGCAACCTTCTGGTCATGAGTCCAACTCTCTAACCACTAGGCCACGACTGCCCAGTCATCAAGTGTGAGCGGTGCTGTGATGACCAATCACTCGAGCGGGCGTGTATAAAGACTCGGATGTGACGTGCTTCAAGGGGGAGCTTTTGTGCTTTTCGTTTGCTTGCTCACTTGTGTTTGTTTTGGTGCTCCTGAGTTTTGTTGTTATTTTCCGAACTCGAGTTTTCCTCCGTGTATCTTTTTATGACCACTTCGTTTGTACAGTCTGTGACTCGTCTCTTGGTTCATCCGAGTTTATTCAAGTCCTGATTCGTTACTTTGTGATGGGACCAGTTCAGTATGTCACGTGACTTACATCTTACTACATGCAGGGTAAAGTTGTCTAAATACACTAGTTAAGAGAGTGAGTGCCAATGTTTGTATTTTATGTTTGTTAGTTAGTATAGTTAGTGGCGTTTTACGCCGAAGATGTTATTTTCTTTGACCTTTTGTTTGATTTAGATGTCTAGTTATGTTTTATTGTTTTATTATTTTCTTTCCATTAGCACCGCTCTTGTCCCTCACTTTTGGTTGTTGTTTTATTGTATTTATATATAATTTGTAAATAGATATTTGTTGACAGTTACTTGTATTTTGGATTTATATTATTATTGTTATTGTGAGCTTTGCAATATCTTTCCACTAAACGTAAAGTACAAACGCAGTTTTGCCTCTGTTTGGTTCTTAATTGGACACATCGCATTTTAAAAGTAATGATATGCATTCAGCCTAAATATAACTTATCTATTAAATGTTTGGTGTTACCTGCCCAAATACTCCTAGATGCCAATTAACTAGGGAGACGTAACAATAAGGAATTTTGTTTCCATCTCTGTTGCAACAGTTTTGGAAGCATTAAATTAGACGCACACAGTTCCATAGAATATCATGATATGCTGCAATTAAGATTTGTACTCATGGAAATTACTAAAGTCAAACCTGTTTATTAGATAGGGTGACCCAATACTTTTGGCAATATAATATATCTATACATTTGGTACCACAATGTACCTGAAGTTCTAATATGCCCTCCTTAGGCACAAAGGTGTACTTTTTTAAAGGTTACTCCCTCAATGGCAGCTTGGGTATATTTTTGGAAAACAATTTTCTGACTGTGTACCTTTGCTAACAAATGTCAATGGCACAATGCCTTGGAAATAACTAATGTCACATGATTTTTGTTCAGTTATATGCGTTAATATGTGCATTTTTCCCTGTTTCAACTGAAAGGGCTAATTTTTGAAATTTACTGACTGATCTCTTCATCTGTTTTTATACTTAAGGTGTGATTCTCTACATTCTGCTCGTTGGATACCCACCATTTTGGGATGAAGACCAACATCGACTTTATCAGCAAATTAAAGCTGGTGCCTATGATGTAAGTTCAAGCATTTTAAAGCATTTAATGACAATAATGGTAATAATGATCCACCAGAACAACTGATGATTATATAAGATCATTATATTTAGATTTTATATTTAAATCCACAGTTTCCTTCACCTGAGTGGGACACAGTGACTCCTGAGGCAAAAGATCTTATTAATAAGATGTTGACAATTAACCCATCCAAACGCATTACTGCCGCAGAGGCACTCAAGCATCCATGGATTTCAGTAAGTTTACAACTGAAGGATATTTTTTGACCTCTCCAATGAAGAAAACTATGTAATTCTTTAATATACTGGAACTTTTACTAAAATGTATTTGAATTTAGCTTATTTTGTCAGCACAAATCTACTTCATGATTCCTTTTTTCTTTTCCCTCTTTTTTCAGCATCGCTCCACTGTTGCATCTTGTATGCATAGACAGGAGACTGTTGAATGTTTGAAGAAATTCAATGCCAGAAGAAAACTTAAGGTAAGTTTATAGTGAAATCACACTAACATGCTTGAATAGTGTGTACCTTGGGTAGTAAAAGTTGAGGGGTGGTAAGTAAAATTTAAATGTAACCTAACATTTTTACCTATTAAGAGATGTTTATTGTAAAATGATCAATGCTCAAATATAAACTAAGGTAGGATAAAGACCACCTTCACTATAAACTGTACTATGTGTTCTCCCATGGAAAATCGAAAACAATGAGTAAAGTATTCTTGTCAGATCAATTAAATTGGATTTCTAAAATTATATTTCAAAACTAATTGCTTGTACAAATCTTGCTAACCTGCAACAGTAGCAAGTGAAATGAAAATCCAATAACACTTTATTTTACATTGTCTCTGTAATAAGATATACAGTGGCAAGGAAAAGTAAGTGAACCATTGTCATTTTCCTGCTTTTCTGCTTGAATTGGTAATGAAAGGTGATGTGATCTTCACCAAAGTCACAAATATCCACAAACACAATATTTCTAAAGTGATAAAACAAAGTATAGTACACAGACTCAATAGCAGGTTCACAAAGTTTATTTAACACACAGTGCAGGACAGGAGCATAGGCAGAAATCGCAAGAGACAGCTTGTGATGGACTGCAGACTGGATGATCTCGGCCTGAGGGAAGTGAAGCGGAATGCCGGTAGTTGTTGGACTGCCTTCGGGGTAGGGACCCACACAAAGGGGATATGAGACACTGCAGACTTTGGGACGGGAAAACGGTCGATGCGCCTGGGCTCATGGTCTAAACGGGTTGTCCCTATTTTCTTAATGAGTAATGGGTGTGTTTGGGGAAAAACGTGCAGTAAACCAATCAGAGTGTCATCTCCCATTCCCTTTGAGAGACAGTTGCGCTCGCGCCATGGAATATTTGCTATTCGGAGTTTGCAAGAGCAAAGACTGAATGCTTCTCTAGTGAGAAAACAACACAAATTATTATTATCTACAGTCTGATTTTTATATACAAAATAATAATCTTTTAAATTGTAGACCTTTTGTTTTAAATATTTGGCTTGTTTGTGTGCTGCAGCGCGTCCCTCTGTGTAATAAGCAAAGTGAACATGCGTTGTGGACCCGCACAGAGGCGCATTTTCTACTAACGAGCTCCTTAAATGAAAAAAAACTTTGGCAGCAATAACCCAAGCAAGCACTTCATATAGACCTGCAGAAAGGACCAGGAGTAATTTTGGACCATTCATCTTTACGGAACTGCTTCAGCTCATCCATATTCCTAAGACGTCTGGTATGAATGGTTTCTTGAGGTTATTCTACAGTACAGCATCTCTTTTGGATTGAGGTCGGGGACCTTAAAGTAGATTTTATGTGTCTGAAACCATTCTCACATTAGCATGGCTCACATTAATGCTGCTTGTGAATAACACACTGACACTGTTTGGATGATTATATAGGTCAATTTAGCTCTAAACCACACCAAACCAAACGATGTGTGGTGCAGCGACACTGTTGTAGTTTGCAAACACTGCTCACTCCTGGTGGAGTTTATGATTATTAAGTGCCGGCCGTTTTACATACCGAGGGAATATACAGTCATACTGCTCATTGCTGTATACATCCCCCCAAGCTCCAACAACAACAGGAGTGAGGCACTGAATGAACTATACCAGCACATCAGTGAGCAGCAGACAGTACACCCAGATGCTTTCCTCATCTCGGCTGGAGACTTTAACCATGCGGACCTGAAGAGTGTTCACAAAAATACACATAGACTTTCCAACTCGGGGAAACAACACACTGGACTTTGTTTACACCACCCAGAGAGGATCTTACAAAGCCCTTCCCCATCTTGGCACCTCAGACCACATCACTGTCATGCTAATACCTGCATACAGACCACTCATTAAAGCACCAAACAAGTTTACAAACAGATACAGGTGTGGCCAGAAGGCTCATCAGAGGTACTCAAAGACTGCTTTAACCCTCGATTCTCAGGGCTGGCGGGTAACGGCTGAGGTGCCCTTGAGCAAGGCACCTAACCCCCACTTGCTTACTATACAAAATGTACAAATGTATAGTACAATGTAATGTAAGTCGCTTTGGATAAAAACGTCTGCCAAATGCATAAATGTAAATGTAAACCCTCTGGAGTCTAAGGGTGTTTTGGGGCCCTGGCCAAGTTTTGACATGCCCTGACATTTGTGCTTTTTCAGTTGCTTTTAAACATATTAATGGCTAAAGTCTGATAACACTTTAATCACCACAAACTGGGCTACAATATTATGTAAACAGCATGTTTATACATGATTGTGTTTTTAAGAAAACAATGTTTATGTGTGCTTAGAGAAAAACTCAAATGTTTAAGTCACTGAAACACATACAGAATATTAGTACTCAAGCCTTTTGAGAACTGGATCTTGTAGTCTAGCGTTTTTGCTTCAAAATTATGTCAAAATCATCTTGCTCACTCATTCACAGAAAACAATATAGTGATTTTAATTTTCTAAGATGCGTGAATGATCATGAATAATGATGTGATTGACACCTGAGAAGACAAAGACCTGCATAATGATCCTTTCAGTCAGAATGTTGCTGAGCTGGAATTGCTTAAATTAGGGATTTGAAAAAAAAAGGAAATTGAAAGAGAATGTGAGGACAAAATAAATGTATATATTTTTTGTTTGTAGTTTATTTAGAATATAGAAAATAATCCAGTCAGTGAGTACACTGTATTTAACCCTGTAATTCATATAAACCTACACATAGCAAACACTCTGAAAAGGTTATATTACTTTAAAAAACACTTTACATATAAATTATGTAAAAAAAACATATACTTGAATCTGCACATCAAACATGTAGTTGTACAGAAGATACATTCAGGGCAAAAACAAACATTCAGGGTAAAACAGTGCAAACATGAACAGTGCAAGATAAAAAAGAGTGTAAGGTCTGTAAAAGCCCATGCACTCTTACACCCCATGTATAACTTACGATCTCACATGGAACACAGAATTTCCACTTTTTGTACCACTTCATTGTTTTGTGGTGTGTAGTGTAGCAGAATGGATGGTGGATCAGACAGACACCTCTCGTGTGTCCATTCATCCGAGATGCAGGTGAAGACATCCTCACTTTGTCCTCATATTCTTATTCATAGTCCTAAAGGAATGTTGTTAACAACTGTTAGCATTTATTTTTCACAGTGCCTTAGCATATGCATACTTGATGAGAAAACAGAATGCCAATAACATTACATGTACAACAAAAGTACAATTTCTATAAACCCATACAGGAAGATCTACTTAGTGTGTTATATCAACGTTTCTCAACAAAATTTAACTCACATCTGTTACAGTGAATGTGCACTTATTGTGATTTCACAATGAAAAGTGAAACTGTTGTTAGCAGTTAGCAGAACAAGCATAGCTGATAATAAATAGCATCACTGATAAGAATGGATGCATGTCTGTCGATGTTCACTTATCTGTGACATTTACAACTTACTGATACATTTACACAGATCATCGCGAATGCCAATAACCGGCTAAAACACAATACATTAAAAACATTTACCCAAGAGCAGATATTCGCAAACAGAAGCTAGTTGGTAAATACTTTCCCCATTTGGGAAAATATATCGGCCTATAGCATAGTTTATTACGTGTTTTCTAGACTACAACATATTCCAAAATAGCAGATTTTAGTGTGACAATAGTTTGGAAATAATGAAGGTAATAATAAAAGGCTTACTCGTAAGGAATTAAATCCTCTGCTGGGTCCAGTCGCTCTTCAAAATGCAAACGTACCTCATCTGAGTCGCGTTCTTCCCATAGACTGTTTAAAACATTTATTTTCTCTGAGGAGAAAGTAAACTTTTCACCGCTGTCAAGAACCATCTAGTTTAGCCATTTTTTGATCGGAGGCATGTACATAATACCTGACTCACCTCAGATCATTACCATGTGAACAGCACGCACAATGGGGGCGGGATTGCATTAGTTATAATGAGGTGATACAGGAGAAACCGCACCACTCCTTAATTTCCTTAGGATTACATAAAAGTAAATTATTTGTTTTCGATTTGAACTGGCTTATTTAAAAATACACATTTCAAACTTTCTATACATACAATTCTAATATTTGTGAGGCTTGTTTTATTTACGTGTCTGTGAAGAGAGGTGACAGAGACCGAGACAGCAGAGCGTGCACCCTGTTTATTTTCTTTATTTTACAAAAGTGAATTGTTTTGTTGTTTTTATGACTATACACAAATAAAACTAGACCCTCTGCAGTTTTAAATGATACCTTACACTTATCTGCACGTGTTGTGGTAAATCGTTCTCCCAACATAAAGAAAGAAGTCTCGAAGACCAGGGTTCCAGATTTCAAGAAGTCAAACTTTATTTGCTCGAGCCAACAAAGTGAGATGTGCTGAGTAGGATACCCAACACTTCCAAAGTTACAGTGCTTTTGCCACACTCTTTATACAAACTTTTCAGGGCGTTCTTACTTTATCCTCCAATCATATTCACATGATGTAATCTTTCACCAATCATATTTAGCATGATGCAACCTTTTTTCATTAGTTCGTCCCCTTAACGCCCACCACCATTAAATCTTACTCACTCTATTCTAGAATTTAATGGTGGCAGGTGCTTTCAAAAAGTTGCTAAAAATATATGAATTATACTCTTTCTTTACTGATTCCTATACGCTTCTGAGGGCAAGGTTTACATCAATAATCAGAACTATACACTTATACCAGCGCCTTTTGGCGTGTGTTTGTATCTGGTGTGAGTTTGTATGTATCTTTAGTGATTTAATGTGCTTGCCGGGTGGCTTGTGTTCTAAACATGGGAGCTATAACATGGGGATTTGCCCATGTGCTGTGCATGGTGTCCGTGTAAATGTGCTTCTTATATTCTTCTTGAGGCCTATATGCGGCCTATAACAAATGTGCACAAAGTGACTGTTACATCAGTGAATTATCAGTGACTATGAATATTATATTTATATGACTTAAAACTTAAAATAGTTAAAAATAGTGAATAATATATCGTATGATTAAACATACTAATACATCTTACATCTTAGAAAACCCACAATACACGTAAAAAAATGACAGAGTATTTTCAGTTTGTTTCAGGCTCAACAAGAAAAACTGTGACAGACCGCACCGGTGCAGGCTTAGACCCCAGAGGGTTAACACCACTGATTGGAATTTGTTCAAGCAGGCTGCCACATACAACAACACCACAGACCTCCAGGAGTACACAGAGACTGTTACTGCCTACATCAACAAGTGCATTGATGATGTAACAACCACAAAGACCATCACTGTGCGGGCCAACCAGAAACCGTGGATGACAGGGGAAGTCTACCATCTCCTTAATGCTCGGAATGCTGCCTTCAGAGCAGGAGATGAGGTGAGCCTGAAGACAATCAAGGCCAATCTATCCCGCGGCATTAGAGAGGCCAAGAGACAGTACTCCAGGAGGATATCCCATCGTTTCAGCGGCAGCAGAGACACTCGGAGCCTGTGGCAGAGGATTCAGACCATTATGGACTACAAGCCCCCACCGCAGACCTGTAACAAAAACATCTCCATGCTAAATTAGCTGAACGCCTTCTTTGCTCGCTTTGAGGCACAAAATGACTACCGTCCAGTTGCACTTACTCCTATTCTCATGAAGTGCTTTGAACGGCTGGTCATGCACAACATCCAGTCTGTCCTCTCCCCCTCTCTGGACCCCTTCCAGTTTGCATATTGGTCCAAGCACTCGACCGATGATGCAATCGCCACTACCCTCCATGCTGCACTCATCTGGACAAAAAAGACTTGTACGTCAGAATGCTGTTTATAGACTTCAGTTCAGCATTCAACACAATCATCCCTCAACAGCTCACTCACAAACTGGTCCAGCTGGGTCTAAACACTTCGCTGTGCAACTGGCTGTTGGACTTTTTGACTGGGAGACCTCAGGCAGTATAGGTTGGCAGTAACACATCCAGCACTATCACACTGAACACAGGGGCCCCCCAAAGATGTGTACTTAGCCCCCTCCTCTACACCTTGCTGACCTACGACTGGACACCATCACACGACTCCAACCTCTTCATCAAGTTTGCAGACGACACGACTGTGGTGAGTCTCATTAGCAACAGAGATGAGACAAACTACAGGAGTGAGGTCAGCCACTTGGCCAGGTGCTGCAGTGACAACAATCTCTCTCTGAACGTGGAGAAGACGAAGGAGATTGTTGTCGACTGCAGGAGAGCGCACACTCAGCATGCTCCTCTGACTGTCAATGGTGCGACTGTGGAGAGAGTGAGCAGCACCAAGTTCCTAGGTGTGCACATCACTGAGAACCTCTCCTGGACCAACAACACAGCAGCACTAGCCAAGAAAGCACAACAGCGTCTCTACTTTCTCCGCAAACTGAGAAGAGCCAGAGCCCCAACCCCCATCATGTGCACCTTTTACAGAGGCACCATCGAGAGCATTCTGACCAGCTGCATCACTGTGTGGTATGGTGCCTGCAACGCGTCCTGCCGCAAAAGTCTCCAATGCATAGTGAGAGCAGCTGAGAAGATTATTGGTGTCTCTCTCCCCTCCCACCAGGACATTTATGGAATCCGTCTCACCCGCAAAGCCCTCTGCATTGCAGGTGATCCCACCCACCCGTCACACAGCTTCTTTAGTCTGCTGCCATCAGGGAGGAGACTGCAGAGTCTCCAGGCCAGGACCAGCAGACTGAAGGACAGCTCCATCCACCAGGCAGTCAGGAAACTAAATTCCCTCCCGACTCTGCACTCCCCTCCCCTCTCCTCTCTTGCCACACGCACCTCTGAACACTGACCCCATCCACCCCTTCCCACATCATACACTGTCCCGCACTTGTCACTTTATGGAACATTGGACTGCTCACCACCTCTTCAGTATTGGTCTGAGCCTCCTCAACCACCTCTTAAGTCAGTTAAACAAGCCTGCTCTCTTTGACACTTTAATCAGACTGATAAGCTTTTTGCACTACATCACATCTGCACTGTTGTTTATTTCAATCTGCACTGTTGTTTATTTCATCCGCATTGTTCTTTATTTCATCTGCACTGCTGTTTATTTCACTGGTTTGCACATTTATATCTGTATTTTGATATATTTTTTATATATGTTTATTCTGTGCAATTTCAATGCTCCATTTTTATGTACTGTACATGTGGCAAAATTGACAATAAAGCTGACTTTGACCTTTATCTTTTTATTGATTGGACACCTGGTTTGCTAACACCTGACTCCAACTGGAATTTGAATGACACCAGTGGTTCACTTACTTTTTCCACCATCAGTTTGTATGCTTAATGGGTGTGTTCAAAAAGATCATGACTGTTTGTGTTTTATCACTTTAGAAATATTGTTTGTTGATATTTGTGACGATCACATCACCTTTCATGACCAATTCAATCAGGAAACCAGGAATTTGACAATGGTTTACTTATTTTTCTTGCCACTGTATATAGATCATGCATTGGCCGCTTTGGTCAGCTGCTGCAATACGTCAATGATGCTGCCATATTAATCATGGCAAAGTAACCTGTAAACAAATGCAAGTTAACCAAGTAAATGGGGGAGAAGCACTTTTTCGATATTAATAGCACATTAACATTAAAGTGTCAAAAATATAAATAATTGGAACGCCAGAACTCGAAAAATATCAAAACATTTAAATAGACTTTAACAAAACGGGTTGCAGAAGCACTGCACTGCACTGGCAATCTTGTCAGTGTCGAATTTTGTGTCCATCCTTACATATCTATGTCTCGAACTGCTGATCCACACAGTCAAATGAGTTAACGTTAACGTAACGTGAACTAATTCTTTTAACTGTCTTTGGTAAATGCAGTTTTATGTGAACGAGTGAGCAGAATGGTTTTCACATGTTTTTGTAGCTAACTCTATAGTCCACAAGATCCTTAAGCGTTTAAAAAAAAAATCGTGTCCACACAGACACGCTATCAAGCACTGTCAAGAGCATGCCAAACCAACAGGTGGCAATAACCCTAACCATTAAGCTGTGTTTGCCAATCTGAAGCCTGGAATTTGACGTCAAACAAAGGAGATAGCAGCACACATTGCAACATCATAGGCCAAATCTGCAGGAACTGAGGCCCTGTCCACACGAACACGGGTATGTTCAAAACCGCAGCTTTTTCTATGCGGTTTGGCCATTCGTCCACACGAAAACGCAGTACCCGGTCACTGAAACCAAACTTTTTGGAAAACTCCAGCCAGGGTCAAGATTTTTAGAAACTCCGGTTGTGTGTTGTCGTGTGGACGGTGAAACCAGAGTTTCTAAAAATCTTGACCCTGGCCAGAGTTTTCCAAAAAGTTTTTATGGCATGACATTCATTCTTCTCACCATGAGTCTCATTTCAGGTTATCTCCCTTAGGCTAATGGCAATTATCTCCCTTCATCAGGACTCAACCAGTGGTTAAGTTTTAACAATGTTCCAAAACATCTCCAAAGTCCGAGTGTGTGCAGCGCATTAACACCTGGTTGTGTACAAAGGCTATAAAAACTGGGGCAAATCCAACTTTGTAAGGACAGTCTTCCACTTATCACTCAGAGCTTGTAAGAATGTTTTAATTATTTAAGAATTTGCAACTGACTTTGCAATTTATCTTATTGGATAAATCCACAATCTAATCCACTAGACAAGCGGCTGATATCACCGATAGGTTTGCGCATCGCCGCATGACGTCGAACACACCTTATCTTTTAGACTTTTTCAAATTAAAAGCTCTCAACTCATTTTAAAATAAAAAACATTCCTGCAAAAACGTTCGCATAGTTTTATTTTGAAGGCAAATTCACCAAAGACGTGATTGTGACAGATCGATTTCAGAACCAGCTGCGGTCAAAACAATGCTGGTGGCGCGAGCCAGAAATTATGGCAGGCCAGTTTTGGCCCCCGCGGTCCGCCTGTTGCTGACCACTGGTCTACATCATGCTAGTTAAACAGTATTAGTTTTAATGTTCAGTTTTTCTCCTTTCTACATTTATTAATTTGGATGAGAAATGGTCTAAAATCAAGTTTTTGTTTTTGTAGTTTTTTTAATGAAACTGCAATGTTATGGTATGATTGTGATGGTTTCAGGAATCCATTTACAGTTTACCCATTTTAAAATCTGAACATTGCCATGAAAATGCATACTGCATTTTAGAGAGTAACTTTTTTAATAGTTTCTGTATTAGTACAAAAATAAGAAATATATTTCCTTTATAAGTCATTTTAAATTACAAAGTTTGATAAAAACAGCTTATACAGTATATAGAGAACAATAAATATTCAGACTTTCATGGAAGATGTGAATCAACACAAGCATTGTGTTGACACAACAAACACAGGCTGTGCTGATATGATTCTTGTAACCAAATTACATTTTATCAGATTATTAGTTCTATACTTTCCTTTAATAAATGTAATGTTTTGCTTATAGTGATTTTGTCTTATGTAGCCTACTGCTGCTTTGTAACAATGAAAATTGTAAAAAGCTCTAAATAAATAAACTAAAGAGTTGTGTTTGTATATGGATATGCTCTAAGCACTTTTCAAACCAACGCTTATGGATAAGGCTTTAAATGTACAATGTTTCCGTTGAAATTATTCAATGTAAATATCTTGACAGGTTTCAGCCACATTGACACTTTAAACAACTGCCCTTTGAGAAAATCTAACCTAAGTCAAGCTGTGTTTAGATGCTTTGTTCAGTAAAAATACAACTGAGCTACACCTTAGCATCACTGCATGCACATTTTGTGCCACCTATTGTTTATGATGTATAAGAATAAACATTACATACATAATAGCAGAGATAATAGACAGGTAATGAAATAAAATGGTGACATTAAGATTTTGGATGTAAATCCTTGTTTTTTTAATTAAAATTAATGCATACTGTACATACAAAATCCCTAAAACATGACCACAAAAAATGAGAAACTGAGGACAACTGGTCTTGCCCCGCATTACAGCAAGTCACATTAGGGATAAATCAGTCAGGGTAATGAAACAACAGTACATGACAATTAAAACAAGAACTCAAAACAATGAGCATGTCAAAACCGAAAAATTAGGGTTTTCTACAATATCAAAGAACTGTTTAAAAACATAAATCAGCTGAACAATAAAACTATTTATAACTAAGAAGTGGAAAAATGGATACATAACTGAAAACGTTATGAAAAGTTAAAATGAAAACCAACATTAAATAAGTAAAATCCAACGCCTAAACATATTGATGTTATCACTTTCAGTATAGTTTATGTCAGACTCAGTATGTAAAAAACAGCTGACCTACATTTACTGGCTAACGGTTGAAATATGGATCAATGGTTTCATTCGTTATGTTTAGTAAAAAACATGTGATGAAGACAACAAACACAACTGACACAACAGTCCGGAAAGAAAACATGCAAATGCAAGTGTAAAGCCTGACAACTTTACTGATTAAAAGCATATGTTGAAACTATACAAATGTTTACCATAGGAGAATAACTAAAGATATGTAAAAGTGTTGTCAACAATCACATGGTGAGGATGCAACTCGTGTAGTAAAACAAAAGTCTTGAGCAAAAACTCTTGTTATTGATAGATCCATGTTGCGTGCATGTTGTGTATTTTAGGGTATGGTATTAGGATTTTAATCATTTGCTCTTTTCTTAAAGCATATCTATTTATTGAGCCAACATAATAACAACTTATATTCACCATTCAAGTAATTACCTTAGTAAGTCTGCATTGGCTAATGTACCTGGACTAACATTTGTTGATGCAGGTCCGCACTGCTAAAAGACATAAGATGAAGACAAATGAATACGCTATATATGTCTGCCAGTACTTGTAGGGCGATCAAGAAAAGACCAAACACATTTGTCTGAAAGAGATGACAACTAGGCTAAAACTAGAGGTAACAATCTAGTTCTTGGATGTTCTTAAATGTAGCTACATTTTACAACTTACCTGTAATTCACAATCCGGCACACAATCTGTCAGATCTGTCTAGGCAAAAATATAAAAATCAATTTATACATACAGTTACTTTGTGTCAGAAAATATTCAGTGCATGCTTCAAGTGAAAAACATACAAATAAGCCAATTTAATAAACTATTTAAATATGTTCAGTTACTTTGTCTAAGAAAATAGAGTATGTTCTGTACATGTTTTGAGGGAAAAGTGTACAAATAAGACGATTAAATAAAAACATGCTTATACTTTGTGCGTGTAAAGTTTAGATCTGAAGCAAAACTTAAAAAACAAAACATTTTAACACGTATGAGTTTAAATAAAAAGGAACAGAAAAACTTACTGTTGGGATGGAATGTAATTTTCTACTTCTTGAGTTTCCTTGCTCAGATGTCCAACACAAAATAATGGTGATGAAGAGGTTTGAAAACTAAAAAGAAGCAGTTCCTCTAGTCTTATGACAGTCTCATGGGTTAAGCTGTGAAAAGTGATTGTGGGGGTGTAGGTTAAACTCTTTAACCTATTAACATAAACGCAGCCACAACTCTTTTAACTGAAGCTACATTCAAAACCCCTGCCATTGTGACGTCTGTATGCAACAGTCAGCAAATACATTATTTGACTAAGTTGATTATAAAATAAACATGTTGTCAGGATGTTAAAAACAAAAGTTTTTTTTTTAGAAAATGAATGAATGAAATCGTAATTACACGTTTTTTACCCTTATTTCGGGGGTTTTAAAAGCTTAAATCTGTTAACACAACAGCCATCAATACCTCCGATAATTGATATGATGTTAAATTGTTTTACCCCCAGTGTACTCTAGACATCATAATTAAATATAAACATTTTATTGACTAGTGGTTTGCGATTTGTATATTCACCAGTTTTTTACCCTTTTTTGGGGTTTAAAAGCTTAAATCCGTTAACACAACAGCCATCAATACCCCCGATCATAGACACACAGACAGAAGACTATCAGACACATGGATACATCATGGGCTTATTTCATACTTTAAGCAAAAGCTATATCCTTTTACCAGATGCTTGGTAGACACCCGGTATCACTCCATGCATGAGTAAGTCATGACAGGAAGGGAAAACACATATTTGTTTAATGATTCTTTAACTTTTAAACACTTGATACCTATGCCTTTTGTCAGAATACATTGCATTGTTTAGCCTAACAGAAAAAATGTCAGGGGCATGTCCTTCAATAAAAAAAGTAGTTTGTGACACAGCAGACCCCAAAGTCTCAATACGAAGAAACATCACAGACATAATCTTTTAATTAATCTTTAGCACAGCACCAACAGTCAAGTATCATGCTGTGTTGGGAGACAGGGACACCCAGATGGCAGGATGGGGTTTGTGAGTCATAAAATTTTACAAACATAAACTTTTGTTTGTGGGGTCACGTTGATAAGATGCCAGAAACCCCACAGTAAAGCATTTTCATCCTGTGTTGGGAGACTGACCTCTCTGTCAGGCTTGCAGGGGGGATTCACCTTTTGCCCCAGTGGTTGGGGGGAGGGAGGGATACACAGCAACAGGTTGTAAAGTACCAAAGCTAAGCTTTGATTACCAGATCATCAAATACACAACATAAACTTTGTTTAGGGGATATTAATAAGAAGCCAGACCCTAAGTCTCATTACAAAGAATACATCTCACACACACACACACACACACACACACACACACACACAGGGGGAAAGCATCGTTTATGGTGGAGGGGGTGTGTATGTGGGGTGACAAGCAGCATAGCAGGAACTTAATTTCAACTTAACAACTGGACTGCATGCATTACTATTTAATGCATACTTTTAAAAGGTATTTTAAAACTTTAAACCTAACTTCAAAATACTATTTTATTTGTCATTAGTGCTTCTTATTTCTTTAACGTTTTTTTGTATTGTTTCATTCATAGACATTAGGGGACGAATACTGAAAAAAGCAGAACAAAGATCAATTACTGTAAAGTATTTGGCCTTAGGAGGGACATTTGTCAGCAGCGTGTGTGGGTTAGGAACATCAGCTGGCCAATCCTCTACTATATCATTAATTGCTCGTAAGTCATGTACAAGACGCCATTTAGCCTTGATTGCTTTAAGTACAGAATAAATGGGAGTATTGTAATAACTGTTGGTTTCTATTAACACTCCAGAGTTGACAAGGCCTTCTATGGTTTCTTACATCTGTCTCATGCTGAGACTATAGGTCAGCTGGCACTTGTTGTTCAACTTCCTGTAATAGTCCAGTAATAAGCGAGTAGTCTGTAGTCACGGCAAGAGCGCACGCGTAAGTGTTCGGTGTATATTATATGTTTCTGTTGTATGACGCTTAGGTGATATATTTGCTAAGTAGTGAGAATTATTTAGTTCTCTGATCTATTTTCCTTATAAGTCTATGGTGCTTTGGAGTGTTGTTTGCAGCTAGTTGATTTTAGATTACAGGAAAGCTTTTTCACCTTTGGATAAATTAGCACTTAAGTCCGGAAGAGTCCAGCATTAGTTTCGACTTGAGCCATTGCGTGTTCATTTAGGCTTTGTCTTGCTAATTTGAAACGCACGGGCAGCGACTGTAGGAGTAGCTATTTAAACTGCGCGCTCACAGCTCATTGCCAGGATAAGCGAGTAGTCTGTAGTCACGGCAAGAGCGCACGCGTAAGTGTTCGGTGTATATTATATGTTTCTGTTGTATGACGCTTAGGTGATATATTTGCTAAGTAGTGAGAATTATTTAGTTCTCTGATCTATTTTCCTTATAAGTCTATGGTGCTTTGGAGTGTTGTTTGCAGCTAGTTGATTTTAGATTACAGGAAAGCTTTTTCACCTTTGGATAAATTAGCACTTAAGTCCGGAAGAGTCCAGCATTAGTTTCGACTTGAGCCATTGCGTGTTCATTTAGGCTTTGTCTTGCTAATTTGAAACGCACGGGCAGCGACTGTAGGAGTAGCTATTTAAACTGCGCGCTCACAGCTCATTGCCAGGATAAGCGAGTAGTCTGTAGTCACGGCAAGAGCGCACGCGTAAGTGTTCGGTGTATATTATATGTTTCTGTTGTATGACGCTTAGGTGATATATTTGCTAAGTAGTGAGAATTATTTAGTTCTCTGATCTATTTTCCTTATAAGTCTATGGTGCTTTGGAGTGTTGTTTGCAGCTAGTTGATTTTAGATTACAGGAAAGCTTTTTCACCTTTGGATAAATTAGCACTTAAGTCCGGAAGAGTCCAGCATTAGTTTCGACTTGAGCCATTGCGTGTTCATTTAGGCTTTGTCTTGCTAATTTGAAACGCACGGGCAGCTGTTCCCACTCACTACGTGATTAGCAACCCATTTAATACAGATAGAGGCGCTGGCGCGGAAGCTTGCCATCCAAGCGTTCAGCCCTCCTCGCGTGAAGACCGACGAGGTAAAGACCATTCGACTCGTCTTGCGCGACTCAACCGAGCAACGAAACTGACAACGCACAGTAGTATCTTATCTAAAAATCCTTTTTTACTGTTTTTCTCTCAATTTCTTTTTCGCCTTTTCTATACTTACTCGCACAGCATGTGTTTCCAATTCATTCCTGTGGTCTCTCGCCCACGACACTCTCTCACCAGAGGAAGGCGGAGCAATCCCGCCAACCTTCGCACTATCTGTACCTCTTCTACTCTTCCACTCTCTCTTTCCATTGGTCTCTGGAATTGTCAATCTGCTGTTAATAAATCCGACTTCATCCCTGCATTTGCATCCCACTCTGCTCTTAGTATTGTAGGATTAACTGAAACCTGGATTACTTCTGAGAACACAGCAACCCCTGCAGCTCTCTCTAGTAATTTCTCTTTCTCTCACACTCCCCGCCAGCATGGGAGAGGTGGTGGCACCGGTCTTCTCATCTCCAAAGACTGGAAGTTCTCCACCTACCCCTTCGTAGTCAACACCAATTCTTTTGAATTCCATGCCGTAACTATTACTTCTCCATTAAAACTCCACATTGTAGTTATTTATCGCCCTCCAGGTCAACTGGGCGAATTTCTAGAAGAACTAGACATGCTGCTCTCGTCTTTCCCTGAGGACCACTCGCCGCTTCTTGTCTTTGGGGATTTCAACATCCACCTAGAGAAGCCTTATGCCTCAAACTTCCACTCACTGCTTACCTCCTTCAATCTCCAACTAGTCCCCACCACAGGTACCCATAAGTCAGGTAACCAACTTGATCTTATCTACACACGCAGCTGTGATACAGAGAACACATTGATTACACCTCTGCACATCTCTGATCACTTTTTCATCACTTTTAATTTAATACTGCATTCCCTCAACTCACCAACTCCTCTACCAGTCTCATTTAGGCGGAATCTGCGCTCCCTTTCTCCTGCCCATCTTTCATCTGTCATAGAAACCTCCCTTCCATCCTTCACATACTTTGCATCACTAGATGTTAATTCTGCCACAGACACACTTCTCACAACACTAACCTCGTGTCTAGACACTATCTGTCCTCTTTCCTCCAGGCCAGCACGTGCTACTCCTTCCAGTCCCTGGTTGTCCGATACCCTCCGGGAACACCGGGCTAAACTTAGAGCGACTGAAAGGAAATGGCGCAAAACAAAAGACATCGCTGACCTCTGTAAGTATCAAGCTTCACTCTCTATCTTCTCTGCAGACATTCACACTGCTAAATCTGCATTCTTCCATGAAAAAATTAGCAGTGCCTCAGACTCCCACAAGCTTTTCAAAACATTTAAAACTCTCCTCTGTCCCCCTCCACCACCTCCGTCTAACTCCCTAATGGCTAATGACTTTGCCACCTACTTCACAGACAAAACTAGGTCTATCAGCAGACAATTTTCAGCTCCACCCATCCATGATCTCACATCGCACATACACACAGCAGACCATCTTCTCTCCTCTTTCTCTCCTCTTAAAGAGAATGATGTTTCTAAACTTCTGCTCTCTACTCACCCAACCACCTGCCCGTTAGACCCCATCCCCTCACATCTACTACAAGCCATCTCACCCACACTCCTACCATCGCTCACTCATATCATTAACACATCTCTTAATACAGGAATTTTCCCCACTGCATTCAAGCAGGCCCGGGTAACCCCGCTGCTTAAGAAACCCACACATGACACTTCCCTACTGGAGAATTATAGACCCATTTCTCTCCTTCCGTTCATAGCAAAAGCACTTGAACGGGTTGTTTTCAATCAGGTGTCTACCTTCCTCACCCAAAACAACAGGCTGGACACCAACCAGTCAGGCTTTAAGAGCGGTCACTCAACCGAAACTGCCCTACTAACAGTTACAGAAGCCCTAAGGAGGGCAAGAGCTGAGTCCAAATCATCTGTTCTCATTCTCTTAGACCTTTCTGCAGCCTTCGACACGGTTAACCATCACATTCTTCTGTCTACCCTCTCGTCACTGGGCATCACTGGAACTTCACTCTCCTGGTTTAAATCCTACCTCGCAGATAGGTCCTTCAAGGTAGCTTGGGGAGGTGAAGTGTCTAAATCACACCAACTAGTCACCGGGGTCCCACAAGGATCGGTTCTTGGACCTCTGCTCTTCTCCATATACACCACATCACTGGGTTCCATCATACAAGCACATGGATTCTCCTACCATTGTTTTGCTGATGACACTCAACTTCACCTCTCATTTCATCCAGACGATTCCACGCTAGCCACACGAGTCTCCGACTGCCTGGCTGACATCTCTTCTTGGATGAAAGATCATCACCTACAACTCAACCTGGCCAAGACTGAGCTTCTCGTCCTTCCTGCCACCCCGTCAGAACAGCCCCAGCTTACCATCCAACTTGGTCCATCTAAGATAACCCCATCGACTTCAGTCAGGAATCTTGGGGTAATCATGGATGATCAGCTGACTTTTAAGGATCACGTTACTAAAACAACTCGGTCATGCAGGTTTGCATTGTACAACATTAGAAAGATCAGACCGTTCTTAACAGAACATGCAACACAGCTTCTCGTCCAGGCACTTGTCATTTCTAGACTGGATTATTGTAATGCTCTTCTGGCCGGTCTCCCAGCCTGTGCCTTCAAACCTCTGCAAATGATCCAGAATGCTGCTGCACGCCTGGTCTTCAATGAGCCCAAGAGAGCACATGTCACACCTCTGCTCATCTCTCTGCACTGGCTCCCCATAGCGGCACGCATTAAGTTCAAGGCACTGGTGCTTGCCTACAGAACAGCCACTAACACAGCACCCATCTACCTCAACTCTCTCTTAAAGACCTACATCCCCTCCAGAAGTCTGCGGTCTGAAAACGAGCGGCGCCTCATTGTTCCTTCACAGAGAGGCATGAGATCCATCTCAAATACATTTTCTTTCTCCGTTCCCGGCTGGTGGAATGATCTTCCTGTTTCCATCAGGACTGCTGGATCAATTTCACAATTCAAAAAACAGCTGAAGACCCACCTCTTCCATGAGCACTTAACTGTTTAAAAAAAAAAAAAAAAGAAAAAAAAAAATTCTACCTCTATTTTTCCTTTTCTAATGTTCTCTATATACTTGCTTATACTATCTTGACGTTGTATTTGAAACCTTGTATTACTAGCACCTCTCGTGAATATTGCTTACTTAGACGAATCGCTTGCTGTTTTCCTCAATTGTAAGTCGCTTTGGATAAAAGCGTCTGCCAAATGAATAAATGTAAATGTAATGTAAATGTTTTCCCCTAGGTCTAAGCCGTCCTGTATCTGGTTCTCGTGACCAGCCCCCTTCTTCAGATACGTGCTCCTTTTCCTCTTCCACTACTCTACTGTCTAACGATTCTCTTCTTTTTCTCAATGTATCACCCATGAACTGTTCTGTTAGCCTAATTCTGTTTTTTAGATTTTCCTTAAATAATTTTGCTTCCGTATCAATTTCCTCATCTGATTTTCCTGTCAGCTTAATTGGTTTCTTTTCACTTGGTACTTTTTTGTCGTATTGTGTTTTAATGTCCTCTAAAGCTGTAACAGTCTAAATGTGTATCTCTTGTTGTTCTCCACTCCTGTCTTTTTTTTGATCGTACAGATCTGGCCATTAAAAATGCACGAGAAAGAGAACAGGATATTGCACCATGCCGCAGTGTGCCGCGGTACGTGATTTAGCCAAGCGGAATTGGCGCGACAAATCACTGTTTCTGCAGCTGTAGTGAAAATGAGAAGCGGCTGCTTGCGTCAGAGGATCGAGTAATTATATTTCTTTAAACACATACAGTAGAATACTTTTGACTGCGTTCCATATCACTTCACCAAGTTACAGAAAACTGTAATAACAAAAATATTAGGCTGTAGCCTACAGTCCATCACAGACTTGTGCTTGATCTGCCGTTTTTAATGTCAAACTTTTTACAATGAATGGAAAAATGCAGTTTAATTTTAGACACGATGCACGTCACATAAAACCTCATTTGGGAATAGTGTATATTTAAAAAAGTCATTGCTGAAGAGCATTATTAACTGTGTTAAGACTCTTGCCGAATCTCTGGATAAGAATCCAATTGAGATGGTGTGGAACGCTCTGAAGGCGTGCAATATTCAATATTCAATTTTCATTAAACATCTTCATTTAACATATATCACCAAGTAAAACAAAACAGTAAACATTTTGAACACGCAGCAGCACGTTTAAAGCCAATGCGGGCATTACCCCCCTTAATATAATATTTATCTTTAAAGTGTAAAATGGTTTTTATTTTAAATGGTACACTCATTTACAAACTTTACCATGCGCAGTCATTTTACACTAAAATACACTTAGCCTCATCATTACAGCGCTTGTCTATCATACCGGATCGACGTTGGTTGGTTGGTTCGAAACTCAGTCGGAGCGGGCCTCGTAAGAATTTTTTTTTTTTAGAAAACCACTAGCCACAGTATTAAGCCCTGTTTATAGGTTTACGTTTATCATTTCTAAAGTTTACTTTACTATTCACTATATTGTAGCGTTCTCAGACCAAGACCCCCACCCCCACCCGGTACCCACACAAAGAAAACAAGAGGCGCAGCGCCCTCACTCCAACTACATCAAATAACACTCAAATAATAAGTGTAAATTAACCACATTAACCATAGTGGCTGTATTAACCACTGTTTAAACATGTTACAATATTTATTAAAGTTGAATGATTTATAGCATTTATTGTTAATATTATGTACAATTATTACCAGAAGAAATATTGTCATAGTACCCTAGGTTTGGTGAAATGCCACCACTGCATTTAACGTTACTTACTGAAGTGCAGATAGCATCTGCTGGACAATTCTCTTTGTGTTTGACCATACAATACAATATACAGTGCTTACACAAACACATTCAATATTACATTTTACTGACTTAGTAAACTTTTATTTAAAGTAGATTTAAGACCCAAGA
The DNA here is from genome assembly GCA_026939265.1 of Oreonectes daqikongensis. NCBI lineage: Eukaryota > Metazoa > Chordata > Actinopteri > Cypriniformes > Nemacheilidae > Oreonectes > Oreonectes daqikongensis. The sequence goes on along the minus strand of JAOTQM010000126.1, from coordinate 278,673 downwards.
TTTGCAACCTACTCTTAATCTTTAGATGTTCTCACATTCTTTGTTCCAGCCACTTCACAACATTCCCCACTGATAGGCCAGTTGGGTGTTGGGCCTGTTGTCTTCCCAGGTGTGAATCACTTCATGGCCATTGACACCAAGTTAAATCTGTATCTTTTTCATGTGAATATGTGGGCAGAATTGGTTTTTAAAACTAGTTTTGTAACTAGCTATAACGACGCATTTAAACGCATATCAGACCTGTCGTAAAATGTAAAACAATTTGTAAACAAAATGTAAAACAATCCGGCCCTAGGTGTCTTCCTTCTATTAACTCAACATTCCCTTCCATCTGCATCTCCCCAGCGATTTCTACAGTTCCTTTGAGCAATGAGAATTGACCCTCGGGGCTCACATATGGCGGGGGCACTGCAAACACTTCTTCCTTGTTTTTTGTTTCTTTATCTGTTTCCTTAAGAATTTTCCTAGCTTACTTATATTTTTTTAATAAATTCTCTCCTTTTTTGAATAGTGCTAATACGTTCTTTTTCTCTTTTTTCTTTTGTTTCCAACCCATATTTTTAGTTTTGTAATTTTTCACCAAAGTTTCTAGCTCCACACATAATGTGACATCAAACTACCCTTCTTTTGGCCACATGGTTGTCAGTTTTTTGTTCGTTTATGCCATTTTTCTGAAAAATTACGTATAAGTTCTCTACACAGGGGATACTTCAATCCCAACAGTTCTACCGGCGTAGCTGCCATACTTTAAACACTTTTTCCTTTCGCCTTAAAGTTTTACAAAGTTATCAGTTTACCAAAAGTTTCTCTCTTCTTTTAAAATTTCTACTAATCAAATCACCACAGATTGTCAGAGTAAATACATTTGCATCCAAAAATACCAAACAGCAATATCAGCCACTTTCCCTCAACGTTAAGTTTAGTATTTAATTTATTAGACACAGATATACTCTTTAGTTATATTAATAGATTCTTAACCACCATAATTCATACTGATACAGAGTTTTAGGCAGGTAATGCTCAGCATTCAAACCAGTTCCTTTATTAGCTTGGGAACAATGCTCACATTTATTTGTGTCCTTTTATTGCAAGGCTCATTCCATCACAATTTGCCCCTCTATAAAGCGGAGGGTTCATCATTTATACCTAATCCCTTTATATTATTTTATCTTATTCGATCAAGAGGGCTTATTCTCTCTTTCTCAAGTGAGTCACATTCACGCTCCTTCTGAGGTAAGGAGAAGGGGGGGTTTGCGCAGTCACCACTCACAAGATTCAGAGTTTATCTCACAGTCACACCCTTCAGTCACGCACACACAGAGACAATAAACAGCTGTTACACACAACCAATCACATACAATTTAAACACACACTTTGACATATAAATACCTCAGCAGCTCAAAAACCTGGCGCTAATATTTTTATTTAGTTTTTTTAATTTTCTTTTAATACCTCAGCAGCTCAAACACCTGGCACTAATATTTTTATTTAGTTTTTTAATTTTCTTTTAATACCTCAGCAGCTAAAAAACCTGGCGCTAATACGTTTTGTTTAGTTTTTTAATTTTCTTTTAATACCTCAGCAGCTCAAAAACCTGGTACTTCACACGTGTATAAAACAAAAAACCTTGAATTTACCTCTCTCTTCAAGACCAGCTCAACAGAAAAGAAACACAGGTGCATGCATGCATTTAGCACTGTTGGAATCAAAACCCTCTTTTCTTTTTAGTTCGATAAATTTAGAAGAACTGAAGTGTCTCACCACAAGCAGAATCTGGCAAACAACACAACCTAACTATATAGGCAAAAACTGCTTACCTTTGGCCAATATGTTGTGTTGCTCGTCCAGAAAACAGCTTGCGTGGTCCACCTCTTGTCCTCTTCTATCCTGTTCGTGACGCCAAAATGTAGTAGTGTTCTTTGCTTGAAGAATTGCTCATGAGTCTTGGGTTTTGATGCCAACAGCATAGACTTTTAAGAAACCATTTAAAAGTCGAGTGTTCTAGAAGACTGACTTCGCTTGGTCAGCGGTGACCTTTTATAGGGCTGTCATTCGGCCCACATGTCTGATGGAAGGTTTATGGTTGGGGGTTCTTGGAACAAAGACATGTGGTCACAAATATCAGAGAATTATAATGGTAGCTTAGTTTGTATGTGATTCCTTTATATTTAAGTTAAATTAATCTTCAACGAGGACGAGGTTCGGAGGGCGCTAAAGCGAGTGAACGTCAGGACAGCAGCCAGGCCTGATGGTATTTCTGGTCGTGTTCTAAGGTCCTGTGCTGATCAGCTCGCCAGTTTGTTGACATCCATCTTCAATGAGTCCCTTGCTACATCTGTGGTTCCCTCCTCCTTTAAAAAATCCATTCCTGTGGAAGAACAATAAACCCTCTTGCCTGAATGACTATCGTCCAGTTGCTCTCACATCTACAGTCATGAAGGTCTTTGAGAAACTGGTTAAAAACAACATCTGCTCCTTCATACCTGATATGCTGGATCCTCTTCAGTTTGCCTATCGTCCCTGTAGATCTACTGAGGATGCCATCTCTCACGTCCTGTACTCTTCCCTCACACACATCTGGGAACTATGCAAGGCTGCTATTCATTGACTACAGCTCAGCCTTCAATACTATAGTTCCTAGTAAACTAACCTTTAAACTACTGGAATCTTGGTCTGAACTCTTCACTCTGTGATTGGATTCCAGATTTTCTCACTGGCAGACCTCAGGTAGTGAAAGTAGGGAAGTTCACCTCCAACTCCATCACTCTGAGCGTAGGAGTGCCACAGGGCTGCGTCCTGAGTCCTCTACTCTACTCTCTCTACACACATGACTGCGTGTCTTCTCACAGCTCTACTTCTATTGTCAAATTTGCTGATGATACAGTGGTTCTGGGACTCATCTCCAACAAAAACAACATGACCGCATATGTGCATGAGGTAGAGAAACTAACATCTTGGTGCCAGAACAACTGCCTCTCTCTGAATGTGACCAAAACCAAAGAGCTGATTGTGTACTTCAGAAAGAGGCAGCAGCGGACCTATACCCCTCTTATGATCAGTGGTACCCCTGTGGAGAAGGTGAGCAGCTACAAGTACCTCAGTGTTAACATCTCTGAGGACATGACTTGGACTTCATACATCCACACACAAGTGAATAAAGCCAGGCAAAGATCTCACTGAGTGCATCTCAGTGTGGTATGGGAATAGCTCCAGCCAAGACTGCAAAGCCCAACAGAGAGTTGTGCACTTAGCTGAGCGCATCTCAGGGTCTGCTCTCCCACCCCTGCAAGACATCTATCTCAAACGCTGCAAGAACAGAGCCAAAAGAATAATTAAAGCCTCCAACCACCCTAATAACTGTCTCTTCAACCTACTGCCATCTGGTAAGCGCTTCTGTAGCCTGAGAACCAGAACAGAGAGACTGAGAAGGAGCTTTTTCCCCCAGGCCATCAGGCTCCTAAACTCTTAACATCGTACCGCACTCCTTGTACTTTAGTACATCCAACACAGAGACATTACAACCCATACACACTGCACTACTGCTCTTTTTGTAATGCTGCTACCTTTTGACATTTTTGCACTACTGCTAAGTAAATACCTTGTGTTACTATTTGTTTGCCCATCCCTGTTCATGTAAATATTCAGTTTAGTGTCTATCTTAGACTATATATTATCTATATTATCCTCATACCTAGATTATTTATATTTTGTTTAAATTGTTTAGTATTTTATATAATTGCACTATCTTTGGAGCTGATCTGACTTACATTTCACTACTGGTTGTATATCCTCTATATAACTGTGTATGTGACAAATAAAATCTTGAATCTTGAATCTTAACACCTCCAACCTGGTCAAGAAGGCTCACCAGCGCCTTTTCTTCCTGAGGACACTGAAGAAGAATCATCCTGTCCTCGACTATACTGGTGAACTTCTATCGCTGCGCAATAGAGAGCATCCTGACCAATTGTGTCACAGTCTGGTATGGGAGCTGCTCTGTTGCAGAGTGCAAGACAATGCAGCGGGTGGTGAAAACCGCCAAGTGCATCACAGGGACTCCACTTCCAGCCATGGAGGACATCCAGAGGAAACGCTTTCTGCATCGTGCTCGCAGCATTCTTAAGGACTCCTCTCATCTTGCCCATAGACTGTTTTCTCTCTTGCCCTCCGGCAGGCGTTTCAGGTGCCTCCGGACCAGAACCAGCAGACTAAAGAACAGCTTTTTTCCCAGAGCTGTCTCTTTATTGAACTCTGCCCCTTGCTGATCAATGCAAATCTATCTGCCTGTGCGTAAAAATAATGAAACTACATTGGACTCCCATATGACTTGCCTAAATGAGGTTAAAACTTGGCTGTTTAGTAATTTTTTAAACTTCAATGAAAGCAAAACTGAGCTTGTCTGGTTTGGAGGGCCTGTTCTGCATGATATGCCTAATTTAGGTATTTTTTCATCTGAGACTATTGGCCAAGGTTAAATCATTTCTAGCTTTTAAAGATCTGGAGAAGTTGATTCATTGAAGTATGATTGAAGTATTTCTCTGTATGTGGGCATCTGCCAAACTGCATTAAATTGGCTTCAATTGGTTCAAAATTCTGCAGCTAGACTTCTGACAGGGACCCGCAAATATGATCATATTTCCCCATTCTGTCTCCCCATTCTTTGGGCTGGCTGCAGAATTGATTACAAACTCTTAGTCTTTGTTTATAAAGGCCTAAACGGTCTAGCCCTATTTATTTAGCGGAGCTCCTCCAGGTATACAAGCCACGAAGGTCCTTAAGATCTTCTGACTTCGGGGTCCTGCACATTCCAAGGACCAAATATAAGTGGAGGGGTGACCAGGCCTTTGCAGTGGCAGCGCCTAAGAAATGGAACATTTTCCCATCCTATATCAGATGTGCTCCTACCTTAACCTCTTTTAAGAGTCGTCTGAAGGGGCATCTCCTTTGTAGAGCCTTTGAGAATGTAGAGGGTTGAGACTGTGATTATTTGTTTTAATGTTTTGCTTTTGATGATGTGCTTTCTTATTCTATTTTCTTTTATTGAATGATTATTGGTTGTACAGCACCTTGGTACAACATCCTGTTGTTTGAAGAGTGCTTTAAAAATAAATAAACTAAACTAAACTATCATCTGCGTAACAATGAAAACCAATTCTATGTTTTTTAATAATGTTACCAAGGGGCAGCATGTACAGATCTGGCCTTTAAAAATGCATGTTTTTCCTGAAGGATCCTGAAGGCGATCATGCAGTTTGCCGCAGGACTGGTCTGACCTGTTTTTTAGAATAAAAAAAAACTGATACACTTACCAGAAGATCCAACAGGTGGCACATCAACTTGTTTTAGGCCTGTAGCGTGATGACGTACTGGATCAATCCAATACGTCATGGATGTTGTACTACGCATGCACCGTGGTGTATTTTGAAGACGCATGCGTAATAATAGCGCGGCTGAACAGCTATTTGTTATTGTACGTATATTAATGCTTGCGTTGTCTTAGTTTGTTTAAGGTCAATAGTGTCTTTGAACAAACGTGCAAAATGTTCAGTATATTGTTCATAGGTCACAGCTTTTATCACAGGATCTTAGCTTTAGAAGCTAAATGTATTTGATGAATAGTATATAAACTATTATAAACTTTATTTTTCAGTGTTAAGTAGTATATAATTATTGTAACCAACGCTCCGCCTCCACCAGTCACGCCCCCTGCATCAGCGCCTCCCTGTCTGCACCGCTCTCAATCCCCGGACTTTTAATGGAGTGAATTAAGAATTAATTAAGAAAAACGCAGTAGGCTTTTTCATAATGTTTTTTAAACATGGCAGGCGCAGCAAGTGCGCGTCTTTGTGAATGCGCAGAAATGCTTAATGATTCTTGTATCATTCGTTTCAGAAACTACTTTTTGAAAGTTAAAACCGATCATAATATTAAATCAAAGTTGTTTGACACACTTTAGGAAGTTAATATAGTTGGGAGTTGCATATGGAAACATTTTCGTATTTTAGGCATGTTTTTCGATGCATGATCTCACTGCATGGTTTTTGACTTTAGAAATGATAAACGTATACCTTTAAACAGGGCTTAATACTGTGGCTAGTGGTTTTCTAAAGAAAAAAAAAATTTTTTACAAGGCCCGCTCCGATTGAGTTTCGAACCAAGCAACCAACGTCGATTCGGTATGATAGACGAGCGCTCTAATGATGAGGCTAAGCATATTCTAGTGTAAAACAACTGCGCATGGTAAAGATTGTAAATGAGTTTATCATTTAAAATAAAAACCATTTTACACTTAAATATTATATTAAAGCAGGTAATTCCCGCATTGGCTTTAAACGTGCTGCTGCGTGTTCAAAATGTTTACTGTTTTGTTTTACTTGGTGATATATGTTAAATGAAGATGTTTAATGAAAATGGAATATTGAATATTGCACGCTTTCAGAGCGTTCCACACCATCTCAATTGGATTCTTATCCAGAGATTCGGCAGGAGTCTTAACCCAGTTAATAATGCTCTTCAGCAATGACTTTTTTAAATATACACTATTCCCAAATGAGGTTTTATGTGACGTGTATCGTGTCTAAAATTAAACTGCATTTTTCCATTCATTGTAAAAAGTTTGACATTAAAAACGGCAGATCAAGCACAAGTCTGTGATGGACTGTAGGCTACAGCCTAATATTTTTGTTATTACAGTTTTCTGTAACTTGGTGAAGTGATATGGAATGCAGTCAAAAGTATTCTGCTGTATGTGTTTAAAGAAATATAATTTCTCGATCCTCTGACGCAAGCAGCCGCTTCTCATTTTCTCTACAGCTGCAGAAACAGTGATTGTGACACGACATCTACCCAACGGTCTCGTCTCGCCAGTGCCGCTTGGCTAAATCACGTACCGCGGCACGCTGCGGCATGGTGCAATATCCTGTTCTCTTTCTCGCACATTTTTAATGGCCAGATCTGTAAAAGTAATTAAAGAAGAGTGGCTGAAAACAGGACAAACTAACAAAAAAAACATAAATACTAGTGAGCTTCAGCCATCCGCGGCGCCATCGTTGTTCGATATATATACTATATATACTTTGAACCGCATAACATCACACAAAATTGTTTACAGTTTGGTATCAAAATAAACCTTCTTTGTTATGGAATCAAATATTTGATATGTGCGCTTCATGATTGTCTGTGCCAGGGGCGGCACCATACTCTAAAAATTCTACAACTTCTAAAAATTAATACAAATTAGGGTGCTAAAAATATTTAGGCATACACATTTTTAAGTGTATAAAAAATATACAAAAATATTTTTGTCTGTAATTTGTCATCTGTTATTTGTCTATAAAACATAATGTGCAGTTTGCTTTTAACACTATATGGAGCCAGTGTCTAATTAAGATTTTTGAAGACACATCTAATAACAGCAAAATAAAATAAACAATATCAGTGTCATGGTCCTGTCTATCCCTATCTGCCTCCTGTGTGTTCCCTTGCCTGTGGGTGTTTCTCAATTCTTATTTATGCATGCTTGTTTCCTTTCCTCGCTTCCTTTTCTCACATCTTAGCTCCACCCCTTCAGGATGCAAGCAAAGGAAGCAAGGAAAAGACACGAGGTCGGAGGAATTAAATCAAGTGAATGGCATATACTTGCTCTCTTGAGCATCACATCAAAGCGTCGTCAGTTAATGATGACAGTATACATTGCACATTGAAAATATAAAAAAATTAAGTTAAATACAGAAGTTAATAATCCCCACTACATTAAGATAAAGTAAAAACATGCTTAAAATGCTCAGAAATGTATGAAGTATGCCAAATACATGTTATACATAAATATTAACTATATTAATAAATTATTTATATTACTATATAAATAGTTTTTTATTCTCATGAAAAACAATGAATTTTGAATATTTTTTTTTTCATTTTCGAATAATTATTACAGATCGAATTTTCGAATATTCGTGCACACCCCTACTTCAAATGCTATTGAAACACGCATAAATGTGTTAATGAAGCCTTATATTATTGTAACTGTAGACGTATCTCAAACAGTATAGTTAATATTAATATATAACACATTTTTGGCATACTTCATATACATTTCTGAGCACTTTTAAGCATGGTTTTTTTACTTTATTTTAATGTAGAGGGGATTATTAACTTATGTATTTAACTTAATTTTTTATATTTTCAATGTGCAGCAATGTATACAGTCATCATTAACTGACGACGCTTTGAAGTGATGCTCAAGAGAGCGAGGTTATGCCATTTACTTGATTTAATTCCTCCAACCTCGCGTCTTATCCTTGCTTCATTCGCTTGCATCCTGAAGGGGTGGAGCTAAGGTGCGAGGAGAGGAAGCGAGGAAAGGAAACAAGGATGCATAAATAAGAATTGAGAAACACCCCGTGTCTCCCGTTTTTCCCCTTGGACTCCATTTCCCATCTTTCCCTCACGCTCCCGCACCTGTTCCTCGTCATCCTCACCTGCCCGTCATCAGTCTCATCACCTGGACTCTATTTATAACCTGTGTTTCCCCATGGTCTTACTGTCATGGTTCTGACAGAAGACCCAGATGCAAGACAGCGGTGGGGAACAAAAAGACTTTAATATGACAAAAATGCAAACAAAAAGACCTACAATGGGCAACAGAACCAAAGACTAGAACAGAAAAACACTAAGACAAACTGCAAACAAAAGAGTCCCCATGAGGGGGCAAAACACGATCAACCTTTACACAACATGGCAATGACACAAGGGGTGTAAGGGCAAACACATACTCACAATTTTTACAAACGAACCAGCACAGGACAATGAACACAAGGGCTTTAAATAGGGACACTAACAAGGGATAATTACACAGGGTGCAGGTGTGAGGCATGAAACACAGATGGATTGATTACGGGAGAACGAGGGGGCGGGGCTAAGACGCGCAACATGAAAACACGCGGCAAAAGCCGGAAGCACCCGAGCCGCGTGTCTCCCCACAGAACGTAAACACAAAGACAAGATACTGATGCAATCCTGCCCACTAGATCATGAAAACAAGACATGAACAAGGAGGGCAAGATTGCGGGAGTATCCGGGGGGCGTGGTCATGACGCAAGACCTGGGAGCCCGGCTGAGAGGCCAGCGCGGAGCTCTGAGAGTCCGGCGCGGAGCTCTGGGAGCCCTGCTGAGAGTCCGGCGCGGAGCTCTGGGAGCCCTGCTGAGAGTCCGGCGCGAGGCCCTGGGAGGCCGGCTGGGCCGGCGCGAGGCCCTGGGAGACCTGCTGGGCCGGCGCGGGGCCCTGGGAGACCTGCTGGGCCGGCGCGGGGCCCTGGGAGACCTGCTGGGCCGGCGCGGGGCCCTGGGAGACCTGCTGGGCCGGCGCGGGGCCCTGGGAGACCTGCTGGGCCGGCGCGGGGCCCTGGGAGACCTGCTGGACCGGCGCGGGCCCTGGGAGACCTGCTGGACCGGCGCGGGCCCTGGGAGACCGGCTGGACCGGCGCGGGACCCTGGGAGACCGGCTGGACCGGCGCGGGACCCTGGGTGGCTTGCTTGGGAGCTGGCTGAGAGTCTGGCACGGGGTCCTGGGTAGCCGGCTGGGCCGGCGCAGGGTCCTGGGTGGCCGGCTGGGCCGGCGCAAAGCCCTGGGTGGCCGGCTGGACCGGCACGGGGCCCTGGGTGGCCGGCTTGGGAGCTGGCTGAGAGTCTGGCACGGGGTCCTGGGTGGCCGGCTGGGCCGGCGCGGAGCCCTGGGTGGCCGACTGGACCGGCACGGAGTCCTTCCTCCGTCGTCTCTTCCTCCTTGGTCGAGAAGGTCCGGGGATGGCTGAGGCTCTCTTAGGGGCGGAGGACAGAGGGCCAGGGGTCGTCTCGGTCGACCACGAACCGAATCATGTCACCGAGCCACAGGGGTTCCAGCATCTCCCTCTCCTCCGGCCTGAGGGGCTCAGTGAGGCAGCTGTTCAGGATTACCTGGAGCTCAATGTCATTGAACGCGGTCTCCGCTGCGAGGCATTGGAAGCCCCGGACGAAGTCGCGGATACCTCTCTGTTCCTGGCAGAACCTGAATAGTAGGTGAGCCTGGTGGGCTTGCAGGGCGGTTAGGGAGATGGGGTCCGCTGCCTGCTGGGTCCTTGTGTGGCTGGTTCGTTCTGTCATGGTTCTGCAGCGGTGGGGAACAAAAAGACTTTAATATAACAAAAATGCAAACAAAAAGACCCACAATGGGGCAACAGAACCAAAGACTAGAACAGAAAAACACTAAGAAAAACTGCAAACAAAAGTGTCCCCACGAGGGGGCAAAACACGATCAACCTTTACACAACACGGCAATGACACGATCAGGGTAAGGGCAAACACATACTCACAATTTTTACAAACGAACCAGCACATGACAATGAACACAGGGGTTTTAAATAGGGACACTAACAAGGGATAATTACACATGGTGCAGGTGTGAGGCATGAAACACAGATGGATTGATTACGGTAGAACAAGGGGACGGGGCTAAGACGCGCGACATGAAACCCCCACAGAACGTAAACACAAAGACAAGACACTAATGCAATCCTGCCCACTAGATCATGAAAACAAGACAAACAAGGAGGGCAGGATTGCGGAAATATCCGGGGGCGTGGTCATGACGCAAGACAGGAGAGCACGTGACGTAGGCGAACCCCGCCTTAGCCACGCGTCTCCACGAATAACAAACACAGGGACATGGTACTGTCATGGCCCCACCCACAAGGCTCTAGGACTTTACTAGACATGAAGGGCAGAACCATGACACTTACCCCATGTGTTTCCCCATTGTCTAGTCTTAAGTGTAATTCTTTGCGTATGGTTGTACTCTATGTTTAAGTGTTTATTAAATATCCCTGTTTGTGGAAACTCTTGTTGTCGTGTCTGCTCCAGCAACATACAAACGTTACAATCAGACAGTAATTGTAATACGTTTTAAAAATCACATGTTGACATTTTGCTGTGTCACTTTACTCTACTTTACTTTAAACTTCTCTCAAGTGCTACTTACTTTATTTGAAGGACTCCAGATAAAGAATGTTGTAAAAATGTTAGCAATATGTAACGGACAACTGCATCTCTGACTGAGCATCAAAGGGCGGGTAACCCACCCCCCAGCTTAATTTAGAAGTTTTGATTGGTTTATCAACCGAGTCAGACATGTCTGTTATTAGGTGAGTTTGACTAATTATGGTGCCGCTCATCTTCAAAAAGAATCATCAAATGATTTAACCAGGGGGTCCCCAAGCTTGTGGGGCCCTATGCAATTGCGTGGTTTGCGTTATGGTTAACACCGCTAATGCCCAGTTGACCAGATGGTAGAGCTGAAAGAGGGAAGTGGCGACCGACAAGTCCTCACTACAAAACTGCAACTGCAATTAGCTACTGGAATATTAATGATAATTTTACACCTATATCTACTATTTTATTTTATTTTAGCCTAGTTATGCAAGCTTGTAGAGTTGCTGCAGTTTTTGCCAGAGGGGAACTGGTTCCCCTGGTTGGGTCTGAGTTCTCTCGAGGGTTTTTTGGGGGGGGTTCCACGCCACTGTTTGCATATTGTTTTGCACTATTTGCGGGGAGGCTGCTGACATCAGCTCTAAAGTTTTTGTATTTATTAATATCACTTTAAATGTAATCATTCTGCATAATTTATTTAATTAATTTAATACTCCATTTAGAATGTTTTAGTTCGTATAATATGTTACCCGTGTTCTCTTTCCTATATCTTTTATGTGTGCTTCTCTGTACTAACATCGTGTGTGCGTGCGTGTGCGCATGTATGTCATTGCGTGAGTGTTTTGTGCATGTAGGTGTTTATGTATTTGTGTGCATGTCTTTGTGTTTGTGTGCGAATGTATGTTTGATGAGTGTGTTGTATGCCTGTGTTTTCTTACATGTGCGCAGTGTGTATGAGCGTATGTGGTTGCATGTGTTTGTGTGTGCCATATATTATTATTTTTATTTTTTTTGGGGTGGTTTGTGAAATTGGGGTGTGTTTATATATTTAATAATTTTGTTGTTCTTACTTTCCTTTTATAAATTTAATGCTTTGCTTATATTCATTTTTTCTCATGTACAGCTGCTTTGTAACAATGAAACTTGTAAAAAGCACTATATAAATAAACTTGAGTTGAGTAAATGGTCACACCAGAAAGATAGCATTACAAATGACAGGTACACACAATCTCAAAAGAATAAAATCAAGTTATGATAGATTAAATTTATCATATCCCCAATGTACTAAAATGCTTCTACTACATTAATGAAGAATGCAAGACCAAGTGCTTGTTGGAAAAAAGAGCTTATTAAAGGTGGTAGTGTAGCATGGTTCTTCTGTGGTGATGTTCTTGTGCCAACCTTCTACATTCTTAACACAAGTTACTGTCTGACCAGACTTTATACCTGGTAACATAAGTAGAGGTCGACCGATATGTGGCCGATGCCGATTTTTGGCAATCAGGGCGGCCGATGTATAATGCCGATTTTTTTTGGACTGATATAAAATATATTCATCTCATAAAATCTAACAGATAAGTAATAAGAAGTAATACAGAAAATTGCTTAAATTAAACAACTCAAGCTTCCAATCAGTGCGCTTGTATAATTTAGATAAAAAACAATGTATCTTAAATATTAAATACACAAAAACAGATAATCAAATCTTTTTGAAGAAAAAATTTGAGTTTTAGTGCACAAAAACGTACATATAAAATAATATAATAAATAAAAAAAACAAAAGAAGTGTTGCACACAGTAGCAAATGTTTATTGCAGGGTACAAGCAATAAATAGTAATAGCAGTAGCCTAATTCCAAATAATACATTGTTCAAAACTTTTAAGCACCTTCTCAAACTAAAGCATGCTTTTTGTTTATGTTTGTTGACAGACATTGCTATAAGTCAAATGGACATAATCTAAGTAATAACAAGGATAAAGAGTTCACTTATTTCACACATCCTGCTGCTTATTACTGTTTAAATGGCCGGTTAAACGGAATGTGTTTTTCCATTCCAATGTACATCGTAGTTGTTTTCAGCAGGGATTGGGGTTTAAACATTCTGACACAGAAAGCAAAATGCACATTTATTGAGTGGGTGTTGTTATTATGAAAACAAGATTTGGTACCAGATTTAGGTTCCTGATATTAACAGTGGTGTAAGTGTTATCATACATACAAGCTGTTTCAATTGACACTCTATTGTTATTATTTACATTTCAATCTAAGAGGCATGTGTTAATTATGAATTATTAAAAAAATGTTTTTAACATTGTCTTCCACCCTTGTGATTATTATGTGTACATTTACTCTGTTCTTGTTTCCAGGGTGCTATTCTCACAACAATGCTTGCCACAAGAAATTTTTCAGGTAACTTTTTAATTTTATTCTTGTTTCTTTTGACTACTATAACACTTTGTGTAATGCAAAAAATTAAAGAATGTATCACTACATAGTAATTGTAATGTAACAGTTACTAATTAATCAATGCGTAATATTTATCTGTATTTTCAGTGCCTCCTTTTTAAATATTATTTCATTTTCTGCCGTCCTTATTTGTTTGACATCACGACTTTACTCCCAACTACAGATATAGCTTGTTTGCAAACTTGTGTCTAGAAATATAACACACTTTTACTTGCCAATACATTCCCTGTCACCAATGGCAAGCTAACAAAAACAGGCAGTAGGCAGTATACTATGTGTATAAACATACAAAACCGTGCAGTCAGAGTAAAGATCACATGCTACTATACTAACCTCCTTGGACAGCTGTGATGACTGTTCAAAAGTACACAGCACACTCCGTAAATCTTAAAAGGATCCCTGACTAGTGATGAACCACACCAAGTTTCATGTTAATACATTCAAGTTTGGCAATGACACAGCATCAAATACCTTTTGGCGTGTTCGCAAACGGTTTACCATATAGTTATATGGGCTGCCATAGATGCAATGGCAGAAGAAAAAGAACTAATGCTAATGCTGAAAACCAATGGATTCAATAGGGGTCAGAGACGACATCTGCATATGGCAGTTACCATACCCTAGCATTCAGACAAAACAGTGGAAACAAAGAGTTTATAATGATGCACATAATCACATAATAATCTAAATATTTTAGACTGCTGTATATTTCTAGCACTGCTCGTAGCAGTACCTATGTTCAACTTCATATGAAGTCACACTGTGAACACATTTGGTGTTTTTTTTATTGGATCCTGCTTCAGGGTTGTTTCTACACAGAACATAAACACAAAGACATGATACTGTCACAATCCTGCCCACTAGACCATGAATTAAAAGCATAAACAAGAAGGGCAGGATCGCGGCAGTATCTGGGGGGTGTGGTCTAGACGCCAGACCGGAGAGCGCGTGACGTAGGCGATCCACGCCCAGGCCACGCGCTTCCACAACATGGCACTGTCATGGCCCCGCCCACAAGGCTCTAGGGATTTACTAGACAAGAAGGGCAGAACCATGACAAACAGCCACCCATCTACCCACAATTCATCACACAAGAATCCACTTATTCCTTTCTAAGAATTCAACTTTTTTAGCAATTTACAGTGTACTGTTTTACAAGAATGAAACATTAACTGACAAAAAACTCTCTAATCAAGTATTTTTTAACAATGTCTGTAGTTAATGGGCACCTTCTTATGTTACATTGCTTGATTCAATGTACTAAACAAATAGACTAACAAAGGTGTAAATGTTGTGCATGCGACAAAGCAATCAGGTAATGTGACCATTTTTTTATATATATAAAACCTATGTACTGTTATAAAAGCATGTATGTATTCACATTAGGGCTCTTTAATTCACCAGACTACAATGTATAGGGTTTTTATAAAAAATTATTGGGAAATTTATGATCAAATAACATATAAAATAATATAACAATATTATTATTACAATTTTAAAAAACTAGAAAGATGGGTTTCAGTTGCACATACAGCTATTAAAATGCTCTTTTTGAGCACAATATGTGTCTATTCTTGTTACAGACCCCTAAACTATCAAATAAGTACTGAGATAACAGTTTACACCACTAAGTAAACATGAATCGATTGCTATAGTGATGTCACTAGATACTTCACTTTCACTTTAAGTTTTGGATATTGTACTTAGCTCCATGTTCTATTAGACTACAACACACACCAGCTTGTTTCTGACATGTGGCATGTATATATTATATTGCCACATTTTAGTTGCCTCTACAACAGTGCGCTGTTCCCGCTTCTGTATGTTTGAAGCTTATACAGACGCACTTATACACGAAAGACGATTCGCCTCATAACACTAATTTGTGATGGGGCTGAATGTTAGTTCAAATCTATGTAACAAACCAGAGAACATGGATGGGAATGGTGGCGGAGGTGTGTTGAACAAGTACAAGGGACAGAACCATTTTCATATGAAAGTGGGGAGACATGTCCCCTGCTTATGCTGCGTACATGGTGCCACACCTACTTAGTTCAGATGCCTGACTTAGGTCTTAAAAACAAGTGCTTATATAAAGTTGGTGCCCATGGGCACTCACCCAATTGCCCATGTGGTTATTCTGCCTATGCTTCATACACAATAATGACTAAACAAAAAAAACTGATTTGTGACACTTTGCAAATTTTTCAAAAATAAAAAACATAAATAAATACATTGCATAAGTATTCAATCCTTTAACTCAGAAGTTAGTTGAAGCACTTTTACAGCCTCAAATCCTTTTGGGTATGATGTGACAAGCTTAACACATCTGCATTTGGCAATTTTCTGCCATTCTTCTCCTCAGACCCTTTCAAACTCTGCCAGGTTTAATGGGGACCATCAGTAGACAAACATTTTCTAGAGAAATGTTTAATTGGATTCAAACCCAAGCTCTGGCTGGACCACTAAAGGATATTGACAGAGTTGTCCATAAGCCACTCTTTTTTAACTCTGTGCATCTCAGTGTGGTATGTGAATAGCTGAGTAGTGCACTTAGCTGGGCACATCTCAGGGTCTACTCTCCCATCCCTTCAAGACATCTACATAAAACGCTGCAAAAGCAGAGCTAAAAAATAATCAAAGACTCCAACCACCCTGATAACCGTCTATTCACCCTGCTGCCATCTGGTAAGCGCTGGTAACCTTCTGTTTTGTCCGAGGTTCTGAATGCCCTACACTAGGTTTTCATGATCATTATCTCTGTATATTGTGCCATTGAGCTTTCCTTCTACCCTGACAAGTTTCCCAGTCCCTGCTGCTGATAAACACATACAATGCATGATGCTGTTACCATCATACTTTTCTTTTGGGATAGTATTGTGCAGGTGCTAAGCAGTGACTGGTTTCTTCCAGACATGATGGTTGAATCTGAGATTTATAAGACCAGAGAATCTTGTTTCTCAAAGTCTAAAAGTGTTTTTACATGATATAACCGGGCTGATATATGACCATGGAGCTTAACCAGAGTGATCATCAGCTTCTTGGTCACCACTCTAACCAAAGCCCTTCTCCGTCGATTGCTGTGTTTTTCCAGGAGGTCAGCTCAAGTTAGACATCTGGTTACTCCAAACTTCTTCCATTAAAGATACATGGAGGCTACATGCTTCTGTTAACCTTCAATACAGCATAATTTTTGTTTTTGTAATCTTCTCCTGATCTGTGTCTTAATATAATCCTGTCTCAGAGCTCTACCGGCAGTTCTTTTGACCTCATGGCTTGGTTATTGGTCTGATATGCATTTTAAGCCTTAACCTTTTATTAAGAGGTGTGTGCCACTCCAAATTATAGTCATTCAATTGCATTAGCCACAGGTTGCAACATCAACAATCAAAACCTGAATGCTTCTAAACTACAATTTATCAGTATCCCAGAAAAGCGTTTGAATATTCATTCAATTCAATTTTTATTTACATAGCGCTTTTCACAATTGCATTGTTGCAAAGCAGCTTTACATGCATCATAGTTAAAAATCAAAACAATAATAGTAATAAATGAGAAAGAGAACATATAGTCAGTATATAGTATTATTGCAAGCTTTTCTCTATGTAATGTACACTAATGAAACTAAAATAAATACTATGTTAGATTGTCAGAAACTGTCATTTACTCATTTTAAGTATATTAATATCGTTGTCAGTACTGGAAACCTAAAATTACAATAAACCAGAACAGTTTGGAATAAATCCAAGACGTCCAAATAGAGTTTGCATGTTAAAGTATGTTGTTAAACGTACACCATTTATATTTACACAAAAGCAGCAGTCTCCCAGTGAGTAAGCTGGCATGGTGGCTCCACTATAGATGTATATACTTATGTTTAAGAGTGGGAAAAAACTTGGGAGAGACCAGATTCATCTGGGAGAGCCAGTTCTCCTCTGGCATATCATAATAGCACTGCTGCAACTACAGAGAGAATGATTGCTGTAAACCTGAATATTCGATGGAAATAATGAATCGGGCTGATACGTGAAAAGAGAAAAGAACTTGGGATAGAAAAGAGAGATATTTAGGTAGGATGTAGTAGGAAGTCATCATCAGGTGGGTTGCCCATCGTCACGAGCGTCTGGCTGAACTAGGAAGAGCATCAGGATGGAAACTAGAACTTGGACTGACGATCTTTGGAGTGACTAGCTGAGCTGGGAAGAGCATCACACCAGAGACTGGAGCTTGGACTGATGACTTCTGGTCATGGAGAACAACCGCAACACGCCGGAAACTTGAACTTGGACTGACAACCTCTGGAGCATCTGGCTGAGCTGGGAGGAGCATCACACCAGATACTGGAGCTTGGACTGTATCTGGTATCTATGGTGTCCTCTGTAACTTGACAGGACAGGACTGATATAAGCGTAGAGGCCGTTCACAAAAAGTATAAGAAAGTTACAAAGTATGATGGAGGTGTGTGTGCGTTTGGTTCCGACAGGCTGACTATATTGCGGTATAGACTGTTTACGGTGAGTTAACAGTGGTATTGGTGAGTTAGGTAAGTTATGTGAAAGCTATATTAAAGCGATTAATTTTTAGTCTAGGTTTAAACTGAGTGAGTGTGTCTGAATCATGAACATGGCTTAAAATAATTAAAAGATGTTTATTTCATCCCAATTACAAGGAATCTAAACAGCATGTTGCAAATGTTGCACTCTACTTTTTTATATTCACTGGCATTAGGGGTAATAATTAATACTATCATTATCATTAATCTAATACGCTGAAGCGTATTAGATGGCGGCGCGATCACATCGCGAGGCTCAGGCTCTCTCCAGATTCTGCAATTTTGTGGTATTTTTCTTGCTCATCTCGGGTCTGTTCGTGCAGAACAGCTGTGCCTTTACATCGTACACCCGACATGAGCTTTTGGATATTGGTTTGCGACTTCCTGACAGTTTTATCGACAACCTTCAACTCCTTCCTGAGATCGCCAGAACAACTGAGGCCGCTCACTCTACCCGGCCGGGTGGAAGTGCTCGCAGGCGGCGTCGAGATCGTAAACAAAGGCGGGGGAAGCGCGGAGGACTAAGAGCTAAGCTAAAGCTAACACCACACCGGCTCTCTTTACCCAGCATTTTCCTCGCCAATGTTCGGTCACTGGTGAACAAAATGGAGGAGATTCGACTCAGCATCACTTACAGCAAGAGACTTTTTAACTGTAATGTTATGATCTTCACGGAAACATGGCTACACAGCGGCATACCGGACAATGCTATTGATTTAGCAGGACGCCACACACTCCGGGCGGATAGAACGTTAGATGGCTCCGGTAAGACCAGAGGTGGTGGATTGTGCATTTACATTAACAAAGCTTGGTGCACGAACTCTGTTATTGTCGGAAAACATTGTTCAGCTAACCTTGAGTTTCTCATGGTTAAATGTAGACCGTTTTATCTGCCACGGGAGTTCACTTCCACCATTATAACTGCAGCCTACATTCCCCCGGATGCTGATGCCAAGCTTGCTATGAAAGAACTTCATGCAGCCATCAGTAAACAACAGACTGCTCACCCGGAAGCTGCGTTTATTGTTGCGGGAGATTTTAATCATTCAAACTTAAAGTCAGTTCTCCCCAAATTTCACCAGCATGTTTCCTGTCACACCAGAGGAAACAAAACCTTAGACCATGTTTACACAAACATGGCTGAAGCTTACGTTGCGACCCCCCTCCCCCACCTGGGACAGTCAGATCACCTTTCTTTGTTCCTCACCCCCAAGTATTCACCCCTCATCAATCGTGTGAAGCCATCAGTGAAGACCATCAAAGTGTGGCCTGTGGGGGCAGATTTCACACTCCAGGAAAGGTTTCTACACACAGACTGGAGTACATTTGCTTCTCAGGCCACCAGTGGCTCTCACAAGGACATTGACTGCTACACCTCTTCTGTACTGGATTACATCAACACCACCATAGACAATGTTACCACTCAGAAACAGATCATCACGTACCCAAATCAGAAGCCATGGATGAACAAGGAGGTGCGCCTCCTGTTGAAGGCACGCAATACTGCCTTCAGATCAGGTGATGCACAAGCCTACAGCACATCCAGAGCTAACCTGAAGAGGGGCATCAAAGAGGCCAAGCACTGCTACAAGCTAAAGGTAGAGGAGCACTTTTCCAACTCCGACCCTCGACGCATGTGGCAAGGCATCCAGGCCATCAGTGATTACAAACCCACCCACTCCACCCCCGCAGCCACTGATGTCCTCTTCCTGAACGAGCTTAATGACTTTTATGCTCGCTTTGAGAGGGACAATAGAGAAACTGCCACCAAGCTCAAACCCTCAGCTGATCACCCTCCAATCACACTCTCCTCCATAGACGTCTGCAATGCACTGAGCCGGATCAGTGCGCACAAAGCCGCTGGACCAGACAACATCCCTGGACGCGTACTCAGGGCATGTGCTGAGCAGCTTGCTGGGGTTTTCACTGACATCTTCAACCTGTCTCTTGCCCAAGCAGCTGTGCCAACATGCTTTAAATGCACCTCCATTGTGCCAGTGCCAAAACACTCCAGCCCAAAGTGCCTCAACGACTACCGCCCTGTAGCACTGACACCCATTGTCATGAAGTGCTTTGAGCGGCTGGTCCTGGCACACTTGAAGGACTTTCTACCATCCACATTGGACCCACACCAGTTTGCTTACCGCAGCAACAGGAGCACAGAAGATGCAGTTTCCATGGCACTGCACTCTGTGCTCACACATCTGGACAATAAGAACACCTATGCACGTATGTTGTTTGTTGACTTCAGCTCAGCATTCAACACTATCATCCCATCCAAGTTAATATCCAAACTTGAAGACCTGGGCATTAACACCTCCCTATGCAATTGGATTATGGACTTTCTGACCAACAGACCACAGCAGGTGAGATCAGGCTCCATCTGCTCCACCACTATCACACTCAACACTGGTGTACCACAGGGCTGTGTGCTAAGCCCCTTCCTCTACTCCCTCTTCACCTCCGACTGCAAGCCTGTGAACGGATCTAACTCCATCATCAAGTTTGCGGATGACACTACGGTGATTGGTCTCATCAGCAACAACGATGAGACGGCCTACAGGGAGGAGATCCAGCACCTAGCCACATGGTGCAACAGCAATAACCTGCTCCTTAACACCTCCAAGACAAAGGAGCTCATTGTGGACTTCAGGAAAGAGTCAAGAGGCACACATGACACCATCCACATCAATGGGATGGCTGTTGAACGTGTCTCCAGTTTCAAGTTCCTGGGGATCCACATCTCGGAAGACCTGTCCTGGACTACCAACACCTCCAGCCTGGTCAAGAAGGCTCACCAGCGCCTCTTCTTCCTGAGGACACTAAAGAAGAATCGGCTGTCCTCGGCTATCCTGGTGAACTTCTATCGCTGTGCAATAGAAAGCATCCTGACCAACTGTGTCACAGTCTGGCATGGGAGCTGCTCTGTTGCAGGGCGCAAGGCACTGCAGCGGGTGGTGAAAACCGCCCAGCGCATCACAGGGACTCCACTTCCATCCATGGAGGACATCCAGAGGAAACGCTGTCTGCGTCGAGCTCATAGCATTCTTAAGGACTCCTCTCATCCCGCTCACAGACTGTTTTCTCTCTTGCCCTCCGGCAGGCGTTTCAGGTGCCTCCGGACCAGGACTAGCAGATTAAAGAACAGCTTTTTTCCCAGAGCTGTCTCTTTATTGAACTCTGCCCCTCACTGATCCCACTGCCCCTCATATACTACTACACTCTTCTCTCCCCCCCATTGCACACCTGACTTCACTTGTTATTTGCACTAATGGACTGTCTATACATAACATTTATGTTCATTTGCACTACCAGACTGCTCATTTGCACTGCCAACTGTTCATTTACAGTACCGACTGTTTACTATGCATCTTGCACTCCTACACTTGAACTGAAATATGCAATAACTTCTTCCACTGCACTGTTACTTAGATAGCTTCTGTCCATAATTTATTTGCACTACTCTATATTCATCGCACTGCTGCTCACCATAGCCTAACTTATTGTATACATCCACCTGTAAATTTCTGTTTATAGTAATAGCCATCTGTACATTATGTTCATAATACATATCCATCTGTAAATCTCTGTTTATAGTAATAGACATCTGTATATTATGTTCATAGTATATATCCATCTGTAAATCTCTGTCTATAGTAATAGACATCTGTATATTATGATCATAGTATAAATCCATCTGTTAATTTCTGTCTATAGTTAGAGACATCTGTAAATCATGGTCATAGTACATTTCCATCTGTAAATTACTTCTGTAATATTTATTTATGTAATTTATGCAACCACTGTATATCCTGCACTTGCTGCTATTGCACTTCTGGTTAGACCTAAACTGCATTTCGTTGCCTTGTACTTGTACATGTGTAATGACAATAAAGTTGAATCTAATCTAATCTAATCTAAACACAGTCTGTTAGCTTCAAAAACTGGTCTGTATCACCCGGTTCGGAGGAAATGTAAAGCTGTTGGAATTTACTTTGTTTCCTGATAATGTCTTCTAAGGAAAGCGTGTAAAATGAAAACAGGATGGGCCCTAAAACTGATCTCTGTGGCATTCCAAATTTATCTCGAGATGTATATGACATTTGATCATTTATATAAACAAAGTGGTAGCGATTGAATAAATAGGACCTAAACCAGGCTAAAGCCTGACCACCAATGCCAACATAGTTTTCTAGTCTATCAATTAGAATGCTGTGATCATTAATATCAAAAGTGGCACTCAGGTCTATTAGGACTAAAAGGGAAATGGCACTGCGATCAGATGCTACAAGAAGATAATTTGTCACTTCAGCAGTGCCTTCTCTGTGCTATGGTTGAGCCTAAATTAGGGCTAAACGAATAAGTGCATTTGCGATTAAATATGATAAAACAGTATTTTCTAACCGCAAAGGCTGCGATTAATTAAGGGCATGTTCAATTCCATGTGACGCTGGTCAGAACTGACCAGTACTATCTCAAAAGGTACAAACGCAGCTTTCTCCTTTTTCCCCAAAGTGCTCAGGATGGGAGCTTGCTCTCTCATGGTGACTGCCTGCGAGTGAAGAGAGCGTGTTAAGCATGCTTGCCACGCATCTGTATTTGAAATATGAGCCGTGGCTGAAAAGCGCGTCGCACACACATGCGCACCTCTACCTATCCTTTATAATATTCTATAAAATATTGCTTTAATGTTGCTTAACTTGTAAGTAAAACAGATACACAATACATGAAAGGGGTATTATTCATAAGATCATTTTAAGCAGGTGGTTTTAACAGACACTTTGGTGCAGTTCAGCTTTTTAATTATACATCACTTTCTATAAATTACAAAAAAGTCTTAAACCATTTCATCACTAAAATTTAATTCTTTATTTATCCAAACGAAAAATGAATAAACATGTAAAAATTGTGTGGTTTCATGGACAAGTAAAGAAAAGAACAGGTGAGGAGAACCCGGTTGGGAGCATTGTGTGAACTTATTTGCATTTGGAAAACGTACATTTTAAAACATACTTGGCACATAAAAATCTGACAACATCACAGAAAAGATTTTCTCAGGTTGTTTATATATACAGGTGCTGGTCATATAATTAGAATATCATCAAAAAGTTGATTTATTTCACTAATTCCATTCAAAAAGTGAAACTTGTATATTATATTCACTCATTACACGCAGACTGATATATTTCAAATGTTTATTTCTTTTAATTTTGATGATTATAACTGACAACTACTGAAAATCCCAAATTCAGTATCTCAGAAAATTAGAATATTGTGAAAAGGTTTAATATTGAAGACACTTGGTGCCACACTCTAATCAGCTAATTAACTCAAAACACCTGCAAAGGCCTTTAAATGGTCTCTCAGTCTAGTTCTGTAAGCTACACAATCATGGGGAAGACTGCTGACTTAACAGACGACCATTGACACCTTGCACAAGGAGGGCAAGACACAAAAGGTCATTGCAAAAGAGGCTGGCTGTTCACAGAGCTCTGTGTCCAAGCACATTAATAGAGAGGCAAAGGGAAGGAAAAGATGTGGTAGAAAAAAGTGTACAAGCAATAGGGATAACCGCACCCTGGAGAGGATTGTGAAACAAAACCTATTCGAAAATGTGGGGTAGATTCACAAAGAGTGGACTGCAGCTGGAGTCAGTGCTTCAAGAACCACTACGCACAGACGTATGCAAGATATGGGTTTCAGCTGTCGCATTCCTTGTGTCAAGCCACTCTTGAACAACAGACAGCGTCAGAAGCGTCTCGTCTGGGCTAAAGACAAAAAGGACTGGACTGCTGCTGAGTGGTCCAAAGTTATGTTCTCTGATGAAAGTACATTTTGCATTTCCTTTGGAAATCAGGGTCCCAGAGTCTGGAAGAAGAGAGGAGAGGCACAGAATCCACGTTTCCACAGTCAGTAGTGGTTTGGGGTGCCCTGTCATCTGCTGGTGTTGGTCCACTGTGTTTCCTGAGGTCCAAGGTCAACGCAACCGTATACCAGGAAGTTTTAGAGCACTTCATGCTTCCTGCTGCTGACCAACTTTATGGAGATGCAGATTTCATTTTCCAACAGGACTTGGCACCTGCACACAGTGCCAAAGCTACCAGTACCTGGTTTAAGGACCATGGTATTTCTGTTCTTAATTGGCCAGCAAACTCACCTGACCTTAACCCCATAGACATTTTCTATAGGGTATTGTGAAGAGGAAGATGTGATATGCCAGACCCAACAATGCAGAAGAGCTGAAGGCCACTATCAGAGCAACCTGGGCTCTCATAACACCTGAGCAGTGCCACAGACTGATCGACTCCATGTCACGCCTCATTGCTGCAGTAATTTAGGCAAAAGGAGCCCCAACTAAGTATTGAGTGCTGTACATGCTCATACTCTTCATGTTCATACTTTTCAGTTGGCCCAGATTTCTAAACATCCTTTCTTTGTGTTGGTCTTAAGTAATATTCTAATTTTCTGAGATACTGAATTTGAGATTTTCAGTAGTTGTCAGTTATAATCATCAAAAATAAAATAAATAAACATTTGAAATATACATGTTTCACACTTTGAATGGAATTAGTGAAATAAATCAACTTTTTTGATGATATTCTAATTATATGACCAGCACCTGTATATATAAATATATATATATATATATGTGAATAGAATGCATATTAGTGCAACATGGGTGTATAAGTTACGTGAGAGACATCTATCAATAGGCAGAATACAGACAAATAATAATTAGCAGCAGTTTACAGTCAATGACATTTTTCAATAACATTCTATTGGCATAATCATTTCTTCAGTGAGTGGTCATGTGACCATAAAGACACTTAACGCTATTAATTAATTCATTAACATGAACAATCAAACATTTTTTTGACCTGAAAATAACTAATCCAACAATATAGTCAGATATAATGATCACTGGAGCATACTTAAAGGGCCACTATCCCAGGTGTTTTTCGCAATGTAAAAATAGTCTCTGGTATCCCCATAATGTGTCTGTAAAGTTTCAGCTGAAAATACATCACAGATCTTTTATTATACTGTGCTCTGTGTGTCCATTTTTGCCTGTGAGAAAAACTTGCTGTTTTGAGGTGCATCACTTTAAATGCAAATGAGCTGCTGGTCTCCGCCCCCTTTCAAGCAGAAAGCGCCAGACTGAGAGCCTGCGCTTCAGTAACAGCAAAGCTGAAGCAAATGATAAACACTTTCTCATTTTAATAAACCAAACATATTGCTTTAATAAGTGAAAGTCTACAGGACAAACGCGTTATCTGTCTTTACAACGAGTACATTGACTTCATCAGTGAAGTTCACAGGATAAACATGTCATATAAAAACGGAAAGCAGTCAAAGCACGCGCGAGGTCTGCCCGCGAATGCACACATTCTTGTAGCTCACTGCAAGTAGTCCGGTGTGAAAGCAATGGCGGACGGTGTACAGCTGGATGAGGGCGGAGACAGCAGCAGTCCATCAGCAGTCATGGGCAGGGCTTAATCAATGTGATTTCACATTGCTCAGAGAATGCAAATGGCTTGTTCAAGAGGACTGATGAGGTTTATTGGGAATTATAGAAAAGTGAATGAGTGGATTTTTTACATTCTAGGGTGGTTCTGTGCACACACTCCTGATACACAGTTATGTTTAAACACATTTAAAAGTGCATTTTTTAGGATAGGGGCCCTTTAAATTACTTTTTTCACTTTTTTTTTACACGGACAACAAATTCTCAAACTGCATCACAATTAACTTTTTGCAATCCCCATACATTGTAATAATGCCACTGCAGTACTATTGATATAGGTGTCATGAAACGCTAAGGATGAGGACTCAAATGCAGGCAGCGGTGAAGGGGGAACAAAGACTTTTAATATAACAAAGACAAAACAAAAGCCCGCGATGGGGACACAGAACTGAAATAACTAGAAAACAAAACCGCCCACGAGGGGGCAACAAAAACACACGACCAGGGATAAACGTAAGAACAGGCACTTAGACAAGGCAAGACTTGATATTTAAACAAAGACAGAACAGCCAAACAACCAAAACGAACGAGCAGTGGCGTAACTTTGTTTCGAAAAGTGGTGGGGACATGCACGCATTTCAAACTGGAGTCGCGGCTCTCTGTCTTCCGCAAATATAACTTACGAGTGCGAGCAACTGGAGATTTTGTGAAAGCAGCGCATCCTGCGTTTTCAACGAGTTTTAGATGTTAACGGCCACTAAAAAAGACATATCTTCCGCAACCATTTCTTAATTTCTTCCAAAAAGTGGTGGGGACATGTCCCACCTGTTCACTCGCAAATTACGCCTATGTGAACGAGCACAGGACAATGAACACGAGGGCTTTAAATAGGGTACTCTAACAAGGGATAATTACATGGGGACAGGTGCAAGGCATGAGAACACTGATGGAAAGCTTACGGGAGAACGAGGGGGCGGGGCTAAGACGTGCAACATGAAAACACACGGCAAAAGGCGTAATCGCCCGAGCCGTGTGTCTCCACACAGAACATGAACACAAAAATAAGATACTGATGCAATCCTGCCCACTAGATCATGAAAACAAGACATAAACAAGGAAGACAGGATTGCGGAAGTATCCGGGGGGCGTGGTCATGACGCAAGACCAGAGAGCGCGTGACACGGGCGACCACGAATAACATAAAAACGGAGACATGGCACTGTCATGGCCCCGCCCACAATGCTCTAGGAATTTACAAGACAAGAAGGGCAGAACCATGACAATAGGGTTCTCTTTTAATCTCTGTTTTTACCTGTAAAACTGGAATAATGTCAAAAGAACGGGAGAGTCACATCTCATAGCTCCTCTACTGATCTGAGGACGCATGTGCAGTTCATCGTTCTGTCCAAAAATAGTACCCTATATCTGTCCATTCTGCCCATTTTTTTCTCTCCATGTAGATCAATATACAATAGTTCATTTGCACATAAATACTGTATTAGGACATGATGCGGCCAATGAACTTAGAACAATACAAATAAGCGGTAGAAAGTAAAGCAAAACATTACACAATTGAGAAAGCAGTGCTTTCTAATCGCTCTCACGGTACTTTGATGTCATATGCTGATCAGTCTGCGCAGCGCCGCATGAAGTCGATCACACTGTTGTCACGTTGTTGTTATTTGGGACAGAAGCTGCCGATTTTTATAGTTTTGTATTTCATATGTTGATCTTGTCACCCAAGTATTAAGCAGTACGTCTCGGTTATGACTGTAACCTCTGTTCCCCGAACGAGACGTTGTGTCGACAGATGGGGTTTAAACTTGAGTGGCCTTCTTTCTCTAGTAGCGAGAGGTAACACTGGGAACGCTACTTCCTCGCAAAGGAAGCATGCTACAGAGACCACCGCCGCAGGGGTTAACACGTGGAGATGCCCGCATGGTCTCACCAATAGGGGAGAGCTACATGGTAATAGGCATGAGAGCCCCACGAGTGGGATCACGAGACAGTGGAGAATACAGGACGTGGAGAATCACACAGGACGGCCCAGCTTGGGGAGTCACTACATATGGAGCACTAGCTCAGGTAGAGGGGTCCGCCTGAATAGGGGTGACTCAACCAATACCTGGCTTGGGGACAGGCTGCTCCACTCGGTCCGTCACCAGTAAAAGTGCTTAGTAATGGATGAGGTGCCTAGGCTTCGCCTGTAGGGGAAGTCCAAAGGCTAGATAGTGCACTGGCTTGCCTTGAGAGGGCAGAAGGCGCATGCGCAGGTGTACGCCCACCTAGCCGCTGGTCTCACCTGTTAGTACCGAGCAAGATGCGAGCTGACACTGGGTTCACGCGGAGGTTGTAGAACCCGCAGCTTTGCAGATGTTTGCCAGAGAGGCATTCTGGGCCAGTGCCCAGGAGGAGGCTACACCCCGGGTGGAGTAAGCTCTCACTGCGAGTGGAACAGGCGCCACTTGAAGGCGTACAGGCCCCTAGCGGTGGGGTCCCTAGCTTGAGCGATGGTATTGGCCAGCTGTGAGCAAGGGCATCCATGCCGAGGGGGCCCTCGGACAGGGAGTACCAAAGCGGGCAATGGGTGGTGTCCGGGGAGGCAAACAGGTCCACCTGTGCCTGGCCGAACCACTACCAAATGATCTGGACAATCTCGGGGTGGAGTCAGCACTCTCCATGAAGCCAGGCCTGCTGAGGAAGCGCGTTGGCTGTCTGTTTCAGGTCGCCTGGGATGTAGGTGGCCCGCAAGGACTATGTCATCCCTAACTAGAGGTTACAGCAGCTCCAGCCAAACATCCGGTTCCACCCTCCTGCGATTACCTTCTGCCTGACTGACCATCCCAGCTCCAGCTCATGCAACCAAGATCAAAGATGGTCTAATTGTTGTCATATTAATGCTAACAGTATTACAATACTTGGTATTAAAGGCTAAACTTACATCACATGACAGCAGTTTGAAGTTACAGCTGCATTCAGTTACATTATGCCATCACAGTTCCGTTTTCTGCGTATAACATTCCTTATAACAAATTTAACAAAATCTATTTCCTTATTACATTTAATAGGCTCTCTATGATAATCGTTTTCTCTATAACGTTAATCAAAGTCACTGAGTACAGCTGTGACACGTCATAGGAGAACTGGGCCTCCCGACTGAGACTGGTTTCTCCCGAGGTTTTTTTCTCCATATATTTATCATTTGGAGTTTGGGTTCCTCGCCACAGGGCTGTGTTGGCTTGTTCACCGGGAGACTGCTTTTACAGTTATTTTATTTTATTAAATTAATTTATAGCTTTCTTATGTCTTTTCTGTTGCTTTCTCCTGTAAAGCTGCTTTGCGACAATACTCATTGTGAAAAGCGCTATATAAATAAAATTAAATTGAACTTAAGCACCTGCTGACTCCAGAGGAGGAGGGGGCGGCGGGCAAGTTACGACATCTGCCGTTTTGATCAAATGAAGCACCATGCGTGTTGTGCACAACCCGCATGGTGCTCCATTTGATCAAAACGATCTATGCTTCAGCTAGATGACGACAACGACTACTACTCCTTCTCTTCGTATTACGACTAACTTACTTCTTTGTACGTCTTCAACAAGTGATGACGCAAGCCGCCTCTACGAAATGCGCTGTCAGCTGTTTGTCCGTTTAGGGCTGCTGTAACCAAACATGGCCGCGCAAAATTCCACATATATAGGCCATGTGTTTGGGACGAGTCTTCGTTGTGATTCACAGACGCTGAACGCTCCATGTGTAGTACACACAACCGTGCCGCTCTTTTACTTATAGACACGCAAAACAAGCAGATGACATATTTAAAACGCATCTAAATAATGTTATTCATAGTACAAGTTGCTGTTCAAGTAAGTAATGGTTAAGTAATCATGCATTTGCCAGGTTTCATGCCATTCCTTTTTATACAGCAAATTCCGTTTCTATGCCTGGATTTAGAGATTCCGTCCGCGTTTTCCACATCGCGGATATCATAGGACCCTAAATATCTTTTTAAATGTATAATAACTGATTACAGCTTGATGGCTAAGATGAAATAATGATTTACTTGGTGACAAATTTAAAGGGCTCTAAAAAACTGACTTGGCATTTTTGACGCTAGTTGACAGATAAAATACATTTTTAATAACGATTTTTGAAGAATTTAAAATAAATCACTATAGCTGTTTATTTTGAGCAAACATATATTTTCTGGGGTGTGGTAATATTTGGTTATGGTCTGCTGAAAAATCCCTGCACCTGTTTTAGAAACTCAATAGATCTTGAATTTAAGTTAGACAGCACACCAGTGATATGCCCTTCACTATATGGGCATTTGTGCCCATCTGTATGTCATGATTTTTACAGAGGACCCAAATGCAGACAGCGATACGGGGTGACAAACAAGACTTTTGTTTTGACAGATATCAAAATAAAAACCCACGATGGGGCAGACAGAACTCAAATAACAAGAACAGGAAACACTTGGTAAAACTGCAAACAAAAGACTACCCGTGAGGGGGCAAAACAAGAGACAAAACTTCAGTGACACTTAACAACCCAACAAACACAAAAACATTTTAAAAACGTTTTGTTTTTCAAGTAATAAAAAGGTTGTGAAAACGTTTTTATCCTTTTGCACCTAAGAAAAGACAGAGTGTTAGCCTGACAAAGTTTCTCCATGAAGATGTGGATTTTATGAGACGTGATTTCTCTATGTCTGGTAATCGTATGGGAAGGTATCTGTTTGACAAGGCATCGCGCACCGTCAAGCTTTCTGCCATAGATCTTGGAGATGCCTTCACATCACAGGACCCATGTTTGATGTTCCCTGCCAAAAATTTTTTAATTATGTCTGGAGAGATTTGAACGACTGTGGCAGCAACCCTTTGTACATCGCTGAGTGGGACAGCATGATACCTGAAACAAGATTTCGTGTGGTTGGGGACCATAGTAGAAAATTGCCGGATGACTGTGTTTATATTTTCTGATGCAACAACAAGAAAAATCTCTGTGAATATGCTTGGCCAATTCCGAGTCTGAGCATTACATGCACTATGACTTGATGTTTTTGTTTCAGTGGAAAGATGTTCGAGTGCTTGATAACATTTTTTCATGCATCGATAAATTGTTTAAATAGTGTGATCTCTATGATAGCTACACTTCCATTAAAGTGAAGTTGTTTCACCCTGAGAGGTGTGTCACTAACTCAAAGGACAACCTCTTAGCCCCAGCCACCTATTATGGACTTTAAAATGTCTCCAGTTTGGTACGTACGCTACATTCGTTTAACATGTATCAAGAAACTTTGGCTCCCTTCGGCTACAATGTTATGTCCAGGGATGTACCCGCAATACCCGATGACAATGCAACAGCGATGGATATTGAGACATCAATTTGTGACAACAGTTGGCTGGACAAATTTTGCACAGATCTGGGGTATCATAATCCTTCCTCACAACACCATACGGAAGCACCGGTGCAACAGCAGGAGCCACTCTCTTTCAGTGAGCAGACAAACCCGATGGATGTATCCACTCTGACGGTTTTAAGATCATAAAAGCAACTGTTGTGGTCCTTCTGGAACATCTTATCAACAAAAAGTTGAAAGAACTCTGTC
Organism: Oreonectes daqikongensis; assembly: GCA_026939265.1. Lineage (NCBI taxonomy): Eukaryota > Metazoa > Chordata > Actinopteri > Cypriniformes > Nemacheilidae > Oreonectes > Oreonectes daqikongensis. The sequence goes on along the minus strand of JAOTQM010000126.1, from coordinate 247,613 downwards.
TCGGTTGCGAAGTTGAACATCCTAGCCAACTTAAACACAGCTGTTTGTTTGAACCTGACGGCTACTTCTTCGAAACATATTTTGAGGAACTGTCACGTAGCCTGGTTAAGCCTGAGCTTAACATGCATTAATGCAGGTGAGCCAATTTCTGTAACTATCAGAAAAATTTTAGACCTAATGACTGAATGTGGGGTATGTTTTAGAATTGCTGACATATATGCATGTGTACATATGTAACTGATTCATGTGTACGTATATTGTCAAGTAATGATAAGGCCGATGTTTGAGAACTTATTGATTCATTGGTTGATTACATTCTTGAGAAAAACATTGTGATGTGTATAAAATTTCTAAGCTACCTTGATGATCTGTGATGTATTTTCTTTAATGGTCTGTAAAATAAAAACTCACATCTCTTAAACAATAAGTGTTATTCCTTTTGGATACTGGTATAGCAACATGTCTGAAGAAGAAGAAATGAGAAAGATCTATTATACACCTTCAAACCCTGGTTCTTTAGGGGGTAAAAATGCTGTTTTTAAGGAAACAAATGTTCGCTTAACTGATAAAAAATTATCAGACTGGCTCTCTGGTGAGGATGCTTACACACTACATTAAACTGCCCCTCTAAAATACAAAAGGAATCAGGTTTTTGTCTATGGTATTGACATGCAGTTCCAGGCCGATCTAGTTGATTTGTCTAGTTGACAATCATTTTCTGTTGACATGTATAGATCTGTTTAGTAAATATGCATGGACACGTGTGTTAAAAAACAAAACCGTTATAGAAGTTGCTAAAGCTTTTGAATCCATACTGAAGGACGGACACTTGCCGGGGGCTTTACAAACAGATAAAGGGAAAGAGTTCTTTAACAAACATTTTCAGAACATAGTCAAAAAGTACAACATTACACATTTCGCAACAGCCACTGAATTGAAGTCATGCGTTGTTGAACGTTTTAATAGAACCTTAAAAGGTAGAATGTGGAGGTATTTAACAGCTACAAACTCAAAACGCTATATAGACATACTTCAAGACATAACGCAAGGGTACAATGCCAGCTGTCATAGGTGCATTAACCCTCTGGAGTCTAAGGGTGTTTTGGGGCCCTGGCCAAGTTTGGGCATGCCCTGATATTTGTGCTTTTTTCAGTTGCTTTTAAATATATCAATGGCTAAAGTCTGATAACACTGTAATCAGCACAAACTGGGCTACAATAATATGTGAACAGTATGTTTATACATGATTATGTTTTTGAGAAAACAATGTTTATGCGTGCTTAAAGAAAAACTAAAAATTTTAAGTCACTGAAACAAGGTCATAAAACACATACAGAATATTGGTACTCAAGACTTTTGAGAACTGGATATTGTAGCCTAGAGTGTTTGCTTCAAAATGATGTGAAAATCATCTTGCTGGCTCATTCACAGAAAACAATAGAGTGATTAAAATTTTCTAAGACACTTTTTGCTTCAAAAGGACATATGCAAGGAGGCGTGAATGATCCTGAATAATAATGTGATTGACACCTGAGAAGACAAAGACCTGCATAATGAGCCTTTCAGTCAGGAATGATGCTGAGCTGGAAAAGTTTCTAAATTAGGGATTTGAAAAAGAATGTGAAGACAAAAGAAATGTATATATTTTTTGTTTGTAGTTTATTTAGAACATAGAAAAAAATCCAAAATATCACTTATATAATCCATATAAACCTACACATAGCAAACCTACTTATATTACTTAAAAAAAACACTTTACATATAACTTAAGACCTATACTGAATCTACACATCAAATATGTAGTTGTACAGAAGATACATTCAGGTCAAAACTCTGAAAAAACAAACATTTAGGGTAAAACAGAGCAAACATGAACAGTGCAAGATAAAAGTGTGTAAGGTCTGTAAAAGCCCATGCTCTCTTACACCCCATGTATAACCTACGATCTCACATAGAACACAGAATTTCCACTTTCTGTACCACTTCATTGTTTTGTGTTGTGTAGAGTAGTAGCATGGATGGTGGATCAGACAGACACCTCTTGTGTGTCCATCCGAACTGCAGAAGACGACATCCTCATTTTGTCCTCACATTCTTATTCACAGTCCTTAAAGAATGTTGTAAACAACTATTAGCATTTATCACAGTGCCTTAGTATATGCATACTTGATGAGAAGACCAATACCAATAACAAAGAAACTATATTTATATATAAACTATATACAAGTACAATTTCTATAAACCCATACAGAAAGATTTACATATTGTGTTATCCCAACGTTTCTCAACAAACATTATAGTGAATATGTACTTACTCATTGTGATTTTCCTGCAATCTCAAAACTCGATGACACTCGCATGCCTTTCTTGTGCAAGATGCCTGTGATGCAGCCACAGGCCTAAAGGAAAAGTGAAACTGTTGTTAGCAATTATCAGAACAGGCTGATATACAGTAGCATCACTGATAAGAATGGACGCGTGTATGTCTGTCAATAGTCACTTATCTGTGACATTTACAGTTTACTGATACATTTACACAGATCATCGCAAACGCCAATGACCGCCTATAACACATTCAACACATTCAGAGCAGATATTCGCGAACAGAAGCTAGTTGATAAACACTTTCACCATATGGGAAAATATGTCCGTCTACAGCATAACGTTACGCATTTTGTACAACATATTCTAAAATAGCTGATTTTAGTCTGACAATAGCATGTTTGTAAATCATGAAGGTGATATTAAAAGGCTTACTCGTCAGGAATTATATCCTCCGCTGGGTCAGTCTCTCTTCAAAATGCAAACGGTCGTCATCTGAGGCGCGTTCTTCCTCTGAGAAGAAATTGTATCTGAATCGTATCTTCATCCGTGTAGCCATTTCTCGATCGGAGGCGTGTACACAATACCTGACTGACCTCAGATCATTACCATGTGAACAGCGCGCACAGTGGGGGCGGGATCACATTAGCTATAATGAGGTGATACAGGTAAAAACCGTACCACTCCTTACTTTCATAAGGATTACATAAAAAGAAATTATTTGTTTTCGACTTGAATTGGTTAATTTAAAAGTTGACATTTCAAGCTTTCTATACATATATTTCTCATGTCGTTGAGATAAGTATTCGCTGAGATTTAGGTTGTTTTATTTACGTGTCTGTGAAGAGAGGTGGCAGAGACAGAGAAAGCAGAGTACGCACCCTGTTTATTTTCTTTATTTTACAAACCCACAGCATTTTGTTGTTGTTGTGGGTGTATACAAATGAAAGTAGACCCTTTAAAGATTCGAATGACATATTGCTCCATCTGTACGATCAAAACTGACAGAGTAATTTAAGTTCAGTTCGACGTTATCAGGAGAAGATGAGACAAACCGCGCCGACGCGGGCTTCAACTCCAGAGGGTTAAGATGAGACCATAGACAAAAACCCGATTCCTTTTGTATTTTAGAGGGGCAGTTTTATGTAGTGTGTAAGCATCCTCACCAGAGAGCCAGTCTGATAATTTTTTTATCAGTTAAGCAAACACACGTTTCCTTAAAAACAGCATCTTTTAAACACTTTTTACCCCCTAAAGAACCAGGGTTTGAAGGTGTATAATAGATCTTTCTCATTTCTTCTTCTTCAGACATGTTGCTATACCAGTATCCAGAAGTAATAACACAGATTGTTTAAGAGATGTGAGTTTTTATTTTACAAACAGTTAAAGAAAATACATCACACATCATCAAGGTACCTTAGAAATTTTATACACATCACAATGTTTTTCTCAAGAATGTAATCAACCAATGAATCAGTAAGTTCACAAACATCGGCCTTATCATTACTTGACAATACTTGACAATCATTACTTAATATGCATGTACACATGCATAATATGTCAGCAATTCGAATACATATACCCCACATTCAGTCATTAGGTCTAAAAATTTTCTGATAGTAACAGAAATTGGCTCACCCGCATTAATGCATAAACGCATAATATCAGTCCACTCATTTGATACATTTCTTACAACGGACATTTGTTTCTTGAGGTTTGTAATGCGTTTAGCGTCCACACCGCATCTGTTTTAGACACTTAGCCAATCCTGTTGCAAAACATGTATTCCCCATAGCGGTTTTAGTCAATTTGTATTAAAGCCTTTCCAGCTATCCACTGCGTCATAGACAAGCTTTTTACTGTTAGCATCAACAGTCCACTGAGCCCTGAATCCTCTGGAGGTGAACCCTTAATCCACAACGCACCAGTGCTTGAGCTATGATGTGTTTAAGCTCAGGCTTAACCAGGCTACGTGAAAATATGTTTCGAAGAAGTAGGCGTCAGGTTCAAACAAACAGCTGTGTCTAAGTTGGCTAGGATGTTCAACTTCGCAACCAAGACAGAGTTCTTTCAACTTTTTGTTGATAAGATGTTCCAGAAGGACCACAACAGTTGCTTTTATGATCTTAAAACCGTCAGAGTGGATACATACGTCGGGTTTGTCTGCTCCCTGAAAGAGAGTGGCTCCTGCTGTTGCACCGGCGCTGCCGTATGGTGTTGTGAGGAAGGTCAGATTATGATACCCCAGATCTGTGCAACATTTGTCCAGCCAACTGTTGTCACAAATTGATGTCTCGATATCCATCGCTGTTGCATTGTCATCGGGTATTACGGGTACATCCCTGGACATAACATTGTAGCCGAAGGGAGCCAAAGTTTCTTGAGACATGTTGAACAAATGTAGCGTACGTACCAAACTGGAGACATTTTAAAGTCCATAATAGGTGGGTGGGGTTAAGAGGTTGTCCTTTGAGTTAGTGACACACCTCTCGGGGTGGAACAACTTCACTTTAATGGAAGTGTAGCTAAGTGTTCGGTGTATATTATATGTTTCTGTTGTATGACGCTTAGGTGATATATTTGCTAAGTAGTGAGAATTATTTTGTTCTCTGATTTATTTTCCTTATAAGTCTATGGTGCTTTGGAGTGTTGTTTGCAGCTAGTTGATTTTAGATTACAGGAAAGCTTTTCACCTTTGGATAAATTAGCACTTAAGTCCGGAAGAGTCCAGCATTAGTTTCGACTTGAGCCATTGCGTGTTCATTTAGGCTTTGTCTTGCTAATTTGAAACGCACGGGCAGCTGTTCCCACCCATGACGTGATTAGCATGTGATTAGCAACCTATTTAATACAGATAGAGGTGCTGGAGCGAAAGCGTTCAGCCCTCCTCGCGTGAAGACCGACGAGGTAAAGACCATTCGACTCGTCCTGCGCGACTCAACCGAGCAACGAAATCGACAACGCACAGTAGTATCCTATCTAAAAATCCTTACTTTACTATTATTATTTTTTTCTCTCTCCATTCTTTTTGCCTTTTTCTATCCTTACTCGCACAGCATGTGTTTCCAATTCATTCCTGTGGTCTCTCGCCCACGACACTCTCTCACGAGAGGAAGGCGGAGCAATCCTGCCAACCTTCGCACTATCTGTACCTCTTCTACTCTTCCACTCTCTCTTTTCATTGGTCTCTGGAATTGTCAATCTGCTGTTAATAAATCTGACTTCATCCCTGCATTTGCTTCCCACTCTGCTCTTAGTATTGTAGGATTAACTGAAACCTGGATTACTTCTGAGAACACAGCAACCCCTGCTGCTCTCTCTAGTAATTTCTCTTTCTCTCACACTCCCCACCAGCATGGGAGAGGTGGTGGCACCGGTCTTCTCATCTCCAAAGACGGGACGTTCTCCACCTACCCCTCCGTAGTCAACACCAATTCTTTTGAATTCCATGCCGTAACTATTACTTCTCCATTAAAACTCCACATTGTAGTTATTTATCGCCCCCCAGGTCAACTGGGCGTATTTCTAGAAGAACTAGACATGCTGCTCTCGTCTTTACCTAAGGACGACTCGCCGCTTCTTGTCTTTGGGGATTTCAACATCCACCAAGAGAAGCCTTATGCCTCAAACTTCCACTCTCTGCTTACCTCCTTCAATCTCCAACTAGTCCCCACCACAGGTACCCATAAGTCAGGTAACCAACTTGATCTTATCTACACACGCAGCTGTGATACAGAGAACACCTTGATTACACCTCTGCATGTCTCTGATCACTTTTTCATCACTTTTAATTTAATACTGCATTCCCTCAACTCACCAACTCTTCTGCCAGTCTCATTTAGGCGGAATCTACGCTCCCTTTCTCCTGCCCATCTTTCATCTGTCATAGAAACCTCCCTTCCATCCTTCACACACTTTGCATCACTTTATGTTAATTCTGCCACAGACACACTTCTCACAACACTAACCTCGTGTCTAGACACTATCTGTCCTCTTTCCTCCAGGCCAGCACGTGCTACTCCTTCCAGTCCCTGGTTGTCCGATACCCTCCGGGAACACCGGGCTAAACTTAGAGCGACTGAAAGGAAATGGCGCAGAACAAAAGACCTCGCTGACCTCTGTAAGTATCAAGCTTCACTCTCTATCTTCTCTGCAGACATTCACACTGCTAAATCTGCATTCTTTCATGACAAAATTAGCAGCGCCTCAGACTCCCACAAGCTTTTCAAAACTTTTAAAACTCTCCTCTGTCCCCCTCCACCACCTCCGTCCAACTCCCTAACGGCTAATGACTTTGCCAGCTACTTCACAGACAAAACTAGGTCTATCAGCAGACAATTTTCAGCTCCACCCATCCATGATCTCACACCGCACATACACACAGCAGACCATCTTCTCTCCTCTTTCTCTCCTCTTAAAGAGGATGATGTCTCTAAACTTCTGCTCTCTACTCACCCAACCACCTGCCCGTTAGACCCCATCCCCTCACATCTACTACAAGCCATCTCACCCACACTCCTACCATCGCTCACTCATATCATCAACACATCTCTTAATACAGGAATTTTCCCCACTGCATTCAAGCAGGCCCGGGTAACCCCGCTGCTTAAGAAACCCACACATGACACTTCCCTACTGGAGAACTATAGACCCATTTCTCTCCTTCCGTTCATAGCAAAAGCACTTGAACGGGTTGTTTTCAATCAGGTGTCTACCTTCCTCACCCAAAACAACAGGCTGGACACCAACCAGTCAGGCTTTAAGAGCGGTCACTCAACCGAAACTGCCCTACTAACAGTTACAGAAGCCCTAAGGAGGGCAAGAGCTGAGTCCAAATCATCTGTTCTCATTCTCTTAGACCTTTCTGCAGCCTTCGACATGGTTAACCATCACATTCTTCTGTCCGCCCTCTCTTCACTGGGCATCACTGGAACTTCACTCTCCTGGTTTAAATCCTACCTCGCAGATAGGTCCTTCAAGGTGCTTGGGGAGGTGAAGTGTCCGCTTGCTGTTTTTCTCAATTGTAAGTCGCTTTGGATAAAAGCGTCTGCCAAATGAATAAATGTAAATGTAAATGTAAAATGTGTAGCTATCATAGAGATCACACTATTTAAACAATTTATCAATGCATGAAAAAATGTTATCAAGCTTTCCACTTTCCACTGAAACAAAAACATCAAGTCATAGTGCATGTAATGCTCAGACTCTGGAATTGGCCAAGCATATTCACAGAGATTTTTCTTGTTGTTGCATCGAAAAATATAAACAGTTATCCGGCAATTTTCTACTATGGTCCCCAACCACACAAAATCTTGTTTCAGGTATCATGCTGTCCCACTCAGCGATGTACAAAGGATTGTCGCCACAGTCGTTCAAATCTCTCCAGACATAATTAAGAAATATAAACCAGTCTTTGGCAGGGAACATCAAACATCGGTCCTGTGATGTGAAGGCATCTCCAAGATCTATGGGAGGGAGCTCGATGGTGCGCGATGCCTTGTCAAACAGATACCTTCCCATACGATTACCAGACATAGAGAAATCACGTCTCATAAAATCCACATCTTCATGGAGAAACTTTGTTAGGCTAACACTCTGTCTTTTCTTAGGTGCAAAAGTAAACTTTTCAGCCATTTCGACAGATCCTCTTGTTGGCGATACACATCACCTTTCAGATGGTTTTAGGAGTCTTTGGAACAGCCATGGTATCACTAGACTTGCTTGTTTAAAATACTGTTTTCTAAAACATTGTTTAAATACCCATGTGGGATCGGGGGTGTGAAACTGTGAGGCCTGGATAACAGCACTGCATCAACAACAACAACATCATAAATACATGCACCAAATGGACGATCAATGGTATAATAAAATACACATACAGGATACGGTCAAAGGTCATAATCATAAAAAACTGACAGGTGTTGTTTTATTGGAGGTCATGAATCACTTTTTGACATTCCGTGTATCATATTTACTATTTACTATTGAGAACTTTTATTTTATTTTTTTGAGGAGAACAAAAAAACAAGCACATATTTGCATGTTAGCTCAAGTCCATTTTTGCAAAAATGTAGACTATGAATAGGCTTGTTCAGCAACAGAAGTAGCAATAGATCACCCAAAAATAAAACTACTATCATAATTAAGTCACCATTATGTCGTATTTTATGTTTGTTACCACATTGGAAAACAAAAAAGGTCCAATGTTGTTTGAATATCAGCAATCTTCAAAATATCTTCTTTTGTGTTCTGCAGAAGTAAGAAAGTCATACAGGTTTCAAATGACATGGACAAGTAATTGACACAGACCCCTGTACCGCATGTCAGTTTTTTGTCGCGGTCATTGCTGCAAGTAAGAATTTATATTTTGTGACAGTATAGATTAAATTAGATTAGATTCAACTTTATTGTCATAACACATGTACAAGTACAAGGCAACGAAATGCAGTTTAGGTCTAACCAGAAGTGCAATAGCAGCAAGTGCAGGATATACAGTGGTTGCATAAGTTACATGAATAAATATTACGAAAGTAATTTACAGATGGATATGTACTATAACCATGATTTACAGATGTCTCTTACTATAAACAGAAATTAACAGAAGGATATATACTATGAACATAATATACAGATGGCTATTACTAAAAACAGAGATTTACAGATGGATATTTACATAATGTACAGATGGCTATTCCTATAAACAGAAATTTACAGGTAGATGTACACAATGATAAGTTAGGCTATGGTGAGCAGCAGTGCAATGGACATAGAGTAGTGCAAATAAATTATGGACAGAAGCTATCTAAGTAACAGTGCAATTGAAGAAGTTATTGCATATTCAGTTAAAGTGTAGGAGTGCAAGATGCATAGTAAACAGTCGGTACTGTAAATGAACAGTTGGCAGTGCAAATGAGCAGTCTGGTAGTGCAAGTAACAAGTGAAGTCAGGTGTGCAATGAGGGGGGAGAGAAGAGTGTAGCAGTATATGAGGGGCAGTGGGATCAGCGAGGGGCAGAGTTCAATAAAGAGACGGCTCTGGGAAAAAAGCTGTTCTTTAGTCTGCTGGTCCTGGTCCGGAGGCACCTGAAACGCCTGCCGGAGGGCAGAAGAGAAAACAGTCTGTGAGCGCGATGAGAGGAGTCATTAAGAATGCTGCGAGCTCGACGCAGACAGAGTTTCCTCTGGATGTCCTCCATGGCTGGAAGTGGAGTCCCTGTGATGCGCTGGGCGGTTTTCACCACCCGCTGCAGTGCCTTGCGCCCTGCAACAGAGCAGCTCCCATGCCAGACTGTGACACAGTTGGTCAGGATGCTTTCTATTGCACAGCGATAGAAGTTCACCAGGATTCCGAGGGCAGCTGAGTCTTCTTTAGTGTCCTCAGGAAGAAGAGGCGCTGATGAGCCTTCTTGACCAGGCTGGAGGTGTTGGTAGTCCAGGACAGGTCCTCCGAGATGTGGATCCCCAGGAACTTGAAACTGGAGACATGTTCAACAGCCATCCCATTGATTTGGATGGTGTCATGTGTGCCTCTTGACTCTTTCCTGAAGTCCACAATGAGCTCCTTTGTCTTGGAGGTGTTAAGGAGCAGGTTATTGTTGTTGCACCATGTGGCTAGGTGCTGGATCTCCTCCCTGTAGGCCGTCTCATCGTTGTTGCTGATGAGACCAATCACCGTAGTGTCGTCCGCAAACTTGATGATGGAGTTAGATCCTTTCACAGGCGTGCAGTCGGAGGTGAAGAGGGAGTAGAGGAAGGGGCTTAGCACACAGCCCTGTGGTACACCAGTGTTGAGTGTGATAGTGGTGGAGCAGATGGAGCCTGATCTCACCAGCTGTGGTCTGTTGGTCAGAAAGTCCATAATCCAATTGCATAGGGAGGTGTTAATGCCCAGGTCTTCAAGTTTAGCAATTAACTTGGATAGGATGATAGTGTTCAATGCTGAGCTGAAGTCAACAAACAACATACGTGCATAAGTGTTCTTATTGTCCAGATGTGTGAGCACAGAGTGCAGTGCCATGGAAACTGCATCTTCTGTGCTCCTATTGCTGCGGTAGGCAAACTGGTGTGGGTCCAATGTGGATGGCAGAAAGTCCTTCAAGTGTGCCAGGACCAGCCGCTCAAAGCACTTCATGACAATGGGTGTCAATGCTACAGGGCGGTAGTCGTTCAGGCACTTTGGGCTGGAGTGTTTTGGCACTGGCACAATGGAGGTGCATTTAAAGCATGTTGGCACAGCTGCTTGGGCAAGAGACAGGTTGAAGATGTCAGTGAAAACCCCAGCGAGCTGCTCAGCACATGCCCTGAGTACGTGTCCAGGGATGTTATCTGGTCCAGCGGCTTTGTGCGCACTGATCCAGCTCAGTGCATTGCAGACGTCTATGGAGGAGAGTGTGATTGGAGGGTGATCAGCTGAGGGTTTGAGCTTGGTGGCAGTTTCTCTATTGTCTCTCTCAAAGCGAGCATAAAAGTCATTAAGCTCGTTCAGGAAGAGGACATCAGTGGCTGCGGGGGTGGAGTGGGTGGGTTTGTAATCACTGATGGCCTGGATGCCTTGCCACATGCGTCGAGGGTCGGAGTTGGAAAAGTGCTCCTCTACCTTTAGCTTGTAGCAGTGCTTGGCCTCTTTGATGCCCCTCTTCAGGTTAGCTCTGGATGTGCTGTAGGCTTGTGCATCACCTGATCTGAAGGCAGTATTGCGTGCCTTCAACAGGAGGCGCACCTCCTTGTTCATCCATGGCTTCTGATTTGGGTACGTGGTGATCTGTTTCTGAGTAGTAACATTGTCTATGGTGGTGTTGATGTAATCCAGTACAGAGGAGGTGTAGCAGTCAATGTCCGTGTGAGAGCCACTGGTGGCCTGAGAAGCAAATGTACTCCAGTCTGTGTGTAGAAACCTTTCCTGGAGTGTGAAATCTGCCCCCACAGGCCACACTTTGATGGTCTTCACTGATGGCTTCACACGATTGATGAGGGGTGAATACTTGGGGGTGAGGAACAAAGAAAGGTGATCTGACTGTCCCAGGTGGGGGAGGGGTGTCGCAACGTAAGCTTCAGCCATGTTTGTGTAAACATGGTCTAAGGTTTTGTTTCCTCTGGTGTGACAGAAACCTTGCTGGTGAAATTTGGGGAGCATTGTCTTCAGGTTTGAATGATTAAAATCACCCGCAACAATAAACGCAGCTTCCGGGCTAGCAGTCTGTTGTTTACTGATGGCCGCATGAAGTTCTTTCATAGCAAGCTTGGCATCAGCATCCGGGGGAATGTAGGCTGCAGTTATAATGGTGGAAGTGAACTCCCGTGGCAGATAAAACGGTCTACATTTAACCATGAGAAACTCAAGGTTAGCTGAACAATGTTTTCCGACAATAACAGAGTTCGTGCACCAAGCTTTGTTAATGTAAATGCACAATCCACCACCTCTGGTCTTACCGGAGCCATCTAACGTTCTATCCACCCGGAGTGTGTAGCATCCCGCTAAATAAATAGCATTGTCCGGTATGCCGCTGTGTTGCCATGTTTCCGTGAAGATCATAACATTACAGTTAAAAAGTCTCTTGCTGTAAGTGATGCTGAGTCGAATCTCCTCCATTTTGTTCACCAGTGACCGAACATTGGCGAGGAAAATGCTGGGTAAAGAGAGCCGGTGTGGTGTTAGCTTTAGCTTAGCTCTTAGTCCTCCGCACTTCCCCCGCCTTTGTTTACGATCTCGACGCCCCCTGCGAGCACTTCCGCCTGGCCGGGTTGTTCTGGCGATCTCAGGAAGGAGTTGAAGGTTGTCGATAAAACTGTCAGGAAGTCGCAAACCAATATCCAAAAACTCATGTCGGGTGTACGATGTAAAGGCACAGCTGTTCTGCACGAACAGACCCGAGATGAGCAAGAAAAATACCACAAAATTGCAGAATCTGGAGAGAGCCTGAGCCTCGCGATGTGATCGCGCCGCCATCTTGGATCTAAAAAAAAAGAGGCATTAATATGTATAAAATAAGTGAAAAAAAACTGCTGCTCCGTTTCTTATTTTCTCCCAGGCGCTCAGCAGCGCAATGTTGTTCACCGTTGCTAAGCAACACGAGGATGTTTCGGGAAAGGATAAATGGATTTCCAGCAGCGAAAATTACTTGAATTAGCTTTTAGAATTAGCGAATTCAGTAAAAACTAGATTTGCTAGTAGATTTAACTATGGAGAACAGAAAAGATATTCCTCCATTATATTTTTGAGTTTTCAATACAAAAACCATGACGCTGATTGGCTGGTTCTTGTCACATGACCTGCGGTGCGCTTCTGTTATTGGGCTGGAAAAATATATATTTAATATTTTAAAATTAATATTTAATATTCTGTTATTTTTATTTCAGTTTATTTTCGGTTTGCCTAAAATAAAAAAATGTTTTTCATCAATTTTATTCTATTTCAGTTAAAAGTGCTATATCCATAAGTGAAGGGCAGTCAGCACAATATTGCTTGTGCTTGCGTATGAGTATGTTTGCGTGCACGTTTGTCAGCTTATTCCGAAATGACATAGCTTTTTAATTTGATATATTATTAGCCTATATATTAAATTAAATATTAACTATATCTCTTTACACAAAAAACAGCAGTGATCGATCTGGTTTTATTGATATTATTAAAGCTATAATTTCAGGGTAGGCTACTCAAAACTCAACTACTAAACATTATGCTGATGTGTTGTTATTTTTCTTAAGAGTTTCTTTTAAATAGATTAAATACAATAATGTAAAACATAAATGACACGTTGGAATTTGACTGGTTATATTTTGGTACTATCACAACGTTTTTTGAACGTCTTTTTGCAATGTGGAGATTACGTCATTTTAACACCTAAATAAAACGTGTCACGAAAGTTGCAGTTTGGTCTGGTTTTGTTTCCGTTGTAAACACACGTGATATTTACGTTTTTTTGAGTACTTTAAGAAAACATAGCAATTTGGTATTTTTTTACGTTTTAAAAACGTTATATTTTAGTTGCATATTTTTTAAAGTAAAGGGTGTGGTTTCTACAACGTTTTTAAAACGTTGTACTGCGACATTACCTAATTGGAACCAAAATACAACGTTGTTAAGAGTTGTAAAAATGTTTTTTGTTTGCTGGAAAGGAAAAAACATGGCAAGGGCTAAGACACACAAGAACTCACAAGGCTTACAAAACGAACCAGCACAAGACAATGAACACAAGGACTTTAAATAGGGGACACTAACAAGGGATAATTACAAATTAATGCATGAAGACATTAGTGGGAAGGATTATGGAAAAACGAGGGGGCGGGGCTTAGACAGTCGACATGAAAACACACGGCAAAGGCAAACAAGCCCGAGCCGTGTATCTCCACACAGAACGTAAAAACAAAGACAAGATACTGTCACAATCCTGCTCCCTAGACTATGAATTAAAGGCATAACAAGAAGGACAGGATAGCGACAGTATCTGGGGGCCACTCGTCTTCACACAAAACATAGAGACGTTGCACTGTCATGGCCCCGCCCACAAGGCTTTAGGGATTTACTAGACAAGAAGGGCAGAACCATGACATTCTTATAGCAATTTCCCCTTTTTTTCTTACTGTCTCATTCAGGAGGAAAGAGTGGGATAAGCAAGAAGACGGATGGTGTAAAGGTAAGATGTAAATCTCATATTTACAGTTTATACTTGCTACAGTGTGTTATTGGAAATACATAATAGTATATTACTGACCAAGAATAGTTTAGATAGTTTTGAAACAGAATTTTACAAATTTGTGAATTAGTTATAAACAATATAGATGTTTGAATAAGGAAAGATAGTCATGCAACATTTTGTCAGTTAGCTAACGATAACTAAAGGGAGCTGAGCTGAAGTAAGTTTATTATGTGTCATTTTACCTGCTGAAAACTTACTGGTTACTGGTTTTCCTCTTATTTGAATTTTGACTATAGTACTTTTTCAACATTTACAGCAGTTCACTTTTTCATTTTAGGTATTGTTGACTTGCTTTGGCCTCCCTTATTTTAGGCCGTTTTCAGACTGGGCATGTTTGCTGCAGTACAAACCCAAGTGTGATTGTTCCCGGTGCAAACCCCCATCCCCACAGCGTTGGTTTGGTTTCACACTAACTTGATTCTATCGAACCCTGGTGTGTTTGCACTCATCCTATGTCATAAAAAAATGTGCACAGCACATGATAGAAAACAGAACTTGGGTAAATATATTGTGTCTTTATTAATTTGGTGCTATTATGTGCAGCAGAGTAAATGACATTAGAGTTTACTGTATGCAGGTTGCATGCAGACGGCTTTAAGCTGCTTGCAAACAGACTATTTTGAGGAAACAGTGTGTTACCATCAACCTTGAAACGCGCAAAAACAATGCAGGCAAACTCACGCTCGAATCCCAAGTAGATCATCCAAGCTTTAATCTCTTACGTCTTTTGTTCTTTGAAGTATATATCGTAATCTGTTAAAACGCATGCGCAGGTCACTTTACTTCCTAATTAAGTGTGCACCTGGGTCTGTGTTACTTTCATGCAAATTGTGCAACAGTTTGATCGTTTACCAAGCGCAGACTTCTAGAGGGGCCTAGGTCTGTAAGAGAGAGTTGAGGTAGTGGGATACCATGTTAGTGTCTGTTCTATAAGCAAGCACCAGTGCCTTGAACTTAATGCGAGCCGCTACTGGGAGCCAGTGCAGAGAGATGAGCAGAGATGTGACATGTGCTCTCTTGGGCTCATTGAAGACCAGGCGTGCAGCAGCATTCTGGATTATTTGCAGAGGTTTGAAAGCACAGGCCGGGAGACCGGCCAGAAGAGCAAAATAACACCACAACTCAACATATGCCACTCTCATACATAAAATACATATTTTACAGTCACTGTTATGCATTAGACACTTTAATCATTAAAATAATTGTGCAGTAGTAATAAATGACATAGTATATAAGTTTAGATAAATAAAATCAGCATCTTTCATCAAGATATACAGCTGATGAACAAAGTCATTTAAGAATTGTGGCTATTCATTTTCTAGAAACATTAGAATAAACTATTTACAGATTTATTGTCCCATTCAGTTTTATTATTGTTAGAACATACATTTGGTAGAGTAAATTAGTTCAATACAAGCATTTATGTCTACTACAATTTCTGAACTTGTCCAATTTTAACCAGCGGAATAAAAAACAACCCGCAGAAAACCACAGAGTTGGCAACCCTGCTTCTCTCACTGTGCCCTCTCACATTTTGAAATTATAATGTCACAGCGTTTTCCATAGAATGTCTCTATATTAATTGCCGCCCAAGCAATGTTCCCTCTAACGCGCAGACTCATTGAGTCCCGCGTGGGGGGGCAAGTCCACTTAGGAAGCAGCAGTGTTTACCTCTACATCATCTTAAGAAACGGGTAGGCCTAGATCATCAAGTTTGTTTGTCTT
Source organism: Oreonectes daqikongensis (assembly GCA_026939265.1). NCBI lineage: Eukaryota > Metazoa > Chordata > Actinopteri > Cypriniformes > Nemacheilidae > Oreonectes > Oreonectes daqikongensis. The sequence continues at coordinate 231,871 of JAOTQM010000126.1, read as the reverse complement.
TCAAGCTGTAATTTCAGTCTTCAAAGAACAAGTCAAAACATACCTGTTCTGCATCTATCTGACTAACCAATAACTGTTTTGTCTATAAAAAAATAATAATAATTGGACTTGTAAACTACCGGTACTGTTTAGTGTGTTGACAAAATGCTTTATGCTCTCCTACTTGTAAGTTGCTTTGGATAAAAGCATCTGCCAAATGAATAAATGTAATGTAAATGTAAAAAAACTCAGACAAAACTCTCACTCGCACTTAAAAACAATGAAACGCACGGAGCAATGAAGTTTTGATGCCCCATTGCTCATAATACAGCAACACATTTGACAACAAAAACGAGAAAGAGCAGTAGCCGTAAATGCATGAAAGTGGTAAAAACAGAGATATTTAAACCTTATAGCACCTGCGCCCGAATGGGGTCAGAATTGTTGCATTATTCTAAATAAATATACTATGATCCGCAAATTAATGTAGAGAGTTTCACAAACATTTTTTTTTAAATCCACATATGCAAAAAAAGCAAATATATACATATAGTTTAGACGTTCCACAAAAAGGAATGGAATTCACAAATAAGTAAAATGAGATTTGCAAATGAAAAAATATTTGCAAATATATTTTAATGGCATTCATTTGTGGATTGCGCTCTGTGCATGTGTGTATTTTGAAACTTTTCTAACGTGAAGACGTGCACAAAATCTACAAACAGGTGGACTCCGCCCACTATCTACTCAAGCCAATCGGGAAACTTCCGCCTTTGTTGACCAACGGGGCACTTTCTAGCTTCAGCCAATCACGTTTTTCATTAAGATTCAGGGGTCAAACATGGATGATGTACTAAGAAATTAGAATAGTCTCTTCTTTTTCCTACTCGGTAATAATTGGTTGTGTTTATATGCATTCTCTGTATGTTAGTAACAAACAACTGAAACATTTATGACTTGATAACAACGCGCACGGACTGGGGTTGACACTCCCAGTGACAGGGACTAATTTGGTCTGATTTTGGTCACCCCTGATACTGCATGGGTAAGCAGCGTGTTCGCGCCACACACTCAGTGTGTGCCTCCTTTTAAGGCAGCGTTTGCATTGCTGGGTTTGTTGTCCTGGACCCGGCAGCCATCTTGGTTTGTAGTCTCCCTGCTGCAACCACCGAGCTGGCACATACCTTCCTTCTATGACACAGCCTCTCACAATACCACACACCCACCTTCTCTGCTCTGTGGCTGTGGGGCGAAGGTGTAGAGGGAATCACGTCGTGAGAGGGCATCAGCATTGCCATGGCAGGTCCCGGGCCTGTGAACGACAGAGAAATTAAATGCTTGGAGACTCAAAAACCAGCGAGTTACCCTTCTATTGGTCTCCTTATTCCTTGCCATCCACTGTAATGGGGCATGGTCGGTTACCAGGACAAATTTCTTCCCTAGAAGGTAGTAGCGGAGGGACTCCAGCGGCCATTTGACTCCTAAACATTCCTTTTCTAGCGTGGCATAATTTTTCTCATGTTTTGCTAGCTTCCTCCTTATGTAAAGGATTGGATGGTCTTCGCCTTCTTGCGTCTGGGACATTCTCCCAGTCCCACCTCTGATGCATCTGTGTGTACTATGAAAGGGTTTTTAAAATTGGGTGCCACCAAGACTGGGTGGGACGTCAGGGCCCTCTTCAGTTGTTCGAACAATTCTGCTGCCTCCTTGGACCATTTCAGCATCCTGGATTGTCGTTTTGTGGTCATCTCTGTAAGAGGAGTGACTAGACTGGCGAAGTTAGGGACACATTTTCTGTAGTAGTTAGTCCAGAAAGGACTTGACCTGGGTCTTTGTGGAAGGCTTAGGCCAGGCTTGTATGGCATGAACTTTGGCCTCTTGGGGTTTAACTAGACCTCGTCCTATGGTATATCCCTGGTAGTTCGTTTCACTATAGACTAGCTTCCACTTCTTGGGATTGGCTGTAAGGCCTGCTTCCCTTAGTGAATCCAAAACTTTCTGAACTAGACGTCCCAGTCTTGGCTATACACCACCACGTCATCTAACTATGCTGCCGCATACCTTTGATGTGGGCGGAGGACATGATCCATTAGCCTTTGGAAGGTTGCGGGCGCACCATGAAGGCCAAAATGCAGATGGACATATTGGAAAAGGCCCTCAGGAGTTGCAAATGCTGTCTTTTCCTTTGATTCTGCAGAAAGAGGAACTTGCCAATAACCTTTAGTCAAATCAAGGGCGATGATGAATCTGGCCTCACCCAGCCGATCAATCAATTCATCTACATATGGCATTGGATATGAATCAAACTGTGACACCTCATTCAGTTTCCTGAAGTCATTACAAAACCTTATGGCCCCATCTGGCTTAGGAACCAGTACAATAGGGCTCGACCAGGCACTCTGAGACTCCTCGATGACTCCCAATTATAGCATTTTTCTCACCTCTTCCTTGATAGCTTCCCGTCAAGCTTCAGGGACCCTGTACGGGCGCTGGTGTATGACTTTGCCAGGTAAGGTATGGATCTCATGCTGCAATACTTGGGTGTGACCAGGCTCTGAGGAGAAGACATCTCTGTTTCTCTCTATTAACTCTAATTCCCCCTGGCGCTGTTGCAGTGTCAGGTCGGGGCTCACTTGGACTTCTTCTCTTGGCCTACTAGCCTTCTCTAGGATCAGGCCACCCCTACTAAACAGTCCGTCTCTTGCATGCCAGCTTTTAAGGAGGTTTACGTAGTAAATCTCTTGTCCCTTCCTTTTGCCTGGCTGATTCACTCTATAATTTACTTCTCCAATTCTTTCTGCTATTTCAAATACCCTGCCAGGTAGGAAGGAACTTGCTTTCTACTGTGGGTATGAGAACTAGGACTTTATCTCCTTTCTGGAACTCCTTGGGCTGTGCCGGCCGATTATATGTGGCTTGTTTTCCCTTTGGGCTCTTTCCATGTGCTCTCTGATAATGGGGAACACCGCTGCCATTCTTTTCCTCATGTTTTCCACATGTTCTATCAGTGTCCTGTGGGGACAGGGCTGCTCTTCCCAAGATTCTCTGGCAATGTCTAAAAGCCCACTGGGCTTGTGTGCGTAAAGCAACTCAAAAGGGGAGAACCCTGTAGACGCTCTTGTGGAGGGGTCCCACTATATCCATCCCAATCCTTTCAAATCAGGGTCTCAATAATCGGCACTCTATAGAGGAGGCCATTTTTCACTGCAAAATGAGGATATGTTAGTTGACCCAGCTTCATATTCACCCCCTCCACTACTCTGACGTTTCTCAGAGCATTAGTCTATATTTGATCATTTAGCTGTGCCGTACCATATGGGCCGTGTTCTGATACTGGACTCAGCTCTCCTGTGACGGCTCCCCGCTCTCCTGTGACGACTCTTCCTCAGAAGCGGTCTCAGTCTCCTTTGGGTAATCCCTTGCTTCTGCACGAGTCTGCACTGGGAAAGAACATTTGGTTTTGTATTGTACGCACTGGTTTCCTCGGGCAATGTCTTCCTTGTCTTTAACTTTACCTCCTGGTTTACATACCCCCCTCATCTTTCCCCCCAAAATGTCTTGCACGACGGTACTATGTCTTTGTGCTTGTTATGTGTGTGTCACTCCCTGTTGCTTGCGCCTCGGCTTGACAACTGAGGGTGCCATGTTTCTGTGTTTCTGCTTGTGTTTTGTGGGACTCCATATCCCATCATGCCTTGTGTCTCATCAGCTGTGCCTCATTTACTGTTTGTCCCTTCATCTGTATATACACAGTAGTCAACATTTGAAGTGGATCAAAAAGGTTAATCAAAGTTGTCCTAAGTCAATAAGAATCCCCGCAAGCAACACTTAATAGTTTATGTATTAGTACTGCTTTAAATATAAACATTTAAAGCTGATGTCAGCAGCCCCCTGGTGAGCAAAAAGCGCAAACAGTGGCAAGGAACCAAAACTCCAGTGGAGGAAAAAACCTTGGGAGAACCCAGACCCAACCATGGGCATCAGTTCTCCTCTGGCAATACTGCTGCATCTCTACAAGCTTCGCAGTGCTTGCACAACCAGTTAACTAAAACGAAATAAACAACAAATGGGAAACAATATTAAGTCGCGAGTCCCCTTGTTTCCCTGTCTATCTTCCCGTTAGTGTTTCATTCCCCAGACCTGCCTTTCATAATTTTTCCTTGTTTGTTTTCCCCATATAATGCCCCTGCATTTGCTGTCCTGTGCTAGTTTATTCTAGTTGGTGTACTTGTATTCTGGTTCCTGTCTTGCCCTTTAGAGTGAGTCTGAATCTGTTCAAGTAGTTTTGTGTCTTATGTTTTGCCCCCTCGTGGGAAGTGTTTGTTTTAGAGTTTATTGTAAGTCTTCAGTTGTGATTATTTTCTTCTTTGCCCCACTGTGGGTTTTTTGGTTAATAAAAGCCTTTTTGTTTGAAACTGCTGTCTGCATTTGGGTTCACTGTCTGCAAATCCTGACAGAATGAACCAGCCCTATCCCCGGCGTGATCTCGTCATGCCCACATCCTGTTCGGTTTTGCCAGTGTGGGTGTTCACCCGGAAGGTCGTTTTCAATGGCTGCCTCAGCGAATGACTCAAGCCATCGGAGATGAAGATGTTGAGGCCCTTGGGCTTTGTCGACATGGTGAGGTTCACCATGAACCTGAACGAGCCCAGGGCTTCAGTCCAGGTCTTACCTCCAATTCTATTGTCCTCTATTCCAGAGGATTGCCTCCTGGGCATCATCTCTCTGAAGGACTCTGCCCCTGCCAGCCAGCCTTTGTGTTAAGCAAGGGAGTTGTGGGAGTCGGCTTCAGACACCTCCACCACGGCTGGTTGCTGCATCCCCGCAACCAGCCACAAGTTCCATGGTTCGACCCAGGAGGAAGAAGGGAGTTTCTACCCTTCAGCCACAGCTCTCCCCTGGAGCCGTCTCAGAGCCACAGTCTGCAGCAGCCACTCCCATGCGGGCATCCGAGTCATCTGCAGCCTCTCCTGTATCTCATCCAGTCCTGGTACAGTGCCGGTTCCGCCGATACCCAGTCCCAATCCAGTGCCGGACCAGCTGGCATTCCCTGCGGCACCTTGACTTAAGAATTACTTCAGTCCAAACTGGTTTTGCCAGTATTTAGGGGTGGAAGGAAAGCTACGATTATTCTGCTGTGTTAAGGAAGCAGAGATATTCTTAATAGATTTCTGTTACTTATCCATGATTACTTAACCTTTTCTTCGTGAGGGCGAGGGCGGCATTGTTTTGCTCTATTTTTTTCCTGATTGTTTGTATTTTAAAGTTGGATATTACTGAATCAGTGGAGTATAATGTGGATATTACTGAATCAGTGGAGTATTCCCCTGCCTCTTTCCTGTGTTTTACCCCATGATCTTCTGCACTCCATCACCTGTCCCGCATTAGCCATCGTCCCTTACCTGGACTGTATATATTCCATGTCTATTCCTTTGTTCCTTGTCTCGTCTTAATTAAATGTTGTAGTGCTACTCCTGTGTTTTCTCCCTGTGTTTCTAAAAAATTATTAAAGTTGTAGAGCTTGGGGAGAACGAAGCCCTCTCCTATTCTTCTAGCCCAGAAGACACCAGCGGACTTCCCAACACACACACACACACTCCAATATAGAATCGCCATTACCGTGGCTGCATTAGATGGCAAATTAAGATTTGTACTCATGGAAATTACCAAAGTCATCAAACCTGTTTATTAGATAGGGTGACCCAATACTTTTGGCAATATAGTGTATATTCCTCCTGCATGCTATGTCTTCCTGTCAAGCTAATCTATCTGTAACCTTAGGGTCCAGACCCACCGAGGCGCTTCTACACGGCCAGAAAATGCCAGAAGCGCGGCTGTAAACGCCTGCTGCAGCTGAGCGTTCTGCCTCAAGTTGAGCATTTATCAACTCTTGAGCGCCTGGTCGAACACTGCCGCTGAGCGTGGAAAAAAACGTTAGCTGCTCGCGTTTTCAAAAACGCAACGCTTCCATTAGAAACAATAAAAAAAAATGTTGAACGCCGGCATAAACGCTTTTGTGGACACGGGCCCTTATACATATTCAGGTTGTTCTGTATTCTTTGTGTTTTCGTATTCTAGAGTGAATGGCTGATTAATGTATTCTTCTGTACTCTAATGTATTTTCCTGACATGTTTAGTATAAGTATTCCCTTTTAATTTCCTGCACAATAAGGTACCCAGATGCCGCCCTGGATTCCGAGCCTCCAGATGTCTGCCTGGTCTCCGAGCCTCCAGATATTCCCCTGGACTCCGAGGCTCCAGATGTTCCCCTGGACTCTTAAGGCTCCAGAGCTTTCCCTGGACTTTCCCCAAACAATTTTTTTTTTGGGGAGGGTTTCGGGACAAAGTGGCCATCCTGGCATCCCACTGCTCGGCCACGAGAGCTGTAAGCGCCTTCGGTATGTTGCGGTCATGATGACTGTCGGCAGCCTCCTCGCGGCCGTCAGCCCCAGCCTCCCTGTCTCCAATCCCCAACCTCCTAGCTCCATTGTCACGACCAAGGCGGCCATCCCCAACTCCTCACCTCCAAGCCCCATTACGGCCGCAGCGGCCCTCTGGTTCTCTTGGTGCCCGGATCCTCCATGTTCCCCTGAAAGACCAATGCCCCCATGGCCACCTCAGTTTCTGGATCCTCCGTGGCCCCCATGATCCCTGCGCCAAGAGCGCCGTCCTGGATGCCCACCCCAGTCCTGGACGCGCCTTCCAGGAGGGGGTAGTACTGTCATGGCCCGCTCTGTTCCCCTGCCTGTTTCCTGTGTTTTACCCCATGGACTCCATCTCCTATGATCCTCTGCACTCCCTTACCCGTCCTACATTAGCCATCGTCCTCACCTGCCAGTCATCGTCTTAATTGTAGTTTGGCATACTATTACAGTATATTTATTTATATATTTATTCTTTTGTATTTATTTGAATTATAAAATGTTTTGGCCTTATGTTTTTTTCAATATACTTCATTGCAATCTTAACCTATATGTTAGCCCTCTTTGGCATGATTTTTTATTTTTTGGAGAAAACATATTTTAACCTATTTTTTAGAAGCTTGGGGGTCCCTGATAACATATCTATAATAAAATGTGTGAGCATTTTGGGGGCCCTAAGCAGATTTCAAAACGAGGCCCTCATCATCTACTGTGTCACACAACATACTAACCTTACACATATTATATCACAAAGACAATCTGTCAAATTAAGAACACAATATAATTTTAGTTTGCATGCTCCATCAATGTAATTAGAATACATACAATAATAAATACATAACTAAGAAAGCTTAAACTGTGCAAACAGTTTATTCATAAGAAAGACCTTCAAAGATACCTCAAAAGTATCCCTGCAAGCAAGCTTACACTGGCACTTTACGGGCTCCCAGTAGGATGTCAGCACAGGTCCCAGGAATTTGCTCACTGGCAAAATGTTGGCCCCTTAGCGCTGGCCCTGCATGGGCATCCCTCATTTGGCCCCCAGGTCAGGAAGCCCTCACTAGGCCCACACTAGACAGACAGAAAGCTAACAGGTACAAACCATTGAATCAATGTTAAAATGGTTGATTTGTCAAATCACCATTATTGTGATCAGTGTTTGCTTTAGTTGGGCTCTTGACTCTGGACTGGACTCTCAGTAAGTTAATTTTCTTTCAGTGCTTGCAATGGTGTTTAATACAAACACTTATACATTGATGAAGCTTAGTGAAAGAGATTTTTTATACATGTAAATGTGCAGTTGTTTGCTTTTTTAATATTACCTGTGATCAAATAAACAATCTGCTTCAAATAAAGTGGGGTTAAGCAGTTTGTGACTGGTGAAAATTGTGGTGTTTGTAAAAACAGAAAACTTCACTAAAACACTTAGACATCAACACTCGTCATACAAACCTCAACAATGGTGACAATCATTAAACTAATTCAGATTAACAGATCAACTGCAATGCATGCTGGGAGTCATGAATGAGTTTTATACTTTGATGTTACCCAGCATGCATTGCAGCATGAAGTTTTCTTTTGTTGATTGTCAACATTGTTGAGTTTCATACATTGATTCTTCATGTCTAATTGATTCAACAATTTTTTCGAATAAATAATTAATACTGTTATGATTGATTTAGTTAAATGTTTAAAGATTGTTCACCTAAATATCAGACGTGTTGTTTCTAAAATCGAAATTCTTTATAAACCTAATATTATTACTATCTCTGAAACATGGCTACATAGTCAAAACACTGATGAGAACATTAAAATCGATGATTATATTTTGTATAGATGTGGCCTTCTAGAGGTGGCGGGGTGGTCACATGTGTTTCTGCAAATGTTATTCCTAATATCGAACCTGTTCATTTTGAATGCCTTTTCATTAAGGTTACTAATTTAGTCATGTTAATAAAAAAAATTATTGGTAACATTTCTTTATCAAATCTGGTGTTTTGTCAGATTGTTAAAAGGGGCCAAAGACGTGGCTAAAACAAACATTATTGTGTGTATTTGGTGTACTACAGTGTGTTTACACGATTTATGGTTCAAAAAACACATTCGTTTTTACATACCATGCATTACTATTGCTCCTCTCTTCCCCGCCTTTCTGAAACGCGCCATTTGTTTACAAAGCTCATCGCTGTGAAAAGTGCGGTGTGCTCTGATTGGCCGAATACCTCAAGCATGTGGTGGAAATGTAACGCCCCTTATTTGGAACATCAGCCCAAACTCATTGACAGCTGATAATGTCACCGGTACCATGTGAGTTCAAGCCCGAATATGATCCAGAAAATGCATTTGACCAAGCGGATTAATCAATGTTGCCAGCACGACTTCAGCAGAGCATAACAGACGGTAAGGTTTTATTTGAAAAGAAACTATTAGGTTTAACAATTAGCTAACTATAACTAACTTCTTGAGCAGCCTGTGACGCTGTGTCTCGATGCAACGTAACAAAAACAATAAAACATATTATAAACAAGGCATTCAGCAGGAACATAGTTACTGAATATAATAACTTTTTTTTATGTAGCATCACGCTGCAGAGGAGAACAGCCAAAGGATATGAGGCTGATTCCAGCTCCTGATGGATTCAGCCTCATAAATAGAAACCATTTCTGATCGTAGGACTGACAAAAAGCACATGAAGGAATAGTCAGTTGCAAATTCTTTTCAAAATTAAAGGTCCGGAAACACAGAAAAACACACAGGGCAGGATGGGAGTGTTACACAATCCAAAGACCAAAATATTTAAATGACTCCAGAGATGAATCATCATCAAAAGTAATATTCAAATCAAAAGAAAAATAATGATACCATCGTGTGCCAAACAACAAGACTTCTTCTTATTCAATGTAAGCATATTTCTGTGTTTCCGGACCTTTAATTTTGAAAAGACTTCATTACCCAGAATCCTCTGCACCTCACCTCCACCATCTTGATTTGATCCGCACCGGTTCCTGGTTTGTGTTTGCGAATGTATTTAAGTTAAGTCTTGTTCTCAGTTCTTTGTCCGGTATTGTTGTAATGTTTGTCGTTTGGGGGCATATTGTGCCGTTTCTATACTTACCTGGTTTTTTTTGAGTTACCTGGTTGTAACAATGTTTGTCGTGTAAGGAGGAAAGCTTTAGGCAGGGTCGGTGTGTAGAATCCAAAAATAATATTTATTTATTTAAATGTTAAAGGAAAGTGGCCTTAAAACACCAAACCAAACAGAAACAAACAAATTATAGCTTTCGTCGCTAGGCTATCATCTATCATACACGCCCCTGCGTGCGTGCGTCCGTGTTTCTCCGACAGCCACCAATCACTCTCTGTCTCAACCACCTTCTGCGCCTCTCCCCAATCACTGGAATGAGAGACAGCAGGTTAGAAGCCACACATGACGAACTCATCGCCCTCCGTGCTCCGGACTGAAGCTACACCCTCCCAGACGGAGCGTGACCACGCCCCCCTGCCACACTGTTTTTGAGTTACCTGTTTTGGATTACTTATCTGCTTTTGTAAATACCTATTTTGGATTACTTACCTGCTTTTGTAAATACCTGTTTTGAATTACATACCTGTCTTTGGAAATACCTGCTTTTGGAAATACCTGTTTTGGATTACTTACCTTTATGGAAATACCTGTTGGATTACTTGGCTGCTTTTTTGAGATACCTATTTTTGTGTTACTTGCTTTTGAATAAACCCCTTTTTTACCCTCAACTCCCGTGGTGTGCTCTTCCGTCTGCCCCGAACTCTTACAGATTGACTCTCATATTACTTTTAAGTCCCACATCGATTATGTTGTTAATAGAGCATGCTATTGTTTGTGTTTATTATTCAATTAATTGTTTTACTTATCAAGTTAGAAAACAAATTGTTTCACAGGTATTATTACCTCTTATTGATTATGCTGATATTGTATATCAAGATACCTCTTATATTTACTTTATTTTATTTAAATGTTTAGTTGACAGGGACCATGCAGAATAACATTACAGATGCTCTTATACAGCTCTTCTAGCCAATGGCTAACTTGCAGTCCCAATCCCTGGTAAAGCTTTTTAGATACAATGAAAATACACATTTAAAAAAGAAGGAAAAAAATATATATCAGGTACAGTAAACATAAAATCTCAGAGACTGTGTGCAACAATAATCTTTTCATTTGTTAATATATCTGCTAGGGTTGGATTCTGTGCTGACAAATAAATAACTTTGTTATCTGCATATAACTGACATTGAGTCTTCTTACAACACTTTGGGAGATCATTAATGTATTAAGAAAAGAACCGAGGACCTAAAACTGATCCTTGGGGAAGACCCATTGTATTATTTTGTAAAGATGATCTTGAGTTATTTATGTTAAAACACTGAATGCGAATTTCAAGATATTATCTAAACCAGTTAATTGCCTGTTGAGAAAAGCTAAACATTAATTTTATGTATAAGTATTTCATGGTTTATAGATTCAAATGCCTTTTTGAGATCTAGATATACTGCACCTACCACATTACCACCATCTAAGGATGTGTTCATATTTGTAGTTCGGTTATTTTGGTCCAGACCAAAAAAGAAAAAAAATAATTTAGTCCTGGTTCGCTTAGCATTCAGACTGGCATTTTAACAGCAAAGATACTGAACTTTTTTAAAAACTGAACTTACCAGACATCCAAAGCAATGCTGTGTGCTGGGTTATATATGCTCAGTATATGCCTGAATATATAATGGTATTTTTAGCAAGCTGGTAACTCGCGAAGACCTCGTGAAGTGCTTAAAGCAGGGGTGCCCAAGTTCGGTCCTGGAGATCTACTATCCTGCAGAATTCAGCTCCAACCCTAATTAAACACACCTGAATTGCTAATCAAGATTTCACTACTAGGCATTGTAGAAACTTGCATTCAGGTGTGAGACAGGTTGGTGCTAAACTCTGCAGAAGAGTAGATCTCCAGGACCGAACTTGGGCACCCCTGGAATGCAATCAAAACGGCGGCAGGAATTCCTCTGTTACACGCACAAGCACAGATCTAATAAACACTCCTTTTATATTACCAAATTACTTAAATTCAGGATCATATCTTGTTATCACTTCCTGTTTTTGGTTCGGTCAGATGCATTTGATCCATGTTGCGTTCATACTTCAGTCGAACTGCAGAGTTCACTTGAAAGCGGATCGAGACCCATCTTTTCAGCGGTCTCGGTACGCTTGTTTGGTGCGTACCAGGGTTTGGGTGGCAGTGTTCACACTTACACAAATAAACCGCACCAACAGAGTAATCGCACCAGAGTTCGTTTTAATTGAACCAAACATGCCATATGTGAACACACCCTAAAGCTCCCTCGAGGAATTCTGTGAGAGAACAGTGTGCCATTTCTGTTGAATACTTGGGTCTAAAACCGAACTGATTAGGGTGAAATAAATCATATTTCTCTAGATAGTTGATAAATTGTTCTGCTACTAACTTTTCCAAAATTTTTGAAATAACAGGAAGTATGGCAATTGGTCTATGCCTTAAAAATTGGGTTTATTATAGAGGTTTTCCAATTTGATTGAAATAAACAAATTTATCAAATTAACCTATAGCTTTAAAAACCTGCACTATATTTTTTATAAATATGGTATCCATTCCAAATATGTCCTTAGCCCTTGAATTTTTCAATTGATTAACAATTGTAAGTATATTATCTTCGCTCACCTCAAAAATAAAAAAGGATGAGGACGTATCTTTTACTGTACAGGTGCTGGTCATATAATTAGAATATCATCAAAAACTTGATTTATTTCACTAATTCCATTCAAAAAGTGAAACTTGTATATTATATTCATTAATTACACCCAGGCTGATATATTTCAAACGTTTATTTCTTTTAATTTTGATGATTATAACTGACAACTACTGAAAATCCCAAATTCAGTATCTCAGAAAATTAGAATATTGTGAAAAGGTTCAATATTGAAGACACCTGGTGCTACACTCTAATCAGCTAATAAACTCAAAACACCTGCAAAGGCCTTTAAATGGTCTATCAGTGTTGGCTACACAATCATGGGGAATTCTGCTGACTTAACAGTTGTCCAAAAGACAACCATTGACACCTTGCACAAGGAGGGCAAGACACAAAATGTCATTGCAAAAGAGGCTGGCTGTTCACAGAGCTCTGTGTCCAAGCACATTAATAGAGAGGCGAAGGGAAGGAAAAGATGTGGTAGAAAAAAGTGTACAAGCAATAGGGATAACCGCACCCTGGAGAGGATTGTAAAACAAAATCCATTCAAAAATGTGGGGTAGATTCACAAAGAGTGGACTGCAGCTGGAGTCAGTGCTTCAAGAACCACTACGCACAGACGTATGCAAGACATGGGTTTCAGCTGTCGCATTCCTTGTGTCAAGCCACTCTTGAACAACAGACAGCGTCAAAAGCGTCTCGTCTGGGCTAAAGACAAAAAGGACTGGACTGCTGCTGAGTGGATTTTGCATTTCATTTGGAAATCAGGGTCCCAGAATCTGGAGGAAGAGAGGAGAGGCACAGAATCCACGTTGCTTGACGTCCAGTGTAAAGTTTCCACAGTCGGTGATGGTTTGGGGTGCCATTTCATCTGCTGGTGTTGGTCCACTGTGTTTCCTGAGGTTCAAGGTCAACGCAGCCGTATACCAGGAAGTTTTAGAGCACTTCATGCTTTCTGCTGCTGACCAACTTTATGGAGATGCAGATTTCATTTTCCAACAGGACTTGGCACCTGCACACAGTGCCAAAGCTACCAGTACCTGGTTTAAGGACCATGGTATCCCTGTTCTCAATTGGCCAGCAAGCTCGCCTGACATTAACCCCATAGAAAATCTATAGGGTATTGTGAAAAGGAAGATGCGATATGCCAAACCCAACAATGCAGAAGAGCTGAAAGAGACCTTTTTTTTTTGTCAGATATGGTGACCCATACCCGAAATGTGACCTCTGCATTTAACCCAACCAGTGAATAGTGAACACACACTTCAAGTCGTGAACACACATACACCGGGGCAGTGGGCAGCTAACACTGCAGTGCCCGGGGAGCAAACGGGGGTAAGGTGCCTTGCTCAAGGACACGTCAGTTGTTACCTGCCGGTACTGAGAATTGAACCGGTAACCTTCTGGTTACGAGTCCAACTCTCTAACCATTAGGCCACAACTGCAACCTGGGCTCTCATAACACCTGAGCAGTGCCATAGACTGATCGACTCCATGCCACGCCGCATTGCTGCAGTAATTCAGGCAAAAGGAGCCCCAACTAAATATTGAGTGCTGTACATGCTCATACTCTTCATGTTCATTCTTTTCAGTTGGCCCAGATTTCTAAAAATCCTTTCTTTGTGTTGGTCTTAAGTAATATTCTAATTTTCTGAGATACTGAATTCAGTAGTTGTCAGTTACAATCATCAAAATTAAAAGAAATAAACATTTGAAATATATCAGTCTGTGTGTAATGAATGAATATAATATACAAGTTTCACTTTTTGAATGGAATTAGTGAAATGAATCAAGTTTTTGATGATATTCTAATTATATGACCAGCACCTGTATTTTGTGGAAATTGTACAGGCTCAAAACATATTGCAAGTTCTTTCACAGACTGAATAAAATATCTATTAAATTCATTAGCAATCTCAGTGCTATCAATTCAGCTCAGTTGATGAGTTTGTTTTCTACCTTTTTGGTTGGATAATTTATTAATACATTTCCAGAGAGATGAGCTATATTTCCTCATGATTCTGCGATCAATTGCTCAAAATATTTGATTTTTGCTTTTCGCATTTCATTAACTACTCTATTTTTTAGAGATTTAAAAATGTACAATATTTGTCTGTGATTTTGTGATCAAAGATGCAACGTTTTGTCTAGAAGATTTGTTCCATACCATTTACTTTTCTTGGCATGCTGTTGACTTGCTTTTCCTTGATGGTTATTTTGCCAGCAAGCAGAAAAATAGTGAGTTATGCATGGCTGAAGAAGTTTAGATTTGGTCTGACAACCATGGGCATGAGTTCAGCAGACTTATTCGGTGTGAAAAAAAACAGTTAAACAAAGGGACATGTGTGGAGCCTCACAAACCATGCCTGCACCCGGCAGCCATCTTAAGCATTCAAACATTCTTGAAGCCTCATAACGGGGTTTATAATTCTTGTAGATTTGTCCTAAGGTGTCCATATCAATGTAGATTTGTCCTAAGGTGTCCATATCATACTCATCATTGTCATACGTATGAAAAGCTTAATTCAAAATGTCATTGAAACTTATTTCTATGTTTGGATCACACTATTATTCTTAAACCAAATTATCACAAACTCTGTTCTCTCAGATCATTCTATTTAGAATGCCTTGTGTACAGCACAAACCTAAATCAGCATGTTGTAAAACTGTCTTGCTTCTTCGCTCCTTGCTCTCGTGACGACTTTGTCACTATCTTTTCTGAATCGAGTACATCTCTGTCCGTGGAATCAATTTTACCAGACTTGGATGCTGGTCAGCATCTTAGTCTGCTAAACTCTGCCTGCATCTTAAATCGCCTCCCTTTTTTGGTACAACCACCACTGGTGAAGCCCATGGAGAAACTGAAGAACAAATAATATTCTTGTTCAACAACTCCTGAATTGTGCTGTCGATAAATTGTTCAATCAAGGTCAATCAAAAGTGGTGAGACATAAAATTATCACAACAGATGAAATCCCTGTGCGAAAGAGAGCTTACCGAGTTTCATTACCCAAACAACAATTTATCGACAGCACAATTCAGGAGTTGTTGAACAAGAATATTATTAGTTCTTCAGTTTCTCCATGGGCTTTACCAGTGATGGTTGTACCTAAAAAGGGAGGCGATTTAAGATTGTGTGTGGACTATCATGGACTCAATGCAAAAATCCACTTGGATGGCTATCCAATGCCTCAGATCCAGGAGATATTGGACAATTTGAATTCCTATGACTTCCTTTTGGTCTCAAAAATTCTGCAGCTTCATTTCAAAGACTAATTGAGTATGTGCTAAAAGATGTCAGAGGAAAGTTCTGTTTTGTATATATAGATGATATTGTAGTGTATTCTAAAAATGAACAAGAACACTTACTACATCTGAGTCAAGTGTTCAACTGCCTAAATCAAGCTGGACTTGTGTTGAATCTCAAGAAGTGTAATCTTATTCAAAGATCACTTACATTCCTGGGACATGTTGTATCCTCTGAATGAGTAAAAACCGATCCATCAAAGGTTAAAGCTATATGTGAATTTACAGTACCCCAATCTCTCAAAGAACTACAAAGATTCTTAGGACTGGCTGGATGGTACCATCGATTTATACCAAATCTGTCAGGAAAAGCGGCACCACTACATACACTCAAAATGAAGCAAGTTACATGGAACTGGACGGAAACTTGTCAACAATCATTTGAAATGATCAAACAAGATCTATCTAGAGCCCCTGTACTTATTCCCCCTGATATTAGCAAACCTTTCAGAGTTCAAACTGATGCAAGTGACACTGGCCTTGGTGCTGTGCTAACCCAAGAAGTTGAAAGACAGGAACATGTGATTGCCTACGCGTCTAGACAACTTAGAGGAGCAGAACAGAATTACTCTGTATCCGAAAAGGAATGTCTTGCAGTCGTATGGGCAGTAGAGAAATGGAGAATGTACCTAGAAGGAACCCCATTTGAAATAATCACTGATCATGCCGCATTAACTTGGGTTTTTCAGCATCCAAAACCGTCATCTAGGTTAACTCGATGGACAATCCGACTTCAAGGCTACAAATTCAAGGTGAAGTACCGTAAAGGACAGTGCAACACCGTACCAGATACTTTGTCCCGAAGTTTAAATAATACCTCTGTACAAAGGATCAACATGGTCAAAGCCACTAGAAAGTCTAAAACTTTAGTTTGCTTACCTGTTGAATGGTCAGATATTGCTACAGCACAACAAAACGATCCAGAGGTACAAGAAATGTGCAAGAAGGCGATGTCACAAACCACACAAGATCCAGCTAGAGTTCATTATGTAATGCAGAATGATTATTTGTTCCGTAGTGTACCATAGGGAAAAAAAGGACCAAAATTACTACTTGTAATACCTGTTTGTTTACGGTCTGAATTTCTGAAATATGCACACGACAGTCCATTAAGTGGACATCTTGGTCGACTCAAAACACTTCTGAGACTATTGGATGTTGTTTACTGGCCAAGTCTGAGGAGCGATGTTTGGAAATATTGCAAGGAATGTGAAATGTCAAAAGTACAAGCCAACCCTCTCCAAGTTATCTGGTTACTTGCAATCTACTCCTGTTGTTGAGCCTGGACACATGATGGGTGTAGATTTGATGGGACCATTTCCAAAAAGTTTAAAGCAGAATGAGCACTTAATGGTTATAGTTGACTACTGCTCAAAGTGGGTTGAGGTGTTTCCATTGAGAGTGGCCAAAGCACCTCAGATAGCAAGCATTCTTATTGACCAAATTTTCACAAGGTGGGGAACTCAGGTATATTTGGTATCAGATAGAGGGGCACAGTTTACTTCAAATCTCATCAATCTTGTTTGCAAACAATGGGGTGTCATACAGAAATTAACAACAGCTTATCATCCTCAAACTAACTTACATATAGGAACGTATCAACAGGACAATTAAAACCATGATAGCATCCTATGTGGAAGACAATCATCGTAACTGGGACAAGTGGATTTGTGAATTCAGGTTTGCTATCAATACTGCATGGCAAGAAAGCACCGGATTTACTCCAGCTGAGATTGTTTTAGGACTATTGGAAAGAGCGTTGAAAAGCCCACCTGA
Source organism: Oreonectes daqikongensis (assembly GCA_026939265.1). Taxonomy (NCBI): domain Eukaryota; kingdom Metazoa; phylum Chordata; class Actinopteri; order Cypriniformes; family Nemacheilidae; genus Oreonectes; species Oreonectes daqikongensis. Next base: position 214,631 of record JAOTQM010000126.1, on the reverse strand, counting down.
TCCTAACCATCCCATGTATGATGTATTAGAGAGACAAGAGAACCTAATTCAGACGGTTAGAGAGAATGTGCAACAAGCTCAAGTTAAGCAAAGTCATTACTATAACCTGAGACGCAAACAGACTACCTACAAGGAAGGTGATTGTGTATGGGTTCGTACTCATCCACTGTCAAAAGCTGAAGATGGTTTCATGGCTAAACTGTCAGCAAAGTGGAAAGGTCCTGCCAAAGTATGTAAGTGTTTAGGTCCTGTGAATTATACCATTTCCTTTCTTGACAATCCTGATGTTTTTGATAACGTTCATGTACAAAATTTAAAACCTTTTTATGGATGTGTTAAACTTTCAAATAAGGGGGGGAATATATAACAGTCACAAGCCTGCTTTAGGTCTAGTTGTATGTAATATTACCTTCAAACCACTAGAGAGACTATAGAGGGCACAGTTGGGTAATAAAGCTGCTTGGCCTATAGTAGAAACAGGAAGCTAGTGAGACTGAAGCATGGTTTGGCTGTTTGTTCAATGACTGTGGGTCCTAGTTGGGAAACATGTGTTTTAAGCTCAACAGAAAGTAAGTGATATCTGTATGAAGTGAATGTTTATTTTTACATGTTTTGGAAATGTTATTTGCATATTGCTTTTGATCTTTTTGTATATAGATGGACTTTTGATTATCTTCAATAACTTCAATGACTTTTTGTTTGCTGTACCTTCAATACCTGTAGTGCCTTTGATGGCATCTTTGGTTGGATGCACTCATATGTGCGGTGTCCTTTTGTTGTCATGCTGTGTCTTCCCGTGGTCTTGTGGAAGTAAGGAGTTGTGTGAGAAGATTGTGGAGGAGCCTTATAGGTTACTTAAGCCACAAGGACATTCATCTCTTCATTCTCGTTGTACAGTGCATGGACATAAGCTAAACCACCACCCATTCAATTACTTTCATTTGTGCATTTTATGTATATATGGTGTCTATGTCGGCTTGTTTCGTAAATACACTTTCATATGCAATATAAGACTCCGAGTTTGTATTTTGTGTTGAATTAAAAGTGACCTATTTGTCAGATATGGTGACCCATACCCGAAATGTGACCTCTGCATTTAACCCAACCAGTGAATAGTGAACACACACACTTCAAGTCGTGAACACCCAGCAGTGGGCAGCTATCACTGCAGCGCCCGGGGAGCAAACGGGAGTTAGGTGCCTTGCTCAAGGGTACGTCAGTTGTTACCTGCCGGTATTGAGAATCGAACTGGCAACCTTCTGGTTACGAGTCCGACTCTCTAACCATTAGGCCACAACTGCCCCCTTATTATTTATTTATTCATTCATTCAAATTATTTAAAGAAAATATTATTAAGGGCAGTGGGTTACCTTTTAAAAAATAATGTGTAGCCAACTGTGGGTGTGTTGAGCCATAGGAGGTTACAAGGCACTCTAAATGCCACTTCACCGCTTAAACTCAAGAAGGGTAAATCAAAATCTGTTAGGGTAAATCAAAATCACTGAGGCAGGGTTGCAGGAGAGCAGAAAGAAAATGGAAAAAGGACAAATTACAAATTTAAATTCACCTACTTAGATCATCTCTTCTCTCCTTCCAAAATGCAGTAAAAGCCGCTAAGTGCAAGTATTTTTCCAATATAATAGTTAAGCTACATAGCTCAAAAATTCTATTCTCTGTTATTAATTCTGCATTAAAGTGATAGTTCACCCAAAAATTTAAATTCTGTCATGAATTACTCACTCTCGAGTTGTTCCAAATCTGTATAAATGTCTTTGTTTGGTTAAACACAGAGAAAGATATTTGAATGAATGCTTGTGACCAAACAGTAGGTGGACCCCATTGACTACCAAAGTAGAAATTACTTTATAATTTATTTTATTCTGTTGAACACAAAATGAGATATTTTGAAAAATGTAGGACAGCAAAATGTTCGGGGGCTCCTTTGTCTACCATTGTTATTTTTCCTACTATGGTAGTCAATGGGGTCTATCACTTTAAATCCCTCTGTAAATGTGGTCTTAAATGTTTCAGAGTCACTATGTGAAGACTTCTCCAAGTTTTTCTGTGATAAGATTGTTACTCTTAGATCTCATCCGCTAACTATTATGAATGCATCTGCCGAAACTCGATATTTCTCGATACTGTGGACTGTCTTTGACACTATTTCTTTTCAAACAGTCAAGGACATTATTGGTCACATGAAACCGTCGCATTCTCCACATGACGTTCTTCCTCCCCATATTTTTAAACAAACTGTTGACTCAGTGGGACATTGTGTGGTGTCCTTTATCAATAAAAGCTTAAGTACGAAGGTTTGTTACACCTCTTCTTAAGAAACCCTCACTGAACTCCAGTGATTTTAACAATTTTAGACCCATCTCAACGTTGCCATTCATGTCTAAAGTTCTTGAAAAAACTGTTCTCTTGCAACTCCAGTCGTTTCTCAATTCTAGCCAAATTTTTGAAACATTTCAATCAGGGTTTAAGCACATGCACAGCACTGAGTCTGCGCTGATTCGAGTGTTAAATGACATACTGCTTGTGACTGATACTGGCGACTTTTTATAATGTTAGATCTATCATCAGCCTTTGATACTGTCGACCATAACATTCTCTTATCGCATTTAGAACAACGTGTGGGCATTCAGGGCATGGTTTTTGACTGGTTTAAATACCTAACAAATAGAAGTTACTTGGTAAAATTGGGTAATTTCTTTTCTTCCCCCGCTGTACTCCCACAGGGTTCGATTCTGGCTCCTACTCTTTTTTTTTCTCTCTATTTACTACCCTTAAGACACATCTTTAGAAAACATGTAGTATCCTTTCATTGCTATGCGGACGATACCCAAATCTATTTACCTCTGAAACATAATGATTAGAACACCCTAAATTCTCTTTTTGCATGTTTAGATAATATAAAATCTTGGTTCTCTCAAAAATCTTTATTTCTGAATAAATCGAAAACAGAGGTTATAATCTTTAGTCCGCATGGAAACCGTGCAGGCGACCATGGTGACCTATACTATTTAGCCCCATTCTCTATACCTTGCAACAAGAATCTTGGTGTGTTCTGGGATTGTAGCCTCAGTTTTGATAATGAGAATAAATGCTGTGCTCAGCTCGTGTTTTTTTCAATTGCGTCTTCTCTCTAAGATCAAATATATTGCCTGTAAAAACTCTGGAGACTGCCGTTAATGCACTGGTCACTTCCCGATTAGATTACTGTAACTCCCTTTATTTTGGAGTTCCCAAATCCGCTATTCATCATCTACAAATAGTACAAAACCCTGCTGCCAAATTTATTACTGGGAAGCGTAAGTTCGATCATGTGACCCCTATTCTAAAATCTTTACATTGGCTCCCTATCCAGTTTAGAATTTAATTTAAAATTTTACTTTTTGTACCTTGCACAAAGCACCAAGCTATTTGTCTGAACTTCTCCTCCCCTACAAACCTTCGATCTCTGAGATCTGGGGCTCAGAGTCTTCTATCCATCCCCAGAGCCCAACTCAAGCAGAGGGGATAGAGCTTTTGCTACTGCTGGCCCACAGATTTGGAATGACCTCCCTGTTTATATCAGAGCAGCTTAATCTGTTCATGCTTTTAAATCTTCTTTAAAGACATACTACTTTGGCTTGGCCTTTGACGTAGTTTGATAATTTTATTTTTATCTTTATTTTTTTCTATGTGTATACATTATATGTTCCTTTATATTGCCTTGGGGGTGTTTTATTTTATTTTTATTGTGTATATTGTTTAGCACTTTGGTCAGCCTGGTTGCTGTTTTTAAATGTTCTCTAGAAATAAATTAAACTTGAAATTATAATAAGCATCAGTTGGATGTTGAAAGGATGCCTTCTTTCAGATCTGGGGACCGGTGAGATGAACAGACAGAAAACATAGCAGATTCTCAGCTGAGCCCATTTTATTGTTTATGAACATGCCTTTTATATAGTACAATGAAACATCTGGAAGCTATCATATGTCCAGGGTTATATAACATTACCAAATAAGGTATAGAAGTATGTGCAAAAGAACATGTCTTGAATCTATCTTATACAAAAAGTATGCACTCACCATTCGACCCCCACCTTCCTCAAAAAGGTCTACTGGTGAACACAATGTCCTGAATTGACCCATAAGCATTACATTGCATAGCTGTCATGAGTGGTATGGACAGAACCCAAGTGCAGGCAGCAGGTGGAGACAAAGAACACTTCATTAAATAATAAGTCCACGATGGGGAAAACAGAACTCAAGAAACGAGACAAAAACACTGAAACAACTTGCAAAAAACAAAGTAACCCAGGAGGGGGCAAAACAGAAAACCAAAACCAGACAACAAAAACACGTGATCAGGGATATTATAGGAAACAAGGATTTTGCACGACAAGACTATAGTGACCCTTCAACAAAGCTTACACAGACTTGCAGAACAAAACAAACCAGCACGGGACACGAGGGCTTTAAATAGGGAAACAAACAAGGGATAATTAAAAAAAAAAAAATTTATGAACATTACAAACATACATACAGAGAGGATCATGTCATATTCAATGTTACAATTATAATAACATTAAACATCCAACAAAAAGATAACCTTAATAACAAAGGGGAAATATTACATTAGATTAGTAAAGGAATACCTTTCAAGAATACTATATAATCTTTTAGCTTTTTTATTTCTTATTTCTTTAAGAGAATCAAAATAATGTCCTAATTCAGCTTTAAATAATATAAAGTTGGGTTTATTATTAGCAAATTTTTGTTTGTGTATATGAAAAATACATAACCAATAGGTTAACGAAAAGGTTTTCCTCTACATTTGTACTCTTGTATAACAAAAATATATCTTTACTAGATAAGTTGATCCTAAAACCTGTTTGTCTGAATATCAGATACTCAATATCTGTCCAAAAAAATCGGGGAAAAAAGCAGTCATGAAATAAATGTTTTATAGTTTCTATTTCCGAATTACAAAACGTACAATTAACCACTATGTTTTTTTATAAACCTAGAGATTACTTGTTTCACTGGATAAATCAAATGTATAATCTTATAAGTAATTTCCTTAACCTTATTGGTGAGACAATATTTATTTGGTAAACTCCAAACCTCTTTCCACTCGATACGATTGTATTTAGCAGTCCAATATGTTTTGCATTTAGGCAAATTTTTATTTCTACATAAAGTTCTTATAAAAAAGTTATTACATTTCTTATCTAGAATACTTATTCCATTAATACTTAACGTTGTGAAATTGAGTGAATGACATTCATATGACATATTACCTGATAAAATCTGAATCAATCTGAAACACTATTGCATATTCTTTGACTAAGATTAGAATCTTATATGAATTTAGAAATTCATAGTAATTAAGGAGTTGCCCATTGTTATTAAATAATTGGCTCACCAATATTAGGTTAATATGATACCAGTTGCTATAAAACAGAGATTTGTTTTTATACACAATATTCTTATTGTTCCAAATAATAGACTTGTGTGGAGAAAAATTATGCTTATAAATGAGTATCCAGAATAGACAGACTTGTTTATGAAAATTAGATCATTTTAACGGAATCTTGTTTAAATCAAAATTACATCTCAAAAAAAATTCTAGACCACCCAACTTTTCAAATACCATGTCTGGGATAAATGTCCATATATTCCTTTTACAGCTTAGATACTTCTTAATCCACTGAATCTTAAACACACAATTTGCAGTACTAAAGTCTAAAACATTTTGACCACCTTCTTCAACTGGGTTGCATAAAATCGTCATTTTTAAATAATGAGGTCTATTCCTCCAGATGAAATTAAATAACATAATATCCACTTCTTTAATTATTGATGCTGGTTCCTCTAGTACAAGGGCTGTATACACTAAACGAGATAATGCCTCTGTTTTGGACAAAAGTATTCTGCCTTTTAAAGAAAGGTCTCTCATTAACCATGCATTTAATTTATTTTTCATTCCCCCAATAATTAGTGTAAAGTTTAAATCAATTCGCTCATTTGTGTCTCTACAAATTTTTATACCCAAATATTCTACTAACTCTTTTACTGGTATATCACATATGACTTCAGCATTAATTTTTTTTAAAGGAAATAGCTGACATTTTTTAACATTCAAAAACAAACCAGATACAGATGAGAAAACATTAAGACATTTAATTGCTTTTTCAACTTCAGTATCCTTTTGTAAAAAATGGCAGTGTCATCTGCCAATTGAGAGCACTTAATGTTTTGTCCTAAAAGTTGAATTCCACAGAATGTGCTTCTTTTAATGTGCATAGACATAGTTTGTGTTACAAGTAAAAAAGAAAAGGTGAAATTGGACATCCCTGACGTATTCCCCTATTGATGTTAAACCTAGCTGTCATTCCATGTGACAATTTAATTGAGCTGTTACAATCATTATATAGAGTCCAAATAGCTTTTTTAAAGAACTCTCCAAAACCGAAAAAGGTTAATGTTTCCAACATAAACTTGTGATCAATTGTATCGAAAGCTTTGAAAAAATCAACAAACAAAATAAAACTATCAGTATCAATGGTATATTCACTATAGTCAATTAAATCTAAAATAAGCCTAATTTTATTGCAAATATGTCAATCTTTCATAAAACCTGATTGGCATTCGTCAATTATGGGGTTAAGACAAACCTTTAACCTTTGTGCAAATATGTTTGCAAAAATTTTTGCATCATTAAGTAATGTGATAGGACGCCAATTTTCCAAATTTGATAAATCTTTATTGGGTTTCGGTACTAGGGTTATTAAACCCTGTCTCATTGAAGTGGGTAAACATTCCTGTTGTATAGATTCATTAAATACAGCCAATAAAAAAACATGACAACTCGTTCTGAAAATGTTTATAAAATTCACAAATTAAACCATCATTTCCAGGCGACTTATTATGTTTAGTTTTATCAATGCATTTATTGATTCATCAATATTTATAACATTCTGTTTAATGGACTCTAAAAATGACTGAATATATTACCCAATTCACCATCACACGAATATAATTTCTCATAAAAATCTGCCACATATTTTGATATTTCCATAACATTTTCTGTTAATTGACCATTTATATTTAATTTAACAATAGATGAGAATTCACGGTTTCTTTTTTCAATGTTAAAGAAATATTTAGTGCTTTTCTCTCCCTCCTCTAAACATTTTCTTCTTGACCTTATGAATGCGCCCTTTGCTTTATGCTCATATATTTTATCTAATTCTAATTGTAATAGTAATAATTTATTTTTCCCTTCTAAATTTATGTTGCTATCACCAGAAAGGTTTATAATTTCACCAATTATTCTTTCTTCATTTTCTCTTCTATGTTTTGCAATTTCTTTTCCTCTCTTTATGGCTAACGATCTGATTTCGTACTTCATTAATTCCCAATATTTTCCAAAAACATTTTCCGAATTTGCTTTATTCCAATAGTCCAAGATTATTGTCTTTACATTTTCTCTAAACTGTACATCTTTCAATATGTTTTGGTTCATTTTCCAATACATAAATGCTTTCCCATCTTTTGAGTTAGTTGTATCCAGTGACAGAAAAATTGCTTTGTGATCTGTAAGAAAAGAAGCCTCTATAGAAACCTTGTTAACATACTTTACTAAATCTCTTGAGATTAACCAGTAATCAATACGTGATTGTTGAGTAAGATTTTTTTTACACCATGTAAACTGAATTTTATCTGGATATTTGTGTCTCCATATATCAACCAAATCAAATATATAACAAAACTTCCTCAATTCTGGAAGAATAGACCTACCATTTGGATTAGGAGGAAAACAATCTTCATCAGCATCCCATATTGTATTAAAATCTCCCCCAATTATCAATTTTGCATTACAAAACATGTTTAATATTTCTTGAATTTGTTCTTCAAAATTCAAAAACAATATTCTATTCTGTGTAGTAAAGTTAGTTGCATAGATATTTCCCAAAACAAAAATGTTAGCATTCTTTTCTATAACTAAAATTACCCATTTTCCATTGTCATGAAATTTATTATGAAGTATTTTCCCTTTAAAAGTACCTTTTAGAACTGCAACACCAGCTGAATGATTACTTCCATATGACATCCATAAATCACCCCAACCCCACAATGCTCACCGTGTTTACCCGTAAGAGATCCTCTAGTCCATTGACTCTTTCGTTAATACACCGAACTATATTTTCTTGAATTTCGGAAAGTGACGGCTCAATTTTCTTATTCTTTGGATCTGGAGTATTCGGGGCCGAATCCGGCAAGGCAGTACATTCTGACATTGCATACGAGTGCACCGACTGGATGTCCAATCCACAGATAAGCACTATTTGCTAAGCTTTTCCCGTTAGCTTTACCTTCTTTCTGTCACACTCTGTGTTTGGGTTTGTGTTGTTTTGGTTATCGTCGCGTGCTTCCCCCATGCACGTGTAGATTTCTGTGTTTTGTTTCCTCCTCTCCCTCCTTCCCCCCTGGTTCCCCGTTAGGCTACTCATTTCGTCATTAATAGCATTCGACACACCTGGCTCTCGTTCCTCTTCCCCTATTTATGTCCTTCCATTCCCCGCACTCGTCGCGGATTTGTTTTGTTTGAAGTCAGTTTTTGTGTATGTGCTGACTTACCTGTTTGGTTCATTTTTCCCTTATGTGCCGTTTAGACTCTCGCCTCTAGCCTTCATTACAACGCCACCGACCAGCGCGAACATTGAGAGAGGACCGGTTTAATGACGAACGCTCAGCCGGTCGGATTCCTCTCCAGTCGCTTTTTTGTTGTTCTCTGGACTATACTCTGGATGGTGGCTCTCTCCTCGGGCAGGCTGCCAGGAGTGTTCTTTTGCCTTTTTGTGTGTTAATAAATCAAATTCCAGAGATTCCTGCGTTTGAGTCCTTCAATCCCGTGACACTTTCTCTTTCCGTTTTATCCCATTCGAAGAAGTCTCGTTACAACTTCAGTATTTGTAAAATAATTGGAGAAAATGCTCACAGCTAAATAAATCGATATTCTACCGTTTGTATTTGACTGATTTCTTGATAAACTACATTAAAAAAAGATGATTTGAGGTTGCAAAACAAACTTCGATCCTCAGCAACTCAAACTACCTCGGTCGCCATCTTGCGCCACCCCCCGCAAGGCCTCTGCTGAAGTCAAACAAGAGATAATGACACAGGGACAGCTGTGAGGCATGAGAACACAGATGGAATGATTACGAGAGAACGAGGGGCGGGGCTAAGACGCCGACACGGAAACACACAGCAACGGCAAACGAGCTCGAGCCGTGTGTCTCCACACAGAACATGAACACAAAGACAAGATACTGACGCAATCCTGCCAACTAGATCATGAGTACAAGACATAAACAAGGAGGACAGGATTGCGGAAGTATCCGGGGGCGAACCACGCCCAGGCCACGCGCCTCTACGCATAACATAAACACAAGACATGGTACTGTTATGGCCCCGCCCACATGGCTCTAAGAGATTGCCAGACAAGAAGGGCAGAACCATGACAATAGCATTGCATTGGATGAGGGGAAAACCCAATTCTAACAGTTGGCCCCTTTTGAGTCATTTATGCCTTAACAACTAGTTTTCTCACACCAATGATGAACAGTAACAGTGAATATGAAAAATAATAAAGAAAATTCCCAATCAGAAAGGACCACATCCGATCTGAACAGATGTTTTACCTATGTCCTTATTTCATCCGGATTCGTGGTCACCTAAGTTACTGTACTTGATTGAGCAACATAATAACTCTTCATGATTACACTTATGGATTATTTTAATGCACGGCGAATCATGGCCATAATACAAGGCCACAAACAAAGCAAAATGCATGCAACAATAATAACGATTAAAATTAGCCAATGTTTAATTTTGCTAAAAAGGCTGCAAAAACTCGAGCTCCATTCCCAGTCATCTCCAGTCCTTTCTCGGCTTGTCATCTCGGCAAATATGTCCATCCGCATCATTATCTGGAATGTAAGTACAACAACTAACAATAACAATCTCCAACAATAACACAAACACCACCTTGAGAGGCCATTAGCTGGTCTAGCACCAGTCGGTTTTGTAAGGTCATTAATCTGAAACCTCTCAATTATTCTTTTATGCGATAAAATATTCGTGTGGTGTCATTCATAAATGTAATCAATTCATATCTAGTAATTTCAACCTCAATTTTTAAACCAGATACTCCAATACCTGGAATAATTGATTCCCAAAATCTTTCCCATCTAGTCCAGAGCCTATGCTCATAAGGCACTGTATTTCTTAGAGCAATGTCTGGTGTTTGACCTCTAGCAGCCATTTCCCTTTTTCTTCTGCTCAGTGCTAGTTGGCTTCCAACTATTATTATTGTGTGCACTGGTTCCACTAAAACACACCTTCCGGTCCAATTACGTGGCAACGCTGTATAGATAGATATTCTTGTGCCCATTATTGAAGGCACAAGTGGGTGACTGTGAATATTCGGCCTGCAATACTTTAAACAATGTTCTCTAGCTATAGAGTTAGCTATTCTCCAAGCTAACTGTGTGTCCATCAGACCTAATCCTAACCCATCTTTGGCTATACACACAGTCTCATTAAAGTCAGTTAAGCTAAACCCCATGTATGCCTCTAGGCACACTACACAGCATCCTCCAGTCGTCGAGGTGCTCCACACGTCTTTACAGTGTGCTAATGGTATCTGTCCTAGTCCATCTACCCCTTTAGTCTTGCTCTCTACACACCATAGTCCCATTGGAATAGCTATTACTGTCCCCATAGGAGATACAACTTGTGGGACAATATCCATCTTCACTATAAACTAATCTGTCCTATTATTAGGATTGGGACATTTCACTGGAGAGCGCCATTTCTCTACGTCTAAAAGCAAAGTAAGTGCGGATAATGCACATTCCACATGGTATTCAACCTTTGGAACTTTTACATCCACTCTAGTAGAGTGGGAACTGTGTGGTAGTAGAGTACGTACATAACAGTTACCTTTAATATCACTAGTTTTAACAGTATAATTAGCCAACCTCCACCACATGTTTGTAGCATATGAATGCTGTGGATCTTCATGTTCTAACCATTCATCATCTTCACTTATCAATTTGATTGCTTTTGCACTGGCAAGAATCAATACTGAAATATGATTAAGATGTTGGATCCAACATGTATCACAGGGGAACCTTCAGTGGTGATTGGTAAGCTATTAATGGGGCAAGGTTTGCCTAGGATGTAACGGCTTCAGCTCACCCGCCAGCCACACCCCCTACATCACGCTTCACCCGTTCCCTGTCACCCGGATATTGACTACACGTGTTATTTGAGTTCAGTTGTTTGCTTTGTTTTTCGTCCGGTCTTGTTGTAAGTTTGCCCCGTATTACATCGCTTGTGTTGTTCACCTGTTTGTTTGGAAATACTTACCCGATTGCCTTTGTTTGGAATTACTTACTTCAAGAACCTGTTTTTGGAAATACTTACCCGATTGCCTTTGTTTGGAATTACTTAGGCCGGTGACACACTGGCTGCGTGGCGTGAGCGTGGCGTGTCAGTTGCGTGGCGGCTGCGTCGCATTTTCTGTGTCTTTACACACCAGAACCGTGCCTGACGCGGCGCTGGCGCGCTGCTGCTGCTGTAGGTGACATAGAGGGAGGCCGCCGACAGACCAGGCTCTTGTCTTCACAACAATAATTTCAACTTTTTTCACACACCTACACCTTCCAAAATCCGAAAAATGGGTAAGTGGGCTGTTTGTTTATTTCAATAACATTTATAAATTTGGGTAGCTTTAAAGAGCCTACCTGATGTTGGACCGTCACTCAGAATACACACTACGTTGTTATTGTAGTGTGTCATATTTTTTCATGTAATCACATTGTTAAGAGCATAAGAAACAAATGGAAAAAAATGTATATTTTATTCATATGTTATGCTATGACCTCTGTATTGGACACCAGGATTCGATTGTTTAAAAAATAAAATGAAATTATATGTATAGGCAAAAATAATGGGATATTTTTTTCAGTCACCAATAAATTTTGGGGTTTCAGGTTTTCTCTAACCAAAATTTGTATTAAGATGATTCTCAGATATGTTATGAAAGATCTAACGTAATGAATTGATACACCATTTTACTTTATGCAATATGTGGTTAAAATGGACATAAATTAATATTCCCATTCAATGCAATGTATCTTTTCACTGGATCTAATTTGCATATTAATGTGTTCTTGGAGTAAGATTTATTGAATAAAGTAGTGTAATTGGAGTAATAATTTGCAACATTTTAATAATAATATCTCATACTTAATAGGAATATTAATGTATAATTTATTTCAATATTCACTTGTTGTTTCTCCAAAAATGCCTGATAAACATGATTTAAGTCCTGATGTCCTCTACAGTGGACATGTATGAAATCAATTCCCTGTTCTGTAAAAGATGAAACCCCATAACGTTTTCCTGAGATGTTGGTTTAATGACAATCAAAGTAGTTCAAATTAATTATGATTACAATATATTATCATATTTCCATAAATATGAAAATATGATATATTTCAAAAGTGATCAGTTTGATCACTAAATAAATGTCAGACTTAAACCTCAAAACATTTGGTGTCTCTGAAAAGCCCAGAATGTGCTATTTACAGGACACCAGATTGTGACATGTATGGTGTCAGAGAAATTAAATAAAATATAATTTCCACTACAGTGGACAAAAGTCTATTCCTGGGTCCCTATTACTATTGAAAATTATAACGGTATTTTTTCTTTTTCAGTTCGAGTTGTTGACAGAAGAAAAGCCATTGCGGCCCTTCTTCTGTTAAGAATTCGCCGGAGGAGAAACAGACGATGGTGGGTTCACCCCATGAATCAAAGAAGAAAAACTTTCAGAACTTATTATCACCTCGTTGCAAAGTTGCAACTAGATTCCGAAAAACATCTGAATTACTTTCGGATGTCAGCGGAACAAATGGAGGAGATTCTGTCTATTGTCGGACCCGACCTGACGAGGCAGACAACCAATTTCCGTGATCCTATCGAGCCCAAGCAGAGGCTTGCCATTACACTCAGGTAGGCTTTTTATTCTCTGTATAATAAAAGAACAAAAGACAGTTCAACAAGAAGACTTTTTTTAATAAACAATTGAACATTATAAACGTTTAAATAACAAAACACTATTCTTTACACTAAAACAGATACATTATTCCACATAATGTTAATTTTCAAAACTGAACTATTTACATTTAATGCCATTATTTAAAAATTGTGGTAGCTGTGGGGTAAAGGGTCAGACAGATTCTCCAAAAATGTCCTGGGAGGGTCATTTTGGGAAGGAACAGGATGCTATTGGGACCAGGCTTAGAGTGTGGGGCTTTAAGGGTGACATGCAGTGGAGGTGGAAGAGTGGCTTCCTCTTATAGGGCCTGGGGTGTTCATCTGTGCCAGCTGTCTGTCCTCCAGTTCAGTTAGAAATGTCAAAAAATGAGTTTGGGCCTGGGCCTGTGCCTCACGTGATAGCCTATTTAGCCTAGGCACCAAACTCAAAGCAAAATAATACATCTCCTCTTGCGCAGTAGGGACATGAGGGGGGACATTTGATGTTGGAATGGAGATGATGTCCAGTAGCTGTTGCTCAACTTCAGTAACTACTTGTCTTCTGTCACGTGCAGGTCTTGTTTGAGATTGGGTGCTTTGTCTAGTCTCTGACAGAATAGCTTGTATGCGGGGGTGGGCTGGAGTGGGACTAGCTCGGGAGTGGGGTGTTGATGTGATTGGCTCAGATGGTGGGGTTGGGGTGTAACACCTCTGTGATGTTGGAGTTGCTGTGCACTCCACATCCTCCTCTATTGCGCTCAGATCAATGGGGTCCTGTGTGTCTTCCAGTGGTTGTATTGGATCCAGTGAACATCTTGAGCTAAAATAGAGTAACAGTGGTCCTTGTGATAATTAATTAACACTTAACTTTATACTATTAATAAACAACCTTGGTGTATAATGTAAACAATTTAATGTTTTGTCTTAAAAAGTTATTAAGTATATCTATAACCAAAACAAGGAAATTAAAGTACATACTAACCTTCTTGGATTCAAATGAGACAGTTGAAATGACATTTCAACCTCGTATTTCCATTCCTTGACTGTCCCACTTGCAGAGCCACTGGGAGGATGCTGATGTTGTTTTTATGTTTTACAAAAGCATCTATCAGCACCTTCCATCTTCTTTTGCAATCATCACCTATGAGGAGAAAATATAATCTCATCAATACTACTAACACTTTGTTGTAATATTATTACTACTATATTATAATTACTCATATTGACAATGACATATTTTTCTTTCTGACACAGATACCTTGCAGCAGGCGAAAGCTTTGCTAGCCTGGTCTATCAATACCGTTTGGGGGCAATTACTGTGTGCTCATCTGTCCACATGACGTGCAGTGCCATTGAAAAAAGGATAATGTCAATCCACATTCCTCCACCAACTGAGGACCAGTGGAAAGCCATTGCTTCCAAATTTTGGGACAAGTGGAAATTTCCAAACTGCTTGGGTGCAATAGATGGGAAGCACATCACCATCAAAGCACCTCCCAATTCTGGAAGTCTGTTTTTCAATTATAAGAAGACATTCTCCATTGTTCTTCTGGCACTTGTGAATGCAGACTACAGGTTCACCTACATCCAGGTGGGAGACTTTGGCCGGGCCAGTGACCGGGGTGGGGGTGTGGTGTACGGCTCTTCGCGGCTTGGCAGGGGCATGGAGGCCAAAACACTGAATGTGCCCGAAGACAGCCCTTTACCAGGTTCAGGTGTGCAGGGTCCCATGCCCTATGTCATTGTTGGAGATGCGGCATATCCGTTGAAAACCTACCTCATGAGGCCTTTCCCGGGTCATCGTCTCCCAAGGTGGCAAGAAAATTACCGACTGTCTTCAGCCAGAATGGTTGTTGAGTGTGCCTTCAGCATCCTCACTGTGAGATGGAGACTGCTGCTTTCGAGGCTGCAGATGGCACCACACTTTGTGGACACTGTCGTTATGGCTTCGTGCATCCTGCACAATTTCTTCACCAACCCAGCGCAAAACCGGAGATGGCAGGATGAGGCAGAACATACAGGAGACATGTTGCCTATTATAAGGAGCATGGGAGGGAACAGGGGCAGCAAGGAGTGCGTGAGAAATTCAGCGCTTTCTTCAATTCTCTGGAAGGGAGCATGTGATCACATCACAACATTCATTCATTGTAAATAATTTAACAACTTTATTTTCTATTCCTGTATATAGTTTGTCATGTTTGTTTGTAATTTAAAATGTTCTGCGTGGCACCTCGATTAATGACAGATATCCTTCAACTAATATCCTTTTTATGTTCATAATTATAATAATTGTCTTAAATAAAGACTGACATGTTGATCTCTACAAAATGACTTATTTTATTTATATTATCACAGTCAATAGGCCTGCATTAAAAAAAGCTCTGTTTTGTAGTCTGTTTGGTGACTTTTTTTCTGTGGTATGTGGCAGATGAACACATCACTTAAAAATTTTGTTTGAAATGCTAATTATATTGTTATTGTATATTGTTATGTAATAGTGACAAAAATAACACAAAATTAACAACTGGACGTTAAAATATATATAAAAAAGATTTGTAGGTCAATTAGGTATTTAATTATGTATTGAAGAGATTTATAAATTTATAAAAGGCAAGTGCAAGCAGGAGACAGCAGTAAAGTATGTGCTGGTTGACAAATAATAATGGAGGGAGGGATGATAACCGACCTGAAAAGATTAGTAGGCTATAGAAATTTTTTTATACACCCTGCACCCTCAAACTTCGATTGGACCACATGTAGGCTATCGGTAAGTTGCCTATGTAGGCAATATATAGTAAACCTACCATTATAACCATTAGCTGTAGCAACTGAGTCCCATGCCTTCTCCTTTTTCCGTGGATCTTTATAGCAAGGATCCTGTGGATCGTACAGTTGTCAGTGTTTCTCCACCTCTTCAATTAACCTACATCGTCCATCGTTGCAAACTCGAAGTGTAGCCTACTTGAAAGTGTCAAGTCACGTGATTTGGATCACCCTTGTTCACATATGGGGATAGAGTTGTGGAAGGCTATACTTGATGTTAAGCATAAATATAAAGCCTACTGATAAAGGACACCGTCAACCGTATTGACGGCAAAATAGACTATGTTTGACAGGTGCAATATTTGAAAATCTATAATTATTTATTTTTTAAATTACATTTATATCTGAATTTATGTCAACCTATAGACTTTCAAACATCAAAATGTCATTAATTAATATGTATTTGTGTACAAAATGACATATAAACATATTTTTCTATTCTATTTTGCCTGGAAATGCTTCCAACACACTTGTGTGTCGCGTGAAAAATAGGCGTCGGTTCTATTTCTAGCATGCACGCGTTTTCCGCGCGTCTCACGCAGGCAGTCTGCAAGCTGTAACCTGTTAACATGGGAGCTGAATTAAAAATGGACACGCCACGCATCCAGTGTGTCACTGGCCTTACTTCAAGATCCTGTTTTTGGAAATACTTACCCGATTGCCTTTGTTCAGAATTACTTAAAGAACCTGTTTTTGGAAATATTTACCCGATCACTTGTTTTGGAATTACTTACTTGAAATACCCAACTGTTCAATAAACCATCATTATACACTAACCTGTGGTGTGCTCTTCTGCCAGTGACCTGCTATTTGTTACATAGGACCTATATTCAGCCAACAGATGGCCCCCTCGCTCACTAAAAGAGCAAGGATCTTTTGTCTGGCACAAGACCTCTCACCAGTGCCCTGTGACACACTTTGGACAGGCTTCTTAAGCCCTACAGTGTCAATTGGTTATGCAGATGTTAGCAGATGCTTCAATCTGGATGCGTGAATCCACTGCGGTTGATGATCAGTCAGTACACCAGTCCTGGTCACTGCAATCACAACAGCTGTCCCCAGATATCTTGGTTCTCCAATTGCAACCAGTTTCAAACTTCGGATCAGCACCTGTTGGCCTGGAACAAATTATGCGTGGGTTTATCTGAGGGAATAGGGAGAGAAAGAGAAACATCAGCACACACAGAATTCAGTTTATCAATTAAGGAAACCACGTAGTCATCCAGGATCACCTCCATGTCCCCTAAGGAAGAAATGCCTGCGCGGCCTCTAACCCATGGGGTCGGGAAAGGACTACCCATTAAAATCTCAAATTTAGTATTATTAACTATAAGTGAGTATTTTGTCGTTGAGGATGAGGTCATTCTCATTTCTGCCAATACGGCTGGTAATATATCTGACCATTTCCTACCTGTCTCCATACTGGCCTTCGTAATCTTATCTTTTATTGTACGATGGATGAGTTCTGTCAACTACCAACTACTAGGACTGTGGATGATAGGGAATATTATAGTGCAAATCTATGGCCAACGCCTTAGCCAATAATTTGGTCACTTTTGACGTAAATGGTGTGCCGTTGTCACTTTCAATTGTCGTCAGAATACCGAAACACGGAATTACTTCTTTTGACAACATTTTGACTACCGTTTTCGCATCCTCTTTGGCACATGCAAAAACTTCAGGCCATTTTGAAAACCTATTGACAATAGTTAGTATGTATTTTAGATTTCCAACTGCAAGCATATCAGAGAAATGAATTTGAAGGCACTGAAAAGGCGCTTCTGGAAATGGCAAGGCGTCATGTGGCGTTTTTCTGTGAGGATTTGTTTTGGCGCAAATCAAACAGGAGTCTACAATTAGATTTGATTCAACTTTATTGTCATTACACATGTACAAGTATAAGGCAACGAAATGCAGTTTAGGTCTAACCAGAAGTGCAATAGTAGCAAGTGCAGAATATACAATGGTTGCATAGTTACATAAATAAATATTATAGAAGTCATTTACAGATGGATATGTACTATGACCATAATATACAGATGTCTCTTACTATAAACAGAAATTAACATATGGATATATACTATGAACATAATATACAGATGGCTATAACTAAAAGCAGAGATTTACAGATGGATATGTACTATGAACATAATATACAGATGGCTATTACTAAAAACAGAGATTTACAGATGGATATGTACTATGAACATAATATACAGATGGCTATTACTATAAACAGAAATTTACAGGTGGATGTATACAATGATGAGTTAGGCTATGGTGAGCAGCAGTGCAATGTATATAGAGTAGTGCAAATAATTTATGGACAGAAACTATCTAAGTAAAATTAGCTTGACCATTTTCGCTGTATCCTGTATACAATACAGGCAATTGGTCATTTGTGTAACTTTAGACGCACTATTGTGCGAAGCGCCATGATAATGCCTTATCAATATCACCAGAGATCATTTCGACAACGCGATTCTGTCATTTTGATCTCTGATCAAACCATTGGCATCTGGTGCGCATCATTTTCTGACCAATGTTTCAAGTCTCCCTGTGTGGGTTGACTCTGCAAAATGTTCAAGTCTACGTCAGGCATACATGATATATGTGCAAACAGCATTGCTTCTACACTCTTATTCTGCTCCCTTTGGCCATTTCATCTGCTTTTTGATTTCCTATGGCTTCTGAAAATGAGATGTTACATCTCAAGGGGCTATCCTCTCAATAAATTCAAACTTCTACAAACAATTAGCTTTAATAAATTTTTTATTTGTCAATTTTATATTTTGCTTTATACTTTTTTCATAAAAAAGAAAAGTCATGTTGCCTACCTTGCATTCTTATTGCCCGTGTTGTTCTTTATTTGCAAATAAATAAATGAAATAAACGGTATTTTTTAAAACTGTCGTATGTATGTACTTAAAAGTCAGCAATATTGTCATGGTATTTCAGTAAGGACCCAGGTGCAGGCAGCCATTCAGGAACCTAACTCTTTAATAATAATAACAGAAAACCCATGATGGGGCAAACAGTAAAAGATAGATGGAGAAACAAGGGGGCGGGGCCAAGACACACGACAGGAGAACACAAGGCAACAAAGACAGAGCTGTGTATCTCCACACATAACATAAACACAAAGAAATGTCAAGACCCATAAGACTGAGAATTTGCATCTTGGCAAGAAGAACAGGATCATGACAGTAACAGGGGGGGGGGCATGGCCAAGACACGACCGGAGAATGCATAAACACACATAACATAGACAAAAGCATGGCACTGTCACGATCCTGTCCACAAAACTAGGACTATGCTTGGCAAGGAGGACAGGATCATGACAAATATATGCTACATAATTATAATTGAATTGAATTTGAATTTATTGTCATTGTTTTAAATAACAACAAGATCACAGACAACAGAACATCAGAGCAACCTACAATGTAAAGTGCAATCCATTATATGTGCTACCATTTAGTAAAGCATTGTCAAAGACATGAGCAGTTATTGTCCATAAAAATAATTATTGTTTATATAGCAACAAAGCAACCTTCAATAAGAATAAAAATAAGAATTAATAAAGTGCAGTGCCTACAGGGAGGAAATCCAGTACCTAGCCACATGGTGCAATGACAATAACCTGCTCCTTAACACCTCCAAGACAAAGGAGCTCATTGTGGACTTCAGGAAAGAGTCAAGAGGCACACGTGACACCATCCACATCAATGGGATGGCTGTTGAGCGTGTCTCCAGTTTCAAGTTCCTGGGGATCCACATCTCGGAAGACCTGTCCTGGACTACCAACACCTCCAGCCTAGTCAAGAAGGCTCACCAGCCCCTCTTCTTCCTGAGGACACTAAAGAAGAATCAGCTGTCCTCGGATATCCTGGTGAACTTGTATCGCTGCGCAATAGAAAGCATCCTAACCAACTGTGTCACAGTCTGTCATGGGAGCTGCTCTGTTGCAGAGTGCAAGGCACTGCAGCGGGTGGTGAAAACCGCCCAGCGCATCACAGGGACTCCACTTCCAGCCATGGAGGAAACGCTGTCTGCGTCGAGCTCGCAGCATTCTTAAGGACTCCTCTCATCTCGCCCACAGACTGTTTTCTCTCCTACCCTCCAGCAGGCGTTTCAGGTGCCTTCGGACCAGGAACAGCAGACTAAAGAACAGCTTTTTTCCCAGAGCTGTCTCTTTATCAATGGCACAAAGATAGAAATTCACCAGGAGCTGCTTAGGAAGTTTGACTCACCTCAATTTCCTCAGGTAAAAGAGCCGCTGTTGGGTCTTTCCCGCAGCTGAGGCAGTGTTAATGTCCAAGAACAGGTTCTCAGTCACAGTCATTCACAGAAATTTGAAACCGGGAACTTGCTGTACCTCCTCCTTTCCAATAAAAAGAGGAGTGTGGTTATGTTGTGTGATCCACAATCACTTCCTTGGTCTTTTTGATATTAAGAGCTAGGTTGTGCTTTATACACCATGTTGCCAGATGTTCAATCTCTTTTCTGTATGCAGTCTCATCATTATTGGTGATAAGTCCCAGCACTGTAGTATCGTCAGCATATTTAATGATGAGATTCGATGGCAGAGAGGCTAGGAAATCGTGTAAAAAGCGTGTAAAGTAATGAGCTAAGCACACATCCCTGAGGGGCTCCAGTGTTGATAACTAAATTGGATGAAATATGCCGACCTACTCTCACATACTGAGAGGGGTTGGATAAAGAATAAGAAGAATAAGAAGGAGCTTTATTACCAAGTATGTTTACACACACAAGGAATTTGACTTGGCGACAGGAGCATCCAGTGCAGAAGAAAGTAAACACGTAGTGCAACATAATGCAAAAGTACACAATAGTGGTGAATAACACCAAGCAAAGGGGAAGGGAATAAAAACTGGAGTTAAATAATAATAATACACTATGTAAAGAAGTAAAAAATTAAAAGAAATATATGTACAGACAAGAAACGACATATAATTGTTTAAATGAATGTGCAGATGTGTTATTTACAAGTTTATCGTACCTGTTGTTTACAGTTCTAGGTGCATATGTACAATGTGCAATAAATGGACAGTGTATAGTTGTGCGCTTTTAATTGTTAAAGCTGGATATAGCCTGCGGGAAAAAACTGTTCTTGTGTCTGGCTGTTCTGGTGGCCAGTGCTCTGTAGCGCCGTCCAGAGGGCAATAGGTCAAATAAGGAGTAAGCTGGGTGTGTGGGGTCCAAAGTGATTTTCTTGGCTCTTTTTCTCACTCTGGAGGTGTAAAGATCTTGTAGGTTGGGCAGGGGGGCACCAATAATCCTCTCAGCAGTCCTTACTGTCCGTTGTAGTCTCCTGATGTCTGATTTGGTAGCTGAACCAAACCAGACAGTTATGGATGCACACAGGACAGACTCGATGATGGTTGAGTAGAACTGTTTGAGCAGCTCCTGTGGCAGGTTGAATTTTCTCAGCTGGCAAAGGAAGTACAACCTCTGCTGGGCTTTTTTAGCAATGGAGTCTATGTGAATGTCCCACTTCAGGTCCTGAGAGATGGTGGTGCCCAGAAACCTGAATGACTCCACAGCTGTCACAGTGCTGTTCATGATGGTGAGTGGGGGGAGTCCACAATCATCTCCGCTGTTTTGAGCGTGTTGAGCTCCAGGTTGTTGTGACTGCACCAGACAGACAGCTCTGTAACCTCCTGTCTGTAAGAAGACTCGTCTCCATTGTGAATGAGACCGATGATGGTAGTATCATCTGCAAATTTAACCCTCTGGAGTCTAAGGGTGTTTTGGGGCCCTGGTCAAGTTTGGACATGCCCTGATATTAGTGCTTTTTTCAGTTGCTTTTAAACATATCAATGGCTAAAGTCTGATAACACTGTAATCAGCACAAACTGGGCTACAATAATATGTGAACAGTATGTTTATACATGATTGTGTTTATGAGAAAACAATGTTTATGATAATGATGCTGAGCTGGAAAAGTTTCTAAATTAGGGATTTGAAAAGGAATGTGAAGACAAAAGAAATGTATATATTTTTTGTTTGTAGTTTATTTAGAACAGAGAAAAAATCCAGTTAGTGAGTACACTGTATATAACTTATAATATACTCCATATAATATAATCCATATAAACCTACACATAGCAAACCTACTTATATTACTTAAAAAAAACACTTTACATATAACTTAAGACCTATTGTGGGCAGTCGTGGCCTAGTGGTTAGAGAGTTGGACTCGTGACCAGAAGGTTGCAATTCTCAGGGCTGGCGAGTAACGGCTGAGGTGCCCTTAAACAAGGCACCTAACCCCCACTTGCTTACTATACAAAAATGTACAAATGTATAGTACAATGTAATGTAAGTCGCTTTGGATAAAAAGCGTCTGCCAAATGCATAAATGTAAAATGTAAATGTACTGAATCTACACATCAAATATGTATTTGTACAGAAGATACATTCAGGTCAAAACTCTGAAAAACAAACATTTAGGGTAACAGAGAAAACATGAACCGTGCATAAAAGAGTGTAAGGTCTGTAAAAGCCCACTCTTATACCCCATGTATAACCTACAATCTCACATAGAACCCAGAATTTCCACTTTCTGTACCACTTTATTGTTTTGTGCTGTGTAGTGTAGCAGCATGGATGGTGGATCAGACAGACACCTCTTGTGTGTCCATCCGAAATGCAGAAGACGACGTCCTCATTTTGTCCTCACATTCTTATTCACAGTCCTAAAAGAATGTTGTAAACAACTATTAGCATTTATCACAATGCCTTAGTATATACATACTTGGTGGGAAGACACAATACCAATAACAAAGAAACTATATTTATATATAAACTATATAAAAGTACAATTTCTATAAATCTGTACAGAAAGATTTACATATTGTGTTATCCCAACGTTTTTTAAGAAACTTTATAGTGAATATGTAGGCCTACTTACTCATTGTGATTTTCCTGCGATCTCAAAACTCGACAACACTCGCGTGCCTTTCTTGTGCAAGATGCCGGTGATGTATGGGATTAGATTTGTGCCAATAAAAATGAACGCAAACTTTTAAAATACGAACAAAAATATACAATGAGAAAGAAAAAAAACACTCTGATAACGAAAACAATAAACTCGATTGCAAGATGTAACATTGTTTTCAAATTAACTGAATTTTTAAAAAATAGTTTTCAAAGTTTCGCTTTTGCAAATAATGGTTTATGAATTCGCTGCTAGATTTTTCAGTTGCGCTTCCCAAGTTTTCGTTTTCGCTTCTCAAGTTTACGTTCACCTTTCTGGCTCAACCCTCATGTGAGGGCGGGACTTATGGGCACTTTACTCTCATTGGCTAGTGAGAATTGGATTGACAGCTCCCTGACAAGGAAGTCTAAAGTGAAATGAGTGTTGCGGTGAGAGCGATCTGCATGCGGTTGTCTGTGACTCTGTATGGTTTTGTTTTAGTGTTTGTACTTAAATTACTTTATTGTTTTGTTAGTATATTAGCGGTTCGCCAACTCACACGCACTTGGAGTGGGAAACACGCGTCCAGGCTCTCTCAGTCATGCCACATAACAAGCCAACGTCGAGTACAGGATAGCATAGCCATTCACATACAACTTAATGTGTGTTTGGAGGCTGTAAAGACAGCAGTCTATAATTACATTAACATCTGGAAAACGAGATGCCTAGTGAGTTTTGAGGAGATAGTATAATAAAGTGTTATGTTTTCAGTTCATCTTTATTATTTATAGATGATAATTGTGGTGGAATTTCATGTATTGTTTCTACCTTTAGATGTTTATGTTTATTTTTTTTTAAGTCTCTCTTTTCAGCTTGTTTTTAACCTGTTTTATGTAGGTGTGGATACATACTGAAAGAGTTGTTTGCAAAGGGCAGACTAAATTAATAAAACATCCTAAAGACCTCCAATTGTGTCACCTTATGAATTTGTTTTGTTGTAGCAATGTTTAAAATATATAAATGTCATTTGAATGTATTAATACTATTTTATGAGGTGTACTTTCTGTGTATATAAAGAAAGGGGCATAATATATTCACCATGATTTTTAAAAGAAAGATACAGTACTTGACTTATGGGCACTAAATTCTTTAAAATAAGACTGTATGCAGGAACGCCACAAAGCTTCATCATCATCATCCTCCTCAACTGGACACGAAAGTCACCCTCACATTAATGTAAACTGTGATAATAAAATGGCTTAAAGTTTTATTTCTGTACAGTATGCAACAATGTTTTTATTTACCCCTTAATTTCTCACTACCCAATAATCTGTATCTTGTCTTCTTATTGAATGTTATGATGCATTTGGTTTGTTAGTGGTTAAGTGAATAATCTTTATAGTCTATATACTAAATAATACATGACAAAAAATAATATGCATATTGAACGAGTTAAATAAGACAGAATTGCCTACTGTGCAGGAATAAAACTTGTAGTGATTTTCTTTATTATCTGAATTACATTAATTTAGGCTACCTGAGGGTGAATGATGAGCAAGACGCTCGGTAGCATGACTAACCAACTTCAAATAGCCTACCATTACTAACTAATATACTAACTAAATAAAAAAGTAATTTTAATACAAACACTGAAAACAATACAAAGCAGCATGCAGATCGCTCTCTAAAATCTGCTGCAGCTGCACTGACTTCTGTATCGACTTCCTTGTCAGGGAGCTGTCAATCCAAATCTCACTAGCCAATGAGAGTAAAGTGCCCTTAAGTCCCGCCCTCACGTGAGGGTTGAGCCAGAAAGGCGAACGTAAACTTGAGAAGCGAAAACTTCGGAAGCGCAACTGAAAATTCTAGCAGCGAATTCATAAATGGGGGCAGTTGTGGCCTAATAGTTAGAGAGTCGGACTCGTAACCAGAAGGTTGCCGGTTCGATTCCCAGTACCGGCAGGTAACAACTGACGTGTCCTTGAGCAAGGCACCTTACCCCCGTTTGCTCACCAGGCGCTGCAGTGATAGCTGCCCACTGTTCCCAGTGTATGTGTATTCACGACTTGAAGTGTTGTGTGTTCACTATTCACTGGTTGGGTTAAATGCAGAGGTCACATTTCGGGTATGGGTCACCATATCTGACAAAAAATAGGTCACTTTCACTAAACCATTATTTGCTAAAGCGAAACTTAGAAAACTATTAAGAAAAAATGCAGTTAATTTGAAAACAATATTACATCTTGCAATCGAGTTTATTGTTTTCATTATCAGAGTGTTTTTTTTCTTTCTCATTGTATATTTTTGTTCGTATTTTAAAAGTTTGCGTTCATTTTTATTGGCACAAATCTAATCCCTTAGTGATGCAGCCACAGGCCTAACGAAAAGTGAAACTTCTGTTAGCAATTATCAGAACAAGCTGATATACAGTAGCATGTCATGACAAACAGAGGGAGATCCAGATTCCGAGATGACAAAAACAGTTTATTGAGAGTAGATCTCAAACACACACACAGAAAACGTCACAGACCGCCGGGAATGTTACGTCCGGGTAGAAAAGATTCACAGTCCAGCGGGGAGAGTGTTCGACCCGCAACCCACAAGGGGAGATGAGCTTTTAGAGCCAAGAGGATTAATCCGGCGGGGAGTCCCCTCGACCCGCAACCCGCGAAGGGGAGAGACGCTTCCAAAACCACGAGAATTAATCCGGCGGGGAGTCCCCTCGACCCGCAACCCACGAAGGGAGAATTAAACCCAGAACGGGAGATTAAGTTCAGCGGAGAGACCTATCGATCCGCAACCCACGAAGGGAGAAGAGTAATCCGGCTTGGAAGACGGGCAGTAGGTGTGTCTGTGTGGGTGTGTGTGTGGGTGTGTGTGTTTGTGTGTGTGTGTGTGTGGAAGACAGGTGTCCGGGCGCCAGCGGGAAACTAGGGGCGAGAACTACGAGATGAGGTGGCAAAACAAGGCAAAACAAAACAAGAAAGATAGCTAGGCTTGGTAAAAAAAAAACAACACTTGACAGGACAAGACTGGGAGGTCAGGCATTAACTGCAAAACACGACAACAAATTAACGATCCGACAAGGAAGAGCGAACGCGAGGGGAATAAAAAGGAAAGGCTAACAAGGCTAACTAGAAACAGGTGGAGAAGCGATCAACGAGCAGGGCTAAACCACGAGATAACCTACAGGTGCGAGAGTGAAACTGGTGAGGAGAGAGAGAACAGCTAGGGAGACACGGAGGGGAGGGGCGAGTGAAGCAGACACCAAAACACGAGGCGCGCTGTCAACGCAACCCACGTGCTCGACACGAAACAAAACACACAGGCACGACACGGGACAGAGAGACTGGGGACGTGACATAGCATCACTGATAAGAATAGACGCGTGTATGTCTGTCCATAGTCACTTATCTGTGACATTTACAGTTTACTGATACATATACACAGATCATCGCGAACACCAATGACCGCCTAATAACACATTCAAAATATTCAGAGCAGATATTCGCGAACAGAAGCTAGTTGATTAACACTTTCACCGTTTGGGAATATATATCTGTCTATAGCATAACGTTACGCGTTTTGTACAACATATTCTGAAATAGAATACATGTTTGTAAATCATGAAGGTAATATTAAAAGTCTTACTCGTCAGGAATTATATCCTCCGCTGGGTCAGTCGCTCTTCAAAATGCAAATGGTCATTATCTGAGGCACGTTCTTCCTCTGAGGAGAAATTGTGTCCGAATTGTATCTTCATCCATGTAGCCATTTCTCAATCGGAGGCGTGTACCTGACTGACCTCAGATCATTAGCCTACCATGTGAAAAGCGCACACAGTGGGGGCGGGATCGCATTAGCTATAATGAGGTGATACAGGAAAAACCGTACCACTCCTTACTTTCATAAGGATTACATAAAAATAAATGATTTGTTTTCGACTTGAATTGGTTCATTTAAAAGTTGACATTTCAAGCTTTCTATACATATATTTCTCATGTCGTTGAGGCAAGTATTGTCTGAGATTTAGGTTGTTTTATGTACGTGTCTGTGAAGAGAGGTGGCAGAGACAGAGAAAGCAGAGTACGTACCCTGTTTATTTTCTTTATTTTACAAAACCACAGCATTTTGTTGTTGTTGTGGGTGTATACAAATAAAAGTAGACCCTTTAAAGATTCGAATGACGTTTTGCTCTTATGTGTACGATCAAAACTGACAGAGTAATTTAAGTTAATTTCGACGTTATCAGGAGAAGATGAGACAAACCGCGCCGACGCGGGCTTCGACTCTAGAGGGTTAAGGAGCTTGACAGAGGGGTCTTTTGCAGTACAGTCATTTGTATACAGGGAGAAGAGTAGTGGGGAGAGCACACATCCCTAAGGAGCATCAGTGCTTTCCGTGAGAGTCCTGGATGTGAGTTTACCCAGCCTCACTAGCTGCTGCCTATCTGTCAGGAAGTTGGTAATCCATTGACAGATTGGGGTGGGCACGGAGAGCTGCGACAGTTTGTGTGAGAGAAGGTCAGGCATGATGGTATTAAAGGCCGAACTGAAGTCCACAAATAAAATCCTTGCATAATTCAGCCCCATGTTGACTGCATCATCCACAGACCTGTTTGCTCTGTAGGCAAACGGAAGGGGATCCAGCAAGGAACCAGTGATGTCCTTCAGGTAGGCCAAGACCAGTCTCTCAAATGACTTCATGACTACAGATGTGAGAGCAACAGGTCTGTAGTCGTTAAGTCCAGTGATTTTGGGTGTTTTGGGGACCGAAATGATAGTGGAGCGTTTGAAGCAGAATGGAACTTCACACAGCTCCAGTGATCTGTTAAAGATCTGTGTAAAGATGGGGGCCAGTTGGTCAGCGCAGACATTTAAGCAGGCAGCTGAGACACCGTCTGGGCCTGAGGCTTTTAAAAAGTCTAGGGATCCAATTGCATAGCGAGGTTTTCAGTCCCAATGAGAGCAGTTTAGAGGTTAATTTGTTTGGCCAGATTGTGTTAAAGGCCGAGCTGAAGTCAACAAAGAGCAACCTTGCATAGGTGTTTTCTTCTCTAGATGTTGAAACAGGGTATGGAGCACGACAGAGGTTGACCTGTTTTCCCTGAAAGCAAATTGGTACTGGTCCAGTGTAGGTGGTATAGTGTTTTTGATGTTTGATTACTACTTTCTCCAGACATTTAGCTGGTATGGGGGTAAGTGCCGCATGAGCTCGAACACACCTACAGACATGGCACTGTCATGATCCTGCCCACAAGGCTCTAGGAATTTACTAGGCAAAAAGGGCAGAACCATGACATACGTGCTCCACCAAGGTTATTTTAGTTTTATTACAAAAAACAAAGCTTTTGTTCATTTAAATAAAATAAAATATTGGCCTAAAAATTATTGGAAAAAATAAAACAAAAAATTGAGATGTTGCCTCAGAGATAAACTGAAATACATTTAAAGCACTAAAATTATAATAATAAACAAAACTAAAATTCAATCTAAAATAAATTTTATATGGCAACATATAAAAGTATGAATAAATGAAATAAATAAACAATTAAATAATAAATAAATTCGGACAGTACAGATTCTTAAGAATGCCCTTTGGTATTAACTCAGCCAGTGAGGTTTTACAACATGCCATGGAACAGATCTTCACTGGATATCCATGCACAGTCATAATCGATGTATGGCAAGCGATTTTATCATTTAATCATTTAGATTTACTAGTATCTATTTTTTAGGTGCTAGTATCTAATGAAAAAGTACTAGTACTTATTCATTAGATACCAGGACCTAAAAATAGATACTAGTGCTTATTCATTAGATACTAGTACCTAAAAATTAGATACTAGTGCTTTTTCATTAGATACTAGTACTTAATCATTAGATACTAGTTCTTTTTAAAGATACTAGTACTTATTTCAATAGTGACTGGTATTTAATTATACTTTACTAGTTAAGAAAAATGAGAACTAGTACTTATTTTTTTAGTTACTAGTGGTTTTGTAGATCAAAGATATCCTTAACATAATGGGGCAGTCGTGGCCCAGTGGTTAGAGACTCATGACCAGAAGGTTGCTGGTTCGATTCTCAGGGCTGGCGGGTAACGACTGAGGTGCCCTTGAGCAAGACACCTAACCCCCACTTGCTTACTATACAAAATGTACAAATGTATAGTATAGTACAGTACAATACAATGTAAGTCGCTTTGGATAAAAGCGTCTGCCAAATGCATAAATGTAAAAAAATAATAGACACTATCTTAAGTTTATGCTCAGTATGCAAATAATATGTTGAATATTAATGAAACAATGTTACATAAGGGAGATTGGGCAGGAGAGTATGAAAGAAGGTTTTACAATAAAACCAAAACGAAAAAGAATGTATTTTTTATGAACAAAGAACGTTTTAGTCCACCGAAAGTTCAGCTGCAGCCTCTGGTGTCCAGTGGTAGCACTTTAAGCACAAAACCGCTATATGACACATCAGTTTTAAGTTGTGTGTGCCACTCAGTGCCGGCCCTACCTAATAAGCAATATAAGCAGTTGCATAGCCCGTGTTGTGCGTGAAAATTTTGTTGTGTCAATTTACACAAAGTGCATGCAGAGGCTGTGTATACTAACTCTGCCCACCAGTATCTGATTGGAATAGACAAAGTGTAAGACCGAAAATATCTCCGATAGCAGTTCCAGTGGCACAAGTTGTAAAGCATGTTGATCAGACGCCGGAGACAGGTGTTCGAATCCACCATTTGCCAAGCTTGCTCATTTTCCATCACATATCAAATCATGAAGACATTTGTTTTCAATCAAATAATATAAAACTTAAAATTAAGTTTTACTTAAATTCTGCGTGAAAAAAGACCTGCGTGATCAACATGTAATCTCACAAGACCACTCCAACTATTTTCTCATAAAGGAAAACAATAAAACCCTGGCCAAATCACAATATATATATTATAGTGGATTTATAAGTTATAATTGGAAATTTTGTATGGTTTCAATGCAAGAACTAATGATTTATAATGGTATGGAAACCATTAACTTTTGTTTTGGGCAGAGATCTATTGTATGTAATAGAGTAATATGCAATGAAAGTACAGGTTTTTATTAACTTCTATTTTTTACTACAGCTTATTTTTTATAAACACGCCTTCTATGTAGAGTTATGTAGTGTTTTGTCTTCTATATTTAATATATTTTATATTTAAAAGACAACAAGAATGAAACAAACTCTGAATTACTAGTCGTCTGCGGCGAAAGCGCTATCTTAACTGTCCAGAATAAGCCAAAATAGGAAGAATAATTAGAAACAAAACATTATCTATTTGAACAGCTTCTGCAAATGATAAAATATTACATTTAGAACTGTATACTAGGAATCATGCAAAGATGCAGATTAAAATGTCCCATGCAGATCTTTACTCTGTCCTGGCTGCTACCAACACTTCTTTCCTTTTCTTTTCTTTGTAGCTACTGGGAGTGTTTATCTGTAAATCTTTTCTTTTCTTTGTAGCTACTGGGAGTGTTTATCTATGATTTATAATCCTGTTACCTGGTCCTTAATCATAGTAGGCAAACACATGCCCTTTAGGTCCATCATTGGCTTCGCTGCGATTTTTGACTTTAGCTCCAGAGGTTTCCAAACTGGTGGGCCGAGGTGCATTATGCGGTGAATTGCAATTACAACAACAAATTATGCTTTTCGCTATAACTGCGCTCTACCATAAGGTAATATTGCAATAAAACTTTCATGACAAAACTATACTGAAAGGAAATGAATTTGTGTTATATGTGTGTTTATCTTTTTAGTGTTTCTGTGAAAATGATAAGAGGTCAAAAATGTAAATATAAATCTAAATGTTGACATGTTTTAAACTCATTTTTAAAACTTAATTATGTTTTGTGTCATTTTATAAGTCCTAGAAAAAAAGAGGCAGTTTTATGTTCCAATTTATTTGATCACTAATCTTATCCATATGAGTGACTTGCATTTCAAGTGTGTTGCATTTTTGATTAGGTACACAATCAGATACACAATCAGATAACGACATGTGATATAAATTCATTCAGCGTCTTACAATAAAGAACTACACTCAAGTGAGTTCAGTCAGTTTTTCTTTAGGCAGCGGCTTAGCAGTAGTTTCTATTTACACTAAGTGAATATAGCAACATTTCTTAATGATATTTTATTTACACTAACCGAAAATAGCTTTATTTTCTTTGGATTAAGTAGTTAGATGTTATATTGGTACTTATAAATAGTGGCAAATACTATTTGCACCTCAGTATTGTAGTGCATTAATAATAACAGAGTGTAAATAATTATAGATTAGATTAGATTAGATTAGATTAGATTAGATTAGATTCAACTTTATTGTCATTACACATGTACAAGTACAAGGCAACGAAATGCAGTTTGGGTCTAACCAGAAGTGCAATAGCAGCAAGTGCAGGATATACATTGGTTGCATAAGTTACATAAATAAATATACAGAAGTAATTTACAGATGGAAATGTACTATGACCATGATTTACAGATGTCTCTTACTATAAACAGAAATTTACAGATGGATATATACTATGATCATGATATACAGATGGCTATTACTATAAACAGAAATTAACAGATGGATATATACTATGCACATAATATACAGATGTCTATTGCTATAGACAGAGATTTACAGATGGATATATACTATGAACATGATATACAGATGGCTTTTACTATAAACAGAAATTTACAGATGGATATGTATTATGAACATAATGTACAGATGGCTTTTACTATAAACAGAAATTTACAGGTGGCTGTATACAATAAGTTAGGCTATGGTGAGCAGCAGTGCGATAAATATAGAGTAGTGCAAATAAATTATGGACAGAAGCTATCGAAGTAACAGTGCAATGGAAGAAGTTATTGCATATTTCAGTTAAAGTGTAGGAGTGCAAGATGCATAGTAAACAGTAAACAGTCGGTACTGTAATGAACAGTTGGCAGTGCAAATGAGCAGTCTGGTAGTGCAAATGAACATAAATGTTATGTATAGACAGTCCATTAGTGCAAATAACAAGTGAAGACAGGTGTGCAATGAGGGGGGAGAGAAGAGTGTAGTAGTAAATGAGGGGCAGTGGGATCAGTGAGGGGCAGAGTTCAATAAAGAGACAGCTCTGGGAAAAAAGCTGTTCTTTAGTCTGCTGGTCCTGGTCCGGAGGCACCTGAAACGCCTGCCGGAGGGCAGGAGAGAAAACAGTCTGTGAGCGGGATGAGAGGAGTCCTTAAGAATGCTGCGAGCTCGACGCAGACAGCGTTTCCTCTGGATGTCCTCCATGGATGGAAGTGGAGTCCCTGTGATGCGCTGGGCGGTTTT
This sequence comes from Oreonectes daqikongensis, assembly GCA_026939265.1. Classification (NCBI taxonomy): domain Eukaryota; kingdom Metazoa; phylum Chordata; class Actinopteri; order Cypriniformes; family Nemacheilidae; genus Oreonectes; species Oreonectes daqikongensis. Next base: position 182,392 of record JAOTQM010000126.1, on the reverse strand, counting down.
CACCACCCGCTGCAGTGCCTTGCGCTCTGCAACAGAGCAGCTCCCATGCCAGACTGTGACACAGTTGGTCAGGACGCTTTCTATTGCACAGCGATAGAAGTTCACCAGGATAGCCGAGGACAGCCGATTCTTCTTTAGTGTCCTCAGGAAGAAGAGGCGCTGGTGAGCCTTCTTGACCAGGCTGGAGGTGTTGGTAGTCCAGGACAGGTCCTCCGAGATGTGGATCCCCAGGAACTTGAAACTGGAGACACGTTCAACAGCCATCCCATTGATGTGGATGGTGTCATGTGTGCCTCTTGACTCTTTCCTGAAGTCCACAATGAGCTCCTTTGTCTTGGAGGTGTTAAGGAGCAGGTTATTGTTGTTGCACCATGTGGCTAGGTGCTGGATCTCCTTCCTGTAGGCCGTCTCATCGTTGTTGCTGATGAGACCAATCACCGTAGTGTCGTCCGCAAACTTGATGATGGAGTTAGATCCGTTCACAGGCTTGCAGTCGGAGGTGAAGAGGGAGTAGAGGAAGGGGCTTAGCACACAGCCCTGTGGTACACCAGTGTTGAGTGTGATAGTGGTGGAGCAGATGGAGCCTGATCTCACCTGCTGTGGTCTGTTGGTCAGAAAGTCCATAATCCAATTGCATAGGGAGGTGTTAATGCCCAGGTCTTCAAGTTTGGCTATTAACTTGGATGGAATGATAGTGTTGAATGCTGAGCTGAAGTCAACAAACAACATACGTGCATAAGTGTTCTTATTGTCCAGATGTGTGAGCACAGAGTGCAGTGCCATGGAAACTGCATCTTCTGTGCTCCTATTGCTGCGGTAGGCAAACTGGTGTGGGTCCAATGTGGATGGCAGAAAGTCCTTCAGGTGTGCCAGGACCAGCCGCTCAAAGCACTTCATGACAATGGGTGTCAGTGCTACAGGACGGTAGTCGTTCAGGCACTTTGGGCTGGAGTGTTTTGGCACTGGCACAATGGAGGTGCATTTAAAGCATGTTGGCACAGCTGCTTGGGCAAGAGACAGGTTGAAGATGTCAGTGAAAACCCCAGCAAGCTGCTCAGCACATGCCCTGAGTACACGTCCAGGGATGTTGTCTGGTCCAGCGGCTTTGTGCGCACTGATCCGGCTCAGTGCATTACAGACGTCTATGGAGGAGAGAGTGATTGGAGGGTGATCAACTGAGGGTTTGAGCTTGGTGGCAGTTTCTCTATTGTCTCTCTCAAAGCGAGCATAAAAGTCATTGAGCTCGTTCAGGAAGAGGACATCAGTGGCTGCGGGGGTGGAGTGGGTGGGTTTGTAATCACTGATGGCCTGGATGCCTTGCCACATGCGTCGAGGGTCGGAGTTGGAAAAGTGCTCCTCTACCTTTAGCTTGTAGCAGTGCTTGGCCTCTTTGATGCCCCTCTTCAGGTTAGCTCTGGATGTGCTGTAGGCTTGTGCATCACCTGATCTGAAGGCAGTATTGCGTGCCTTCAACAGGAGGCGCACCTCCTTGTTCATCCATGGCTTCTGATTTGGGTATGTGATGATCTGTTTCTGAGTTGTGACACTGTCTATGGTGATGTTGATGTAATCCAGTACAGAGGAGGTGTAGCAGTCAATGTCCGTGTGAGAGCCACTGGTGGCCTGAGAAGCAAATGTACTCCAGTCTGTGTGTAGAAACCTTTCCTGGAGTGTGAAATCTGCCCCCACAGGCCACACTTTTATGGTCTTCACTGATGGCTTCACACGATTGATGAGGGGTGAATACTTGGGGGTGAGGAACAAAGAAAGGTGATCTGACTGTCCCAGGTGGGGGAGGGGGGTCGCAACGTAAGCTTCAGCCATGTTTGTGTAAACATGGTCTAAGGTTTTGTTTCCTCTGGTGTGACAGGAAACATGCTGGTGAAATTTGGGGAGAACTGACTTTAAATTGGAATGATTAAAATCTCCCGCAACAATAAACGCAGATTCCGGGTGAGCAGTCTGTTGTTTACTGATGGCCGCATGAAGTTCTTTCATAGCAAGCTTGGCATCAGCATCCGGGGGAATGTAGGCTGCAGTTATAATGGTGGAAGTGAACTCCCGTGGCAGATAAAACGGTCTACATTTAACCATGAGAAACTCAAGGTTAGCTGAACAATGTTTTCCGACAATAACAGAGTTCGTGCACCAAGCTTTGTTAATGTAAATGCACAATCCACCACCTCTGGTCTTACCGGAGCCATCTAACGTTCTATCCGCCCGGAGTGTGTGGCGTCCTGCTAAATCAATAGCATTGTCCGGTATGCCGCTGTGTAGCCATGTTTCCGTGAAGATCATAACATTACAGTTAAAAAGTCTCTTGCTGTAAGTGATGCTGAGTCGAATCTCCTCCATTTTGTTCACCAGTGACCGAACATTGGCGAGGAAAATGCTGGGTAAAGAGAGCCGGTGCGGTGTTAGCTTTAGCTTAGCTCTTAGTCCTCCGCGCTTCCCCCGCCTTTGTTTACGATCTCGACGCCGCCTGCGAGCACTTCCGCCCGGCCGGGTAGAGTGAGCGGCCTCGGTTGTTCTGGCGATCTCAGGAAAGAGTTGAAGGTTGTCGATAAAACTGTCAGGAAGTCGCAAACCAATATCCAAGAGCTCATGTCGGGTGTACGATGTAAGGGCACAGCTGTTCTGCACGAACAGACCCGAGATGAGCAAGAAAAATACCACAAAATTGCAGAATCTGGAGAGACCCTGAGCCTCGCGATGTGATCGCGCCGCCATCTTGGATCGATCCAAGATATATATTATATATATAAGATATATATTTATACAAATGATTAAAAGATGGTAACCTATTGAGATAATAAACCCTACACCTACTCCTAACATTACCCTAACAAATAAACTTTATGAATAAAACTAAATTTTATTGAAAACAAATGTCTTCGTGATCTGGTATATGATGGAAAAAGGTAAAAGACCAAGCTTGGCATATGGGGGATTCAAACCCCAGACTTCCGTGACAAAGCAATTATGACGCTTTATAGCTTGCGCCACTGGAGTCGCTGTTTGTTTTGTCATCATTCTTGCACTTTCCCTATTCCAATTAGATAGTGGTTAATGTAAGTAGCCTCTGCCAACAAGATGAGCTATTTGCACTTTCTGTAAATAGATACTACGTAAAACGTTTCACAAGATATTCCACATCAAAAACAATAAATAGTGATATTAAACACATCCTTCTTTGTGTTTTTGTGCTAACCGATTAGCCAGACAAGCTAACATACAAAGCCAGGTCATTTCTATTAGCATGTTAACTCTGAATGGGTAGCTGAAAGGTAATCATGTTTATGTAATGATCTAATTGAATTAGGATATCTCCAAACCCATTCTTACTAGTTCCATTTGAGACAGAAGCAGGGCTCTCAAGTTTTAAAGACAGGCGAGAGTGACATCCCCCCCACCCCCCCCGCCGTCAGGGGGTCAAAGGGAATGGGGGTGTTCCATTAATAACAGTATTAGTGTTATCTGGGAAACATTCTCTAACAGCAGTTAAGTTGTCATTGTTTGTGTCAAACAAGTTGTGAATTTGTTGTAACATTAAAACAAGAGATCATGACTTACTCTGTGCTCAAAGTGATGCTCGGAGCTCCAGTGGTTTCCTCTGTGGGTGAACGAGGAAGATGGTGAACAATTCCAGGATATGCTTTTTTTCATTGGTTGTTGCATTAAATTTTACCCAAATACAATAGTGCTATTTTCTGATAGGCTATTGTGTAGCCTATTTCTTTTTTTTTGATTGGCTGATAAGTGGCAGGTTCGACTAAGAACTCAGAGACACGCGGCTTGATTCCTGTCGGTTCCATAGTGAGAGCGGCGCGGCCAGAAATATTTTGGGCGCTGCAGCATATTAAATATATAAATAGTTTTTCTGCGTGAGAAATACAATGTGTGGCGGGAGTGCGTGACAAAAGACCGAAATGAGTGACTGTCACGCTCAATGCGTGACACTTGAGAGCCCTGCAGAAGATATCTTCAAATGAATAGGTACTAGTACTTATTACAATAATGACTAGTGTCTTTTTATGACTACTAGTATGTATTCATTAAATACTAGTACTTATTATTAAATACTATATTTTTATTCATTGTATAATAGTATGTATTTAATAGGCACTAGTAGTTATTCGTTAAGTACTAGCAATTATATATTAGACACTAGTGCCTTTTATGGTTGTTACTAGTAACATTTCTTATCTTACTTTGTCACAATTGTTCTTTTACCTGTCATATGTAATGACTAGTCAGAATGGACATGGTAGAGTTCAATTAAAAATCTTACTAGTAAAATAAAATATGTTACTAGTCACAATTGGAAAAACACTAGTATCTAACATATAAGTACTAGTATCAGCTGAATAAATACTAATAGCCAATCAATAAATACCAGTATTTGATAAATAAGTACTGGTATTGAAATAATAGGTACTAGTATCTAATGATTAAGTACTAGTATCTATTATTTAGGTACTAGCACTTAATTAATAAGTACTGGTATCTATTTATCAGGCTCTAGTTTCTAAAAAAAAATAAGTAACTAATGGATGGGGATCAGTACCTAATTAATAACTACTAGCACCTTATTATTTACTACTAGTAACTATTGTAATACATACTAGTCAGACCTGAAAAGTTGATCTAAATGACAGTTCTCCATAGAAGTCAATGGCAAAAATTTGAAATGTGTTACTAGTAACAATGGAATAATCACTTGTCACTAGTATAATAAGTACTAGTATCTAATGATTAAGTACTAGTATCTAACAATTAAATACTAGTATCTAATGAATAAGTACCAGTCACTATTAAAAGTACTTGTATCTATTTAAAATAACTAGTATCTAATGATTAAGTACTAGTATCTAATGCATAAGCACTAGTATCTATTTTTTAGGTACTAGTATCTAATGAATAAGTACTAGTATCTAATGGAATAGTTACTAGTAAGTAAAAAATAAGTACTAGTAGCCTAAAAATTGATACTAGTAAATCTAAATGATTAAATGGTAAAATCGCTTGCCATAGTCGATGACATCATCATGGGCGGAAATGGTGAGAAAGAACACGATGCAAATCTAAAAAAAAAGGTATAAACTTAAGATTGAATCATAAAAAATGCTAATTTTGTCTAAGTGAGGTGAGCTATGTCGGACATGTTTTCACAAGCAAAGGCCTGAAGCCTGACCCTGGAAAAACAAGAGCAATCACAGAAATGCCACCACCAGAGAACGTTACTGAGCTGCAGCGATTCCTGGGCATGATCAACTACTTGGGAAAATTCATACAAAACCTCAGTGAACTTTCTGCCCCTCTGCGCGAGCTGACCTGTAAAAACACAGAATGGTGTTGGTTCAAACAGCATCAGGATGCTTTTGATGATCTAAAAGCACAGAATTTGCAGTCCTCCTACACTGAAATACTACAACGTCCACAGATCTGTCACACTTACCGGTGATGCCTCTTAGTCTGGACTTGGAGCTGTGTGTGTCCAGGAAGGAGATTAAGTTGCATATGCTTCACGCACACTGATGCAAACAGAGGTGAGGTATGCACAAATTGAGAAAAAACTCTTGGCTGTGGTATTAGCATGTACCAAATTCAATGACTACATATATGGCAAACACATATTCATCGAGACTTATCCAGGGGCGTTTCTAAGTTTTCAATATTAGGGGGTCTCAGCCTCCAAGTAAATATGTATAGATAGCCACTTTCTAAGCACTACATATTGTATACATTACTAAAATAAAGTAAGAATATGCAGAATAAAAACAAGTTATTGTTATTAAAATGAATATCACATTAATCTATCAATTTGCAACATTTATAATTCAAAGTGACAACAACAGCCACAAATCCATATAATAAATGTCACAAACTGCTCAGTCATTATTTAGTAGAAGGAATAATCCCTGTCGTCTTTCAGGAGCTCTCAAACTACCTTCAGCTCTCTATAACTACCGCTGCAGAAACATAAAACAGCACTTCATCATTAATTACACATTTCTGTGGGCTACAATATCATCATGATCGTTTTCTAAAGTATGCCGTCATTGCTGTGAAGTGCTTTCATTTTGCTGGAGGTAAACAACTATAGGTAATGTTATAAAAGTAACAGTGTGACGAGGGGTGAACACAGACAAAACTTTTACAGTGGATGGGAAAGTGTCTTGTATTACTCCCGCATCATATTAAGTAAACTGAATTTATAACAAAGAATGGCAAATATGCTGTTGTGTTAATGCACACACTTTATACTCTGCTTATGATGTTCACTTTACTCTGTGCCGCTGTAGACTGAATAACGCGCTAATGACGCAGCCTGCTGCCGTTTTCATTATAAGAGTTTTAAAGAGGACTAAGTGATCTCGAATTCCTGCACAAATTACATAATTAATCACAGCTTTTTAGGGGGGCTAAGCTAGACATAGCGATGCCCCTGGACTGATCACCAGCCGCTGGTAACGATACTCAACAAGCCTATCCACACAGCCCCAGCAAGGTTGCAACGCATGATGTTAAGACTGCAAAAATACAACTACACAATCACTTACTAGAGATGAAAACTCATGTACATTGCTGACACATTGTCAGGCTCCTCTAGAGTCACTCCAGAGGAACACATTGATGACACAGCTGACCTTAAAGTCATGTCAGTACAACACATTTCTTCCACCAGGCTGAAAGAGTTGCATGCCCATACTGCAAAGGACCCGGTCCTTCAGCATCTTGGCAACACAATCAAATCAGGATGGCCTGCACATCAGTCAAAGCTTCCACAAGAGCTTTGTGACTACTTTCCATTCAGGGATGAACTTACAGTCGACGAAGATGTTCTCATGTAATGACACAGGATGATCATTCCTGAATCACTTCGCAGTACATTTCTATCATTCACAGAGGTCACCCCGGCCTTGGAAGCAACTAAACGCAGGGCACGAGGCATTGTATCGGACAACGGTACTCCGTATACTCCGTATATAAGCCAACGGTTCAAAGAATTTGCCGCCGCTTGGGATTTCACTCACATTACCAGTAGTCCAGAGTATGGCAAGCGATTTTATCATTTAATAATTTAGATTTACTAGTATCTATTTTAGGCTACTAGTACTTATTTTTTTTACTTACTAGTAACTATTCCATTAGATACTAGTGCTTATTCATTAGATACTAGTGCTTTTTCATTAAATACTAGTACTTAATCATTAGATACTAGTGTTTAATTGTTAGATACTAGTGTTTAATTGTTAGATACTAGTACTTATTTCAATAGTGACTGGTACTTGTTCAATAGATACTAGTACTTAATCATTAGATACTAGTACTTATTATACTAATGACAAGTGATTATTCCATTGTTACTAGTAACACATTTCAAATTTTTGCCATTGACTTCTATGGAGAACTGTCATTTAGATATCAACTTTTCAGGTCTGACTAGTATGTATTACAATAGTTACTAGTAGTAAATAATAAGGTGCTAGTAATTAGGTACTGATCCCTGTACTGATTAAGTGCTAGTACCTAAATAATATATACTAGTACTTAGTCATATACTAGTACCTATTATTTGAATAATAAAAATCTAGTATTTAATAATAAGTACTAGTATTTAATGAATACATACAAGTAGTATAAAAAGACACTAGTCATTATTGTAATACGTACTAGTCATAAATTAGTATCTGATATTAAAAACAGAATAAGTACTAGTACCTATTAATTTGAAGATATCTTCTGTCTCAAATGGAACTAGTAAGAATGGGTTTGGAGATATCCTAATTCAATTAGATCATTACATAAACATGATTACCTTTCAGCCACCCAATCAGAGTTAACATGCTAATAGAAATGACCTGGCTTTGTATGATAGTGACCTATTTGTGAATGTTAGCTTGTCTGGCTAATCGGTTAGCACAAAAACACAAAGAAGGATGTGTTTAATATCACTATTTATTATTTTTGATGTGGAATATCATGTGAAAAGTTTAACGTAGTATCTATTCACAGAAAGTGCAAATAGCTCATCTTGTTGGCAGAGGCTACTTACATTAACCACTATCTAATTGGAATAGGGAAAGCGCAAGAATGATAAGAACATAAACAGTGGCGCAAGCTATAATACGTGTGGAACGGTAATTGATTAGTCATGGAAGACCGGGGTTCGAATCCCCCATATGCCAAGCATGGTCTTTTACATTTTTCCATCATATACCAGATCACGAAGACATTTGTTTTCAATAAAATTAAGTTTTATTCATAAAGTTTATTTGTTAGGGTAATGTTAGGAGTAGGTGTAGGGTTTTATTATCTCAATAGGTTACCACCTTTTAATCATTTGTATAAATATAATTATTTACACTCTGTTATTATTAATGCACTACAATACTGAGGTGCAAATAGTATTTGCCACTATTTATAAGTACCAAGAAAATAACGCTATTTTCGGTTAGTGTAAATAAAATATCGTTAAGAAATGTTGCTATATTCACTTAGTGTAAATAGAAACTACTGCTAAGCTCACTTGAGTGTAGTTCTTTATTGTAGGACGCTGAATGAATTTATATCACATGCCGTTATCTTACCACCAGAGGTCACTTTCGGCTATTTAGTGATTGTACCTAATCAAAAATGCAACACACTCAAAATGCAAGTCACTCATATGGATAAGATTAGTGATCAAATTAATTGGAACATAAAACTGCCTCTTTTTTTCTAGGACTTATAAAATCACACAAAACATAATTAAGTTTTAAAAATGAGTTAAAACATTTAGATTTACATTTTTGACCTCTTATCATTTTCACAGAAACACTAAAAAGATAAACACACATTATATAAAACACAAATTTGTTTTTTTCAACAAATTTGTTTCAGTATAGTTTTGTCATGAAAGTTTTATTGCAATATTACCTCATGGTAGAGCGCAGTTATAGCGAAAAGCATAATTTGTTGTTGCAATTGCAATTCACCACATAATGCTCTTCGGCCCACCAGTTTGGAAACCTCTGGAGCTGAAGTTAAAAATTGCAGCGAAGCCAATGACGGACCTAAAGGGCATGTGTTTGCCCACTATGATTAAGGACAAGGTAACAGGATTATAAATTATAGATAAACACTCCCAGTAGCTACAAAGAAAAGAAAAGGAAAGAAGTGTTGGTAGCAGCCAGGACAGAGTAAAGATCTGCATGGGACATTTTAATCTGCATCTTTGCATGATTCCTAGTATACAGCTCTAAATGTAATATTTTATCATTTGCAGAAGCTGTTCAAATAGATGTTTTGTTTCTATTATTCTTCCTATTTTGGCTTATTCTGGACAAATAGCACTTTCGCCGCATTTGCTTCAGAGTTTGTTTCATTCATGTTGTGGGTTTTTGGCAATATCACTGTTTATATATAAAGAGATTATTTGCAAAAAAAATGGATAACCCAGTTTTTATTACAGTAATCTTGATAAATCATGTTTTATGCATTCGAATGGATAGCAGTATGTAGTAGGCTACAGTTACTGAAAGAATGGACCTATGTACGTGCGTGCGTCAGTGCTCGTGTGAGAGCAATGCATCTGACAGCGGGGAGGTTTAACCTAACCCCCCGATTCGTAAAAATATTAAATATAGAAGACAAAACACTACATAACTCTACATAGAAGGCGTGTTTATAAAAAATAAGCTGTAGTAAAAAATAGAAGTTAATAAAAACCTGTACTTTCATTGCATATTACTCTATTACATACAATAGATCTCTGCCCAAAACACAATAGAAAAGTTAATGGTTTCCATACCATTATAAATCATTAGTTCTTGCATTGAAACCATACAAAATTTCCAATTATAACTTACAAATCCACTATAATTTATATATTGTGATTTGGCCAGGGTTTTATTGGTTTCGTTTATGAAAAAATAGTTGGAGTGGTCTTGTGACATTACATGTTGATTGTAAAACCTTCTTTCATACTCTCCAGCCCAATCTCCCTTATGTAAAGTTGTCTCATTAATATTCAACATATTATTTGCATACTGAGCATAAACTTAAGATAGTGTCTATTATGTTAAGGATATCTTTGATCTACAAAACCACTAGTAACTAAAAAATAAGTACTAGTTCTAATTTTTCTTAACTAGTAAAGTATAATTAAATACCAGTCACTATTGAAATAAGTACTAGTATCTATTAAAAAGAACTAGTATCTAATGATTAAGTACTAGTATCTAATGAAAAAGCACTAGTATTTAATTTTTAGGTACTAGTATCTAATGAATAAGCACTAGTATCTATTTTTAGGTACTAGTATCTAATGGAATAGTTACTAGTACTTATTCATTAGATACTAGCACCTAAAAAATAGATACTAGTAAATCTAAATGATAAAATCGCTTGCCATATCCAGAGTATCCACAGTCCTACGGGCTTGCCGAGCTAGCAGTACAAAGTGCTAAACATCTGATGGAAAAGTCTCTAAGAGACAGTTCTGATGTGTTTCAAAATTTTCTCAATCTTAGAAACGTTCCACGTGACCAGACATTAGGATCACCAGCAGAAAGACTAATGTCTAACTCTACCAATCAGCAAACAAATTCTTGTGCCTGCTTCAAAAAACAACACTGTGGTCAAGGATCATTTGTCAAAGAAACTACTCTGTCAAAAGGCTCACAACAACAAATCCAGTAAAATGCTCCATCCACTCTTACAAGGTGAAACAGTGAGACTTGCAACTGCAAAAGGTCATGACCGGATCGGACTTGTGAAACGGAGGTGTGCGGAACCAAGATCATATCTTGTACAGGAAGAAAGAGTATACCGGCAAAACCGAAAACATATCATTCCTCTCTCCGAGCCGCCAACACAACAGTCTGAAAACAGTAATGTGCCAGTTTCCTTATGCGTTCAGAAACCCGTTGTGGAGCCAAAGGACAAACTCTTTACTCTAAAGGAAAATGAAGAATGCATACCCCACAGGAAGCTGAAAAAGGACATTCAACAGAAACTCTGCTCAAAGTTCCATATGTTACCACAGCAGGTCGCACGTGTAAACCAAACCTTAAATATATGGACTGAAGAAAAAAAAGTTGCATTTGTTCAATAACAAAAATGTTTACTTTCTTGATGCTATTACGAAACGTTATAATGAGTAAAATTAGATTAGATTAGATTCAACGTTATTGTCATTACACATGTACAAGTACAAGGCAACGAAATGCAGTTTAGGTCTAACCAGAAGTGCAATACCAGCAAGTGCAGGATATACAGTGGTTGCATAAGTTACATAAATAAATATTACAGAAGTAATTTACAGATGGATATGTACTATGACCATGATTTACAGATGTCTCTTACTATAAACAGAAATTAACAGATGGATATATACTATGAACATAATATACAGATGGCTATTACTATAAACAGAAATTTACAGGTGGATGTACACAATCATAAGTTAGGGTATGGTGAGCAGCAGTGCAATGGATATAGAGTAGTGCAAATAAATTATGGACAGAAGCTATCTAAGTAACAGTGCAATGGAAGAAGTTATTGCATATTCAGTTAAAGTGTAGGAGTGCAAGATGCATATGTAAACAGTCGGTACTGTAAATGAACAGTTGGCAGTGCAAATGAGCAGTCTGGTAGTGCAGATGAACATAAATGTTATGTATAGACAGTCCAGTAGTGCAAATAACAAGTGAAGTCAGGTGTGCAATGAGGGGGGAGAGAAGAGTGTAGCAGTATATGAGGGGCAGTGGGATCAGCAAGGGGCAGAGTTCAATAAAGAGACAGCTCTGGAAAAAAAAAGCTGTTCTTCAGTCTGCTGGTCCTGGTCCGGAGGCACCTGAAACGCCTGCCGGAGGGCAGGAGAGAAAACAGTCTATGAGCGGGATGAGTGGAGTCCTTTAGAATGCTGCGAGCTCGATGCAGACAGCGTTTCCTCTGGATGTCCTCCATGGCTGGAAGTGGAGTCCCTGTGATGCGCTGGGCAGTTTTCACCACCCGCTGCATTACAGAGCAGCTCCCATGCCAGACTGTGACACAGTTGGTCAGGATGCTTTCTATTGCACAGCGATAGATGTTCACCAGGATAGCCGAGGACAGCTGATTCTTCTTTAGTGTCCTCAGGAAGAAGAGGCGCTGGTGAGCCAGGCTGGAGGTGTTGGTAGTCCAGGACAGGTCCTCCGAGATGTGGTTCCCCAGGAACTTGAAACTGGAGACACGCTCAACAGCCATCCCATTGATGTGGATGGTGTCATGTGTGCCTCTTAACTCCTTCCTAAGGTCCACAATGAGCTCCTTTGTCTTGGAGGTGTTAAGGAGCAGGTTATTGTTGTTGCACCATGTGGCTAGGTGCTGGATCTCCTCCCTGTAGGCTGTCTCATCGTTGTTGCTGATGAGACCAATCACCGTAGTGTCGTCCGCAAACTTGATGATGGAGTTAAATTTCTTCACAGGCCTGCAGTCGGAGGTGAAGAGGGAGTAGAGGAAGGGGCTTAGCACACAGCCCTGTGGTACACCAGTATTGAGTGTGATAGTGGTGGAGCAGATGGAGCCTGATCTCACCTGCTGTGGTCTGTTGGTCAGAAAGTCCATAATCCAATTGCATAGTGAGGTGTTAATGCCCAGGTCTTCAAGTTTAGCAATTAACTTGGATGGGATGATAGTGTTGAATGCTGAGCTGAAGTCAACAAACAACATACGTGCATAAGTGTTCTTATTGTCCAGATGAGTGAGCACAGAGTGCAGTGCCATGGAAACTGCATCTTCTGTGCTCCTATTGCTGCGGTAGGCAAACTGGTGTGGGTCCAATGTGGATGGCAGAAAGTCCTTCAGGTGTGCCAGGACCAGCCGCTCAAAGCACTTAATGACAATGGGTGTCAGTGCTACAGGGCGGTAGTCATTCAGGCACTTTGGGCTGGAGTGTTTTGGCACTGGTACAATGGAGGTGCATTTAAAGCATGTTGGCACAGCTGCTTGGGCAAGAGACAGGTTGAAGATGTCAGTGAAAACCCCAGCAAGCTGCTCAGCACATGCCCTGGGTACGCGTCCAGGGATGTTATCTGGTCCAGCGGCTTTGTGCGCACTGATACGATCAGTGATGGCCTGGATGCCTTGCCACATGCGTCTAAGGTTGGAGTTGGAAAAGTGCTCCTCTACCTTTAGCTTGTAGCAGTGCTTGGCCTCTTTGATGCCCCTCTTCAGGTTAGCTCTGGATGTGCTGTAGGCTTGTGCATCACCTGATCTGAAGGCAGTATTGCGTGCCTTCAACAGGAGGCGCACCTCCTTGTTCATCCATGGCTTCTGATTTGGGTACGTGATGATCTGTTTCTGAGTTGTAACATTGTCTATGGTGGTGTTGATGTAATCCAGTACAGAGGAGGTGTAGCAGTCAATGTCCGTGTGAGAGCCACTGGTGGCCTGAGAAGCAAATGTACTCCAGTCTGTGTGTAGAAACCTTTCATGGAGTGTGAAATCTGCCCCCACAGGCCACACTTTGATGGTCTTCACTGATGGCTTCACATGATTGATAAGGGGTGCATACTTGGGGGTGAGGAACAAAGAAAGGTGATCTGACTGTCCCAGGTGGGGGAGGGGGGTCGCAACGTAAGCTTCAGGCATGTTTGTCTAAACATGGTCTAAGGTTTTGTTTCCTCTGGTGTGACAGGAAACATGCTGGTGAAATTTGGGGAGCATTGTCTTTAGGTTTGAATGATTAAAATCACCCGCAACAATAAATGCAGCTTCCGGGTGAGCAGTCTGTTGTTTACTGATGGCCGCATGAATCGCATGAACCGCATGATCGCGCTGCCATCTTGGATCTATATCTATAATGATGTTGAATGTGAGTTGACATTTTGTAAAGTGTTAAAAAGATTTATTAATCTTTAGTCAGCCCTTAAATGCATTTCTCATTAAGATAGAGATGCTGTTAACTAGTTCATAATGCAAATGTTTTCAGCAAGTAATAACCATTTCAGTAAAGAAGGGGGATGTAGATTGCAATGATGTACTGTCACTTTAAGCTGCACACTCTGGGTTTCGGGAGTCTTGTTATGCGCATGTGCGGTGGTGTAAGTGCATGCTGATGAAGCTGCTACATGTCTGTTTTACCTCCTGTAACTTAGTGAATAAAAGCTACATGTTAACCAGTGTAAAGTCAGGCGTTACTGCTCGTCATTCAACAATTTTCAATTACTGTCAACTAGTTTATAAGTTGACCTGTCAACCTAAAATCCTATGTTTAATCAATTTATTAGCAATATCACATTCTCACAGCTTCCTCAGCTTCTTAAGTCAGTTCAACTAAAATGTTTAAATGTAATTGGAGCAAAGTGTTCGGAGAGGACAGGGATGAACACACTTTGTAAATGCCTTACCACTGGCCATTTGGCATTACAAAAAAAAAATAAACATGACCAGGAATAAGATAAGACAACACAAACAGAAACACAAAACACAGAGCCTTTGCTAAAGCTTAGAAACTGACGCTATTTTGTCCCGCTTCTGCCTTTGTAGTTCCCTATCAAAAGCTACACTCGATGCTGCATTTCAAACGCTATGGGAGAACATTCTTTGTTCGACCGGTTGTAAAGCATGTGTGGCAAACACGCCAAGAATTGCATTACATTATTTTAAGTACATTAATGAGCAAAAACTCTTCCAGAACATTATCATAAAGTTCTAAATACTGTAAAAAGCTTGTGAGTAGCCTATACAACTTGAGGTTTACTCACCATAGGAGAGAGTGATTGACAGCGTGATGCGATCGCTTTTCTCTCTTACACATACAATAAAAGCATATAGCCTAACATGATGTCTATGTAGTTTTTTCTGTTTTTCTGAAGGTTATGATGAGAGTTGGGTTTAGTCAAAACATTGACAGCTTAATTAAATAGTTTCCCCCTCATATATATGAAATAAACGCATATAACATTTAAGATAGATCCTTTAAATTTGCTGTTGTGGTTTCCCCCCAAAAAACTCCTGACAGCAGTGTTTTTGGACATCATGGTGACATAAGACACCCCTTACACGCTTACAAGGTAAAAATATTACTTTTCCTGTTAATCCGTGTGCATTTCGATTGCAGTGGCGTGCACAGACCTCTGCTGGGGCAGGGGCTAAAGGATTCAAAAAGGGCACTTAAAAATACTGCACAAAAGTACTATTACTGCAACATATATATTAACAAGTGTATTTTTACAGTGTCTAAACAGGTGCAGAAATAGGTTATTATATATCAAATAAAACCAAAATAGGGAGAGAAAAATAGGCTACTATAATTAAAAAAATAAACTGTTAACTAAGAATCATGCACTGTAAACCCGAATGTTCAAAGAAATTAAATAGATTAAGTAGTGCTAACTTAATTTTATATAAAAATTTCCTGTAACCAATTCTTACTTTTTAGTTCATTTAACTTAATTTAAACAAGTTAATTTAACACGACTTTTTAAAAATGATTTTCAGTTCCCAGCATGCTTTGCGTGCGACTGCATATGGAGAGTAAATTATGAAATTAACTGTTATTTAATGCGTTTTTAGAAAGGAAAAACTCAAGTTAACGATTGAATGTTCATTTATCTTGGATATTTAGAAGAGTTCATTGTATTATTGAGTTTTGGTGTTACCATCGTTCAGAAGATTGGTGCTTATGCTGAGGTTGTGGGAGGAGCCTTAGTCGTTAAGAGGAATTAACATGCATGAGTACGACAAACTCAAAACTTGATAGTTCTGCTTACTTAAAATTGGGAACATCATAACTCAAACCATTTGATGTAACTGATTACCTCAAATTGTTTGAGTTTTCCCAACTTATTCGGGTTTACAGTGTGTTGAGTTTGTGTTAAATTGTGTTAATATTTTATTGCTGTATTATATACATATGTGTAAGTGCTAACTGTCATGAAATCAAATAATTGACTTGGACGTTTAACTTCGATGCATTTTCCCAAAACATACAACTTAACATCATTTAAAACAGTCAGAAATTACCCTCCATTAAAGTCCGATAGTGTCTACTGGTACAGTATGTGATGGATTATTTTGGTGGGGTTTTCTATTTGGGCAGATTTATCCTATTGGAATAATGCCAAAAACACACTACATGAAGGAATTTTGTATCTCAATGGAAAAAAAACTAATGGTTTGCATTAAACTGTTTGCAGAAATAGTAGTCTACAAAGAACGTTCCCTATTGTTTAAACGGTGAATGACTTTGGATTAATCACGCAAAACTCTTATAACTCAGTTATAATCAATGAAAATGACTACACCATTATATATGATGAACACGGTGATACTCGCACACTGCACCGGTGACTCATTTAGACGCCTCTGATTGGCCATTACATTGCTAATCTCAACAGATCCGTCTGTCACTGCTGGTTGTAATGCTAAACCCAGCAAAAATGCGCCAGTTCGTGCAGATCTACATGTAATACTGTAATTGACTTTTTTGGTCATTTTCACACTTCATTTCAGTCACGACAGTTGTAATATATTTCGTTTTATTGTGCATTGGGCTTTCTTTCTCTTATCATATTGTTTCTTGCCTTAATTAATTTCCAATCCTGCTAGTATCATATACTTAAAAAAGCACACTGGGACGTTGAATTACCTTGAATTGATTAACCATAACCCGCATGCTGCCGCATTAGCAGTACAGTACAGTAAATGCATTGTGTTACCTGCTGCTGCAGGTGAATTGAGTGAAGAGACGCGGAAAAGTTGCGCGCGCAGCCCTCCGCCTACTGCTCCTCCCCCGCCACTAATTTGATCATTAAATTTTTTTTTGTAATCATTTCATTTCCGTTGCGATGATAGAAAGATATTGTTATCTAGTGTAATTATCACTTTTAAAATGATTAAACCTTTGTATGACCAGAAGGGTGCATTTACATTTTGACGAAAGAGGCAGGTGCTTGAGCCCCTCTGTCCCCCCCTGTGCACGCCACTGATACTGAGTGCACTGTTGCTTTAATTGAGCAGGAGCAGCGCAGCAAAAATAGACTTGACGCCGAATACACTGCTGCGCGAGCACACGCTGCTTCCGCGTGCGATATGAAAGCTCTCATCTGTTAACATGGGTGCCAAATAAAATATGCGCTGCTTATGTTGTGTGGAACCGGCGTGAGCAGTATTTTTTCCGGCGCCCATGTTAACATGAGAAAACGACTTAATTAGGCTGTTAATGTACCGACTGAACCCAATTCTCATCATAACCTTCGGAAAAAACAGAAAAAAACTACAAACATGCTTTTATTGTATGTGTGAGAGAAAAGCAATCGCATCACACTGTCAATCACTCTATCCTATGGCGAATAAACCCTTTGTTTTCTTGACTTGTATACTCACAAGCTTTCTACAGTATTTAGAACTTGTACTATGTGGATCTGAAAAAACATGAAACAATATACAATGTACATAAGTAAAATAAGCTTTTAGATGATGTTCTGGAAGAGTTTTTGCTCATTAATTTACTGAAAATAATGTAATGGGATTTTGCATTGTTATACTGTGGTACCCAGGCAGCGCGGTGTGCGCTGTAAACTCTTCCAGTATGAAAGCATAATGGCTGTGCGCAGGAAAGCTCTGCCAAGGCGCTTCTTCAGACTGCGCAGAGGACACGGCTTCCCTTGCCTCTGCGGAGATTGACAGCGCCATCTCGGAGCCATCCTCTCACAATGTCAGAGCGTATGAGGACGTGCTCGGGGTAGTAACTAATGTAGTCGCTAGATTAACTCTTGACTGGTCACAGGAGCAAGAGGCTTTGTACATTCTTCCTTGATGCCCCTGTGTCTCCCTCCGGTCTGTTTGGCGACACAGTGAATACCGTCGTCAGCAGATTCCGAGAGGAGAAACGTCATGAAGAGGCATTCGTGAGGTTTCTTCCCCGCCATGCTCAGGCATCGGAGTTGTTGGCCACCCAACCTGGTCCCTCCCAGCCTCGATCTGGTCCCATCTACCTCCGGCGGGAGGTCCAGAAAGAGAGTGTGGCAAACCGTGCCCCCCCCCCTCATAGAGACGGGGGAACGGTTTGCTGCGCTCCTCGGGCAACACCTGGTAGGCTGGACCTGAGGAGGGTCATCTCCAACAAAAAGAGGTCCTGAGGGTGGTGCGTCCAAGACCGAGGGGGTGTGCCTGTGAGAGGGCACTTAAACTCCAAAGGGAAATTAGAGGCTCCTTCCGGGCACCCCCAGTGTTTTGGAGACCAGCAGCCCCCAGCGAATTACCACGTGTTCGGTCAGCTCCTGCCACGTTTCAGGATGCCGAACATGTAACATCCCCCGAACATGATGAAGTGCAAAACGAATACCCCTTTCAGAGATATTGGCAGCGTGGGGACTACTGCTGGTTATCTCCCCTTGAGTAGTGAAGACCGTAGGCATAGGCTACAGAATTCAGTTTGCATATCGTCCTCCGCTTTTCAACGGTGTGGTCTCCACTTCTGTGAAACCGGAGCGAGCACACCTGTTGACACAGAAGATACAAACTCTGCTGGGCAAAGGGGCCATAGAACATGTTTCCCTGACAGACAAAGAGTCAGGCTAATACAGCCAGTATTTTATGGTTCCCAAAAAGGATGGGGGGGGGGGGGTTGCATCCGATTTTAGATCTTTGCGGGTTGAACCGCTATCTAAGTATGTTTGTTCAAGTTCAAAATGCTGACAATGGCTATGATTGTGTCTCTGATTTAACCAGACGATTGGTTTGTGACGACTGATCTCAAGGATGCATATTTTCACATTGAGATCTTGCCACAACACAGGAGGTTCCTGAGGTTCGCTTTCGGGGGCGAGGCTTACCAGTATAGGGTTCTTCCATTCAGCCTAGCCTTGTCACCCCGCACATACACAAAATGCATAGATGCAGCTCTGGATCCTCTGAGACTCCAGGGAATCCGCATTTTGAATTCTGATTCTGCGGTCGCGCTGCCTGAACAAGCTAGCGCAGCAGGTTCTGCTTTGGGCACAGGGCAAGTTCTTGTCCCTTAAAGCGATTTACATTCTAGGGCACATGAATGTGGGAGCAGACTTGCTGTCCAGACAAGCTGTGATGAATGGGCAATTGAATCTCCACCCGAAGTAGTCAGTTAAATCTGGGAAATATTTTACGAAGCAGAGCTGGACCTTTTTACTTCACAGGAGCAGAATGTCCCCTCTACTCTCTGACTCCTCCAGCTCCCCTGGGTCTGGACGCGATGGCCCACAAGTGGCCGATACTGTGTCTTTAAGCATTTCCTCCGATCGCCCTGTTCCCGGGAGTCCTAGCCAAGGTCCGTCAAAAGGGGTCTTGCCTCTTACTGATAGCACCCCGTTGACTGACCAGAGTGTGGTTCTCGGACCTAATATTTCTCCTAGATGGCTCGCCGTGGGCGATTCCGGTCAGGATCTTCTGTCTTAGGTGCAGGGGACGATGTTTCATCCCCGTAGTGCTGGAGTTTCTGCAAGAGAAACTGTCCTCGGGTACATGTCCTGGGACTGAATCTATGTGTCCACCATTTCGACTTGCCATAGTCTGATAGATGGGGTTTCTGTGGGAAAACACCCTTCAGTCGCCCGTTTTATTCATGGGGCTAAGCGGTTGAGGCCGCCCGTTAGAGCCACAGTCCCTTTGTGGGACTTAACTGTGGTGCTCGAAGATCTGGTTGACACCCCTTTTGAACCACTAGAAGCAGCAACTTTCAGGTTTCTGACCCTAAAGATGGCTTTTCTTCTCTTAAGGGAATTGGGGATCTGCAGGCTCTGTCAGTCACGCCGTCCTGCTTCCTCTATGGCTTTAGCAAGAGGTGCCCCCTTGCAACAAGTGTGTGAAGCGGCGGGCTGGTCCTCTCCACACACATTTGGCAAATTCTATAGCCTGGACATCCTTGCTACTCCAGGCTCACATGTCCTTGAGTCGACATCCCGGAGTCAGGTCTGAAACCTCTTCAGTGCTTGTGCATGCACACTACACAGCCTTGGGGGTCCAGACACTTCCAGTGCGGCGGTGTTGGTATTCTCATTCCCATAGCATTGAGTGTAGCTTTTGATAGGGAACGTTTCGGGTTACTTGGCTGTAACCCTGTTTCCTGCAAAAGCAGGAATGAGATGCTATGCCTCAATGCCGCACTGTAGGCGTGCCTGGACGTCCTTTCATACAAAGATGAAACCTGAGGACATGCCGGTTTCATGCATATTTATAACCTCAGGTGTGTGTAATTAATCCCTCCACCCACCAAGGTTATTTATGCCAATTCTTGGCATGTTTGCCACACATGCTTCACAACCGGTCGAACAAAGAATGTTCTCCCATAGCGTTTGAAACGCATCATCTCGCTTCCGCTTTCCGCCAAGTAACACAAAATGTTTCCGGCATTTGCTGTTACTGTACATGTCATGTGGTGATTTAGCGCAAATTTGATAAATTACACATTCAGACGCAGACACTACAGTACTGTTGGGTACTACAGTTAAAGGTAATCCATCATATGCTGATGATCAAATGAAGGCTGCTGATGCAGCTGCACTTTCTTTTTACTGTTGATGATGTAACATTCCAGCTGTGAAGTTGATCCAATTCATTAATTTTATTGCAGAAGTAATGCAAAGTCTGACAACTATGATTTCTGCTAACACTTTCTTTCCTCAGGTCACAGAACAGACAGAAAGAACAGCTTGTAAACTATGTGTTTATGCAGCTTATGCATTATGTGTTCCTAGCATTAAAATGATCTTAAAACAATAAATCTAATTGTGTTATTTACAGGAGTCATCTGAGAGTACCAACACCACAATTGAGGATGAGGACACTAGAGGTGAGAGTTCCTATCATTCCTCACTCTCTCTCTCTCTCTCTCTCTCTCTCTCTCTCTCTCTCTCTCTCTCTCTCTCTCTCTCTCTCTCTCTCTCTCTCTCTCCCCCTCCCTCTCTCTCCCTCTCTCCCCCTCCCTCTCTCCCCCTCTCTCTCTCCCCCTCCCTCTCTCCCCCTCTCTCCCCCTCTCCCCCTCTCTCTCTCTCCCTCTCCTCTCTCTCCCCTCTCTCTCTCTCTCCTCCCTCTCTCCCTCTCTCCCTCTCTCTCTCTCTCATCTATCTCTATCATCTCTCCTTCCCTGATTTATTTCACTAATTCCATTCAAAAAGTGAAACTTGTATATTATAATCATTCATTACACACAGACTAATATATTCAAAAAGTGAAACTTGTATATTATAATCATTCATTACACACAGAATTATATCAAATGATGAATAACTGACAACAACTGAAAATCCCAAATTCAGTATCTCAGAATCTCATTAGATTATAAATTAGAGCATCTCACTCTAATCAGCTAATTAACTCAAAACACCTGCAAAGGCCTTTAAATGGCCTCTCAGTCTAGTTCTGTAGGCTACACAATCATGGGGAAGACTGCTGACTTAACAGTTGTCCAAAAGACGACCATTGACACCTTGCACAAGGAGGGCAAGAAACAAAAGGTCATTGCAAAAGAGGCTGGCTGTTCACAGAGCTCTGTGTCCAAGCACATTAATAGAGAGGTGAAGGGAAGGAAAAGATGAAGTCTATGGGGTATTGTGAAGAGGAAGATGCGATATGCCAGACCCAACAATGCAGAAGAGCTGAAAGCCACTATCAGAGCAACCTGGGCTCTCATAACACCTGAGCAGTGCCACAGACTGATCAACTCCATGCCACGCCGCATTGCTGCAGTAATTCAGGCAAAAGGAGCCTCAACTAAGTATTGAGTGCTGTACATGCTCATACTCTTCATGTTCATACTTTTCAGTTGGCCCAGATTTCTAAAAATTATTTCTTTGTGTTGGTCTTAAGTAATATTCAAATTTTTGGGATTTTCAGTAGTTGTCAGTTATAATCATCAAAATTAAAAGAGATAAACATTTGAAATATATCAGTCTGTGTGTAATGAATGAATATAATATACAAGTTTCACTTTTTGAATGGAACTAGTGAAATAAATCAACTTTTTGATGATATTCTAATTATATGACCAGCACCTGTATAAATAGATAGCCGCATTAGCAGTTGTTTTAATTCACTGGTTTACATTTACATTTATTCACTTGGCAGATGCTTTTATGCAAAGATACTTTTTTAGACAAAACATACAGTTATTGGTTAGTCAGATAGATGCGGAACAGGTATGTTTTGAGTTGTTTTTTGAAGGTTGTGAAGGATGCTGCAGTTCGGGTGGAGGCTGGTAGATCATTGCACCACAGAGGAACCGAATGTGTAAAGTTATACATAGCTTCTCCACAATATTGGAACAGACAAGCTGGTCAGTTATTTAGGGTGCTTCTCAAATGCAAGGCTATGTCCTACAGAGGCTGCGTCCTTACTAGACCAGTCCTTCTGAGGCATAATAACTAGAGTCCTCCTAAACATTAAAGGGATAGTTCACCCAAAAATCTAATTTCTGTTGTCATTTACTCACCCTTGAGTTGTTCCAAATCTGTATCAATTTCTTTGTTCTGATGATCACAGAGAAAGATATTTGGAAGAATGCTTATAACCAAACAGTTCTTTGTCCCCATTGACTACCATAGTAGGAAACATTACTTTATAGTTTTTTGTTCTGTTGAGATATTTTGAAAAATGTAGGACAGTGAAAAGTTCTGGAGCTCTTTTGGCATAAAAACAACATTTCTAAGGGTGAGCACAGAAATCTAATTTGTGCATATTAAACTACACTTAAAAAAAATTTGGAGTGCATTTTACTTGAAAAAAGCTAGGAAACAATTTTCACTCAAATGTTAGTAAATGTATTAGAACTGTCCAAGTAAAGGCTACACACAAGTATTATTAGTTTTAACTAGAAATTCCCAAATACAGGTTCAAGTAAATTTGACGCATTCTTTGTTAGTAAATTTTATTTAAGTAATGCTTATAAATATACTTATTAATTATAATTATACTTAATATTTCTTTACAAGAATCCTAGTTATCTTTTCCTCAGTAATCTTTACTTGTGTTTTTGTATATTACTTACTTAAAATTATATATGAGGTATTAATACTGATGTGTTAAGTAAAATGTAAGTTATCTGACCATAAAAAACATTGACAAGCATTTTACAAAAATATGTTTATTCAATGTTTGAATTCAAATATGCATGTAACATTAACGAATGCTAGTTCCGCACTTATGCTTTTAAGGGGCATGTAACATTTGTTATCAGACGTTTCCTCTATATATTTCCATTACCTGTATGATGTAGAACTCTGAAGGCGCATCGACTCGGCATTCGGTCTTGCTTTCATAATCGCTTTTGTCGCACAACAACAACGTACCAGACAGCGCCATTCAGGGAGGTAAGACCCGCGGCGGCGGACTTTGTGTTTACATCAACGATGCGTGGTGCCGCGACACTGTTGTGGTTTGCAAACACTGCTCACCCCTGGTGGAGTTTATGATTATTAAGTGCCGGCCGTTCTACATACCGAGGGAATATACAGCCATACTTCTCGTTGCTGTATACATCCCCCCCCTGCTCCAACAACAACAACAGGAGTGAGGCACTAAATGAACTGTACATCAGCGAGCAGCAGACAGCCCACCAAGATGCTTTTCTCATCACGGCTGGAGACTTCAACCATGCAGACCTGAAGAGTGTGTTTCCAAAATACATCAACACATAGACTTTCCAACACGAGGTAACAACACTCTGGACTTTGTTTACACCACTAAGAGAGGATCTTACAAAGCCCTCCCCCATCTTGGCGCCTCAGACCACATCACTGTCATGCTAATGCCTGCATACAGACCACTTGTTAAAGTCACCAAACTAGTTCGCAAACAGATACAAGTGTGGCCAGAAGGCTCATCAGAGGTACTTCTAGACTGCTTTGACACCACTGACTGGAATATGTTCAAGCAGGCTGCCACATACAACAACACCACAGACCTCCAGGAGTACACAGAGACTGTCACTGCCTACATCAACAAGTGCATTGATGATGTAACTACCACAAAGACCATCACTGTGCGGGCCAACCAGAAACCGTGGATGACGGGGGAGGTCTACCATCTCCTTAAGGCTCGGAACGCTGCCTTCAGAGCAGGAGGGGAGGTGAACCTGAAGACAGCTAGGGTCACTCTATCCCGCGGCATCAGAGAGGCCTAGAGACAGTACTCCAGGAGGATATCCCATCGTTTCAGCGACAGCAGAGACTCTCGGAGCCTGTGGCAGGGGATTCAGACCATCACGGACTACAAGCCCCCACCACAGACCTGTGACAACAACATCTCCCTGCTAAATGAGCTGAACGCCTTCTTCGCTCGCTTTGAGGCACAAAACGACACCACTGCACAGAAGACTCCACCACCTCCTGGCGACCAGGTGATGCTGCTGTCCCCAGACAGTGTGAGGAGATCCCTCAGCAGGATCAATGCACACAAAGCTCCGGGTCCTGACAACATTCCTGGGCATGTGCTGAGAGACTGTGCAGCAGAACTCACTGATGTCTTCACCGACATTTTCAACATCTCGCTGAGTCAGGCTGTTGTCCCCACATGCTTCAAAGCCACCACCATCATCCCAGTCCCAAAGAAGTAATCTCCATCCTGCTTCAACGACTACCGTCCAGTTGCACTTACTCCTATCCTCATGAAGTGCTTTGAACGGCTGGTCATGCACAACATCAAGTCTGTCCTCCCCCCCTCTCTGGACCCCTTCCAGTTTGCATATCGGCCCAAGCGCTCGACGAAGACGAAGGAGATTGTTGTCGACTTCAGGAGAGCGCACACTCAGCATGCTCCTCTGACTGTCAACGGTGCGACTGTGGAGAGAGTGATCAGCACCAAGTTCCTGGGTGTGCACATCACTGAGGACCTCTGCTGGACCAACAATACCACAGCACTGGCCAAGAAAGCACAACAGCGTCTTTACTTTCTCCGCAAACTGCGAAGAGCCAGAGCCCCAACCCCCATCATGTGCACCTTCTACAGAGGCACCATCGAGAGCATCCTGACCAGCTGCATCACTGTATGGTATGGCGCCTGCAACGCGTCCTGCCGCAAGACCCTCCAACGCATAGTGAGAGCAGTTGAGAAGATCATTGGTGTCTCTCTCCCCTCCCTCCAGGACATTTATGGAACTCGTCTCACCCGCAGAGCCCTCTGCATTGCAGGTGATCCCACCCATCCATCACACAGCTTCATCAGTCTGCTGCCATCAGGGAGGACCAGTAGACCGAAAGAGAGCTTCATCCACCAGGCAGTCAGGAAGCTAAACTCCCTTCCGACCCTGCCTTCCCTCCCCTCCCTTGCCAAACGCACCTCTGATCACTGAACCATATCCACCCCTTCCCACATCAAACTCTGTCCCGCACTTGTCACTTACGGAACACTGTACTGCTCACTACCTCTTCAGTATTGGTCCGAGCCTCTTCAACTACCTCTTAGTCAACAAACAAAGCTATCTTTGACACTTTACCAGATCGATAAGCTCTGCATCTTGCACAACATCACATCTATGCTGTTGCTTATTTTAATTTGCACTGTCATTTCAATTTGCACTGTTGTTTATTTCAATTGCACTGTGTTTATCTCATCTGCACTGTGTTTATCTTATCTGCACTGTTGTTCATTTCACTGGTTTGTTGTTCATTTCACTGGTTTGAACATTTATCTCATTATACTTCCCTGCTTGTAAAGTTGTATTGTGTGTATATATAGAACTGTATTTATCTGTATGTTTGATATATTTTTTGATATATGTTTATTCTATGTTATCTGTAAGCACCTGGGGTCTGAGAGTAACGCAATTTCAATCCTCCATGTGTATGTACTGTACTTGTGGCAGAATTGACAATAAAGCTGACTTTGACTTGACTTTGACAAGCATCATTACTGCCACCCGCAGGACAAATTGTACATTGCACCCAAACTTACTTCGCTTTGGTATAACAATTCCAGATTTAGGTGGGCCAATGGAGTGGCCAAGCATCTGGCCCTCCCCCTAGAACCGCCCCTGCCTATTAATATGTGTTGTTATAAAACCGTAAACCATTTACATGTTTTTTACATTTACATTAATGCATTTAGTAGAATCCAAGCTATATCTTTTTATCTGTTTGTGTTCCCTGGGAATCAAACCCCGATCTTTTGCTCTACCACTGAGCCACAGGAATACATAAATCCTGTTAACTATGCATGTATGAACAACAAATCCTGCAATATCAGCATTATTCATTATGTATATCACAATCACAAGTAATACTAAACCCCTGAAGTTATTTTACTTCTGTATGTCTTAAGTATTGAACCAAACGTTTGGCTGGATTCTACTAAATGCATTAATGTAAATGTAATTTTTTTTTAAATGGTTTACTGTCAAATTCACATTCCTGAATGCTGTAGTATTTAAATGTCCAAACAGCCTTTTCCACAACATGTGCAGTAATTGAGCCCCATTAGGTGATACACAAACTTGTATATGAAGAGTTTGTTTCCAAATCTAGATAATTCTGTTTTTAATTAAAAAAATGTATTTTATTATGTTATCATGTTTTTATTGTATTTGTTAGCAGTATTTTTTTTAGTTACTATGTCTTAATCAAAACAAACTAACTGCAGTTTGATTCACTCTAAAAAGTATTGGGTTGTTTTTCACCCATGCTTAGTAAATATTGGACAGAACAATATTTGAATGCACAATCAAAAAACATGATTTTGGGGTTTTAAAAAAAAAAAAAGGATTTATCTTGTTTTGGAAACAAACTCTTCATATACAGTCAAGCCCGAAATTATTCATACCCCTGGCAAATTCTGACTTAAAGTTACTTTTATTCAACCAGCAAATTTACTCTTGATTAGAAATGACAGGCGTCTCCCAGAAGATAGTAAGACGATGTACAAGAGGCATCATTGTGGAAAAATTATTACTTATCTTTTATTTACATTTGAACAAAAAGTGGCATGTCCAAAATTATTCATACCCTTCTCAATAATCAATAGGAAATTTATTAGGAAAAAATTAATAGGATTCTTAATTGGATTTAAGTCAGGACTCTGGCTGGGCCACTGAAAAACGTTAATGTTTTTGTCTGCTAACCATTTCTTCACCACTTTTGCTGTGTGTTTTGGGTCGTTGTCGTGTTGAAATGTCCACTGGTGCCCAAGGCCAAGTTTCTCTGCAGACTGCCTGATGTTGTTGTTGAGAATTTTGATGTATTGCTCCTTTTTCATGGTGCCGTTTACTGTGATTAGGTTCCCTGGTCCACCGGCTGAAAACCACCCCAAAACATTAGGTTCCCACCACCATGTTTGACAGTGAGGATGGTGCTCTTAGGGTTGAAGGCTTCTCCTTTTTTATGCCAAATGAAGGCTACATCATTGTAGCCAAACAATTCAATTTTTGTTTCATCTGACCATAAAACAGAAGACCAGAAGTCTTATTCTTTGTCCAGATGAGCATTTGCAAAGGCCAAGCGGGCTTTTGTGTGCCTTATCTGGAGAAGTAGTGTCCTCCTTGGTCTGCGTCCGTTGAACCCAGCGGTGTGCAGTGTCCGTTGGACTGTCTGCCTTGATATGTTGCCACCAGCAGAGCCCAGATTCATCAGGATGGCCTTGGTGGTGATCCTTGGATTCTTTTTTACCTCTCTCACTATCCTCCTGGCCAGCGCAGGTGTCACTTTTGGCTTCCGACCACGTCCTCTGAGATTTTTCACAATGCGGAACGTCTTGTATTTTTTAATTATACTTTGCACTGTAGCCACTGGAACTTCAAAACATTTAGATATGGTCTTATAGCCCTTTCCTGACTTGTGAGGAGCCACAATGCCAAGCCGCAGGTCCTCAGTGAGCTCCTTTGTCTTAGCCATGACTGTCCACAAACCAACAGAGAGCTTCTGTTTTTCACCTGTTGAGTTGATTAAAACAGCTGTTCCCAATGAATCAGGGTAATTAGGATGCTTTAGAACAGCTTGGACTATTTGGAATGGTATAGATCAGGGGTAGGCAACATCGGTCCTGGAATGCCGCTGCCCTGCAGATTTGAGCTCCAACTTTGGAAAAAAACTCACCTGTCTGTAGCTTTGGTAATCCTGATGACACTGATTTTGAATACGATTAATCGTGATTAATCTTTTGACAGTCCTAATATTACACTATATACACTATATTGCCAAAAGGCAATGGGTCACCCAATCTAATAAACAAGTTTGATGACTTTGATGAGTTCAAATCTTAATGCTGCTGTAACGGCTTCAGTGCCACCACCGACCACGCCCCCTACATCATCACCGCCATGCCGCTTCACCCGTTCACTTTCCCCGGACTTTTGAACTCAGTTTCCCACAATGCACCACACTTCCCGCAAACATGATTGTTTGAGCACCTGTACCTTGTCTCGCTCACACCTGTTTTGTATTACGGTCACTATTTAAGTTTGCACTTGTTCACTAGTCTTTGTTGTCATTTCCATCAATAACTGTACCTCTGTTTGTTCCTTACCCGTTAGAATACTTACCCCCCATATTAATTACCTGTTCTTGAAAATCTAACCTGTTTTTGGAATACTTATCTGTTTTTGGATTACTTACCTGTTTTTGATCACCTTAACTGCTTTGGAATTTCTACCGTTTGTTTGGATGTACTCACCTGTGTTTGGATTACTCACCTACTGTCAATAAACCCCTTTGTTTTCCGTCAATCCTAGTGGTGTGCTCATCCTTCTGCCCCGTAGTCTGACAGCTGCAGCATATCATGCTATTTTATGTAATTGTGTGCTTCTAATTTAATAGCAACAGTTTGGAAAGGGGTATTTTCTATTCCAACATGACAATGCCCCTGTCTATGAGATGAATGAGGACTCGAGTCAAGTGGCCTATTAAGGAATAATGTGCTATGACTTTTATAAGCAATCTCTTTGATCTCTTTGACTTATCCTTGGATTTTCTAGAAACTTGCTAGTCACCACATTTGAAGAGGCTTGGAGGCTCTGTAACAACATACCTCACAATGCCCATAGTAACCATTTACAGCAGTATAGCAACCGATTCCATAGACTCCTATTATAAAAGGCCCTGATGTATATCTTTGCAGCACAATATTTGATTTTTATACCTCAAAGATGGCGCCAGTGCACTCGGCATGCCGTCTCTTCTGTTTGACCCAGGTTGTCATACCTGTTCGTTTAAATGTCTGTTCTGTTTGTACTTGGTTTTGCACTGGTTTCATGTAGACTCAGTGTTTACCTACGATCATCAATTCCTACTCAACATTAAATCCTGTATGCAAGCTGGAAAAGCTGGGAAGATGTCCTTTCCTGTACTCCCGCTCTCAATCCTCTTTTAATTGACCTGCGATAGAATGCGATCGCTGGTTACCTTGCTGCGCCCCTCCGCTAAGGAAGTGCCGTAGGAAAAGAGGCAGTCGCGGTGGAGTTCTGTCAGAATTAGACGTGCAATGGCCTCCACCATGTGATCCTCGACCCAGTATTCCGTAGAGTCAATAAGTTTGGAATCACTTAACTTGGCGCGATGCTACTGGGATTACAGATATGCTTTTCGTCTTCCAGTCTACCTGATCTTTGGGGATTTATCCATCTATCACTCTGCATCGCCGCGTTTACGTTTTCGCCAGAGGAGTGGAAAGTTTAAATCTTTGCCAACTGGACTTTGTTAACTTCGATCGGAATCTGGCATTACAGACTCATCTCAACATGGCTCTAGTAAATGCTAGATCTGTGTGCAACAAAACTTTTATTTTAAATAACTTTTTCACTCGACGCAATTTGGATATTCTATTTCTCACAGAGACATGGGCCAGTGATGGTGAGTTGTCAGTTTTTGAGGAACTCTGTCCACCTGATTGCTGTTTTATTAGTACACCGCGATGTACCGGCAAGTGTGGTGGGGTTGCTATGATTTTTAAGCAATTTCTTAAGATACAGACTATTTCTGTTGGGAGTTTTTCATCATTTGAGTTACAGTGTATTGTGTTGGCGTGTGATTCCTCTGCGGTTTTCTGTGGGCTTATTTATAGGCCACCAAATTTCGACAGTGGTTTTATACGAGAATTTTGTAAGTTTTTAACTTGTATTAAGCCATTATATGATCAACTGTTATTATTGGGTGACATTAATGTTCATGTGTGCTGCCCTTGGTTGCTGAATTTGGTAATATTTTGGAAACACTGTGTCAAGGATTTGACTCTATGGGGAACGCCAGCAGCGTGACACACGTGAAATTGTGAATGCAACAAACTTGCGATTTATAGTCACGGGACAATGACCTCACCGATGATGCCAATGACGTCACGAGTGACGCGAACACCGGAAGATATAAATGGACCGCGGAAACAATGCAAATCAGCTTCTGCCATTTCAGCAAAGCGCTCTGTGTGTGAATGTGTCTTGTCCTTTGTCTTAAGTTATCTAGAGTTGTTAGTGTGAATAAATCAAATACTATGAGTTCTAGAAAGACTTATAAGCCGTGTGTTACTCCCTGTCCCCATTACATCACAAGTGGGTATACACACGAGCTCTGTGTAGAATGTTTGGGAGTGGAGCATGCTAAGGCAGCTCTTGAGGGGGCTGCCTGTGAACATTGTTTATGGCTACTGCTCCAAACACTCCACTCCTGTATGGCTCTATTTGATGCGGCAGGCAAAATATGCACGCCTCATGGTTCGGGACCCGCTTCTGCTGAGGCAGAGCAGCGTCTCAGATCATGGGGCTCACAGATGGAGCTTAAGGAGGGTGCTGAGACGGCTTCGCCCTCTTCTCAGCCCCCCGGTCTCACTGCTTCTGGAGGGGATTTGGGAGCCCAACCATCCAGGAGCTCAATGCACTACTCTAGTTCCGAGGAAGTAGAGAGTGCTAGCCGTCATACAGGGGGTATGGAGGACCCTCATGAAGCTCCTCTTTCCCCTCTTTCCCCTAGCTCTTAGAGGTTGTTACCCAGGTGGTAGCCCGACAACAAGAGGTGAAGTCTGTTAGTAAATTGGACAAAAGATTTTTTTAAAAGCGGGTACAGCCTCAGCGTCGGGGGTTGCCATTTTTCCCCGATTTGCATGAGGAGGTGGCTAAATCATGGAAAAGGCCTTACTCCTCACATATTGCCACTACGTCAGCTAGCTTATCTGCGGTCTTAGGGGCTAGAGATAAATGCTATGGGATGATGCCAAAGGTGGAAGATACCTTGGCCACTTATCGTTCACTGGAAGCAGCATCATCCCTAAAACCCCCGACATTGCCCACCAAGCCATGCCGTGTTACATCCAGTCTGGTGGGAAAGGCATATATGGCTGCAGGTCGAGCTGGGTCATGTCTGCACACCATGGGGCTTTTGCAGGCATACCAGGCTGACTTGCTGGGGGATATTAAAGAGAGCAAGGTTTTAGATCCTGGGCTGCTGTCTGAACTCAGGACAGTGGCAGATCTCACTCTTTGGGCTACCAAGGAGACAGCCCAAACCGTTGGGCGCTCTATATCCGCGCTGGTAGCCACAGAGAGGCACCTCTGGTTAAATTTATCCGGCATTAGGGAAAAGGACAAGTCGGTGCTCCTCGATACACCTCTTGTTACCCAAGGTCTCTTTGGTGATGCGGTCAACCCCTATGTTTGGAGTTCGCCCCAGGGAAGCTATCCTGCACCCTATACCGGGAAACATTCCTAAGGTACCTGGTTCTGTTGCCAGGACCTTAGTTCTCCAGGCTTTTTACCATCCGCCTCACGAGTTGGCGGATTACCAAAGGTTGCATTTATTATGCCCGGACAGGGCATTGCAGGAGTATATAGGAAGGTCTTCTCTGTGGAGAAAGTCTGACCAATTGTTGGTCTGTTTTGGACCTCGAGGTTGAGGTTAGTCAGCCTCTAAGCAGACCATCAGTAGATGGGTCGTAGAGGCAATTTCTTTGGCTTAATGAGGTGCACGGAAGACCTTCACCTCTAAAAGTCAGGGCTCATTCTACTAAGAGTATGGCTTCTTCTCAAGCTTCTACAAACTAGACCTCTCCTTCTTACCTGGTTCCCAGGTCTTTATGTCCTAAGATGTGCGTAGACCTTCACAACAGGACAGTCATGACTCGCCATGGCGTAGTGGGCATTTCGTTCCCCATAGAGTCAAATATTTGACACAGTGTCTTGTTCCCTATCTCAGGGAACCATGGTTACAGTCATAACCTGAGACGTTTTATGCAAAATATATCTGGACCTACGCATGTCCATGGTCACACTCTGGATCTTATTTTATCTTATGGGATTGTTGCAGATAATGTCAACATAGAAGATGTCTCTTTCTCTGATCACAATCATATTGTTTTTAATATCCATGTTATGAACTCTGTAGCTGTGAAGAAGCATGGGGGCTATTACTCTCGTTGTATAAATGCATCCATTCCTTCTCAGTTTAGTCAAATCTATCTAAGGGATGCTGTTGAAGCATCCATTTTAAATGCTGTGAAGTCCAAAATTGGGCCTGATGAACTGGTTTTCCTTTTTTACTCATCTTGTTCTAATATTTTAGATTCTATTGCACCTTTAAAGCTGAAGTTCCCAAAGCAGAAACACTATTATTGGACAGTGTCTCCTTTACACTCTACAGCCGGTTTAACCTGCGTAACTCATTGTCAATGCAAAGGATGACTATTTACAAGGTTTGAACTTGATCTGCTTATGTGGACCCCATTGAATGAGTCATAGATGTAAGAAAGATCTCAAGAAAATACATCCTTAACATCCGGAGCACGTTCGTGAGTTCTAGTGTACGTCATCAAAGGGCAGCGTCTCCTATGCGCTCTGCAGTTGGTTTGAGCAATATAACTCATTGCCAAGGCAAAGTCCGTTATCTGCCAATTTGGGCCCCTCGCGGATGCGAGAAAGCTTAACTTGGACACGCCTGTGCATTCGGGGGTGTTTCGGGGTGTCAATTTTAGGCTGCAAGGGGGATGTGTAGGCGCCCAGCGGGATGGGGCGGGGCACGGGGGACGCCCCACCCCAAATAGGCATCAAGGGGGATGCGTAGACTCCTCGTGTACGCAGGGGTCTGACCCCCCACCCAAGGTGGCAAGGGGGATGTTAGGTGCCTATCGGGAGGCCCGTCTGTCAACCTTTCGGTGCGCGTCAAATAGGTGCGGGGCGTACGGCCGGTCGCCCTCTCGTGGCTTCTCCTCGAACTTCGCCTTGTCCCCGATCCGTGGGCCGGTTTAGGGGGATTTTTGCCGGGGCCCCCGGGGGTTATGCCAGCCCATCCGGAACGCTCCAGCGGGCTCGGCCCCTCGATTCGGTGTCGCCGGGCGACCCACAAAAAATCTGGAAACGTTGGAAGCCTACCGCTCCGCGCTTAATAAGTTACGACGAACAACATGGTGGCCTAGGACAGGCTAGATTAAAAAGCTCGCTCTCTTAGGCAGGTTTGTAGAAAAGCTGAGAGGAAATGGAAGCATGATAGGCCTAGGATTTTGTTTTCCACAACTGATTCTATAATTTATCCAGGTTGTCAGTTTTGCGTGGAACCTTCAGTTGAACTTTGTGAAAGCTTTTTGAAGTTTTTTACTGATAAAGTATTAGCTATTCACTCCACTTTTACCTCACAGCTACCAGATTTGCCACTGCCCCTGCCGGCTAGACAACCTTCCTTTTCTTATTTTCAAAATGTCTCCTTGAAAGAGGTCTGTGAGTTGGTAAATAAGGTGAGGCCAACTGCCTCCTCACTTGATATAATTCCCTCAGATATCATTAAGGCTTCTTTTTATGAAGTTGGGACTGCCATTCAGGCAATGATTAATTCATCTCTAGTTGCCGGGGTAGTTTCGAAATGTTTCAAGCATGGGGTTGTTCAAAACCTTTGCTCAAGAAACAGGGTTTGGACAAATGTTGTCTTAATAATTATCGCCCTGTCTCTAAGCTTTCATTTTTATCTAAACCTTTAGAAAAAGCGGTATATTCACAATTGATCTCATTTTTAAATATACAGTCATCTCCATAAGTATTGGAACAGAGGCACTTTATTTTTTATTTTAGCTGTTAACCAAAATGTATTCAAGTTACAGTTATATAATAAATATTGGCTTAAAGGGCACACTCTCAGGTTTATTTAGAGTGTATTCAAATCCAAATTAGCTGAAGGGTTTAGGAATTACAGCCCTTTAATATGTAGCTCCCCCTTTTTCAAATTATCAAAAGTAATGGAACAGTTGAATTAAAAGCTGTTTTTGGCCAAGTTTGGGCTTTTGATTTAAATAATTTCTTCATAAATAAAGCATGTTAAAGGTCTGAAGTTGATTTTAAGTGTGGTGTTGGCATGAGGAAGCTGATGGTGTGAACCCACACATGCAATTCAGGGAGATCTCCATGCAAGTGATTCAAACCATAGTTACGTTTCAAAAACAAAACAAATCCATCAGGCAGATATATGAACATGAAAAGTGGCCAAACCAACAATATGGTATAAACAACACAATGCGTGCTGTGCTCAGCAAGGGGAAAAAATCCTGCTGTCCATACAAGATAAAAGTGGTGGATGATGGCATTATCTTCTCCATGATAAAGAAAAAAACCTTTACATTGTCCAGACAAGTGAAGAACACTCTCCAGGAGGTAAAGATGTCAATGTTTGTCAATCAAAATGAATTGAATAAAGAGAAGACAATAAAAAATAAGGTTACAACAAGGTTCAAAAGCATCAAGAGTAGGGTAGGTGGATCAGACTTCAAAAATAGCCAGGGAAGCTGTAAAAAAAAGCTTTTTCTGGAGATATAAAACTAATATCAACCAGCATAAGACTAATGGGAATAAAATTATGTAGAAGGCTTGGAATATCTCATGATATGAGCTGACAACATCTTCAGTAAAATAGTGTTCAGGCAGTGTGATTCTAAGGCACTGGATCACTGGTTTTCTTTGGTGATGCAACAGAAGACAGAAGCATCCAGATTAATTATTTAATTGTCTGGACATTGTGAAGGGTTTTTTCTTTATCATGGAGAAGATAATGCCATCATCTACCGCTTTTTTATTATATGGACAGCAGGATTTTTTTTCTTGCTGAGCACAGCACGCAGTGTGTTGTTTATACCAAATTGTTGGTTTGGCCACTCTTCATGTTCATGTATCTGCCTGATTTATTTGTTTTGTTTTTAAAACATAACTATGGTCTGAATCACTTGCATGGAGATCTCCCTGAATTGCATGTGTGGGTTCACAGCATCAGCTTCCTCATGCCAACATCACACTTAAAATCAACTTCGGACCTTTAACATGTTTCCTTTATGGCAAGGCAAGGCAAGTTTATTTATATAGCACATTTCATACACAAGGTAATTCAAAGTGCTTTACATAAAATGCTTGAAGACAAAAAAGAACAAATCTTTAAAAGGCAAATTATTTAAAATCACAAATTAAAAGACTGAATTTAAAAGACAAATAAACAGAAATAAAATTGATAAAAAGTGTTTGCACATAAAAAGAGAATAAAAACAAGAAAAGAGAAATAAAAATGCAGCACAGTGCTCAGGTTGTAAATGCACAGCTAAACAAGTGTGTTTTTAATCTGGATTTAAAAATGTCTACTGTTGGTGGACATCTGATGACTTCTGGAAGCAGATTCCAGTTACGAGTGGCGTAATGGCTAAACTCTGACTCGCCCTTGTTTTGAGTGAACCCTTGTTACCCCTAACTGACTTGATCCTAATGATCTGAGAAGTCTGTTTGGTTTATAAATAATAAGCATATCTGATATGTATTTAGGTCCTAGGCCATTTAGTGATTTGTAGACAGTTAATAATACTTTAAAATCAATTCTAAAAGTAATTGGTAGCCAGTGTAGAGACCTGAGAATTGGAGTAATATGCTCAGATTTTTTGGTTCTAGTCAGAATCCTGGCGGCAGCGTTCTGTATGAGCTGCAGCTGTCTGATGGTCTTTTTGGGAAGGCCTGTAAGGAGTCCATTACAATAATCCACCCTACTGGTGATGAAAGCATGAACAAGTTTCTCTAAATCTTGGCTTGAGACAAAACATCTGATTCTGGCTATATTTCTGAGATGGTAGTACGCTGATTTGCTTATTGCTTTGACATGACTGCTGAAACTAAGGTCAGACTCTAAAATGACACCTAGATTTTTAACTTTACTTTGAGTCTTTAGACCTCTTGAGTCAAGGTATGTGTTTACCTTGTTAGTTTAATCTTTGTTACCAAATACAATGACTTCAGTTTTGTCTTTATTTAACTGAAGGAAGTTTTGGCACATCCAGTTGTTAATTTCATCAATGCACTGGCAAATGGAGTCAATAGGCCTGTAGTCATTGGGTGAGAGGGCTAAGTAGATCTGTGTGTCATCTGCATTGTCATCTGACGTCTCTATGCTATGATGCTGACGGAAACCAGACTGATAATTGTCCAGATAGCCATTTGAGTTTAAGAATTTGGTCAGCTGATTGAAGACAACCTTTTCAATGATCTTGCCTATAAAAGGAAGGTTTGAAATTGGTCTGTAGTTAGACAATAAGGTTTTGTCTCGATTGCTCTTTTTCAGTAGAGGCTTGACAACTGCAGTTTTTAGGGACTCTGGGAAAGTTCCTGAAAGCAGTGAGGTATTTACTATTTTTAAGAGCTCTGCTTCTAAACAGTTAAACACTCTTTTGAAAAAGGATGTTGGGAGTGTTTTTAGGCTGCATGTTGAGGCTTTAAGATGCTGTGCTGTTTCCTCCAAGGTTTTGTGATCAATTGTCTGAAATTCAGATAAAGTTACTAATTTCTGAGGTTGTTGTAATGAAGTCGGACTGACCTGAGTGCCACATGGGGCTTTGCTGATTAACATTCTGATATTATTGATCTTCTCAAGGAAAAAAGTTGCAAACTCATTGCATTTGTCATCAGAAAGCATTTCACTGGAAACTTGACTTGGTGGATTTGTTAGTCTCTCTACAGTAGCAAAAAGAGTGCGACTGTTGTTTATGTTGCAGTTAATCATGTTAGAGAAAAAAGTCTGTCTAGCTTTGCCTAATTCGACATTGAAAGCACGCAGGCTGTCTTTATAGATATTATAGTGAACTTCAAGTTTAGTTTTTCGCCACATACGCTCAGCTTTACTGCATGTTCTTTTCATGCTCTGTACTGCTGTCGTGTTTCTCCAGGGTGCTTTACGCCTACCGGTTATCATCTTGACCTTTACTGGAGCAATGTCGTCAATAACATTTTTAACTTTTGCATTAAAGCTATCGAGGAGAACATCAACAGAGTCTGCAGATATAGTTGGTGACAAAGACATAGCATTCATAAATAGCTCACTGGGGTTCTCATCTTGTCTACATTAATATTAAAATCTCCAGCAATAACAAAGCAGTCAAATTCAGAAGAAATAGATGATAACAGTTCTGAGAAATCATCAACAAAGACTGGGGAGTATTTGGGAGGTCTGTAAATAATTGTAAACAGAATGCGTGGTGCACCTTTTACAGCAATACTTAAGTATTCAAAGGACGGGTAATCACCAAGTAACACTTGCTTGCATTGAAAGACATCTTTAAATAGAGCAGCTATTCCCCCACCTCTCTTAACAGCACTACAGACACTTATAAAAGTAAAGTCTGGGGGGGCAATTCATTGAGGATTGTAGCACTACAGCTGTCATCTAACCAAGTTTCATTTAGAAACATGAAGTCCAGGTTGTTACTGGTGATGAGGTCATTAACCAAAAAGGACTTACTTTTTAGTGAACGAATGTTCAAGAGTGCTAATGTAACATTAACTGTATTTTGCTCCCTGTCACTCTCAGAATGACGTGTAATAGGCAGTAGATTAGAGAGGTTTGCTATATGACTGGAAGGGGCCTTTGTTTTTCTCTTGCATATCAGGACAGATATAGGGAAAGCTAAAGGAACATTGGGTTCCCACTTGTTCTGTAAACATTTGAGATTGTTGCTGCTATCATAGCGGGGACCCAATTCATATCAGTTACCAGTATTGTTGGCAGTCTTGTGTTGTTCACCAGCAGATTGGTGTTGGAGTGATCCCTGGCGTTGGGGCAGAGGACGGAGAGCTCTCTCAGATGGAGGGCGAGCTGGACCCAGATGCTTTTGGTGGTTGTGGGGCCAGCAGACACTAGTTCCTCCATTTTCTCTGAGAAGCTCAAAAGAGGTGATGAGGGAGAGAGGGAGAAAGTAGGTAGAGAGAGGGACTGTGAGTCTGGTGTTTCTGGAGGCTGAAGTATGTTATCTTGCCTCTCCCGGTTGTTATCCACAGAAACATCCTTGGGTGTTGAGTCTTCATCACAGTTCAACGGATGTGATGTCACTGGGCAGGGTACAGTCTGAGTGGTGACCATGAGCAGTGGTTGTTGTGGCTGAGTGGTGTTATCCAAGTGTCCATCCGACTGATGAGAAATCCTGTGGTCACTGAGGCCAGATGTATGTGTGCCATTCAGGAGTGGACTGGCACACTCTGCTGATGGGTGATGGAGGGAGAAAAGGATATTGTCTTTTAGCACTCTTGTGCCAAGTTTGTTTGGGTGGAGGCCATCTGTTGTAAAAAGTTTTCTTTGACTCCAGAAGAGATTGAAATTGTCAATGAAATTCAGTCCTCTCGTGTTGCAGGTTTTTTGCAGCCATGTATTCAGACTGAGTAGCCGAGAAAACATGTTTGTTCCTCGAGCTGGTAGAGGTCCACTAATGAATGCCTGAACTTTCAACTTTCCTAGCGTTTCAAAGAGTTCATTAAATTCAATTTTAAGGAGCTCTGACTGCTCTTTTCAAATGTCATTTTTCCCCACATGAATGACAATCCGATTTACAAACTTATGTTGTGTCAGGATGTTGGACAGTTCCTTGTTTACATCAGCAATCATTGTTTGAGGAAAACAGTATACAGGTGTAGCCCTGCTCCAAAGGTTTCTGATAATAGAGTCCCCCACTATCACAGTATTTGGCTCATCTGCTTTCTGAGCGGAGCGCCGTTGCCTGTTTGACACCACTCTTGATTGATGTGGTTTTTGCCTGACCACATTAAGGGAATCTTCACTCACACTGATTAGTGCCTCAAATCTATTTTCAAGATGCACAGGGGGTGGTAGAATACCAACATTGGCTAGTCGAGTCATAGCCATATCTGGGGTAGATGAAGCTAATGCAGCAATTTGTGAGACTCGTGACAGTCTGATGTTACGAGCACTTTTAGGTCTTGCGCCCTGTTTTTGCCATTGAATTGTTTCCCTCTGTACTGCAGGTTTGTCTGAGCTCACTATAGTCTGATGAGAAGTATTAGATTCACAGAACTCACCGGCTTTACGCTGAGAGGGTCCATGGCAATATGTGTCTTCGGGTAGGGATGGCAGTACCGCAAGTAACTTTGTTTCGAGAACTGCAATCTTCTGTGGCAGTTTCAGCAGCAGGTGGCTGTTGATCCAAAAGAAGGCATTTTCTCGCCTGTTTGAGTGTGGATGGCTGTGTTATCCTTAAGAATGTCGGCAGTAAGCTGGTAGACTATCCCAAAAGTTTCGAAGTAATTCCAAGATTCTTTACTTTTAGTGCCTAATTGTTTAGTCTAAGCACTGTACTGAACTGCTGGTGTTTAAATAAGATAAAGCATAAAAGCAGAAGCGCTAAGCATGGAGCGCAAGTAAAAGCGTCTGAACAGCAGCGAAGCCGGAAGCGAGTGTGATTAAAGGGCTGTAATTCCTAAACCCTTCAGCCAATTTGGATGTGAATACACTCTAAATAAAGCGGAGAGTGTGCCTTTAAGACAATATTCATTATATAACTGTAACTTGAATACATTTTGGTTAACAGCTAAAATAAAAAATAATGTGCCTCTTATGGAGCTGACTGTAGCTGTAATGGTACGGGTGAACAGGCAGGTGAACACGTCACAAGAAGATAGTGGTTGGTAAGTAATTTTAATGATAAACACAGGCAGAACAGAGAATCCAAAACAGGTGAATAAACAAAGGTGCGTATCTTCAAAACAGGTAGTGCATTCAGGTAAGTATAATCCAAACAGGTAGTTCATTCAGGTAAGTATAATCCAAACAGGTAGTTCATTCAGGTAAGTATAATCCAAACAGGTAGTTCATTCAGGTGAGTATAATCCAAACAGGTAGTTCATTCAGGTGAGTAGAATCCAAACAGGTAGTACCTTCAGGTAAGTATAATCCAAACGGGTAGTTGTCACGAGGGCACTGGAGCAGGAAGCACAGGTTCAACGAGGTAAGTTCCAATAGAGGGATTTTAATAACAAAGAGCAGGAAACAAGTAACATTTACACTTGATGACAATACAATAACCGACAAAGAACAAAGGAACAGGCAAGGTACATATAGTGTCCAGGTAATGAGGGTGATGGCTGACAGGTGTGGTGATGACAGACGAGGGACAGGTGCGGGAGCGTGGAGGATGCTGGGAAGTGTAGTCCATGGGGAAAACTCGGGAGAAACAGGCAAGGAGACAAACAAGACTGTGACAGTACTCCCCCCCTCCCGGAAGGCGCGTCCTCGCACCTAGGAAACATCCAGGGAGGGAGGGTGGGCGTCCTGGAGGCTCGTGCTGGACACAGAGGACAGGACAGGACTGGGAGCCTCCAGGACGGAACTCCCGGCTCAGAGGTCCAGGGGCCATGGAGGGTCCGGGAGCTCAGGGACAGGGCCGGCCACATCCTTCTGCCCCCCCCAAAAATTATTTGGGGCAAGTCCGGGTCTGGAGGCTTGGGAGGCTTGTAGACTGGAGGAGGCGGCTCGGGATCAGGAGGCTTGGGAGGCTCGGAGGCCGGCTCAGGAGGCTTGGGAGGCTCGGAGGCCGGCTCAGGAGGCTTGGGAGGCTCGGAGGCCGGCTCAGGAGGCTTGGGAGGCTCGGAGGCGGGCTCTGGCGGCTTGGGAGGCTCGGAGGCGGGCTCTGGCGGCTTGGGAGGCTCGGAGGCGGGCTCTGGCGGCTCGGGAGCGGGCTCTGGCGGCTCGGGAGCGGGCTCTGGCGGCTCGGGAGCGGGCTCTTCTGGAGCGGAGTCCAGGGGAACAAACTCTGGAGCGGAGTCCAGGGGAACAAACTCTGGAGCGGAATCCAGGGGAACAAACTCTGGAGCGGAATCCAGGGGAACAAACTCTGGAGCGGGATTCAGGGTAGGGTGGAGACCAAACAGGGAATCAAACTCCTGGAGGAGCAGGTCCAGCGGAGCAATCACCGGCTGACGGAGAGACTGGCGGTTTTGGCCCTGTTGGCCTTCCATATCCCCGCGGCGTGGCGCAGGCTCCGGTGAGCGGCGTGGCTTACGGCGGCGAGGCTTTGTGGAGGACTGGGGTGTGGGCTCGGAGTGAGACGAGACGACCCCCTCACCAGTGACCGGTACCGGATGACCACCGCTCAAGTCCCCACCTGTCCCCTCGACGCAGCATGCTGAGCCATCCGCCTGGAGGACCTGACTAATCAAATCCTCCAGTGGATACTCGTCCACGACGGGGAAGAAGATGGAGACGAGCAGGTCGTCATCCAGACCGGTCACGAACACAGAGTTCAGAAAGGGATCGCCCCAACTCACCCGACGACACACCCCGATGAACTCCTCCACGTACCTCTCCAGAGGACGGCCGCTCTGGTGGAGATTCATAATGAGGTCCTCTGGAGGGATGGTGTTATAATCCATTTTTTGAGGTCGGTTATTCTGTCACGAGGGCACTGGAGCAGGAAGCACAGGTTCAACGAGGTAAGTTCCAATAGAGGGATTTTAATAACAAAGAGCAGGAAACAAGTAACATTTACACTTGATGACAATACAATAACCGACAAAGAACAAAGGAACAGGCAAGGTACATATAGTGTCCAGGTAATGAGGGTGATGGCTGACAGGTGTGGTGATGACAGACGAGGGACAGGTGCGGGAGCGTGGAGGATGCTGGGAAGTGTAGTCCATGGGGAAAACTCGGGAGAAACAGGCAAGGAGACAAACAAGACTGTGACAGTAGTACCTTCAGGTAAGTATAATCCAAACGGGTAGTACCTTCAGGTAAATACAAACATGTGAGCAAACAAACCGGAACCGACAACAACTAAACCGGACAATGAACAGAACTCAAAAGACAACTTAAATACAAGTGCAAACACAGAACAGGTGCAACAGGTGAAAGTCCAATCAAGATGGATTAGTTCATATCTTAGAGACAGGTCTTTCTGTGTTGAGTTAGACAAGTTCTCCTCATCTACTGCCCCTACTATCTGTGGAGTACCTCAAGGATCTATTTTGGGTCCACTCCTTTTTAATTTGTATATTCGCCCACTGGGATATATTATCAGAAAGCATAATGTCTCTGTTCACTTATATGCTGATGATACACAGCTGTATTTGCCACTAGAAGCTTATAATTCTATTGAACCCTTACTGGCCTGCCTTCGGGACATTAAGATATGGTTAT
Organism: Oreonectes daqikongensis; assembly: GCA_026939265.1. Lineage (NCBI taxonomy): Eukaryota > Metazoa > Chordata > Actinopteri > Cypriniformes > Nemacheilidae > Oreonectes > Oreonectes daqikongensis. Next base: position 140,054 of record JAOTQM010000126.1, on the reverse strand, counting down.
CTGATAGTTTTCTACAACTTAAAGAAAAAACTGAAAATCATTGTTTTTGGTCCCCCTAAATTAAGAACAGTGTTAATTTCGTTTTTGTTAATTATTCATCAACGACATGTTTTCACTGACAAAAATGAAACGATAACTAAATAAGATTTGATGCATGATAACGAAAACTGTAATAAAAATATACTGACATTTTCGTCAACTAATAAAAACAAGACAAAAATATTCTTGTCCCACTGACTCCCGACCGGCGGACAAGCAGCACATGCACACAAGCTGATATCTCAGCGGTAGAGAGAGAAGTCTCTAGAAGAAACACAGAGACATGTGTATTCTGTGTCTCTGTGTGGTTTACGAAGCGTCTTATTTTCCTTCAGTCACTGGTAAACACAGCAAACTTGAAGTGCGACTGCTGGCGAGTCACCCTGAAATTAATTTCAAAGGGAAGCATAAATGTTTTATATGCCAATATAAGCTGCTGCATAACGTGAAATGCAACGTAAAGTAAGCCAAAATAAACCAGCACTGTCCAGTACCGATGAAGTGATGAAAGGAGTCGTATTGTACATTAAAAGATTGAATGACATGCTAAAGTATGTAACATGTTTGCATGATTGAAGAAATGTAATACAGTTTATGTAATATGTCTTTTTGAAAGATATTTCTTATTCATCGAGTCTCCTTGTCTTAAGCAAAGACAGTGCAGCATAAGCCAATAGCGTTCGAGTTTGCGCGGTTTCGGAGCGTTTCATTGGTTGAATGTATACGCCCTTCATTGAACAAGTCAATTGAGTCAAAATGAGATTGAATGAACATGGTGCATCCGGTAGTTACTGAACCTTTCATTTAATTACACCAAGTAAAATAGTTAAACCAGTTAGATTTTAGTAGACTAAATATAATGTAGATTTAGTCAACTAAAATGTTTTTAATATTTCATCGACTAAAACTTAAATGATGGGGATGACTAAAATATGACTAAAACTAATTTGCATTTTCATCAAAAGACTAGGACTAAAATTAATCAAAATTTGCTGTCAAAATTAACACTGATTAAGAAGTGGTCTAATAAATGAGCTTAGCAATAATTTCTCTTCAGTCTCTTCCCAGGTGTAACGCAGATGCAGATGCGGAAGCACGGGGATCCATTTGCAGCTTTATTCACACAATACAAATACACAACAGGGTATGGTGAGGCAAGCAGGGATCAAGGCAGGCAGATAGCAAACACAACAATACCAGGCAGAGTTCAAGGCAGGCGGCCGAGTTCGTAATTCCAAAATCCAGGCAGGGGTCGAGGCAGGCAGATAGCAAACACAACGGTAGCAGGTAGAGGTTCAAGGCAGGCGGCAGGGTTTGTTATCCAAAATTCAGGCAGGGGGCAAGGCAGGCAGCAACGGTCGTAAATCTAAAATACAGTCCAAGATCAAACACCAAAACCGCTCAGAAATGTACGCAGGGGCAATAACAAGACTTCGCACCAAAGCTCTGGCAGCGTGGTGTATAAATAGCCCGGGTGATGAGTGTCAGGTGTCGCAATCAGCACCGCAAAGGGTGCTGGGTAGTGTAGTCCCTCTAATACTCTGGAGACTGTTCTCTGAGCTGGCGAGCGGGGGCTTCGGAGACAGACGTGTTCGTAACACCAGGTCAGGAATCTTGGTGTTATACTTGCCTCTGAACTTTGCCTGACTAAATAGATTAATCTAGTTTTCAAGAATAGTTTCTATCAATTGCACACCATTTCGAGACTAAAATCATTTTTCTTTTCAAGATCTGGAGAAGGTTATTCATGCCTTTATTATTTCTTGCCTAGATTATTGTAATTCGTTATATTTGTATTCCTAAAAGCTGGGTTAACTTACCATCAGCTAAACCCTGAACTCTGGGTTGGTTAACCAAAACCTTGCTTACTCGGAGTATGTCGGTTCCAGCGTTTGAAGAGTAAGTTTAATCAAACTTCCAAAAGTTACCCAGAGTTAACACACGCTCACGGGAACAACATGAAGACATTGTCAATGGATCACAGATTTCATTAGTCACCATGGAAACGGGCAGGAAGCTTAATGTTTTTGACTGTAAAACAACGTTATTGTCAGGGTTGTGGACAGAACCAAACGCAGACAGTGAAGGGTTAACTAACCTTAACCATGCGGCTAGTATCCCATGCCGAGTTCAATAATCAGGGCTGGGTGAATGGAGGTTTGGTTACACCCCGAATCCACCAAGGCCTGATATGTACCCCCCTCTGTACTCACTGGTACTTGGTACTGGCCGGCTGGACCGCGGGCGGCCTGAGGCGTGTCGGGAACCCGGATCACCATCCCCACCTCCATTAGGGGACAATGAGCGATAAGATGATCCGGATTCCCGCAACGCCAACAGGCCAGCCCAGGCTTTCCCCCTGCCTCGGCGGTGGGAAGTCGGCCACGGGATTGGAGAGAGGAGGGTGAGGGGGTGAAGAGCTGGGGTTGGCTCCCGCTCCCAGCGGGGGACCGCGGTGGCTGGCGGGCCAGTATTTGCCCGTCCGCAGGTCGCCGTCCGCAGCGATGCCCCGCCCTCGGACCTGAGAAGGGGAGAAGGGGAAAAAACGGGGGAAGGGGAACGGGAAGGGAGAAAGGGAAAAAAATTTGATGGGGTAGCGCCGACCCCGGCACACGCTGCTAGACGGTCCTCCGCCAACTGGGTGGCCTGCGTCAGCGACGTCGGTCGGTGGCACTGGACCAACTGGGTGGCCTGCGTCAGCGACGTCGGTCGGTGGCACTGGACCCACTGGGCGGTCCCCGTCGGTAGCCGCACCACAAATTGCTCCAGGGCCACCGTCTCCACCACAGAGTCGACGTCGCTTCCCTCGGCCACCAGCCATTTGTGGCAGGCATCCCGGAGCCGCTGGGCCAAGACGAACGGTGGGTCGCCCTCCCCCAGCTCCAAGGACCGAAAGCGAAGCCGCTGCTGCTCCGGGGTTAACCCGACCCGCTGTTCGATGGCCTTCCTTAGGTCCTCGTAGGCGCGGAGGTTCGGGACTGGCAGCTGTTGAGCCGCGAGCTACTAGACAGTGGTACTAGACGGGCGGCCCAGTCTGCACGGGGCCAGCCCGCCCCCTCCGCGGACCTCTCGAATAAGTCCAGGAAGGCCTGCGGGTCGTCCAAGGGCCCCATCTTCTGGAGCAGCAGCGGTGGGGATGGATGTTGGGGCGACAAGGCGTCCGTCTGGCGATGTTCCGTCATCAGCCAGCTCCGGAAGAGCTCACGGTCCTCGGATTGGGCGCACAGGAGAGTTTCGAAGCGTTTCTCCTGCGCTAGGCTGGCCCGGTGTTGATCCGCATGGAGGACCGCGAGCGCCTGAACCACCTCCGCAAATGGCGAGCCTGGCGGAGTCTGCATGATAGCAGCGGCGTTCCTCTTCCCTCCCGGTTTTCGGCACCAATGTAACACGTTCGATAAAGCTGGAGGAAAGAGGCGGGGTCGACAGGATAATTCCAAATAATATTTTATTGTAAAGTAAAACAAAGGTGGCTTTCAAAATGCCTAAACAAACGAAAATCAAAAAACAGAAAAACTAGCTTCCTTGCTAGAAAGATCTCGTCTCTCTCGGCACGCCTCTCTGCATGCACGTCCTTCTCCTATCTCTCTCTCTCTCGAAGGCGGCCCCGGCGGCGCTTCTTATGCCTCCTCTCCCCAATCATTGGAACAAGAGACAGCAGGTTAGAAGCCACTCGTGGCGGACTCGCTACCCTCCGTGCTCCGGATCGTAGCTCCGCCCTCCCAGACGGAGCGTGGCCACGCCCCCTTGCCACAGTCATATTAATGGAGACTGCAACAACTCTCATAAAAAACTGCAACAGTTGTCATAATTTTGGAAAACAACTTGTTCAATGCTTTTGAGTAGACTACACTAAAATAATGCAAATGAATGACCATACTTAAACCATGAAGGTCTGCTGAGATTTAAAATGTTAGGCCCATATCACATATCTAATATGTCATGTAATATACAGTATATCCCTTTCAAGTACACATATAGGTTTTTTTTTACGTTATTTGCTAAAAGGCCATGGCTTTCCAATTGAGGTGTAAAAATGTTAAATGAGGTGTAAAAATACCAAAAACAAATTGTAATTAGGAAAAAGGCCTTTCAATACTGCAGAGGAGGCTGAGGATCAGAAAAACATTATTAAGAAATACAAATAGTATGAAAACATTTAAAAGTCTATTGATGTAATTTATACCTGAATTAAAGTGATAAAGGAATATCAAATCTGTGAACACTATGCCATGGGCGAGAACCTAATAAATATTATCCTGGGAATCAGGCCTGCCAGACTTGGAATTGAACCTGCAACCTTTGGGTTATAAGTCTAGCTCTTTAACCATTACAGTACAACTGCCCTAAAATGCAGCAAATGTTACCTAGTTAGAGGAGAAGAGTAATGAGATGCAAATGCTTAAATTGCTCTAAAGTTACAAGAATTGTAAGGTGTGCATACTATTTATGCATATACTATATTCAGTATTAACCTTTATCTTTATATTATTTATACTTTCCTTTTGTTTTGTATTTTATAATAATTGCACTTTGGAGCTGATCTGACTTGCATTTCACTACTTGTTGTATATTCTTTATATAGCTGTGTATATGACGAACAAAAATCTTGAATCCATTTATATTTACAAATTTAATAATAAACCTAAATAAATGTAATTCAATGTAAGCACATAAAGCCTTAAATTTATTAGGAACAGCTCACATTATTTTATTTAAAGATTTTTTTATTTTAAAAGGTTACAAATCATAAAATTAGCATTAAATATATTGTTGTCACAATGTGTGTGACTGGAAATGTAATCATGGTAATACTCTAAAATTATAATTTTATATGTAATCTGTGCGTCCACACCACTTCACGCCCATCAAAAGCGCACACATGCGCAGACAACCTCTGAAGCTTAGTAACATGTCCTTAAAATTAACTAACCCTGGAAATTAACCTGCTCCGGAGCAGGTTATCTTCAGAGAGTGAGTTGCTATGGTTACTAACATACCCTGAAAGTTATCTTCGATTTTGGAACCGAAAGCTGAGGTTATCAACTTGCTTATCCTCAAACATACCCGGGTATGTCACATAACCAGCTTTCTGGAATACACCCCAGGCATTCTAATTTAGTTTTGTTTTGTTTTATTATATGTTTTTATGGTTGTGTTGACTGTTTTTGTGTTTTATCCTGTTAAGCACTTTGCTGTGTGATAAATGTGCTATATAAATAAACCTTACTTACTTACAATGTCGTGGAGACAAGGGGTGGGCTCATTTTACTCAGGCATCCAATCAGTATTCCAGGAACTTTATAAAGTTGTGAAGCCACGCCTATAGCAATCATTTATAGCAACCTAGTGTAACCGGTGTCTCGCGTATGCTAGCGTGACTGAATCACAGCCACGCAGATGTTGTTAAGGGTAAGCAATACCAGTTAGAAAGAATTATGGAGAAACGAGAGGGCGGGTCTTAGACGCGCCAGAAAAAAACACACGGCAAAGACATACGAGCCCGAGCCATGTGTATCCACATGGAACACAAACACAAAGATAAGATACTGTCACAATCCTGTCCACTAGATCATGAATTAAAATCATAAACATGAAGGACAGGATCGCAGCAATATCCGGGGGGCGTAGCCTAGACGCATGACCGGAGAACGCGTGTCCACATACACCCACATAAACACAGAGACATGGCACTGTCATGGCCCCACCCACAAGGCTTTCGAGATTCACTAGACTAGGAGGGCAGAACCATGACAATATCAGTCTATCACATTGTGTTCTTATTCCCACATCGAGACAAAACATTCTTAAAATAATGGCACAAATATGTAAAATACACTGAAACAAATTAATTGGGATAAAATACACATATGAAAATAATAATTAATAAGAAGCATTAATAAAGATAATCAAAATGTCTTGGAGAAAAACCTACCTCTTCCCATGCAACCACAAGGTGAAAAGGGAAGAGGAGGAGCTAACAGGGGAAGTTGTACAGATCTATGACATTGCGACACTTAAAGGGGAAAGGACTCACATTTGTGTAAGGCATTGACATCAGGTATATAACAATATTATATAATTTTGTGTGAATTATACAAAACATAGAAACATATTTAACAGTATATATTTTATACCTGTTACACTAGCAACCGATTCCATAGATTTCCATTATAAAAGGTTCAGATGGATATACGAAGCCACGCCCATAGCAACAAAACATATTAACTTACCTACAAATTCTTATGAGTAAAATATCTCTCAAGTATATGCCCATTGATATTTATATTTTCTGAGCACACCAAGGTGACTAGAAACATGATGTTGTCCAGTCATGACTTCTTGTTGCACAGGAAAATAAATGTTAATAACACAAAGCCCAAGCCCTCTTAAACATTCATCACAATGAGTAAAACTAAAGAATATAGTTCTGATGTGCAGCAAAACATGGTTGAGCTACACAAAATAGAAAGTGTATTTAAAACTAAATGGTTAAAACAATACAAATTCCCATTTCCAACATCAGGGCAATAATTATAAAGTTTTAATGGACTGGAGATGTTGTAAATCTGCCTGAAAGAGAATGTGTGTCTATATTGTCTCAATGCACAGCAAAGAGAAGCTTTTTAGCCAAAAAAATTTCAAAATATCAGGGATTGAAAATAGCAGAAATCTGTTTATTTTAGTGTGAGAAAAAATAATATAAAAATAAAGGAAAACTGCACCTCCATCACCACAAGTTGTTTGGGACACTGTTCAAGAAACAAATCTTCTGCGCTCATAAAAAAAAAAAACTCCACCATATTAATTTGCTATACTGGAACTTTAAACAGGACTGGAATCTATGGTCATATGAAATGAAAAAGAGTTTTTTGGCAGCAAGAACACAAAATGAGAGGTGTTTGTCGTGCAAATTGAAGTTGCAGAAAGTATTAAATACAAGGGTGCCAATAATTGTGGCCAACATGTATTGGAGAAAAAAAATCACAGTGCGATATTCTCCCCACTTACAATAGTTTTACTTTAATGAAACATTGGAACAATGCAGATTTATTTTTACAACCTTCTTTGCTCATATTTACCAAGGGTGCCAATACTTTTGACCACGACTGTATATCTCTGCATCAGAACATTGTAGAGACACAGGGGTTGGTTCATTTCACTCATAGCTTACAGTATTATTATTGGGATATGCTAAATCACGGCCATAGTAACAAAACCGTTTAGCCTAGCAACCATTTAGCAATACCTATATCTCTGCATCAGAACATTGTAGAGACATGGGGGTTGGTTTGTTTCACTTGTGGCTTGGAGCATCTTCAATTGCCAGCTGCCAAGCCATGCCCATAGCAACCAAACAGATTAGCTTAGCAACCGTTTAGCAGGATTTATATCTTTGTTTTATTATATGTTTCTGTTGTATGATGCTTAGGTGATATATTTGCTAAGTAGTGAGAATTGTTTCGTTTTCTAATTTATTTTCCTTATAATTCTATGGTGCTTTGGAGTGCTGTTTACTGCTAGTTGAATTTAGATTACAGAAAAGTTTTTCACCTTTGGATAAATTAGCACTTAAGTCCGGAAGAGTGCAGCATTAGTTTTGAGCCATTGCGTGTTAATTTAGGCTTTGTCTTGCTAATTTGAAACGCACGGGCAGCTGTTCCCACTCATTACGTGAATAGCACGTGATTAGCAACCTATTTAATAAAGATTGAGGAAAAGAGTCAAAAAGGCGCTGCTTCCGCTGAATGCAGGAAATGAGACTAGAGGCTGTAATATGATTGGCTAATGTGTCTCACGTGATCCATGTTTGCCATTATGCTTTCTCCAATTGTAAGTATTACAGACCCTTACATCTCCGCTTTTACTACCGTAAAACAAAAAACATGCCAACACAGTCTCCTTGGAGAAATGCCAAAGTATTCGTTTGTAGCATTCATCTAGCAACTATCTTGTTTTGCGCAGTCGTTATGGAACACAATTTTTCTTTTTATTACAATTATTCAGTTTGCAGCTTGTTCTGTCAACAAAGACGTACGAGTCAACCAAATGACCCAAGAAGAGTTTGGGACAAGAAGCTATTGTACTGTTGAGAAAATTAACAAAGACAGACAGGAGACAGGATTCTTCAGAATCCCAAAATGGAATGATTTTATTATGCCTATTGATGAACAGGATAACAGCGGGTATCAGGAGGTGTCACTAATACCCGAGTGAGAGTTAAACTAAAAACAAATGAACACAATAAAAAAATAACAAAATCCTGGCTTGTCTGGTAAGTGCCTATAATCAAAACTGAAACTTTACGCTCCCCCTCATGACACCTCTCCCAAAACAACCCCTCCCCCAACAAAACAACAGCAAATTGTCCATCGACTTTACCTTCTATTCAACAACACACCACCGGACTAAACAACTCAAAAGACGATCAATGTGGAGGTTCTGATAGAATGGCTGGGCCGGGGTACCTCCGCTTACTCTCCGACCCTGTCTGTTTCCTGACAGCTGCAGTGAATTCGTAGCATCCAAAGTATTGCATTCCCAGTGCATATGGTCTGTTTTCCCAAAAGCGCCAGCAAAACACCAACTCACGCTGGGACGTATCCCAGTCTGCTCTCCAGCATGTGCAGCAAAAACCCTGGGGTGGACAGCATTGCTAGATCCTGGTATTCCGCCAGGCGAGAGTGTAAAGTTTGGGAGACAAAGTTTGGGTATTCAAGTTTGGAAATCTAGGCATACTAGAGTCCATTGCACAAGAACTTATAAAATAGATTTTGTATTATAAAAATGCAAATGAATTGTACTGCACTGTCAGTAATCCACTTGTAATCCATTGTAATCCACTGTCAGTACAATTCATTACAATTCAAATACTGCTAATAAACTTTACACATTTTTGCTTTGCTTCTCAGTAAGGAAACAAGAAATCATCAAAGTAACTGAGCAGCTTATTGAAGCCATCAGCAATGGAGATTTCGAGAATTACACGTAAGTTCTGAGGCATTTTTTTAATAGTCTAATCCTTAGAATCTGCCAGATGAATGTTGTGTGCATTATTATAATGTACACTAGCGGCCAAACGTTTTGGGACACTTGAGTGAAATTTTTCTCAGTATTTAAAAAAAACCCTTTTAATCTGAGGTTTGCTTAAATATCTTAAATTAGTATAGTATACAAAAATATAATTTTCCAAACATACATGTTTTTTTCATGACAAAACTAACATTTTATTTAATACAAAAAATGTTTTTTAATGGATAACTTTGACTGAATAATTAAGAAAGAACAGCCAATAAGAGCACAGAATAGATAAAAACTCATTTAATATTGTTTAAAAAGCATCTCAGGGTGAGACCTTAAGAAGCTGCTTGATAAAATTACATGAAAACATTTCTGCAAATTCTATTCGAAAGGAGACTACACTGAAGACAATAAAATATTTTTTATTACAACATTATTCCTATAGTTCCCTTTGTTTTATTTCATAATTTTGATGAGTTTGTTATTATTTTAAATGTGGAAAATATATAAACACAAGAGAGAATGTGTCCCAAAACCTTTGTCCGCTAGTGTATTATATGCAACAACAGTCCTATTCTTTAATTCAAAACAGCTAGACAAAGAACAGCGAATGAACATGTAAAAAGCTTTTTGAGTTTGAACTTTTCTTAATTTGAAAACAACAGTTTAGCCTAAAATGTGTTGTGTATCAAGTTTTGTGTTTCATTCATCTATAAGAAGTAAATGTTTTTTATGTTTTTATTTTTTTAATTTATTTTTTATGCAGAAAGATGTGCGATCCAAGTGTAACAGCATTTGAACCTGAAGCCCTAGGGAATCTAGTGGAGGGGTTGGATTTCCATCGCTTCTACTTTGAAAACTGTAAGAAACATTTACATAAACTAGGAAAATTCAACAAAACAGGAGACAATAAAAAAGAATGATAAAATATTATCCATTCGTTTATATCAGGAAGAGGATAAAAATAATAATAGGAAAAAAATCAATTATATGGAGAGCCAAATTACTCAAAATTTAATGAATAAATAAATGTGGAAATACTTAAATAAATTGTTAAATATACAATGAAATTGTTAATTTATGCAAACAAAATTAAATTATAATAAATACCAAACAGATTATTTAATTTATATTTCATACCATTTTGATATTGTTGAATTTTTTTATTTCGGAACTGCTTTTTTTTATACATGAGCTCGTGTTATTTCGTTTTCATTTTCATGGTATGGCTGTTTTTTACATCACCAACTATAGTGGGCGTTTCCTTTCGAACTCGATTACTTTGGTCTGTCAGTTTTGGGCGCGTTTTTCACATCACAACAAACATGGCTTACCATGGTTGTGTCCGAAATAGCCTCCTATACTCTAATATAATGCACTATTTGAGGGGACATCCATTTTTATGGGCTGTGTCCACCAAGGCATTTCTGCCGGTGTATGTCGTGACTTTTCAAATGTTTCCAACTGAAGCCACAACGCTTTGCATTTTTCCCACGCTCAGCGGCGGTGTTCGACTGGGAACCTAGAGTTGAAAAATGCTCAACTTGGGGCAGAACGCTTAGCTCATATGAGCCTGCAGCAGACGTTTTCAGCCAAGCTCCTGCCGTTTTCAGCCGTGTAAAAAAGCCTCGGTGGACACAGCCCCTTAGTAGTGTCCGAATTCATAGTGGAAATGATTTAGGGCACTCATTCAATCCCATGATGCATTGTAACGATGCTAGCTAGCTATCCATCGTGAGGTTCGTGCTGAATGAATTTCCGCATCTTGACAGAAAATGGTGCCAGAAGTGCTTCTGGTGCACTGAGTGTCCGAATTCACTCACTCATTTTCATTCGCTCCTTTAAGTGGACAGCCCAATGCTGCGTCCCAATTCGCCTACTTATACTATGCATTAAAAGTGTGTACTATTTATGTTATGGAAAAGTATATACATTTTAGCGTGTAGCAAAACAATTTGCATGCACTGAGACAGGAAACAGAGGTGGCCATTGTTGCCTAGACAACATTGTTGTCATTAACTGTCACACACATATTCATTCATTTTTGCATATGTAATGTTAACTCTATAGTTATATCTAATAATTTAGTGACGCATCATTTTTTAAATTGTATTAATTGATTATTAATTAATTTTATTAAGTCATTACACTTTGTCAGAAGATAGTATGATCATGAGAAAACTGAATTCACCATACTACATGAATTATTAATAATTTACATCATTTTGCAGCTCAAGTGTAACATTTAGTTAATTTAGTGACGCATCTAAACTTCTCGCTGTGAGTTGTGGGTAGTATCAGCCAGTTTGTGGTTTTAACAGTCAATATTGTTCTCTATGGATTTTGCTCAATAAGACAAACATTTTAAAAACTAAACACTTAAAGGCGCAGTTTTGGATTTTTAGCGGCCACTAGCGTTTCAGTATAGATTTGCAATAAATCTTTCAGTCATTTGCTCATCCCTCCCTTTTGAAGTACGACGGTGGCCGCAACAGTAACAAAACATGTCGCTGACTGAGACAGCGGCTGTGATTCTAGCCACACTGTCATATTACTTCACGTGAAATTACAATGCAGTTACATTATTTCTACACTTATAAGGAAAAACGTTCGTCTCTCGTAGGTTATATGCCCATTTGTATCAAATGCTAACGTTACCAAAAAACTGGTTTCACTTTCACAAAAGTTAATTTATCTTACCAGGCAACTTCGGCGTCGCGTTGAAAACATTTGTCCTTCATCTGGTAATAGCTACATCGATGTTTATCCTGGATTTCCGTTTAAGGCTGCTGTAACCAAACATGGCTGCGCAACATGGAAAACTCCACATATATAGGCCCGCGCCTATGTAGATAAACCGGGGTTATTCTAAGGTAATAAAAACATAACTGTTCATTACGTACGACCTTTATACACCTCTGAAGAAACAGTTTTGTATGTTATATTGCATTTCTTTCAATAAATCATACAAAAAATCAAGTATTGTTCCTTTAATAGTAGAGAATATCCAGTAAACTTCTGAATTTATTACATTGCCGCTGTAAATGTTTTGTTTGTTTAACAAAATGGTTAGTAGAAACTGAAACATTGATTTGTGTTCATTTTAAATGTTAAGGCATTAAATTATATGTTAAAATAACTTTCAGTACTCCAAATACAGCCTTGTGAACTTTTTTCTTAATGCTAAAGTCAAGGTTAATTTGTCACATTATGTACACAGCTGACTTGTACTGCAGTTAACAATATTTAAAGAGTAGTAGAAAAAACCTTCAGCTGCCCAGTACCTCCTTCAGCTGTTTATTCTCCTCTTTGAGTGTGTTGCATTTTATGCGTAACTTGTTTGTCAGAAGATAGTATGATGATGAGAAACTGAATACCTTTGCCAACAAGAATTCGCCAAACTATTATGAATACTTTACAGCACATTTACACATTTATGCATTTGGCAGACGCTTTTATCCAAAGCGACTTACATTACATTGTACTATACATTTGTACATTTTGTATAGTAAGCAAGTGGGGGTTAGGTGCCTTGCTCAAGGGCACCTCAGCCATTACCCGCCAGTCCTGGGAATTGAACCAGCAACCTTCTGGTCACGAGTCCAACGCTCTAACCACTGGGCCATGACTGCCCCAGCATTTTGCATTATCAGAGGTGGATAAATGTTAATTATTAACATTCACGTCTTTCACGTCTGTGGTCATGAAGTTATTTGAGAGACTGGTCTTGGCCTACCTGAAGAACATCACTGGACCCTTGCTAGATCCTCTTCAGTCGATATACACTGTATCGCCAAAAGTATTGGGTCACCCTATCTAATAAACAGGTTTGATGACTTTAGTAATTTCCATGAGTACAAATCTTAATGCTGCAGCATATAATGATATTCTATGGAAATGTGTGCTTCCAATTTAATAACAACAGATTGGAAAGGGGTATTTTCTATTTTAAATTCTTAAATTCTTCACAAGATGAGGAGGGCCAAACAAAATAGCTTCAGTCTTTTTCTGATTTAACTGAAGAAAATTATTGTCCAGCCAAGCCATGATGTCCTCCAAACATGGCAGCAAGGACACTGCATTGGAACCTGGTCTCAACGGGAAATAAAATTGAGTGTCATCAGCATAAATATGATATGAGACTTTGTGAGACTCAAATATGGAACGAAGAGGGAGCAAATACAAAGAAATAATATTGGACCCAGAATGGAACCCTGGGGAATACCAAAAGTAATAGGGTGTTTGCCTGATGAAAATTTTACAATTTCCACTAAAAAGCTTGTATTTGAAAGATATGAAGCAAACCAAGCGAGTAAAGGCTGGACCACAGCATGTTAAAGAGGATGTAACAATGCCAGTTTGTAAAGAACCATTAATAATGGAGAGTAGACTAGATGAAACAGAAGGTAGCACATCCATAAGCAACTTAGTAGGAATAACATCGAGAGAACATGTAGTTGGTTTCATCATTAAGATAATGTCAGACAGATCAAGAGATTAAATAACTTGAAATGTGGAAAATGCAAAGGGGCTGCAATTTGTATTCTGAACACTCTGGGTTAAATCACAGGAAATTTGCTCCCTAATTAAAGCTATTTTCTTAATAAAGAAGTCACCAAACTTCTCACATAGCTCTAAGCTAGGTTCTGTGCCAGCTGGAGTAGAAGGATTTAACACAGAGTTTAGTGTAGCGAACAGAGTTTTTGGATTAAATTTGAAAGGAATTTAGCATGTTCTAATGAAACAGATTCCTGGAATTTAGACAAGAGTGTTTTGCAAAAGTTGATATGAGATTTGTAGTTTATCCTTCCTCCATTTTCTTTCTGCTCTTCTGCAATCTATTCTTAAAGTCTTAATGTTGTTAGTGAACCAAGGCTGAGTTTTTTTATTTAATTTTTTTCTGTTTGAGAGGGGCAACTACATTTAAAATTTCTAAACAGGAGGAATTAAAACAATTTGCCAACTCATCAACATGTAAAGCTTGTAATGCCTGGGTACATATAGGAGCTGGGAAAGCTACAAAAGCCTTTTTAAGTTGTAAGGCTGTGGAGGGGTTGATCGATCTGGAGAAATAACAGGAAGGCTGGATTACAGGTCTAGCACAAACAAACACACTGTCAAACAAAACTAGCCAATGATCCGACAGATCAACATCACAGACAGCAGCATTTTTGATAGAAAACCCTGAGGATAAAACAAGATCAAGAGTGTGGCCCAGATTGTGTGCAGGGCCTGTGACATATTGTGTAAGATTGAACGATTTCAAAAGGTTTACAAAGTCTCTTATGAGAGGTCTTGAAAGACAAAAAGAAAGGTGGGGGCTGTGCCCCTTTCAAGGACTGCACTCCCTGAATAGCTCCGCCCTAGGTTGTTGTTGAGGATGCAACTCGCCCACCACCTCCCCTTCCCTTGGAGTCAGCAGGTGGTGAACACCCGTGCAGGCCACCCATGTCCTAGTGACCTGAATGCACAGCTGTATGGCTGTCGCCTCGGGAAAACAGCGTGTGGCAGTGGCGGCTCCATCCCGTGCAGTCCAGCCCATTGGGGATGTGCCGGCTAGGCACAGGTGGTCCTATTGCCTCCGCGGACACCACCCAATGTGCTTCGGTACTCCAGGATGGAGGGTTTCTTCAGCACAGATGCCTTAGCCCACTGCTGGCCGCGGGACAAGCGGAAGTTCCCCTCAGTGAGCTTCATTGCACAGCTTGTGCAAGGCCAGGAGAGCTGGGAGAATACTCTCAGGTTCCTCAGCCCAAAAAGGTAAGTGAATGGGCGATGACATTACTTTGGCGTTTTGAAATTCCTTTCAGAGATTATAGGTTCTCAAGTTCAAACCCCAGTCTGTCTCTCAACACAACATCTTGTTTCCTCCATCAGGGAACAAAGGTTACAGTCATAACTGAGACGTTTCTATGGCTGTGGGTAATCCTTTAAGGGGCACCAGATGACACATTTTGGAGAATCGGTTGACGGCAGATGTTATCGACGTGGATGGAGCTGACCTGAAGCTGGATGGAATCCCCCAAAAAACGTTATGTGCCCTCTGCCAAAAAGACTTCTAGTAATGGAGTAGATCTTGTATGTTACATTAGTCTGTCTTTTTTGGAGTTGGTTGCAGAGATTGGAGAATATGAAAATGCCAGTTGATCCGGAGTTAATGGGGGCTTTGACTGTAAAACAGTGAGTAGGCCTAGTTAGATGGACAGCTGGATGAAGTGCTCAAGCCCCATGGTGTCATCAGCTGAGAGGTGCAACTGCAAGTAGACACTGTAGACCAGTGACCCTCAATTGGCAGACCAAACTTGTTACTCAACCCCAATAACTTGTGCACAGGAGTACAGTTATTTTGGTACAGAAAAGGTACTTTTGAAACTGTTCAAAATGACATTTATACAAATGTCATTTTAAAGAATTTTGTTTATCTCTTGCAACAGTTTTGCAAGAATCTCTTTTTCTGTTCCAAAATGGCTGTAGCCCCGTGTACAAGTAACTGATGTTGAATGATTGAGTGTTCAGGAATACCAAGATGGTGCCGCAGATGGCTGCCTCGGTGTGGAGCTCTCCAGTTGTTTTGATGTTTTTGTTAGTTTGTCCTGTTTTTTGTTTTTCTTATACAATCAGTTTTTCAAGGGATGAACTGCTGAACATTTGGCAGTGCACACCATCTGATCTTTTACCATTTTTTGATTATTCGGACGTTTTGGTGAACATCATAGTCGGAGATGAAGAGCTCCAGGATGCAAGCGTGGGAAATGAGCCAACGTGCTTGACAGGCTTAGAAAGTGTGGCTTTAAAACAGCACTGCCTAACTTACATCTGGTAAATCTGGGCTTCTTGCCAAACAAAATGGATGAACTTTTTCTGCTCTACCGAATAAATAAGGATTTTTCAAACTCTGCTGCTCTGTGTTTCCTGGAAACGTGGACTCCATCCTCCGACCCGGACTCCATCCTGGACAACGTGCAACATCTGCCCAGCTACCAGCTGTTCAGAGCAGACCGTGACGCAGAATCTATGGGGAAAATCGCGCAGTGGTGGTGTTTCTACATCAATGAAAAGTGGTGTACAGATATTACAGCGTTAAAGAAGATGTGCTGTCCCGAACTAGAAGCACTCTTCATCAACTGTAAGCCTTTTTACTCACCACGAGAGTTCTCCTCGTTTGTTTTTGTGTGTGTTTACATTCCACTCCAAGCACACGTGAGCATTGCGCTACAACAGCTTGCCGATTACATCACTGATACTGAGCAAAAATTCCCGGGCTCTGCTATTATTATTCTTGGCGACTTTAATCAGGCAAAACTCACACTCGAACTGCCAAAATACAGACAACACATCACATGCCCTACCAGAGACAAAAATATTTTGGACCATTGCTACAGCACAATGAAGAGAGAGTTGTCCCGAGAGCAGCTTTAGGACCGATCACTGCCTGGTTCACCTTATCCCAACCTACAAGCAGAATCTAAAATCTGCCAAGCCTAGGCAAGGAATTCTGTTCGAATGCACAGATTGGAGTGTTTTTGAAGATGCTGCCACCGATCTGGATGAGCTCACAGATTCTGCAACATCATACAATAAGTTTCTGTGAAAATATTTGCATTACTACTAGGACTTCTTTCAAAACCATGGTTTACAGCAAAACTCAGACAGCTTCGCCAAACCAAAGAAGATTCAATTCAATTTTATTTATATAGTGCCTTTCACAATGAGCATTGTTGCAAAGCAGCTTTACAGGAGAAAGGAACAGAAACATAACAAAGGTAAAATTACCAAACCTATAAGTCAATATAATAAAATAAAATAACTAGGGATGCACCGAAATGAAAATTCTGGGCCGAAAACGAATATTTTAGATGCACTTGGCCGAAAACCGAAAATGGCTTAATTAAAAACTTATTTAAAACATAACTTACCTGTCAACACTCCCGTTCTGGCCGGGAGTCTCCCGTTTTTCACACCCATCTCCCGCCACCCTCTCGTTTTGTTATTTCTCCTGTAAAACTCCTGTATTTCAGTTATTTATCCTCTGAAACTCCAAGAACGATGGGAAATGGAACGCATTCACGTAAACAAAGGGGGATTCAAAAAAACTAAAACTTTCTCTTATTACACTGCTTAAGGGGCGCATATTCCACTCCGCGTTTTCCATTTAACGCTCGCTGCTCACAGTCTGTGTCGCTCACTGGAGACAACAGATTGTTCCATCGTCAGGTAGTGCTTTATCTGCAGAAGTAATAGGTATTTTAGTAGTTTTTAAAGTATTTCTGTCGGTGTCACGGTCCTGTTAGTCTCCTGGCCTGTTTCTCCCGAGTTTTCCTCATGGACTACACTTCCCAGCATCCTCCACGCTCCCGCACCTGTCCCTCGTTCGTCATCACCACAGCCATTACCTTCATCACGGACTCTATATATACCCTGTGTTCCCCCCCAAGGCCACCATGTTGCTCTCGTTACTTATTAAGCGCGAAATGGTAGGCCTCCAATGGACGCTGCGTGCCGACGCCCCCTGATTTTTCGTGGGTCGCATGGCAACCCCGAATCGAAGGGTCTGTCCTGCCGGAGCGATCCGGAAGGGTCGGGGGCGGGCTCGACACCCGTGGCTGCCGGCAAAAATTCCCCTAACCCTGTTCAGTGTCTAGTCTTAAATGTATTCATGGTGTGTATGGTTGTTCTCTTGTCTTCCCAAGTGTATATTAAAGATTCCTGTTCCTAGTTACTCTCGTTGTCGTGTCTGCTCCAGCAACGTACACAGCCGCCCGTTACAGAAGACTAGACCTTCAAAGATGGAAGTTAACATCATCACCTCTCCAGAAGACTTCGTAATGGATCTCCACCAGGACGGCCGACCTCTGGAGAGGTATGTGGAGGAGTTTGTCGAGGTTTGTGTGCGGGTGAGTTGGAACGATGCTACACTCAACCGCATTTTTTTGACCGGTTTGGATGACGATCTGCTCGTCCTCCTCATGCTACCCGACATGGATAAGTACCCGCTGGAGGACTTTATTAATTGAGTTCTCCACGCGGGTGGCTCCGATTTCTGTGTTGGGGAGGCTAATGGGGACTGGAGCGATGGTCGTCCAACACCGGTCGTTAGCGGGGGTGTCGTTCTGACTCACCCAAGCACCACACCCCACTCCTCCACAAAACCGCGCCGTAAGAAACGGCCCGCGCCACGACGCTCACCCGAGCCGGCGCCACGACGCTCACCCAAACTTGCACCGCACCGGAGGGATATGGAAAGCCATGAGGGCCAACAGTTTGCTCAAGAGGATGTCAATATGGAAGGCTGAAAGGGTCACCATTTCCAATCGACTTCCCCAGACCTCATCGACCTCTCCATCCCCAAGTCTCTGCCTCCAGAGTGGGCCTCCGAGCCTCCTGAGCGGGCCTCCGCGCATCCAGAGCCGGACTCCGCGCCGCCTCCTCTGGATCACGAGCCTCCCGACCACGAGCCGCCGCCTCCGGACCCCGAGCCGTCGCCGCCTCCGGACCCCAAGCCTCCCAAGCCTCCGGATCCCGAGCCGCCTCCCCCAGCCTACGAGCCTTCCAAGCCTCCGGACCAGGACTTGCCCCAAATAATTTTTGGAGGGGGCAGAAGGACGTGGCCATCCCTGTCCCTGAGCTCCTGGACCCTCCATGGCCCCTGGACCTCTGAGCCGGGAGCTCCGTCCTGGACGCCCACCCTCCCTCCCTGGATGTTTCCTAGGCGCGAGGATGCACCTTCCGGAAGGGAAGGAGTACTGTCATGGTCCTGTTTGTCTCCTGGCCTGTTTCTCCTGAGTTTTTCCCATGGACTACACTTTCCAGCATTCTCCACGCTCCCGCACCTGTCCCTCGTTCGTCATCACCACACCTGTCAGCCATTACCTTCATCACGGACTCTATATATACCCTGTGTTTCCCCTGTTCAGTGTCTAGTCTTAAATGTATTCATGGTGTGTATGGTTGTTCTCTTGTCTTCCTAAGTGTATATTAAAGATTCCTGTTCCTAGTTACTCTCATTGTCGTGTCTGCTCCAGCAATGTACACAGCCGCCCATTACAGTCGGTAATGTATTGTTTTTGCTCTTGGTCTATTGTAGCAGTATTTTTGGAAGTTTGCCTAATTAAACTAGAATCTGCTAACCAATAAACAAAAGTTAAAACTACCAAACTATGGGAAGCGTGAAGGGACAAACTGCTCCTACATTTTTTTATCGTTATTTCATGTGATGTTGAGATCTGTTGCAAAATGTAAATATTAAATTAAAATGATATCTTGCAGAGCTGCATTAAACAGTCTGTCTTATTATTCTGAATAAATATATTGATTTAAATTTAAGAATTAGAAATGAAAGTTATGTTAGCCCTATTTGCCCTGCACAACACCCCAGCAAACAAGATTATCAGAGACAGTTTAGTAAATGTAATAAGGAAATGATTTTGTTAAATGTCAGGGCTCTAGAGTCTAGACTAACTTTTGGCACTGGTGTGCCAGCACAAAAGTTAGGTGCACCCAAATTTTCGACTGCATCGCATTTAACACCGCAGTTTTACAAGTTCACTTTTTTTAATTGCTGTCCTTATAGACAATATTGCAGGGCTCTAGACTAACATTTCAGAGAGGTGGCACTGGTGCCACCAAGTTATACAGTTGGTAGCACCAGCCCTAAATTTGGTAGCACCAGAGTCACTAAAACTACACCCAAACGTGTTAAATACACCAATACATTAATAATTGTTTATACTCAAACTCTCTTTCAACACTTCAACCATATTTAAAGCACATCTTTAACAAAATGATTTCCTTTAAATTCCTTTAATGTCAGTGAGTGTTTTGAGGGTTGTCCTTTGTTGTTTGATGAACATTGTAAACAAGAAATTTTTATTATGCTGCTGCCCCTTTAAGAGCGAGTATATAGATATGCTGGAACGACACATGCGTTTCACAACTGTTTATGTTCATGAAAGGAACTACTTTTACAAGGAAACTTGCTAATATGGGAATTTTGACGTACTTTGTGTATGTCCTTTTTAAAGTAAGAATACGTGAAAGAGAACTCAGTTTAGTATTTTGCACTCTGACTGTCTGGCGCGCGCATCCAAACAACCTGAGAGAACTGAAGTCTGTATTGATACATATGTTTGGCTTTTATCCGTAATGACTGACAAATAAAAATTATTTAATGTTATGTCTAACATTTTGTATGCTTTGCAGTATTGTAGGAGAGCTTTATACAATATTATAGTGCAAAGTTTAAATGTTTTCTGAATTAGCTTCACACTGCATACAATAGGCTACAAGCAACATATTTCGTTATTTTTACTGTATTGTACCTTAACCGTGGAAATTCTTGCATTCTGCAGCCAAAACATATTTGTTTATTTACTTTTTGTCTGCTCTGTCGATCCATTTTTTAAATATTTTTTTTGTTTGCTCTGTCGATCCTTCTGCTTCATCTTTAGCATTGAATGAGCCCAATTGCGCGCGCCGCTCTACACCCACGCATTACGGGGGCGGGGCACTGATAGATAATGGCTGAAGGAAGGGCAAAATGGAGTGACTGGAAGTACTGCTTGCGCAATATAACATTTCGGGGCATTACATTTATAATGCACAAATGTATATGTATGTATATATATATATATATACACACATCTGAGAGATGTATATATATATTTGAGTTTGGCAGTCGCAGAAAAACTGGTATGCTTGTCAATCGTTCTTTTCATCTTCTCTCATCATCCGCGACTACATCCACTCGGTTTATCTGACGGGTCTAGGCTACTCACCTCTCTCTGTCTGGCAGCGCACGCATTTTCAAACGTGCACACACGTACAGGAATATCTGGACCACGGCTAATCAGAGGAGAGGTCCGCCCTTCACTATCTCTGATTGGTGTAGACCACGATATGGGACTAATGTGTGTCTGTTGTTGAACCACAGGGAGACTTTCAGGGTCGCGGAGACTTTTTGTCCCTCGAACGGCTGGTCGCACCGGTGCTACCTCAGATTTTTTTTAGTCGCACCATTGAGAAATTAGGTCGCACTCTAGAGCCCTGAATGTGTTATAAGGAAAGTTATAAGCAGGAACAGAACGGAGATGGTATAGATTAGATTAGATTAGATTCAACTTTATTGTCATTACACATGTACAAGTACAAGGCAACGAAATGCAGTTTGGGTCTAACCAGAAGTGCAATAGCAGCAAGTGCAGGATATACATTGGTTGCATAAGTTACATAAATAAATATACAGAAGTAATTTACAGATGGAAATGTACTATGACCATGATTTACAGATGTCTCTTACTATAAACAGAAATTTACAGATGGATATATACTATGATCATGATATACAGATGGCTATTACTATAAACAGAAATTAACAGATGGATATATACTATGCACATAATATACAGATGTCTATTGCTATAGACAGAGATTTACAGATGGATATATACTATGAACATAATATACAGATGGCTTTTACTATAAACAGAAATTTACAGATGGATATGTATTATGAACATAATGTACAGATGGCTTTTACTATAAACAGAAATTTACAGGTGGCTGTATACAATAAGTTAGGCTATGGTGAGCAGCAGTGCGATAAATATAGAGTAGTGCAAATAAATTATGGACAGAAGCTATCGAAGTAACAGTGCAATGGAAGAAGTTATTGCATATTTCAGTTAAAGTGTAGGAGTGCAAGATGCATAGTAAACAGTAAACAGTCGGTACTGTAATGAACAGTTGGCAGTGCAAATGAACATAAATGTTATGTATAGACAGTCCATTAGTGCAAATAACAAGTGAAGACAGGTGTGCAATGAGGGGGGAGAGAGGAGTGTAGTAGTAAATGAGGGGCAGTGGGATCAGTGAGGGGCAGAGTTCAATAAAGAGACAGCTCTGGGAAAACAGCTGTTCTTTAGTCTGCTGGTCCTGGTCCGGAGGCACCTGAAACGCCTGCCGGAGGGCAGGAGAGAAAACAGTCTGTGAGCGGGATGAGAGGAGTCCTTAAGAATGCTGCGAGCTCGACGCAGACAGCGTTTCCTCTGGATGTCCTCCATGGATGGAAGTGGAGTCCCTGTGATGCGCTGGGCGGTTTTCACCACCCGCTGCAGTGCCTTGCGCTCTGCAACAGAGCAGCTCCCATGCCAGACTGTGACACAGTTGGTCAGGATGCTTTCTATTGCACAGCGATAGAAGTTCACCAGGATAGCCGAGGACAGCCGATTCTTCTTTAGTGTCCTCAGGAAGAAGAGGCGCTGGTGAGCCTTCTTGACCAGGCTGGAGGTGTTGGTAGTCCAGGACAGGTCCTCCGAGATGTGGATCCCCAGGAACTTGAAACTGGAGACACGTTCAACAGCCATCCCATTGATGTGGATGGTGTCATGTGTGCCTCTTAACTCCTTCCTAAGGTCCACAATGAGCTCCTTTGTCTTGGAGGTGTTAAGGAGCAGGTTATTGTTGTTGCACCATGTGGCTAGGTGCTGGATCTCCTCCCTGTAGGCTGTCTCATCGTTGTTGCTGATGAGACCAATCACCGTAGTGTCGTCCGCAAACTTGATGATGGAGTTAAATCTCTTCACAGGCCTGTGGTCGGAGGTGAAGAGGGAGTAGAGGAAAGGGCTTAGCACACAGCCCTGTGGTACACCAGTATTGAGTGTGATAGTGGTGGAGCAGATGGAGCCTGATCTCACCTGCTGTGGTCTGTTGGTCAGAAAGTCCATAATCCAATTGCATAGTGAGGTGTTAATGCCCAGGTCTTCAAGTTTGGCTATTAACTTGGATGGAATGATAGTGTTGAATGCTGAGCTGAAGTCAACAAACAACATACGTGCATAAGTGTTCTTATTGTCCAGATGTGTGAGCACAGAGTGCAGTGCCATGGAAACTGCATCTTCTGTGCTCCTATTGCTGCGGTAGGCAAACTGGTGTGGGTCCAATGTGGATGGCAGAAAGTCCTTCAGGTGTGCCAGGACCAGCCGCTCAAAGCACTTCATGACAATGGGTGTCAGTGCTACAGGACGGTAGTCGTTCAGGCACTTTGGGCTGGAGTGTTTTGGCACTGGCACAATGGAGGTGCATTTAAAGCATGTTGGCACAGCTGCTTGGGCAAGAGACAGGTTGAAGATGTCAGTGAAAACCCCAGCAAGCTGCTCAGCACATGCCCTGAGTACACGTCCAGGGATGTTGTCTGGTCCAGCGGCTTTGTGCGCACTGATCCGGCTCAGTGCATTACAGACGTCTATGGAGGAGAGTGTGATTGGAGGGTGATCAACTGAGGGTTTGAGCTTGGTGGCAGTTTCTCTATTGTCTCTCTCAAAGCGAGCATAAAAGTCATTGAGCTCGTTCAGGAAGAGGACATCAGTGGCTGCGGGGGTGGAGTGGGTGGGTTTGTAATCACTGATGGCCTGGATGCCTTGCCACATGCGTCGAGGGTCGGAGTTGGAAAAGTGCTCCTCTACCTTTAGCTTGTAGCAGTGCTTGGCCTCTTTGATGCCCCTCTTCAGGTTAGCTCTGGATGTGCTGTAGGCTTGTGCATCACCTGATCTGAAGGCAGTATTGCGTGCCTTCAACAGGAGGCGCACCTCCTTGTTCATCCATGGCTTCTGATTTGGGTACGTGATGATCTGTTTCTGAGTTGTGACACTGTCTATGGTGATGTTGATGTAATCCAGTACAGAGGAGGTGTAGCAGTCAATGTCCGTGTGAGAGCCACTGGTGGCCTGAGAAGCAAATGTACTCCAGTCTGTGTGTAGAAACCTTTCCTGGAGTGTGAAATCTGCCCCCACAGGCCACACTTTGATGGTCTTCACTGATGGCTTCACACGATTGATGAGGGGTGAATACTTGGGGGTGAGGAACAAAGAAAGGTGATCTGACTGTCCCAGGTGGGGGAGGGGGGTCGCAACGTAAGCTTCAGCCATGTTTGTGTAAACATGGTCTAAGGTTTTGTTTCCTCTGGTGTGACAGGAAACATGCTGGTGAAATTTGGGGAGAACTGACTTTAAGTTGGAATGATTAAAATCTCCCGCAACAATAAACGCAGATTCCGGGTGAGCAGTCTGTTGTTTACTTTAATATAACTGAGTGCAGCTGTAACTTCAAACTGCTATCATGTGATGTAAGTTTAGCATTTAATATCAAGCATTCTAAATACTGTTAGCATTAATATGACAACAAGTATTCCGTCTTTGCTCTTCATTTCAGCATCAGCAACACATAAAATATTTCGTTGTTTAGCAATATTTCTAAGATAGAAAAAAGCTGTTTTTGTGACATTTGAGATGTGTTTTACAAATGATAGCTTGCTATCTAATATTTGTAGGTTGTAATCCGCAATATTCTGATTACGTGCGGTTGGTCTTAGAATTTTATTAGAATTTAGGAGGAATTTTTTTGTCATCCAATGTTTTATGTCTTGGATGCACTCTGCCAGTTTGGATAGCTGAAATGAATCATCTGGACGCGATGAGATATATAGTTGAATATCATCTGCATAACAGTGGAAACTAATTCCATGTTTTCTAATAATGTTGCCAAGGGTCAGCATATATATATTGAGAATAACAAGGATCCTAGAACCGATCCCGGAGGCAATCCATAATTTACTTGCGTTAGATATGACGATTTCTCATTTAATTGGACAAAGAGATATCTGTCAGATAAGTATGATCTGAACCATTTTATTGCCTGTCCCTCAATACCGGTATAGTTCTGTAAGCGATCTAAAAGTATTTTATGGTCTATGGTATCAAACGCAGCACTAAGGTTAAGCAAGAGTGAGATGTTGCCTTTATCTGATGCAATAAGCAGGTCGTTTGTAATTTTAACAAGAGCGGTATCAGTGCTATGATGTGGTCTTGAAATTTTTCGTGCATGTCATTATTTTGTAGGAAAGCGCACAACTGAGTGGATATTACTATTTCTAATATTTTAGAGAGGTATGGGAGATTTGAAATCGGTCTATAGTTTCCTAGTTTATTGGGATTGAAGTTTGGTTTCTTAATAAGAGGCGTAATGACATTTTAAACGGTCCTGGGACGTGGCCTAGATTAACGAGTTGATAATATTATGAATGGGTTCAATTGCAACGGGTAGTAATTATTTTAATAATTTGGTTGATATAGGGTCTAATAGGCACGTTGTTGTTTTAGTTGAATTAAATCGTCTTGTTTTATGGGTGAGAAACACTGTAGATTTTCATGTGAGCCGATGGTTAATGCTAATTCATAGGGCATATTCGGAGGTTGAGTTTTTGCTATATTGTCACGTATATCTTCGATTTTTTTCTGTAAAAAACTTTATGAATTCATTGCAACCAAGGTGCGGTGGAATAGCCAGGTCAGGTGGTGTCTGATTATTTGTTAGTTTAGCAACTGTATTAAATAAATACCTTGGATTGTTTTTGTTCGTTTTTATGAGGTTGCGGAGGTGCTCAGCCTTTGCCACTTTTAGTGCCTTTTTATAACAGTTTGCACTTTCTTTCCATGCAATTCTAAAGACCTCTAATCGGGTTTGTCTCCATTTGCATTCCAGTTTACATGTTTCTATTTTAAGTGATCGGGTGGTGCTATTATACCATGGTGCTATGCTTTTCTTGTCGATTTTTTTCAATTTCATAGGTGCGACAGTTTCTAGTGTGTAAGGCCATTTAGGTAAACGGTGGACAAAACCCCATTCATATAAGTTGCCAGAGATCGACTAGGACTACGAAGGGATCGTAGACCTCGATTGTACGCCCATTTCGCGCGCACTCTAATGGCGATCTACCGCCTTTTCCCTAACTCAAGTCAAGGGGCCATTTTACCGGAGAGGCATCGGACGGACACCTCTAGGGGCATCGTGGCGCTGCGACGAGACCCCTCGTCCCCAAAGAAGCCAACTGCTACCCCCTTGCCACCTAATCTTCATCGCTGCGTACACGAGGAGCCTTTCGGTGCCCCCTTGCCCCCTAGCCTTTGCAAAAATGTCCAAAACACTCTCAGACGTCCCCCTTACATTTACATTTACATTTATGCATTTGGCAGACGCTTTTATCCAAAGCGACTTACATTACATTGTACTATACATTTGTACATTTTTGTATAGTAAGCAAGTGGGGGTTAGGTGTCTTGCTCAAGGGCACCTCAGCCGTTACCCGCCAGACCTGAGAATCGAACCAACAACCGAACCAACAACCTTCTGATCATGAGTCCAACTCTCTAACCACTGGACCACGACTGCCCCCTAAGTCTGGGCATAACGTCCAAAACACGCCTAGACGTCCCCCTTGCCCCCTAGTCTGGGCATAACGTCCAAAACAGTCCTAAACGTCCTCCTTGACCCCCAGTCTGGGCATTGCGTCCAAAACACGCCTAAACGTCCCCCTTGCCGCCTACATTCTGTTTTCTCTCCCTTGCGCCCCCTAGGGGCACGCCGTCTTTCGTGGCGCCTCCGGGTAGGCCGTCCTGCTGAGCGACCCTCCCCTTTCGTGCATAGGGGGCGTTTCTGTCAGAACGTCAAGGGATTCCCGAACTCACTGCGTGGGGCAGTTCGCAGGCCCATAGACATCTATGTGAGGCAGGGAGATGTATGAAAAATAACTAAAAATATTTATTTTCGTATCTCGACCTAGCACTCTCGGTATGTCGTCGAGGGCCACGTGACGCTACACTCTGCAAAGTTTCGGATTCCTGGGTCCTCCGTGGGCCGTACGGGAGCCGCTGACAGGATTGCCCATTAGAAGCCTACGAGGCTGTAAAATAGGTTACGAGTGGGACTTCCTGTGATTTTGCCTTGTCACAGGAAGTACCAGTGATAACTTATTCGACAGTCAGTCGGTAGGCTTCTAATGTACACACTTCTTTTACAGCAATTAAAAAGCACGGAACTGGCCGTTAACGGTCGCACGCACCGCGTACGGCCCCCTTGCTTACATTTCCTAAAATTCAGGGTCCAAGGGGCTTCAGAATTGTGCCTTTCACTGAAGAGAAGCTGTCAGGGGTCAAAAGGTCGCAGAGTCTCGAAGTTCAACACAGCTGACCGTCAGGGGGTCACGAACAGGGGTCTAAAGTTTCGTGCTTCCAGGTCACCCCAAACTCCCTTTTCCTTGAAAACAGATTGAACCCCACTTTTGTTCGGTTTGCCCATTCAAGAGCCTCTGTCTGGCTACGAGAGGAAGAAGCCTGCGAGAGAGATTTTTTACCAAACCCACTCCAATTTTTCCCTCCGCTCTAGGAAGCTGTACTCTCGGTATGTGAAACAGGGACCCCCGGGCTACCAGAATCCAAAGTTTGGGACCCCTCGAGCCCCTGGGGGCCGTACGGAACCTCCTGACACTCGTAACCTATCCCATTCATTTTCATAAGCTCGTGAGGGACACTAGCATGGAAAGGTCAGAGGGGCCCGAAATTCACGTATACGCCTCGTCACGGGACCCCGGGTCACGCTCTAGAATTCCGTGACCCTCTGACCTTCTTGACCCCTCGGTTTGCCCAAAAAGACACAGACTGCCTACAAATAGGTATGGAATGTACGCTCTCGAATACAGGGGTCAAAAGGTCACAGGGTCTCGAAACTCGACACGGCTGACCGCTGGGGGCCCTCGAGCTAGAATCTCGAGTTTTGTGCTCCTAGATCACCCAGAAGTCCCTTTTTCTTGAAAAAAGATTGAACCCCACTTTTGTTCAGTTTGCCCATTCAAGAGCCTCTGTCTGGCTATGAGAGGAAGAAGCCTGCGAGAGAGATTTTTTCCAAACGCACTATAATTTTTTCCCTCCGCTCTAAAAAGCCGTACTCTCGGTATGTGAAACAGGGCCCCCCAGGCTACCAGAATCCAAAGTTTGGGACCCCTCGAGCCCCTCTGGGCCGTACGGAACCTCCTGATACTCGTAACCTATCCCATTCATTTTCATAAGCTAGTGAGGGACACTGGCATGGAAAGGTCCGAGGGGCCCGAAAGTCACGTATACGCCTTGTCACGGGACCCCGGGTCACGCTCCAGAGTTCCGTGACCCTCTGACCTCGTTGACCCCTCGGTTTGCCCAAAAAGACACAGACAGCCTACAAATAGGTGGGGAATGTACGCTGTAGAATACAGGGGTCAAAAGGTCGCAGGGTCTCGAAACTCAACACGGTCGACCGTCGGGGGCTCACGAATCGGGATCTCGAGTTCCGTGGCTCTAGATGCATTGCGAGCGTGATTTCACCCCGGAAAGTTGCTGTGGCTCGAGGCCTTCAGTGACGCATGGCCCCATAGAGATGTATGCGGGGGAGGGAGATGTATGAAAAATAACCAAAAATATTTATTCGCGTATTTCGACCTTGCCCTCTCGGTATGTCGTCGAGGGTCACTTGACGCAACTTTCTGTAAATTGTCGGGCTCCTGGGGCCTCCTCGGGCCGTACGGAAGCCGCTGACACCTGCAACCTACCCCATTGTTTTCATAGGCGCCTAGCGTACTGTGACCCCGGAACAACCCGGAAGACTCCAAACGACCCCGAATTGACATATTTGGCTCCTGGCGGCCCCCTCGTTCAGGTTCCGTATTTTGAAGTCGGTACGACCTCGTTAAGTACTAAATTGTCCGTTTTGGGGTCAACGTGGGCTGTGTATTTTCCTGGAATATTTTTCTTGATTTTTTTTCGGGCCCTCGCCACCCTCCAAAGGGCACGGGCTTTGAATATGTTGTGCGTGAGGGTGTGACAGACCAGCATTCGAAGCCCTTAGGTTTTTGTACAAAAATAAAGCGTATTAAAGCAGAACATGTTGAACAGATACTTTTTATTGTGAAAAGTGCAATTGAATACAAAGTAAGCAATTTAACAGGCATAGGTGTACATCAAACCAATATATGGTGCTTCTAGTGTACATATTTGTGGGTTTTTTCATAAAAAACTTGTTACAGTAACAAAAAATGACCTTTTACAGTATTGTCCAAAATAAGCCTACGAGGCCCTTGTCGGAAAGGCGGCGAGTGGGACTTCCTGTGATCACAGGAAATGCCAGCCGTAACTTATATGACGGGGCCTCCATAGGTGGCGAATGTACACACCGTTTTTATGCATAATAAACACATTGCATAGCTGCAAGAAGTGCACATTTGCCAAATTAAGTGATATAAGCACTATACTATTAGATGTACTCAAATAAACCTATGTAGAGTCAAATAAGACCATTTTATAGGGATTGTACATTCGCCACCTACGAGGGCACCGTCAAATAAGTTACAGATGTCATAGGAACTTTTTCAAAAAATGACTAAGTCCAAAAATGCATCCCACTCAAGACCTGTTTGACAGGGCTCATATAGGTAACTAATGTACATACCACTCATAACCTGTTTGAAAGGAACCACGTAGGTGGATAATGTACATAGCTTTTATAAGCCTAATAAACATGTTGCAACGCTGTAATAAGTGCATAATTGCTAAATTAAGTGATTTAAGCACTATACTATGAGATGTACTCAAATAAACCTATGTGGAGTCAAATAAGACCATTTTTAGTAATTGTACATTCGCCACCTATAAGGGCCCCGTCAAATAAGTTACAGATGTTAGATGAAATTTCTCAAAAAATGACTAAGTCTAAAAATGCACTCCAAACATAACCTGTTTGACAGGGACCACGTAGGTGGCGAATGTACAGAGCGTTTATAAGCATAATAAACATGTTATACAGGTGAAATAGACATATAATTGCTTAATGAAGGTGAATCAACATTCAACTCTTAGCTTTATTCAAATAAACCTATGTATAGTCAAATAAAACCATTTAATAGGGATTGTACATTATCTACCTACGAGGGCCCCATCAAATAAGTTACAGATGTCATAGGAATAATTCTTCCATTCCAAAATGCATCACTCTCATAACTTATTTGACGGGGATCATATAGGTGGCGAATGTACACAGCGTTTATAAGCATAATAAACATGTTGCACAGCTGTAATACACTTACAATTGCTAAATGAAGGTGAATAAACACTCAACTACTAGCTTTATTCAAATGAAACTATGTAAAGTCAAAAAAGACCATTTTATAGGGATTGTACATTCACCACCTACGAGGGCCCCATCAAATAAGTTACACATGTAGCAAACAAGACAAGGAAAAAAGTCCAAGTCCAAAAATGCATAACACGCATAACTTATTTGACGGGGTCCACATAGGTAGATAATGTACACACTGTTATAAAGCACAATAAACATGTTACCAAGCTGTAATAAACATGTAATTGCTAAACTGAGCTATGTCAGCACTCTACTATTAAATCTACTTAAACCAACCTACACAGAATAAAAAAAACATTTTATAGGGATTGTACATTCGCCACCTACGAGGGCCCCATCAAATAAGTTACACATGTAGCAAACAAGACAAGGAAAAAGTCTAAGTCCAAAAATGCATATCACAGCATAACTCTTTTGACAGGGCTCACATAGGTGGCGAATGTACATGCCACTCATGACCTGTTTTACAGGGACCACGTAGGTAGCGAATGTACACATCGTTTATAAGCAAAATAAACATGTTATACAGGTGAAATAGACATACAATTGCTAAATGAAGGTGAATAAACATTCTACTCTTAGCTTTATTCAAATAAACCTATGTATAGTCAAATAAAACCATTTAATAGGGATTGTACATTATCTACCTACGAGGGCCCCATCAAATAAGTTACAGATGTCATAGGAATAATTCTTCCATTCCAAAATGCATCACTCTCATAACTTATTTGACGGGGATCATGTAGGTGGCGAATGTACATGCCACTCGTAACATATTTGACAGGGACCACGTATGTGGCGAATGTACACAGCGTTTATAAGCATAATAAACATGTTGCACAGCTGTAATACACTTACAATTGCTAAATGAAGGTGAATGAAATCTCAACTACTAGCTTTATTCAAACAAACCTATGTAAAATCAAATAAAACCATTTAATAGGGATTGTCCATTATCTACCTACGAGGGCCCCATCAAATAAGTTACACATGTAGCAAACAAGACAAGGAAAAAATTCCAAGTCCAAAAATGCATAACACGCATAACTTATTTGACGGGGTCCACATAGGTAGATAATGTACACACTGTTATAAAGCACAATAAACATGTTACCAAGCTGTAATAAACATGTAATTGCTAAACTGAGCTATGTCAGCACTCTACTATTAAATCTACTTAAACCAACCTACACAGAGTAAAAAAAACATTTTATAGGGATTGTACATTCGCCACCTACGAGGGCCCCATCAAATAAGTTAAAGGTGTAGCAAACAAGACAAGGAAAAAGTCTAAGTCCAAAAATGCATATCACAGCATAACTTATTTGACAGGGCTCACATAGGTGGCGAATGTACATGCCACTCATGACCTGTTTTACAGGGACCACGTAGGTAGCGAATG
Source organism: Oreonectes daqikongensis (assembly GCA_026939265.1). Lineage (NCBI taxonomy): Eukaryota > Metazoa > Chordata > Actinopteri > Cypriniformes > Nemacheilidae > Oreonectes > Oreonectes daqikongensis. The sequence goes on along the minus strand of JAOTQM010000126.1, from coordinate 108,604 downwards.
TACACATCGTTTATAAGCAAAATAAACATGTTATACAGGTGAAATAGACATACAATTGCTAAATTAAGGTGAATCAACATTCAACTCATAGCTTTATTCAAATAAACCTATGTATAGTCAAATAAAACCATTTAATAGGGATTGTACATTATCTACCTACGAGGGCCCCATCAAATAAGTTACAGATGTCATAGGAATAATTCTTCCATTCCAAAATGCATCACTCTCATAACTTATTTGACGGGGATCATATAGGTGGCGAATGTACATGCCACTCGTAACATATTTGACAGGGACCACGTATGTGGCGAATGTACACAGCGTTTATAAGCATAATAAACATGTTACACAGCTGTAATACACTTACAATTGCTAAATGAAGGTGAATAAACACTCCACTACTAGCTTTATTCAAATGAAACTATGTAAAGTCAAATAAGACCATTTTATAGGGATTGTACATTCACCACCTACGAGGGCCCCATCAAATAAGTTACACATGTAGCAAACAAGACAAGGAAAAAAGTCCAAGTCCAAAAATGCATAACACGCATAACTTATTTGACGGGGTCCACATAGGTAGATAATGTACACACTGTTATAAAGCACAATAAACATGTTACCAAGCTGTAATAAACATGTAATTGCTAAACTGAGCTATGTCAGCACTCTACTATTAAATCTACTTTAACCAACCTACACAGAGTAAAAAAAACATTTTATAGGGATTGTACATTCGCCACCTACGAGGGCCCCATCAAATAAGTTACACATGTAGCAAACAAGACAAGGAAAAAGTCTAAGTCCAAAAATGCATATCACAGCATAACTTATTTGACAGGGCTCACATAGGTGGCGAATGTACATGCCACTCATGACCTCTTTTACAGGGACCACGTAGGTAGCGAATGTACACATCGTTTATAAGCAAAATAAACATGTAATACAGGTGAAATAGACATACAATTGCTAAATGAAGGTGAATAAACATTCTACTCTTAGCTTTATTCAAATAAACCTATGTAGAGTCAAATAAAACCATTTAATAGGGATTGTACATTATCTACCTACGAGGGCCCCGTCAAATAAGTTACAGATGTCATAGGAATAATTCTTCCATTCCAAAATGCATCACTCTCATAACTTATTTGACGGGGATCATATAGGTGGCGAATGTACATGCCACTCGTAACATATTTGACAGGGACCACGTAGGTGGCGAATGTACACAGCGTTTATAAGCATAATAAACATGTTGCACAGCTGTAATACACTTACAATTGCTAAATGAAGGTGAATGAACACTCAACTACTAGCTTTATTCAAATAAACCTATGTAAAATCAAATAAAACCATTTAATAGGGATTGTCCATTATCTACCTACGAGGGCCCCATCAAATAAGTTACACATGTAGCAAACAAGACAAGGAAAAAAGTCCAAGTCCAAAAATGCATAACACGCATAACTTATTTGACGGGGTCCACATAGGTAGATAATGTACACACTGTTATAAAGCACAATAAACATGTTACCAAGCTGTAATAAACATGTAATTGCTAAACTGAGCTATGTCAGCACTCTACTATTAAATCTACTTAAACCAACCTACACAGAGTCAAAAAAAACATTTTAAAGGGATTGTACATTCGCCACCTACGAGGGCCCCGTCAAATAAGTTACACATGTAGCAAACAAGACAAGGAAAAAGTCTAAGTCCAAAAATGCATATCACAGCATAACTTATTTGACAGGGCTCACATAGGTGGCGAATGTACATGCCACTCATGACCTGTTTTACAGGGACCACGTAGGTAGCGAATGTACACATCGTTTATAAGCAAAATAAACACGTAATACAGGTGAAATAGACATACAATTGCTAAATGAAGGTGAATAAACATTCTACTCTTAGCTTTATTCAAATAAACCTATGTAGAGTCAAATAAAACCATTTAATAGGGATTGTACATTATCTACCTACGAGGGCCCCGTCAAATAAGTTACAGATGTCATAGGAATAATTCTTCCATTCCAAAATGCATCACTCTCATAACTTATTTGACGGGGATCATATAGGTGGCGAATGTACATGCCACTCGTAACATATTTGACAGGGACCACGTAGGTGGCGAATGTACACAGCGTTTATAAGCATAATAAACATGTTGCACAGCTGTAATACACTTACAATTGCTAAATGAAGGTGAATGAACACTCAACTACTAGCTTTATTCAAATAAACCTATGTAAAATCAAATAAAACCATTTAATAGGGATTGTCCATTATCTACCTACGAGGGCCCCATCAAATAAGTTACACATGTAGCAAACAAGACAAGGAAAAAAGTCCAAGTCCAAAAATGCATAACACGCACAACTTATTTGACGGGGTCCACATAGGTAGATAATGTACACACTGTTATAAAGCACAATAAACATGTTACCAAGCTGTAATAAACATGTAATTGCTAAACTGAGCTATGTCAGCACTCTACTATTAAATCTACTTAAACCAACCTACACAGAGTCAAAAAAAACATTTTAAAGGGATTGTACATTCGCCACCTACGAGGGCCCCGTCAAATAAGTTACACATGTAGCAAACAAGACAAGGAAAAAGTCTAAGTCCAAAAATGCATATCACAGCATAACTTATTTGACAGGGCTCATATAGGTGGCGAATGTACATGCCACTCATGACCTGTTTTACAGGGACCACGTAGGTAGCGAATGTACACATCGTTTATAAGCAAAATAAACATGTTATACAGGTGAAATAGACATACAATTGCTAAATGAAGGTGAATAAACATTCTACTCTTAGCTTTATTCAAATAAACCTATGTAGAGTCAAATAAAACCATTTAATAGGGATTGTACATTATCTACCTACGAGGGCCCCGTCAAATAAGTTACAGATGTCATAGGAATAATTCTTCCATTCCAAAATGCATCACTCTCATAACTTATTTGACGGGGATCATATAGGTGGCGAATGTACATGCCACTCGTAACATATTTGACAGGGACCACGTAGGTGGCGAATGTACACAGCGTTCATAAGCATAATAAACATGTTGCACAGCTGTAATACACTTACAATTGTTAAATGAAGGTGAATGAACACTCAACTACTAGCTTTATTCAAATAAACCTATGTAAAATCAAATAAAACCATTTAATAGGGATTGTCCATTATCTACCTACGAGGGCCCCATCAAATAAGTTACACATGTAGCAAACAAGACAAGGAAAAAAGTCCAAGTCCAAAAATGCATAACACGCATAACTTATTTGACGGGGTCCACATAGGTAGATAATGTACACACTGTTATAAAGCACAATAAACATGTTACCAAGCTGTAATAAACATGTAATTGCTAAACTGAGCTATGTCAGCACTCTACTATTAAATCTACTTAGACCAACCTACACAGAGTCAAAAAAAACATTTTATAGGGATTGTACATTCGCCACCTACGAGGGCCCCGTCAAATAGGTTAAAGGTGTAAGAAAACTTTATTTAGATTCTTTAGATGATTTCATGCACGTTTATGACTTGTAACCTAAAGTAAATAGCTTTGGGGTGTTTCTAGTGTGTTTTACTATACATTTTATAAAAAAACATGGTTTATTTTTTTTTGGGCTACCATTGATGAATGCAACTGCACAAGTACGTGCTATATTAAGGTTTCAAAGGGTAAATGAACAGCATAGTTACACGTACGACTCAAACTACATGTCTGAAGACTAGATTGGCCTGTCTGTAACTACTTTTATTAGTGTGCCAATTATTTTTACAGAATTTAGAAAAAAATTTACCACTTATAAATTACCAGTTTGTCAGTGCTTACATAAGTAGATTATGTACACACCGTTTTTTAAATTGTAAATCTGTAATACACTTACAATTGCTCAATGAAGGTGAATGAACACTCAACTTCTAGCTTTATTCAAATAAACCTATGTAGAGTCAAATAAAACCATTTAATAGGGATTGTCCATTATCTACCTACGAGGGCCCCGTCAAATAAGTTACAGATGTCATAGGAATAATTCTTCCATTTCAAAATGCATCACTCTCATAACTTATTTGACGGGGATCATATAGGTGGCGAATGTACATGCCACTCGTAACATATTTGACAGGGACCACGTAGGTGGCGAATGTACACAGCGTTTATAAGCATAATAAACATGTTGCACAGCTGTAATACACTCAAAATTGCTAAATGAAGGTGAATAAACACTCAACTACTAGCTTTATTCAAATAAACCTATGTAGAGTCAAATAAGACCATTTTATAGGGACTGTACATTCGCCACCTACGAGGGCCCCGTCAAATAAGTTAAACATGTAAGAAAGAAGACAAGGAAAAAAGTCCAAGTCCAAAAATGCATTGCACACATAACTTATTTGACGGGGCTCGTATAGGTGACGAATGTACACACTGTTTTTAGGCATAACAAACGTGTTGCAAAGCTGCAATAAGTGCACAATTGCTAAATGAAGTGATATAAGCACTATACTGTGGGATGTACTCAAATAAACCTATGTAGAGTCAAATAAAACCATTTAATAGGGATTGTCCATTATCTACCTACGAGGGCCCCGTCAAATAAGTTATACATGTAAGAAACAAGACAAGGAAAAAAGTCCAAGTCCGAAAATGCATTGCACACATAACTTATTTGACGGGGCCCTCGTAGGTGGCGAATGTACATGCCACTCGTAACATATTTGACAGGGACCACTTAGGTGGCGAATGTACACAGCGTTTATAAGCATAATAAACATGTTGCACAGCTGTAATACACTTACAATTGCTAAATAAAGGTGAATGAACACTCAACTACTAGCTTTATTCAAATAAACCTATGTAGAATCAAATAAAACCATTTAATAGGGATTGTCCATTATCTACCTACGAGGGCCCCGTCAAATAAGTTACAGATGTCATAGGAATAATTCTTCCATTCCAAAAATGCTTTATTCTCATAACTTATTTGACGGGGCCCTCGTAGGTGGCGAATGTACATGCCACTCGTAACATATTTGACAGGGACCACTTAGGTGGCGAATGTACACAGCGTTTTTAAGCATAATAAACATGTTGCACAGCTGTAATACACTCAAAATTGCTAAATGAAGGTGAATAAACACTCAACTACTAGCTTTATCCAAATGAACCTACGTAGAGTCAAATAAAACCATTTTATAGGGATTGTCCATTATCTACCTACGTTGGCCCCTTCGAACAAGTTACAGATGTACAAAACCTACGAACGACATTCATAACCTATTCAACGGGGCCTGCGTAGGTAAATGATGGACACACCGTTTTTAGGCCCCCGAAGCCCATCGGTGAGCTCCAATGCGCAGCACGGCGAAGGAGCGTGCCTCCTTTACGCCCCACGGTCTGTTTAACCCGCGTAACTCCCTGCAGATGCCAAGGATGGCTGCTTGCGAGGTCTGAACGTGGTCTGCCAATGTGGACCCCGCCGAACGAGACGCAGATGGGAGAAAGATCCCGAAAAAATGCATCCTTAACATCGGGAGCGCGTTCGTGAGTTCTGGTGTCCGTCGCCACGAAGGGCAGCGTCTCCTATGCGCTCTGCGGTCGGTCCGAGGCCTGTGACTCATTGCCAAGGCGAAATCCATTTCCTGCCTGTTCGGGCCCACCGCGTACGCGAGAGAGCTCGGTCGGGACGCGCGTGCGCCTTCGGGGGGCGTCTCGGGGCGTCGGGCGAGTTTAGGCGGCAAGGGGGATGCGTAGGCGCTCCGTGGATGGGGCGGTGCCCGGGGGACGCCCCGCCCCAAATAGGCTGCAAGGGGCACGGCAGGCGCCTCGTGTACGCCGGGGTCTGACCCCCGGACCTAGGCTGCAAGGGGCGCCGTAGGCGCCTATTGGAACGTCTACTCGCCACCTTTTCGACGCGCCTCGAATAGGTGCGGGGCGTACGGCCGGTCGCCCTCAGGTGGCATCTGCCCGAACTTCGCCTTGCCCACGATCCGCAGCCCGGGTTAGGGGGATTTTTCCCGGCGCCCCAGGGCTTCGAGCCCGCCCCCGACCCTTCCGGATCGCTCCGGCGGGCCCGACCCTTCGATTCGGCGTCGCCGTGCGACCCACGAAAAATCCGGGGGCGCCGGCGCGCAGCGTCCATTCGAGGCCTACCATTTCGCGCTTAATAAGTTACGAGTGCAACATGGTGGCCTTAGGGGGGGTTAGAGAAAATAGTGCCCATGTTGCTGGTCATATCATCAAGCGATTTTGTGTTTATTGGAATAGTCATTAGATGAGTCAGATCTGGTAGATTCATTGCAAAAATATCTTTAGTAGTCGGAGTTATTGTTCTACCTTGTCGATAATGAGTTATGCGATTTCTGCAGTGCGTATTGTACAAGTTATAAGGTGGTTATCGGTGACATTGTCGTTTTGAGGTATAATATCAATATCGGTTAGATCGATTCCACAAGATATAATCAAGTCTAGTGTATGATTAGAATGATGGGTGGGTCTGTCGACATGTTGTATTACTCCAAAAGAATGTAATAGTTCTGTGAACACCACTGCGAATGCATCATTTGTATGATCTATGTGGATATTAAAGTCTCCGCAATCAGTACGTTATCACCGTAAAACAGGTAATTCCAAAACATATCAGGTAAGTATTTCCAATAGGTAACTCAATGTTCATAGGGAGAGAATCAAACAAGAGATTTATCGTATCCAGTGAGAATCACCCGCGGGTAGGACAAAGTTCTTCGGGTAAGTACATCCAGTAGACAAACGTGCACCACAGGGGACCACAAAACCACAGAGACCAAAAACAACAAGATCAGACGATAAGACAGTGAAACCAGCAAACTTAAATAGTGTCCAGTAATCGAGTGCAGGTGGCGATGAAATCAAAATGGCTGCCGGAGTGAGGTGCATGATGGGGAGTGTAGTCCGTTAAAAGTCCGGTGATAGGGATCTGGTGAAACGTGGGGCGAGCGCTGATGTAGGGGGCGTGGTCGAAGATGGCGGTGTAGACCTTACATGCATAGGTATTACACTCTATATATTATCTTATTTTTTAATTGTATTCTTTATATATAGATACATCTATGTATTATATTGTTTTTTTTATTATATTATGGTCTCTGTGCAAAAAAAATCCTTGTATGTGCAGACATACCTGTCAATAAAGCTCTTTCTGATTTTGGTTCTTCCACACTGACTAAATCAATAATTTCTTTCTGAACTGTGCCTTAAACACAGAGGCACTGTCATGCTGGAATAGAAATATACCTTAACAAAACTGTTGCTATAAAATTGAAAGCACACAATTCACTAGAATATCATTACATGCTCTAACATTAAGATTTGTACTCATGGAAATGACTAAACATCAGCTGCCTAATCAGCAAAGCTCACCACAGGTTGTACTTCCTTCGGCAGCTAAAGAAGTTCAACCTCCCACAGTCAATGATGGTGCACTTTTACACCTCCATCATTGAATTTATACTCACCAACTCCATCACCATCTGGTACGCTGCTGCCACTAGTCAGCTGCAAATATGGCTTGACCCCAAAAAAATTCTAACAAAAGGTTTCTCAGTGGTTTACAGTAGTATCAGATGTACTAAAAAACATACTAAAAGTTTACCAAAGTTTGACTCCAAGAAAGGCACCATTTTCAAAATGGCGGCCGTCAGGTCCTTAAAATTACTATTACTCCTTTGTATTCCTCCTAGACCAGGAATACTGGTGCCTGATACATGTTTTGGCCATGTAATATTCTAATTAGCATATTTGCATGATAGAAAAGTACAATTATATATTAAAGCAATTGGTTACAAGCATATTTATGCAAAAAATAAGTACAATTTCCCTTAAGTAATTGCATATTTCTCCTTTCCCATATAATTTTGCCTAGTGTTGGTGGTTTCTGTGGTTCATAACCATTCTTTTGATTCCAATAAAGAATAAATTCATTAGAACTGTGTGGTACTGCAAAATTAGTCAAAACAGGGCTGCCACGTGAAGGCTCAGTACCGCTAACCCCTTTTATTTTTTGTGTTTTATTCTTTCATATATTTTTTATTATGCTGTTTTTTTTGCCTTTTGTTTTTTATATTTTTTATACTTTTCTTATTTATACATATCTTTTTCTATTTTCTTCAGTTGTTTCCTCTTATTCCTCTTATACTGCATTTCGTTGCCTTGTACTTGTACATGTGTAATGACAATAAAGTTGAATCTAATCTATTCTGGTTTATTTTTATATACCTTCACTAGATTTACCTTTAGTCGTCACACTCTTCCTCCCATTGAGGTTGATTATAGTGATTCTCACAATTCCCAACTTGACATGGTCCAGAAGCAGGCATGCATGGTAGTCCATATGCCCTGCAACTGCACCGTTGTGTTCGGCAGGCAGTTGTGCAATTACAGTGGATCATCTGCAGGAGGCTTTCTGGGGCAGCAGTCTTACTGGTCATAACTGGCAGGAACCGGTTGTCCACCAGTTTCCATCCCCAATCCACTGTGTTCATGTCACCTTCCTTTCCAATCCACACCATGATCTGAAAGTAAACTCTTTGGCACTGGTATTTGGTTGAGGACTCAGTTGGAGGCAGACGTTCTGGGGTAACAAATGATTTGGCGGTAATGATTTTCTTGCTAAGAAGGTTGTAGCGCAAAGAGGCAAGTGAATCTCTTTCCGCCAAACAACACTGTCATTGCCTTGGTCCCATGGTCCTCTATAACATTCCTTGCTTGATGTGGGAGCAGAAATACATTTGCACATGACTGGATGGTTGATTCACCATTCACAAGTTTCTGGAATGCTGTCTGTTTGCCAACACTAAAAATGTGTGAAGTTGTATCACATCCTGTGAAGGCGTAAATAAACAGCAACTGGGAACACAAGTCACTACCCAGGACTTGTTTCATCTCACTGATGTTGTACACTTTTTAGTAGCTTTGGACTTGTCTGAACGAAAATAGAGGCCTCTATTGTTCGTCCCAGCATAGTAGAGGAGAAGAATGAGTAAGTCTGTATCCTCCCCTATCAAGGTTGTGGGCTGATGTTCTGAGGCCTTGACTGCAGCTTTGGCAATGTCCACGATATCACCTGATGCATTGATAACAGTGCAGCCCTTCTTCTCCAGCTCCTCTGTCATAAGATTGTTAAGTCCTTGTTTGTTGAAAGATCTGGAAAGGAAATCATCCTTTCTTCCCACAAACTCAGTCTCTGCATTGAAGTTAATGATGGGGTGAGTGTTTTCACCATGTCTCTGATGAGTATTGTCTTTGATGGAAGGACCTTCGCTATAACCATCAAAAACGACTGTTGCTTTACCATAATTTCGTATGGTAAAGTCTGCATATGACTGTGCAATGGCACCGTAACGGTCACCCTTATTCCATGCCAAGCGGTGAACCAGGGAGCCACCATCAAGGACAAAATGCTCAGTTGGTGGGATGGAATCCAGGACAGTTTTGTTAGATTTCTTGCTTGGGAACTCAGTGACTGCCTGCGCTAGTTGGGGCTTGTTGGCTTTATGTAAGATTTCCTTGCCTTCGAACAGGGCTGCAGGAAATGAGCAGAGCTCATAGCTCAATACATCTTCAAGTGAAAACTGTTCAGTTTTCGACATGATCAGGAACCGTTGGAACAGCAAAGCAGGATCAATGGTTCAGTCTTGGGCAACTTTGATGGTGGAGTCATCTGCAAGGGTTTTTGCCCGGTCTTTCCGTTTGAAGGATATTCCAAAAACGGGTTTTCCAATCATCTTTTCAATGATCTCATTGTCAACAGTCTCAAACTCATGCACATTCACCTCCTCTTTGGCAACAACACCAGTTACAATGTTTCTCAGAGATGGGTCTAGAGAGAATGGTGTGCAAATTCACGATTGTCACAACACTCAAGAATGGACTCTGCAAGCGTATCAGTCTTAACACTACTTGTGTCTTTACTTCCATGTGTTATCGTAGTCCCACAAAAAAGACAATCTGTTTGGCTGTTGAAAGGACCAGTTGCTACTCTGGCACTTCTTTTTGGTGGCTCAGCTTTATCCTCTTGTTGGATTTTAATGTCTTTTTTATTTATGTACTTCTGTTGACATTTTGAGTGTACTATTTCACCAGCGGAAATGTGTACGTCGTCACCTCTTTGTACACTTACATTGTTGATTCCATCAGCTCCCTTCTGATGAACCGCAACCACATCAGAGCCATCTCTTACGTTTTTACAGCAAATGGGGCAAATTTCTTGGTTTACAACAACATTACTCATGGTCAAAATTGCATTTGGAGTGTACTTTTTCCTCAAGCTAATTCAGCAATGTCATCCTCTCTTAACACACTGACATAGTTGGCCTTTTTCGTGTGTTAGAAATCTGGGTGGGGGGATGGGTGGTTTAAGTAGTCAAGGATGAATTTTGTTTGAGCAAAATGGTATACACTGTGCTGCCAACAACATTTCAATGAGGCAAGCAATATCAAATATCAGTATTCTCTTCCACCATCTTCTGAATTGCTGAAAACTATGCCACCTTTATACTCACAAACATTTATAGAGTATGCATTACATATGTACAGTATTACCTTATTTAAATTTAAATGAGTGACCATTTTAGAGGGTTCACACACAGGCCTCTGTTTGGGCTAATTCAGAGTTGTTTATGATCAAAGTCCAATTTAAGTTACTTTTGGGTGCAATAACTTTTACATTGAATGTCAAGTCTGTGTTTTTGCAAAAAAGGGTATGTGTCTAAAAACACGTACTGAGTGGGAGTTACATGACATAGGCTAAATCGTTTACATCTCTGGTTCACCCCAAACAAAGATAAAACCTTACAGTAATCTCACAAAATCATGTATTCCATAAGTATGTAATCATGTCAGTGCAATTTAGACAAGTCCAATCGATTCATAGACCCAGAAAACATAGGGTTAGACACCAAGATTACTTGGCTAGGTCAAATAATGAAGGAGTTAGGATAATTTAAGGGCTTCCTGCCCATCTTGGATGCCATCTTAAAAATTACACCTTTTTAGTGGTCAAACTTTGGGAAACTTTTAGTATGTTATTAAGGAGACCTAATACTACAAAAAACAGCTGAGAAACCTTTTGTTAGAATTTTTTTAGGGTTAGGTGTTTTTGTTTCATATATGCAGCCGCCTACACTGCCAAGGACAAAAGCAGACTGCAGCGTATTATCTAAAGGTGATCGGCTGCAATTTGCCATCTCTTCTAGACCTGTACACCTCCAGGACTCTGAAACGGGCAGTTAAGATTGTAGCTGATCCCTCTTACCCTGGTCACAAACTTTTTGAATCTCTCCCCTCCGGCAAGAGGCTGAGGTCCATCAGGACCAGAACCTCACGCCACAAAAACAGTTTCTTCCCATCTGCAACTGGACTCATAAACAATTCACACACCTTGACCATGTCCAAGTGATTCCTTTAATTCACTGCTGTACACCCTGCCCAATTTGCACAACATGGCTACATGCCTTCCCTTGATATAGTTTAAGTTTAATTTTTATGTTGTATATATATATATATATTTTCCTGCCTTCTTAAGTCTTTATTCTTTTTAAATGTATGCACTAGCCTACCAAGGCAAATTTCTCGTACATGTGAAATCATTGTACTTGGCAATAAACGATTCTGATTCTGATTCTCTACATAGAAGTAGACAGGGACAGTGCAGGTAAAAATCCACATTTTTATTTTGCACTGTAATCTAATTTTCATTTAAGAACAAGGTATTTGTGTGAACTACACATAACATCATACATCACATGTAAACCATCATACATCGCCATTACTAAAATGTGAATAAAACATACATTCAATTTTGGTTGTGGAAATTCTCAGGACAGATGTGAAGTGTTCATCAGTTCAATATAAATGAAAGTGAAGTGTTCATCAGTGCAAAATAAATGAAATAAAAATCTTAATTTTAGACAGATGGCGGCACAGAGGATGCTGGTGTTATTTGGCTCCACCTACATGTGTGAACATCCATTCAGCCTGATGAACAAAGCATGTCACAGATCAACTGGGATGGAGCCAAATAACACCAGCATCCTCTGTGCCGCCTTCTGTCTAAAAGTAAGAATTTTATTTCATTTATTTTGCACAATGTTATTTTCATTAGATTTAAGAAAAAGGTGTTTGTGTGAACTACACATAACATCATAAATCACACGTAAACGCCAAATCTATCGTAAACTCAAGGTATTGTATGAAAAAAGCAAAATTAATGTGGTCTTTACTATAATTTGGATAATTTTGTACCAATATACGAGGGGCCGGATTAAAACGTACAACCTGTATGTGGCCGGCGGGCCGTAGTTTGCCCACGTCTGGTTTAAGTAATAGTTGGCAGAGTTAGTGTAAATAGCCTCTGCCAACAAAACATGCTATTTTCACTTATACAGTCCGATAAGACAATACAGTATTAAGAACAAACATATAAAACTAATTACTAGGGATGCACCGATGTATCGGCCGATATTGGATTAATTTAAGACCATCGGATGGTTTATTAATTACCTGCATGGCGGCAACGACCAAATGGTCCTATTTTGCGACTATTTTTCGTGCCGGTGTGACCAGTGCCACTGCCAGCTGATCAATATATAATTTTGCACGTTATAAATATAATGCCCAGAAATGATATATTGCGCAAGCAGCCCATCCAGTCACACCATTTCGCTCCCTTTTTCAGCCATTCACTTATCTATCAGTGCCCCGGCCCCGTAATGAGCGAACGGAGGCTCATTCGGTGCTAAAGATGGAGCGGACGGATCGACAGAGCAGACGAGTGAAGGTTCACTTTTGCAATTAAAATAAGTGTTTTGCCTGCAGAATGCAAGAATTTTCACGGCAAAGGTACAAAACAGTAAACATAATGAAATATGTTGCGATGCACTGTGTGAGGTTAATGCAGGAAACAACATCCGTATCAATGCAGCCTTCAGTTCTCTCAGGTTGTTTGAGATATCTTGTGCGCGTGCCCAGACAGTCAGAGCGCGAAATACTAAACTGAGTTCTCTTTCACATCTTCTTACTTTGAAATGGACAAAATTACGTCAAAATATTAGCAAGTATCCTTGTAAAAGTAAAAGTGTTTTCTTAAACATGAACAGTTGTGAATGGCATGTGTCGCAGTTTAGATCCAAATATCTATATACTCACTCTTAAAGGGGCAGCAGCATAATAAAGCGTTCTTGTTTATAATGTTTGTCAAACAACAAAAGACGTGCCCCAAAACACTCACTGATAATTAAGGAATTGTGTTCTCCTCATACGAGTTGTTAACAACAGATAAAGGAAAAAGTAGCATACAATAATTTTAGTTTGTTAAAGATATGGTTTAAATATGGTTAAAGTGTTGAAAGAGAGTTTGTGTATTAACAATAATGATTTGTATTCATTTGTAATTATTTTATTGGTGTATTAAACATGTTTGGATGTTGTTTTAGTGTTTCTTTTTTCTTGTCTCACCCCACAACTCTGGTGCTACCAAATTTACCACTACCAGTGCCACCTATCTGAAATGTTAGTCTAGAGCTCTGGTTGTGTCTTTTGAATAATCCAAAGTTTTGCTGTGAGCAAAATAAGTAAATACTTGATAAAACAAGGTACAATCTGTACAAAATATTGTTTGTCAGACATGCATTGAGAAAGCGGTGCTGTAAATCACGTGGGTGATACCAATATCGGAATCGTACAGATAGTTACAGATCCTATCGGTGCATCCCTACTAATTATTATGGGCTTACTTACTGTGCTCACTAAAGAAATCTCAAAGTTGAAAATGTTTTTCTATGAGAATATGTTCCTAGAACATTTTATAAAAAGGTGTTTTAATTTTTCACAGTGTGGTCAAAGAACAGCAAACCAGTTCACACCACAATCCTAAATCCTCACATCCATCTGATCGGTGACGAGGCTGCCTGCATTGCCTATATCCGCATCACACAATACCTTGACATCAACGGCATGCCATGTACTGCCCAATCAGAGGAGACACGGATCTGGAACCGTAAAGATGGAAAGTGGCAAATAGTCCATTTCCACCGATCAGGTTCTTCTTCTGCTATGACAAAATAAGCATCAGGTAAGTTTGTTAGCACGGTTGTTTTGGAGGAAACCGTTTTTTTTTTACATGTAATTCTAATTTTCCCCAATAATTAGTGGATGGTGTTATTGTCTCCATTTGATTCCCATGATAGTATGTTGGATAATCTCATAATGATCTCTACATGCTAAACTCACTTATAAATGTAAATTGACATAATAAATTGACGTAATAAATACACAGTCACACTTTAGAATAGGGACCAATTCTCTTTATTAACTAACTATCCGCTTATAAGGTAGTTTTTAGGTTTAGAAATTGTGTAGGATTGAGGGATGTAGAATAAGGTCATGCAGAATAAGGCATTAATATGTACTTTATACATACTGATGTACAACCAATATGCATGTTAATAAGCAAGTAGTATAAAGTTTAACCTAATACACTAGTACTCAACTAATACTGTCTTTCTGTTTTTCTTTCTCTTAGTTGAGTTACAAAGTTGCCGCATCACTTGGTTGGAGAAATACAAGCCCCTGCTTATCATGTTTTACTTCTTTTGCCTTTTGCAGTACAATGTCATCACATTCATATTAGCATTTATTCTGTTTTGTTCAACAGAATATTTTTATGAATAAACTATGACGTTTAGCCCTGTGCGGAATTAATGGTTCTTTTTCCGTTAATAAGTGCTGATGAGTGATAATGATGAAGGACCGTTTATTGCCTATTGGAAAGGAAAATATAATAGAATAAATGTTTTGCAGTATCTTGAATATGTTAAAAAAAATTATTCACAGTTTTTTAAAACATAAAAGCTACAGTTACAAAAATGAAATAAGGTATTTGATAATAGATATTTGCGACAAACCTGGACCATTGTTTATTAAAATATTTTTAACCTACTAATTTTAACATAAGGAGTCCGCTATTTTCTTTTTTGATGACGTAAAAAGTGTTGCACGCACCAAACAGAAAAATGATAACAGAAAAACAATTTAGTTATCCTGTAAATATAGGGTGCTTTTAGACAAATTTAAAAACAGATGTAAATAATGCTGAAGAAATAAAGAAAATACCCTGATAGCACACATACATCTGGGAGACCTCTATTTTATGTGTGCATTTACATCTGCAATACGCCACTGAGATGTCTCCTGTAACATGTGATATAAACATCTAACAGACATGTTTTAGATGTCTATGATTTATAATGTGTATAAAACCGCTTTTTCTAAGACATTTATCACATGTTTTACACAGAAGATGTTTCCAGATCTCCATCAATGTATCTGTTCTATTTAGGTAAAGATGCTATTATGTGTATTTGATACATTTTAATATCGTTGGTTAGACAATACATACTGTACATACATAAATATTAATAAATACAAATCTATGTAGATTTAATATAAAATTACACCTTAGTAATGGTGTCTAACAGGGCTGCTTATTAGAGATACCCAATATAAAAGGGAGACTGCAATCTCGACGCCTTCACCATTGGTAAAACTGTAACGGCTTACATCGGGTTTGTGAGGCACACCAACCAATGTAATGGCAGTGACTTCAGGGGTGAGCATTCAGAGTTTTACTACAGTCAAAAACAGTTTGCATTGCAGAGTTTTGTATTACAATTTAAAATGAAATCTAATCAGTTTATTAAAATAGCTTAGCTTTAGTGTAATATACAACATCACATAATTGTACACAATTCCTATTGTTCAATAGTAATACTGGTAATGCCGTAAATAAAACCTTCCTGTGATGACATTTCCCACTCTGCTTTCCACTTTCCACTTCACTTACAGTTCCCAACAGCAATTTTGTGTAGTGTAAAACATGTTATATGGAAGATTAGTGGACAGACTTTCAATTCATTAAATGTTTCTTAAATTGAACTATTCCTTTATAAAAGTAGCATATTCAGCTTAGTGAATGAAGCCTCTTCTCTATTGATGTCCATTCAAAAAAGTGTCTGCTCTCCCTCCCTGTGTACTGCTGTTTAAGCCATGATTGCTGGCTTAGCCTTAAATGGCATAGCTGCCTATAAACTGCCTGATAGTTTGCATGTGTTCAAATAGAGTGGATATTGTTAAAGCATTTTATTAAAAGCATAAAAGCATTTGTTAGTGTGTTTCTCAGTATTCACAATGTATAAAATATACAGCGGTAATGGATGATAGTGTATCCAATTATTGATACTGTGTAATAAATGTTATCATAATTTAATAGTTTAATGCATGTTTACCTTGAACAGATAAGGCACTCTTCTTTGGCAAGCAGGCTGGTGTAGATGACATACTGCCACTTATTGTCTTTATGTATTTATATGTAGCTCATCTTCTGTGTATTCATTGTACTAACATATTTACATCTGCTGACAGAAAACATGTTAAAGGGATAGAAGATAGCGCATCTATCGCTTCTTCAAGAAGAAAGTCATATTCATTACGGATGGTAAAACATGGGGAAATTTTGATTCATGGCTGAACTATCCCGTTAACCTCTGTATAGCTTTAGAGAATGCAACCTTTTTACCGTCAGGTATTTCAGCGCAAAATGGCATCCTCATTTTTTAAAAGTTCATATAAATGATCTCAGTTACGTTGTTTTTTTTATTTCACATTTATAAAGGCAGTGCTAGTGTTGATCTATTAAGCCATACATCTTTCTGTAGACAATGTACTCTTTAAATTCATGCTAATGTATTGGAACTGAAGTGCTAACTTTAAAATTCCACATTTATACAGTGTGTTTTTTTCACAGTTGTTGTTGTTGTTGTTTCGGCAGTACATATACTATATGTAATTTATTCTTTGTGATTTTGCCAAAAAACACTGATAAGTTATTAATATCAAATATGTTGTTTCCTGGTCTCATGAACTAATGAATTTGCAGAGGTTGGTCTCTGCACATTGTGTAGTGCACATTAACAGATGTTGAGTAAATCCAGAGAACATCAGTGATTTTCAGCATTTTTCCTATAGCCCTTGCAATCAAACCTGCTTCAATAGCAAAAAACAAATTAACCACATCATTCACCAAGAAAAGAACACAGGCAGAGGAAGTTTGAATCCAACCCACTAAACAAGTTCAGGTTAAAAATGTGGCATTGATGATAGAATCATCAGCATTTGATCCAGGTTGTTTCTTTATGATAATTTTTCTACAGTGTAATAGCATAAAAGGCCATTGTTAAGTCCTTCCAGTAGAATTAACATGTATTTTTGCTCTTCCTTTTTTATTTAGGACAATAATACTGTCTGTCCTGAAAGGCGAAATATTGTTTATTGTAACCATACATTGTCTGCTGTCAGGCATACGTTAGTGTTACATCAATGCAGTCTAGCTATACATATATGTATATACTGTTATATACCTGTAATACAAATGTGGTGATAAGAATGGTGATTGAGGTGCTGTGGAATGTGTGTCGTCAAATAAATCTTAAACTGTTTAATTAAATTAAACATTTTTCATGTTGGATTTTAGCCTATAAAAGACCTTAAATCATAGATATTATTGATATTTTTGATGTCTTGGTTTAAGCATTCAGAATTAATATATTTGTTGTGCTGAAGAAAGAGGTTTACTTAAATTTATTGTAATGAGTAATGCGTCTATGAAAAATTACATTCATATGTCTTTTGCTGTTGCAAGCAGAATAAGTGCTATTCAGCACAGCCTTATTGTCTTATCTGGATATTTAGAAGGAATATTAAACGCTTAAAACTTTAAAACATTAAATCTTTTACATCTAACAGTTTTATTGGTAAATTTGTTACAATGTTATCTCATTTTTGTTTACCAATTTAAGAAGAATTTAGAAAATTATTCAAAAATAATGACCTATTATTTCTAATTGAGGAAACAACAACACAACACGTCATATGCAATTGTTTAATCATGGCTGTTAAATGCCTCATATATGACAGAGCCACATTAAACATGTTTAATACTTAATAACTGCAATTATTACATTTTTAATACAGAAAGATATGATTATTTGTATGATTATTATTGAGAAGTGCAAGAAATAAATATCATGATGATTGTTTTTTTTTGTGTGGTGTGTGTATCAGTGCAAATGGCTACTGAAAGTTACTTTGTGGCCATCTTTATGTAGATTTTTTTAAACTATATAATATGTTTTGTTTAGACGTGCTGTTTTTATTGTGACATATCAGGTGGGCATGTTTTCTGTGTAAATTGTATTTCTGCAGTTTGGCTTTCATTCAAATGGTATTCTACTGTAAATAAAAGTGCTTTACAAAGTCTTGTAGTTATTATTGTTGTGCTCTTAAGACTCTAATGTTGTTGACTTGATTTTGTGCATGTTATCATGACCAAAACTAATGGCAAAATGCCATGACACTTTTGATTGTTATTTTACTCTTTAACCAGTATTAACTCAAATCCACTGCACCACTACAACATGCATTCATTGTTGCATTGCTTCCACAACCTTATTCTATGTGTTTCTGCCAAATGCATTGGTGCCACAACCATTCTTTGAAAATATTTAGCTTATCTGTACAAAAGGAAATTAAACATATTTTGCATTGCCATGCTCTAACCACTGAGCTTTAGGAATTTACAAAAGTTCCCTTTCAGGGAACTCTACACTGCGTCAACGATTTGACTCTATGGGTTACACCAGCAGCGTGACACGCGTGAAATAGTGAATGCAACTAACTGATGACGCCAATGACGTCACGAGTGACGCGAATACCGGAAGGTATAAATAGATCGCGGAAACAATGCAAATCAGCTTCTGCCATTTCAGCAAAGCGCTCTGTGTATGTGAATGTGTCTTGTCTGTGAAGAAGTTAGCTATGAGTTACAAAAACAAGTAAAAGCTATGTGTTACTCCCTGCCCGTTTCATCACGGTTGGGGATTCACATGAGTTATGTGTGGAATGTTTGGGAGTGGAGCATGCTAAGGCAGCTCTTGAGGGAGGTGCCTGCGAACATTGTTTGTGGCTACCGCTCAGAACGCTCTACTCCCGAGCAAAGTTGTTTGATGAGTCAGGCAAAATCATAAAGTCTCATGGTTCGGGACCCGCTGCTGCTGAGGCAGAGCGGCGTCTCAGATCATGGGGCTCACAAATGGAGGAGGGTTTGGCCATTTCTCAGCCCCCCAATCTCAATGTTCTTGGAAGGGAATCGGGAGCCCGCATGGCGGTTTCTCCCGCCCCGTCCGAGAGCTCAATGCACTGCTCTACTTTCGAGGACCTAGAGGGATTGAAATTGGGGGCGCAATGTCACAGGAAGATAGTAATGAATCAAGATCTTACAACCGAGGTTGTTGAGACCATCCTAAATTCTAGAGCTTCCTCCACCAGGAAACTTTATGCCTTGAAATGGAGATTGTTCACTTTATGGTGTAATGAAAGGGATTTAGACCCAGTCTACTGCCCGTTGGCTTCAGTACTGGAATTTCTGCAAGACCGTTTTTCTATTGGTCTTGCACCTTCAACTATCAAGGTATATTCAGCAGCTATTTCTGCCTTTCACTCCCCTCTGCCCCAGAGGTCAGTGGGGAGACACCCCTTGGTCATTCGTTTCCTGTGTGGCACCCTGAGAATGAGACCCCCCACTCAGGCTAGAGTTCCGTTGTGGGATCTAGCTATAGTTCTAGAAGGGATTTCACAGGCACCCTTTGAGCCTATTGAGTCCAGCTCTGACAAAAATTTGTCTCTCAAGTTGGCTTTTTTACTAGCCATTACCTCTCTGAGGAGAGTATGTGATCTTCAAGCCCTTTCGGCATCTCCCCCATGTTTGGAGTTTGCCCCAGGGAACGTCAAGGCTATACTACACCCTAGACCGGGATACATTCCTAAGGTACCTGGTTCTGTTGCCAGGACCTTAGTTCTCCAGGCCTTTTACCCTCCGCCTCACGAGTTGGCGGATAACCAAAGGTTACATTTAATATGCCCAGTCAGGGCATTGCAGGAGTATATAGGAAGGTCTTCTCTGTGGAGAAAGTCTGACCAATCCTTGGCCTGTTTTGGACTTTGAGGTCGAGGTCAATCAGCCTCTAAGCAGACTATCAGTAGATGGGTAGTAGAGGCAATTTCTTTGGCATATGAGGTGCGCGGAAGGCCTTCACCTTCAAGAGTCAGGGCTCATTCTACTAGGAGTTAGGCCTCTTCGCAGGCCCTTTTGTTGGGGGCATCTATGCAAGATGTCTGCGATGCAGCGGATTGGGCTTCCCCGCATACATTTAAGAGGTTCTACAACCTAGACCTCTCCTCCTCACCTGGTTCCCAGGTTCTTGTGTCCTAAGATGTGCGTCACCTTCACAACAGGACAGTCACGACTCGCCATGGCGTAGTGGGCATTTTGTTCCCCATAGAGTCAAAGCCTTGACGCAGTGTAGTTCCCTCGAAAGGGAACGTCTCAGGTTTCAACTTTTAACACGTTCCCTGAGATAGGGAATGAGACACTGCGTCTCATTGCCCTACTCCTCGTGCCTGTAGCTTTTGCTTCATTTATTGCAGAAGCTGATTTGCATTGTTTCCGCGATCTATTTATACCTTCCTGTATTCACGTCACTCGTGACGTCATCGCCTCGTGACTATAAATCGAGAGTTAGTTGCATTCACTATTTCACGTGCATCACGCTGCTGGCGTTCCCCATAGAGTCAAATCCTTTACGCAGTGTCTTGTTCCCTATCTCAGGGAACCGTGGTTACAGTCGTAACCTGAGACGTTTTCTGACATACAAGCCATCCCAGGAACATGAAATGAGTGTTAAAGTCATGTTTTCAATAGTTCTAGGTTCATCTGATCAGTGCTCTTGTCAGAAAATACAAAACAGACAGGAACATGAGTTTAGCAAAGAAAGCTGTATTCTGACACACAAGCTATCCCAGGAACATGAAATGAGTGTTAAGTCATATTTGCCACAGTTTTAAGCTAATCTGATGAGGGCCCTGTCTAAAAACACAAAACTGACAGGAACAGGAATTTTGCCAAGAAAGCTGTATTCTGACAAACAAGCCATCCCAGGTACATAAAATGAGTGATCAAGTCATGTTTTCAGCAGTTCTCAGTTATTTGATCAGTGCTCTTGTCAGAAAACACAAAACTGACAGGAATATGAGAATTGCAAAGAAAGTGTCATGATTTGTTTAGAGGACCCAAATGCAGAGGCAGCGGTGGTAAAAACACGTTTAATAATAAAACAGACAGAACAGGAAACATAAACAAAGACACAGCACTGTCATGGCCCCGCCCACAAGGCTCTAGGAATTTACCAGACAAGAGGGGCTGAACCATGACAAAGCTGTTTTCTGACATACAGGCCATCCCAGGAACATGAAATGTGTCATGGCATGTGTAGAGGACCCAGATGTGAGACATCGGTACTTAAAAAAAAAAAAAAAACTTTTAATTTGACACCAATCAAAATAAAAACCACGATAGGGTAAAACAGAACAAAATACTTAGAGGGTCTGGCTGCAGACGATGGGGCGAGTGGAGCTCCACTCAAAAGCGGAAATACATCACCGCCACTCAAAACCGGAAAAACGTCACATCCATTAGTGGAGACCGAGCGTATTTACGTTACATATTCTTCAGAAAGTAGTTTAAATAATGGTATCTAAGCTTTTGTTTCATGACACGAAGTCTTTTAATCCACCCTCTGCAATTTAAATATAATACAACAGTATGTTTAAAATCTGTATTTTTAGGGCCTCTCCATGTTGTTCATGTTTGTTTTTTGACCATATAGTTTACTAGCGTTACCCATGTAACACTCCATACATTTTATAAAGTAAATTAAAAAAAATGTAAAATATTAACATACAAAATTCTGGTTAAGTCCTAAATATTTGAATTTAAAACAATAAACATATGAATCAAACAATAAAATAGAGCAATTGCCACAATTTTTTTACAGTTTTTAATTGTTTTCAAAGAAAACAATTCAAAGTATACGGACAACAATACACATAAACAGTAAAGATTGTGCGCAGTATGTACAATTTCCACAATTTAACTGTTTAAAAAAACACGACAACACAAACATTAAAGATGGTCACTCACATGCGTGACTCTCTCCCACACTCACGGTCACACTCACGGTCACACTCACGGTCACACTCACACACTACTGCTCAAGACTTCCGTCGTCTATAAAACAATCCCAGCCACGGTAGCCAGGGTGGTCATCATAATAGACAGTGGTAATGCCCCAAAGCACAGCATGGTAATCTGCACCGGTTTAAAATTTGGCCTGAAACAAAAAAAGAAAAATACAATTACAGAACAATAAAATTGGAGAAATAGATATTTACATGTGCACAAAAGACTTTGACTTTTATAGTGCCAACATACCTTTAAAATGTAAAGAGTTCTGCATTTTTCGTGATAATCCTAGCTCTGGAAGTGAGTGAGAAATTAAATGTAACACAATATGAGTTTTAACATTATACAACGAAAGCTAGACTAATACAGAGACAAAACGATCATGTCCTTTCATTACTCACTGCGTTATTTTAATGCAAGCCATCAAAACACAAGTTATGCAACATCAGCAAACATTGGGCAAAATCAATTTCACTCGTCAGAAATGTATATTATAAATAATATAACGTAACATTATCGTGTTTATTCACCCTTTAAGAAGAAAAAAGATTTAAAATTAGATTTTTATTTTTAAATAGAATAAAGAAGCGCTCCGCACCACATGCGCGTCTCGACCGCGTCACTCCCACTGCTATGGTCGCTCCCTATTGGAGCCTACATTTAAAATAAGGAATATGCCATGCAAAAGATGCAAAATGTGAATGGCCCCTAAGCTTACCAGTGTAGCAGTGCTAAAATAAAATTACCTGAGTTAAATTCTAAGAGCTCACAGCGACACTCTTCAGAGAATTCCAGTGGCGGTGACGCATTTCCGTTCGAGTGCGCCATTGGAGGTGACGTAGTTCCACTCTTGAGTGGAGGTGACACATTTCCGCTCTTGAGTGGAGCTCCACTCACCCCATTGTCTGCAGCCAGACCCTTCTCCAAAATACGAGAACAGACAATACAAGGCAAAACTGTAAACAAAATACTTCCCACAAGGGGGCAACGGGAACACGAACACGAACACGAACACGAAGCTATATATACACGGAACACAAGACAGGACTTGACACGAAGCTTAACAAATTTCACAAATGAACCAGCACAGGACAATGAACACAAGGGCTTTAAATAGGCAAACAAACAAGGGATAATGACACAGGGACAGCTGTGAGGCATGAGAACACTGATGGAATGATTACGGGAGAATGAGGGGGCGGGGCTAATTGCTGGTTGGCGATGTGATAGTTCCAGTAATCAATTTATTCTCCTCTATATACGAGGTTTGTCACATCTTGGTAAGCCACTCATGACAACTGTCCATCTGTATAACTTCCAAGAAAACACGTAATTGTAATTTTATTTGTGGTAATGAGTTTGTGCTATAACTGCTGCTTGGTGATATGATATCTTCAGTGTCAAAGAATTGTGAAGGTAGGGAATGTTTGTATTTTAATTATGAAAAGAGATTATTAGTGTTTTATATGTGCTAACTTGTAATGATGTATAATTGTGTTTTAGCAGAGTCATTTGGGAGTCATTTGCTTGACCACTGTTTTTCCAGTAGCCTACTTGAGTTTTGTTAGATTTATATTTTCTTTTGGTTGCTGTATTAGTTGTATGTGTTTCCTTTTATTAACATTATCAGTTTGTATGGTATGTTTCTTTTTGTTTGTTGTATCATTTTTATATATATTTTTTGTTTGGGATTGTAGCAGGGCCTGTATTTTATGTCTTCCCTTAGCCACTAGAGGGTGGTGTGCTGTGGGGAAAACTCAACTAGTGGATGTGTTGGTGATTTGAGATTTATATGGTATGTGTGCTGTGACTTGATTTTGGATAATTCAACCTTGGCTAATTGTAACTGTCTGCAAAATTTGTTCAGCTGGCCCTGTTTGTCTCTACATCCCACTTGTTATCCTTTGTTTATAGTTTGCCAACTTGTTTTGTAGTCTTTGTTTATTGTCTAATAAACCAAATGGAAATTTTGTACCACCACTAAGCCTCATTCAGTTAATCACCTTGAGCGGGCTCATTGCTAGTTGGACTCCTGTAGGCCCCATAACATTTAATAAATATTTTTTACAACATGCCGACCCTGTCTCTTTCCTCCTCCACAAACAAACTTTATTACAGTGTCCCTAAAATGACTAACCCTGGAACATAACCTGCTCCAGAGCACGGTTGTATTCCAGAAAGCTGGTTATGTGACATACCCGGGTATGTTTGAGGATAAGCGAGTGGATAACCTCAGCTTTCGGTTCCAAAATGGAAGGAAACATTTTTTAGGGTATGTAAGTAACCATAGCAACTCACTCTCTGAAGATAACCTGCTCCGGAGAAGGTTATGTTCCAGGGTTAGTTCATTTTAAGGACATGTTATAAGCTTCAGAAGTTGGCTGCGCATATGTGCGCTTTTGATGAGCGTCAAGTGGGCGTGGATGCACAGATTACCTATAAAATTATAATTTTACAGTATTACCATGATTACATTTCCAGTCACACACATTGTGACAACTATATTTTATGCTAATTTTATGATTTGTAACCTTTTAAAATAAAATAATCTTTAAATAAAATAATGTGAGCTGTTCCTAATAAATGTAAGGCCTAATGTGCTTACATTTAATTAGGTTTATTATTAAATTTGTAAATATAACTGGATTCAAGATTTCAAGATCCAAGATTTTCATTTGTTATATACACAGCTATATAGAGAATATACAATCAGTAGTGGAAATGCTGATGACATTTGCTGCATTTTAGGGCAGTTGTAGTGAAATGGATAGAGAGAGAGACTTATAACCCAAAGGTTGCAGGTTCAATTCTAAGCCTGGCAGGCCTGATTCCCAGGATAGGTTTTATTAGGTTCTCTCACCCATGGCATAATGTTCACAGATTTAATTTCGTATTTCTTAATGTTTTTCTGATCCTCAGCCTCCTCTACAGTATTGAAAGGCCTTTCTCCTAATTACAATTTGTTTTTGGTCTTTTTACACCTCATTTAACAGTTGGAAAATTTTAACAGTTTTAGCAAACAATGTCAAAAAACCTGTATTTGTATTTGAAAGGGATATATTGTAGCCTATATTAGGCCTACATGACATATTAGACATGTGACCATGGGCCTTACATTTTAAATCTCAGCAGATTTTCATGCTTTAAGTATGGTCATTCATTTGCAGTTTTGTAATGTAGTCTACTAAAAAGCATTACACATTTTTTTTCCAAAATTATGACAACAGGCAATTAAAAGAGTCTCCACTCAATATGACTTCATCAGCAACTGTTGAAAATAAAGCTGATACAATACAAAGTCAGTTTTCAGAAAACCAAATAAAGGTAGATTTTTAAGTAACATACAGAGGAACAAAAAAGGGATTGTATACCGTTACACAATTACCAATGTAATCAAATACACAACACAATTTTGGTAAAATAAACTGGTAGACACGTTAAAACAAACATCTCAACAAATCTAGACTTTATATAACAAAGATAGCCATGATGAGTATTTATTTAAATATTTCAGTATAAAAATAGTACATGTATTTGAACTATTTTTATATTTAATTACATCATTAATTTATAGCGTTAATATAGTTTTATAAACATATAAATTAAATAATAGGCCTATGGATTTTATGTTTTTTAATCCCTCACTTTATACACTGATGCAGATTTAAGTTTTCAGCGAAAAATCTCTGATTTATAACGTTGTTTTACAGTCAAAATCTTTAAGCTTTCTGCCCGTTTCCATGGTGACTCGTGAAATCTGTGATCCATTGACAATGTCTTCATGTTGTTCCCGTGAGTGCGTGTTAACTCTGGGTAACTTTCGGAAGGTTGGTTAAACTTATTCTTCAAACACATTCTGGAACCGACATACCCCGAGTAAGCAAGGTTTTGGTTAACCAACCCAGAGTTCAGGGTTTAGCTGATGGTAAGTTAACCCTGCTTTCTGGAATACACCCCCGGGTCTGAAGAACAGGGTAGAAACAACAAAACAGCCCTGCTGCTTCCTTTCTGGATACACAACACTAAACTGAAGACGCATGAAATTTGATTCTTGCCCCATCTTTGTGTTTCTTATAAACTAAACCTCCATTCCGACAAAAGCTATCGGTTACATTAGGTTTTAGTGGTTTGCGCTAGTTTACGTTGCTTGATAAAGGAACAGTTTGGCTGTAAAGTGTGAAAATGTTGTGTTTACACACATGCTGTAACTGATTTACTACTGTTACCATATGGAAAACGTCTGGCTTTGCAGACTGCTGACCGTGATGCTAACCTTCCCCCCCCTCACATCAACAAAGCAGATAAAATAAAGAAAACATCCCCATTTAAAAAAAAGAGATAAGATGAAGATTACACAGTAACTTTAAAGTTCACCCAAAAATGTCATCATTTACTCACCCTCAAGTTGTTTCAAACCTGTATATGTTTCTTTGTTCTGTTGATCACAGAAGAAGATTTTTTAAGAATCTGGGAAACCATACAGTTCTGGGGAACCATTGACTTCCAGTAGGAGTTTGTTTCTACTATGATAGTCAATGGTGCCTCAGAATCATTTGGTTACATTCTTCCAAATATCTATCATTGTGGTTAGCAGAAAAACAATATTTGTACAGGTTTGGAGGGCAAGTAAATGATGACACAAAGAAACAGTTCATTACTGACAATGAGAAATACAATTTTGGTGGGTTATTGATCCCTGTAAAGCATTTAATTTCATTAGGAGCACACTGTAATAAATATATAATTGAAGCACAGTAGCTTTCACGTCATGGTCACTTCACTCTTTAACCACAAACTAACCACAACCCAATTGTAATGAAACACTGGGAGTAGGAGGATCCATTCGCAGTTTCTTTAATAGCAGTTTAGTCGTACAGGCAAGACCAATCGACAACAAACACAGTATAGGAGATGTAGCGGAAGGTAGTCCAGGCACAGGCAAGGGTCGAGACCGGCAGCAAACATTCAATAGTCCAGGTTCAGGCGAGAGTCGAGACAGGCGGCAAACGAACGTAATTCCAAGTAACCGAGCAATAAAATCCAAGACAGGCAGCAAAGGTTCAATAATCCAAAAGACAGTCCAAGGGTCATACACGGGAAGGCAACACTGGAAATAACGCTCGGAAATGATCACCATTGGGATGCAAGACTTCTCACCGAGAGGAGAAGCAAGCTGGATTAAATAGCTCTCAAAACGAGCTTCAGGTGCAACAGGAATCAGCGCCAGGTATGTGGGGATTGTAGTCCGCAACAGGTTAGAACTCGGGAGATGGCTCCCTCTGGTGGTGAGCGAAGGGAACCGTATGTACCCTAGCCGTGACACCAATCTTATCTGAAACTAGAGAAACTGGAAGACATCCAGATAGCCATTTGAGTTTAGGAATTTGGTCAGCTGATTGAAGACAACATTTTCAATGATATTACCTATAAAAGTAAGATTTGCTATAGGTCTGTAGTTAACAAGGATGTGGGGTGTGTTCAGGCTGCGTGTTGAGGCTTTAAGATGCTGTACTGTTTCCTCCAAGGTTTTATGATCAATTGTCTGAAATTCAGATAAAGTTGTTGTAATGAGGTTGTTGTAATGAAGTTGAACCGACCTGATTGCCACATGGGGCTTTGCTGATTGACATTCTGATATTATTGTTGCGGGTGATTTTAATCATTCAAACCTAAAGACAATGCTCGCCAAATTTCACCAGCATGTTTCCTGTCACACCAGAGGAAACAAAACCTTAGACCATGTTAACACAAACATGGCTGAAGCTTACGTTGCGACCCCCCTCCCCCACCTGGGACAGTCAGATCACCTTTCTTTGTTCCTCACCCCCAAGTATGCACCTCTCATCAATCGTGTGAAGCCATCAGTGAAGACCATCAAAGTGTGGCCTGTGGGGGCAGATTTCACACTCCAGGAAAGGTTTCTACACACAGACTGGAGTACATTTGCTTCTCAGTCCACCAGTGGCTCTCACACGGACATTGACTGCTACACCTCCTCTGTACTGGATTACATCAACACCACCATAGACAATGTTACTACTCAGAAACAGATCACCACGTACCCAAATCAGAAGCCATGGATGAACAAGGAGGTGCGCCTCCTGTTGAAGGCACGCAATACTGCCTTCAGATCAGGTGATGCACAAGCCTACAGCACATCCAGAGCTAACCTGAAGAGGTGCATCAAAGAGGCCAAGCACTGCTACAAGCTAAAGGTAGAGGAGCACTTTTCCAACTCCGACCCTCGACGCATGTAGCAAGGCATCCAGGCCATCAGTGATTACATAGACAGACCACAGCAGGTGAGATCAGGCTCCATCTGCTCCACCACTATCACACTCAAAACTGGTGTACCACAGGGCTGTGTGCTAAGCCCCTTCCTCTACTCCCTCTTCACCTCCGACTGCAAGCCTGTGAACGGATCTAACTCCATCATCAAGTTTGCAGACGACACTACGGTGATTGGTCTCATCAGCAACAACGATGAAACGGCCTACAGGGAGGAGATCCAGCACCTAGCCACATGGTGCAACAACAATAACCTGCTCCTTAACACCTCCAAGACAAGGGAGCTCATTGTAGACTTCAGGAAAGAGTCAAGAGGCACACATGACACCATCCACATCAATGGGATGGCTGTTGAACGTGTCTCCAGTTTCAAGTTCCTGGGGACCCATATTTCGGAGGACCTGTCCTGGACTACCAACACCTCCAGCCTGGTCAAGAAGGCTTCCCAGCACCTCTTCTTCCTGAGGACACTAAAGAAGAATCAGCTGTCCTCGGCTATCCTGGTGAACTTCTATCGCTGTGCAATAGAAAGCATCCTGACCAACTGTGTCACAGTCTGGCATGGGAGCTGCTCTGTTGTAGAGCGCAAGGCACTGCAGCGGGTGGTGAAAACTGCCCAGTGCATCACAGGGACTCCACTTCTAGCCATGGAGGACATCCAGAGGAAACACTGTCTGCGTCGAGCTCGCAGCATTCTTAAGAACTCCTCTCATCCCGCTCACAGACTGTTTTCTCTCCTGCCCTCTGGCAGGCGTTTCAGGTGCCTCCGGACCAGGACCTGCAGACTAAAGAACAGCTTTTTTTCCAGAGCTGTCTCTTTATTGAACTCTGCCCCTCGCTGATCCCACTGCCCCTCATATACTGCTACACTCTTCTCTCCCCCCTCATTGCACACCTGACTTCACTTGATATTTGCACTACTGGACTGTCTATACATAACATTTATGTTCATCTGCACTACCAGACTGCTCATTTGCACTGCCAACTGTTAATTTACAGTACCGACTGTTTACTATGCATCTTGCACTTCTACACTTTAACTGAATATGCAATAACTTCTTCCATTGCACTGTTACTTAGATAGCTTCTGTCCATAATTTATTTGCACTACTCTATATCCATTGCACTGCTGCTCACCATAGCCTAACTTATCATTGTATACATCCACCTGTAAATTTCTGTTTATAGTAATAGCCATCTGTCTAGGGCCGGTCGCAACAGAAAAGAAGTCTCAGACCCAACGTTGGTCATGACAAGATTTAGTGAACAAATGAATAAAGAAAATAAATGGGTATACTTTCAGACTCCGAATTTTGCCAAAATAATAAACAAAACCCCTTTCAACTTAGCCCGCCCTCTACATAACCTGCAAAAGAAGAAGAGAAAAGTTATGATGGGGATACAAAAACACTTCCCTTGCCTCCCTACCCCCCTAAACAATTAATTAGAAAAGGAAACAACAAAAGAAACTTTGCATCGGAGCCCTACTAACCCAAAACCAATAACAAGTTTTATAGAAGATTTTCATGTAACCAAAACAACACAAGTTTACAACAACCAGAGTGAACATGATTTACAAATTACTAAACATGACAAAAACCAGACCTGAGACAAAAAGAAAAATTAGCATGCGGCCGGCAAGCTAGCAAGCTAACAATACATGGGAAGGGCAGCCTTTTTAACCCCTCCTCAAAACAGCTACACCAATCAGAAGGGAGATGAGGCACACCAATGAACAACTTCGATCTTCTGTAACACAAAACAAGGCAAACAACACATAGAACAACCAGGGGTTGCAACACCCCCACCCATAAGATTACAGACTATCATGGCGTTTTATGCATGACATCTAGACAAAGTATCAGCAATCACATTATCTATACGTTTCTTGTGTAATATCTCCAAGTTAAAACCTTGACAAATCAGAGCCCACCGCATGAGGCGTTGATTTGTGTTGCACATGCGGAGAAGAAAGACGAGTGGATTATGATCAGTATATACAACAATAGGTAATGCACTAGAACCAAGATAAACCTCAAACTGTTGTAAGGCTAACAGAAGGGCAAGAGCTTCCTTCTCTATAGTGCTATAGTTAACCTGGTGACGATTGAACTTCATCTGTAGAAACAGATGGGGCGGTCGATTCCACGAGTATCTTCTTGTAGCAGGACAGCACCAGCACCAGTCCCACTTGCATCCACCTCCAACTTAAATGGCATCGTGAAGTCCGGAGCTGCTAACACAGGAGAACTACACAGCAACGATTTGAGAGCATCAAAAGCAAACTGACACTTTGTTTCCCATTTAAAAGACACTGCACCCCGCAAGAGATCAGTTAGTGGTCTTGCAACATATGAAAAGTTCTAACAAAAACTCCTGTAATATCCAGCCATCCCAAGAAAATGCCTAAGTTCTCATTTTGTTGTAGGAACTGGGAAAGCATTAATGGCTTGAACTTTGGCATCTACAGGGCGAACAACTCCATGACCAACTTGTTTACCCAGATAAGTAACTGTAGCACAACCAAATTCACATTTAGCAAGGTTAAGAGTAAGATTTGCAGACTGCATACGTCCAAACACAATGTCCAAGGTTTCAAGATGCTTCTCCCAAGTATCAGAGTAACATACTACATCATCAAGGTATGCTTCACATCAAGCAACATCACAAAGAACATAAGACATCAAACGTTGAAAAGTTGCAGGAGCATTTTTCAATCCAAAAGCCATAACCTTATACCGTAGAAAAGCATCAGGAGTGGCGAAAGCAGAGATCTCTGAAGCATGGTCTGTAAGAGGGACCTGCCAATAACCCTTAAGCAAGTCTAACTTTGTCACAAACTTTGCACTCCCTACTCGGTCCACACAATCCTCCATTCTTGGAAGAGGAAATGAATCCGTTTTAGTAACGGCATTAACCTTCCGATAATCCATACAAAAACGAACTGTGCCATCAGACTTCGGAACCAGCAGGGAGAACACCATGGGCTAGTACTTGGAACCGCAAATCCATTCTCTACCAGGTATTGTATTTCCTGCTTCATCAAAGCACGTTTTACTGGGTTAACTCTATAAGCATTCTGCTTAACTGGAACATGACCATCGACATCAATATCATGCTTCAATACATTTGTGATAGAGGGGAAATCCGAAAAAAAGCATGGGATACTTTTTAACCAAGACTACAATATCATCCCGAGCCGAACTAGACAATAGGGACAACCTCGAAGGCAAGCTCAAAAGAGTCTCTGAGTTTAATAAACGGGCACATGGGACACCAGGGTTGCCCAAATGAAGTCCATCGACCTCAGGAGAATAGTCAGATGGGAACACATTTACAGTCAACACCGCTGCTGAAGTTAGAGTTACAGGAGAATCACCAAGACTAGAACGAGATACATAAGGTTTCAACATGTAATTATGACACACACAAGTTTTTCTCCTTCTGTCTGGAGTCTTAATCACATAGTTAATCTCACTTAACTTCTGCTCAATAACATAGGGCCCTGAAAACTTAGTCTGTAGTGCAGAACCAGACACGGGTAACAGTACAAGAACTTTACTACCCACTGGAAATGAGCGACTTACAGATTTCTGATCATACTAATTTTTTATTTGCACTTGTGAGGAAGTAAGCAAACGTTTAGCAAAATCCCAAACAGCATGCAAACGCTCACGAAATGCACACACATGGTCAAACACACTCTTAGAAGGAGATGGAGACTGATCGATAGACAAAAAATGTTCTTGCAAAACTTTTAGTGGTCCACAAACAGTATGGCCAAAGACCAACTCAGCAGGGCTAAATCCAAGAGACTCCTGCACTGAATTTCTAACAGCAAACAATAACAAAGGAATTTGCTCATCCCAATCTTTCTCCTGATCAACACAGAAAGCACGAAGCATAGATTTCAGAGTTTGGTGAAACCGTTCCAGGACACCTTGTGATTGCGGATGGTATGCAGTTGATACTTAATGCGTAACATTTAGCTCTTTCATGACTTTGGCAAAGACCCTAGATGTAAAGTTCGAGCCTTGATCTGATTGGATAAATTTTGGCAAACCAAAAGTAGTGCAAAATTTAACTAAAGCCTTTAACAATAACATGAGCTTTCAAGGAAAGCAAGGGAACAGCCTCAGGATATCTAGTAGAAGTACACATTAACGTCAACAAATATGAATTACCAGACTTAGTTCTCGGCAGCGGGCCTACACAATCAATAACCAGTTTCTCAAAAGGTTCACTCCACATGGGTATAGGTTTAAGAGGGGCCTGGGGAATGACCTGATTAGGCTTACCAGCAACCTGACAAGTATGACAAGATCGACAATACTGAGACACATCTGCCTTCATGGCAGGCCAAAAAAAATACTTTAACAAGTTGCTGTAAGTCTTTCTGACCCCCATATGTCCAGAGAGCTGATGATCATGGGCTACAAAACATGAACCCTATATGGCTTAGGCACAACCACCTGAAAGACAGAACCCCACTCTTCATTCACTTACTTTTGTGCCCACTTACGCATTAACACACCTTCATCAAAATAAAAAGCAACTGGGTGTTCAGACAGTTCAGTCTTGTCAACAACAGATAAACGCATGCCGACAGTGTGTCATCTAAATTTTGTAACACCATCAACTGAGCCCTATCAAATGGGAAGTCAACATCCATGGCAGCAACACATTCCGATGCCGGTACGTCAACCGAATCTTGACAACCTTGCTTAACTTCTGAACCCATAGAGTCAGAACAAAGAAATGATTCAGAAAGATCAATATCACCTGCAAATTTTTGAGTCTGTGCCCGAGTTACCGCACAAACCTTGAATACAGTAGGGAATGTCTGAACTAACAATTCGTTTTCACTTACTGCTATGGGTACGTCCGTAACATGAGGGAGACAAAAAACCTTTTCTCCAGCCAGGTCATTTCCTAAAATCATAGACACCCCTTTTACAGGTAACTGAGCACGAACTGCTACAGGTCCAGTAAGCATATCAGAGCATAAATACATAGTATGGAGTGGAACTTTAACTACACCCAATTCAATGCCTTGAACTAAGACATCCATACCACAACTAGAATCAGACGAAAAAGGGAGAACACTCTCCAAAACAAATGACTGTGCTGCCCTAGTCTCTCAAAATACAAATAGTCTTAATCTTCTCATCAGTTTCAGAAAGTGATACTGTACCCTTGAATACAAAAGGCTCAAAACCAGAATCAACAAATGTATCCACATTATCAAAGGGCAAGGCATAAGCCAAGGCAACACCCTTAGAAGAGTTTTGTGCTTTTCTTTGACCTTTACGTTTCAACGAAGGACAGGTAGTAATAAGATGACCCACTTCATGACAATAAAAACATTCACGTGAATCAGTGGAAAGACTCACAGACGAATCAGACGTGGAAAAAACATTTCTAGCGCTATGACTACGTTCAGCCAAGCGACGCAGGGTTAAAAAAACAACCTTATGCGTGAGCACAAACTCATTCGAAAGAAACAGTAGCATTTGCGAGTAATGAAGCCTTTTGCTCGTTCAAATAAACAACTATTTTCTCGGAGATACAATTCTTAAATTCTTCCAACAAAATCAGTTCCTTTAGTTGCTCAAAAGTTGTTACTTTACTCGCTGCACACCACTTTTCAAAAAGCGCAACTTTCTCTCGAGCAAACTCAACATATGTTTGGCTGGCGGTTTTGACATGTTTTCTAAATTTCTGACGGTAAGCTTCAGGAACGAGTTCATAGGCACGTAACACGGTAGCTTTAACAATATCATAGTCTAAGCTTTGCTCTAAAGACAATGTGGAACAAACTTCTTGGGCTTTTCCCACAAGCCTACACTGTAACAAAAGCGGCCAAACATTTTTAGGCCACTGCAACGTAGTCGCAATTCGCTCGAAAACAGGGAAATAAGTATCAACTTCACTTTCTCGAAACAAACGTACCAAAGTAATTTGTCGACTAATATCAAAATTAGTACTTACAGGAGTCACGGGTTGCAAAGCCGGAGGTGAAATAGGAGAAGAAGTACTGACAGGCATAGAGGAAAAATGTCTTCGCAACCCGGAAGGTGGAGGTCCGGGAAGCTGCTTTTCTTTAACTTCCAACTCTAGCTCTTTTAGCCGGATATCCCTTCGAGCCTCAACCTCCACTGCTCGTACATGGAGAAGCTGGTTCTGATATTGTTGACGACTCAATTCAAGCTCAAGTTCTTTTAGCCGTACCTCCAACTGAGGACCAAATAACAGAGGCTGGTCAACGGGATCTATGCTAAGCGGTTTCACGGCGTCAGACTCTGCCTCCGCAGCATCTAACTCCCTAGAAATCACAGACACAGTTGCAACACCCGAGACTTCACACTCATCAGATAAAACCTTCCTTTTCACCAATTCCGCTTGCAACACATATATATTATATATTCTGTGTACATGGCGTACGTGCAGTACGTGTTCCGTGCTCTCATGTGCTCTACTTGATTTCAATCCTCCATTTGTATGTACTGTACTTGTGGCAGAATTGACAATAAAGCTGACTTTGACTTTTTTTTTTTTTTAAATAGTTTTACTTAGTCACCTGCAGAATGTACCCCCTGACAGTATTTGTGTTGTCTAAAGAATGATACATAAATATTATATTTATTTCAATAATTCCATTTTGGGAAAAATATAAAAAATATACTAAAAAATATAGTTTACAGTAAAGTATAGTTTTCACATATTATTTTTTGACGATTATGCTGCTCAGCAGATGGCAGCAAAAGCTCAGTTTTGTTCAGCTTTCGTGCCGCACCTATGGACACGTTTACGCATTTAAACAAAACCTTACAAAATATTTAAAGAGAATTACACTATACTCATGTAATGGTACAGGTAAGCTGGCTAGTGAGCACACCACAAGATGAAGTAGATGGTGAACAATTTATTGCCACAGACACACAGGAAACTAAACAGGAGAGTAAAGGTGAGGAGTCCAATCAAGATGGCGGGTGTGAGTGCGGTGTATGATGGGAAGTGAAGTCTTTTACATTTAAGGTCCATCAGAATTCTGGTGAGAGTGAACGGGTGTAACGAGGTGTGGATGTAGGTGTGGAGGGCGTGGCCGGCGTAGAGGCAGGAGCTGTTGCAACTCAAGCTTTATCGGGTTGTTTCCCATAACCACTGTACTAATAGGAAAGATCAGGGGTTGTCAAAGTTCTGGGGGATAAAGACCAATAAAGGGTAGAAAATTTTCTAAGGACGTCGTTATATTACAACAGTTAAAAGCATGTTATGCTTACAACAGTTTGTACTTTGTAAGCAATTAAACTGCTCTATTTGTATTGTAGTTTGTAACTAAATACTTAAGACCTGTTTCATAAACAAAAAGACATTTCAACCTGAAGTATGTACAGTTTTGTGCTTTTAAACAGATGATCATTTTGTTTAACCTATAGATGTATTTATTATTTTAAATCTTAGTAGTAAAACCTAAAAAAATTCTATATTTTCACTGCATTTATTTAAATTTAGTTTGAGCTTTGTATTATTCACATAATCTGTGACAGCTTACTTTATGTGATGGGTTTTCTTTACGTTGTGTACATTTTGGGATTGTTGAAGCCCATTTTTATCTTTTAAAAAACCCACACATTTTAAGTAATAGTGAACAATTTAATTGATGGGGTCTTCATTAGATCAATAAACATTAGCATGTTGTTTTAGCCATACTCATCTCTAAAGAAAAAGCCATTTTACATGTTTCTTTAAACATGATTGATAAAGTTTCTTAAGACAGAACCTTATAATTCAGGTAGAATTTGATATTTGATATTTGATATTTCTTGCTCATCTCGGGTCTGTTCGTGCAGAACAGCTGTGCCTTTACATCGTACACCCGACATGAGCTTTTGGATATTGGTTTGCGACTTCCTGACAGTTTTATCGACAACCTTCAACTCCTTCCTGAGATCGCCAGAACAACCGAGGCCGCTCACTCTACCCGGCCGGGCGGAAGTGCTCGCAGGCGGCGTCGAGATCGTAAACAAAGGCGGGGGAAGCGCGGAGGACTAAGAGCTAAGCTAAAGCTAACACCACACCGGCTCTCTTTACCCAGCATTTTCCTCGCCAATGTTCGGTCACTGGTGAACAAAATGGAGGAGATTCGACTCAGCATCACTTACAGCAAGAGACTTTTTAACTGTAATGTTATGATCTTCACGGAAACATGGCTACACAGCGGCATACCGGACAATGCTATTGATTTAGCAGGACGCCACACACTCCGGGCGGATAGAACGTTAGATGGCTCCGGTAAGACCAGAGGTGGTGGATTGTGCATTTACATTAACCAAGCTTGGTGCACGAACTCTGTTATTGTCGGAAAACATTGTTCAGCTAACCTTGAGTTTATCATGGTTAAATGTAGACCGTTTTATCTGCCACGGGAGTTCACTTCCACCATTATAACTGCAGCCTACATTCCCCCGGATGCTGATGCCAAGCTTGCTATGAAAGAACTTCATGCAGCCATCAGTAAACAACAGACTGCTCACCCGGAAGCTGCGTTTATTGTTGCGGGAGATTTTAATCATTCAAACTTAAAGTCAGTTCTCCCCAAATTTCACCAGCATGTTTCCTGTCACACCAGAGGAAACAAAACCTTAGACCATGTTTACACAAACATGGCTGAAGCTTACGTTGCGACCCCCCTCCCCCACCTGGGACAGTCAGATAACCTTTCTTTGTTTCTCACCCCCAAGTATTCACCCCTCATCAATCGTGTGAAGCCATCAGTGAAGACCATCAAAGTGTGGCCTGTGGGGGCAGATTTCACACTCCAGGAAAGGTTTCTACACACAGACTGGAGTACATTTGCTTCTCAGGCCACCAGTGGCTCTCACACGGACATTGACTGCTATACCTCTTCTTTACTGGATTACATCAACACCACCATAGACAATGTTACCACTCAGAAACAGATCATCACGTACCCAAATCAGAAGCCATGGATGAACAAGGAGGTGCGCCTCCTGTTGAAGGCACGCAATACTGCCTTCAGATCAGGTGATGCACAAGCCTACAGCACATCCAGAGCTAACCTGAAGAGGGGCATCAAAGAGGCCAAGCACTGCTATAAGCTAAAGGTAGAGGAGCACTTTTCCAACTCCGACCCTCGACGCATGTGGCAAGGCATCCAGGCCATCAGTGATTACAAACCCACCCACTCCACCCCCGCAGCCACTGATGTTCTCTTCCTGAACGAGCTTAATGACTTTTATGCTCGCTTTGAGAGGGACAATAGCGAAACTGCCACCAAGCTCAAACCCTCAGTTGATCACCCTCCAATCACACTCTCCTCCATAGACGTCTGCAATGCACTGAGCCGGATCAGTGCGCACAAAGCCGCTGGACCAGACAACATCCCTGGACGCGTACTCAGGGCATGTGCTGAGCAGCTTGCTGGGGTTTTCACTGACATCTTCAACCTGTCTCTTGCCCAAGCAGCTGTGCCAACATGCTTTAAATGCACCTCCATTGTGCCAGTGCCAAAACACTCCAGCCCAAAGTGCCTCAACGACTACCGCCCTGTAGCACTGACACCCATTGTCATGAAGTGCTTTGAGCGGCTGGTCCTGGCACACCTGAAGGACTTTCTACCATCCACATTGGACCCACACCAGTTTGCTTACCGCAGCAATAGGAGCACAGAAGATGCAGTTTCCATGGCACTGCACTCTGTGCTCACACATCTGGACAATAAGAACACCTATGCACGTATGTTGTTTGTTGACTTCAGCTCAGCATTCAACACTATCATCCCATCCAAGTTAATATCCAAACTTGAAGACCTGGGCATTAACACCTCCCTATGCAATTGGATTATGGACTTTCTGACCAACAGACCACAGCAGGTGAGATCAGGCTCCATCTGCTCCACCACTATCACACTCAACACTGGTGTACCACAGGGCTGTGTGCTAAGCCCCTTCCTCTACTCCCTCTTCACCTCCGACTGCAAGCCTGTGAACGGATCTAACTCCATCATCAAGTTTGCGGACGACACTACGGTGATTGGTCTCATCAGCAACAACGATGAGACGGCCTACAGGGAGGAGATCCAGCACCTAGCCTCATGGTGCAACAGCAATAACCTGCTCCTTAACACCTCCAAGACAAAGGAGCTCATTGTGGACTTCAGGAAAGAGTCAAGAGGCACACATGACACCATCCACATCAATGGGATGGCTGTTGAACGTGTCTCCAGTTTCAAGCTCCTGGGGATCCACATCTCGGAAGACCTGTCCTGGACTACCAACACCTCCAGCCTGGTCAAGAAGGCTCACCAGCGCCTCTTCTTCCTGAGGACACTAAAGAAGAATCGGCTGTCCTCGGCTATCCTGGTGAACTTCTATCGCTGTGCAATAGAAAGCATCCTGACCAACTGGTGAAAATCTTGGGTACCTTTACCACTGCAGGTTCTGTTTGACTTCTCTTCATCATGTAGCCACAGTTGTTGTTAAGCTTGATCACCTTGTCTTTAGACGACTTTGTTTGCGAAGAAATCTCAGATAACGACAATATCCTGTACTCCGAACAAATCAAATTTTTGCAAGTCAAATTTTTGCATTTGTGGTCTACTCTTGTACCTGTCGACTAGACTCTTCATCCAAATGGAGCTTTTTTCACCACGCTGGTCATCTCAATTTTGGAAAACACTTAAAGGTAAACTCATCTTCATGGGATCCGTCCTGATTGGAATAAACTGGACTTTGGGAGAACATTCTTTCAAGTGCATATCCGTTAATCGATACACTGCTTGTTGTGCAGAAATATCTCTGTTGTGTAGATATACGCTTCCCAGCATTTTTTATGCTGACCTCGCCTTATGATTTCCATTTATCTCTTTGTTTTGCGCACGTTGCAACAACAGTCCCATCTCTTGTTCTGCTTTAGTGATGTAACTAATAATATAAACCACTACCGAGTAGGCATCTGTCACATACTGGATATCCATGTTGCCCTGCCACGCACGCAATAAATGTTTGTTATTTTGGGCAGTCGTGGCCTAGTGGTTAGAGAGTTGGACTCATGGCCAGAAGGTTGCTGGTTCGATTCTCAGAGCTGGCGGGTAATGGCTGAGGTGCTCTTGAGCAAGGCACCTAACCCCCACTTGCTTACTGTACAAATGTATAGTACAATGTAATGTAAGTCGCTTTGGATAAAAGCATCTGCCAAATGCATAAATATAGATATAAATATAAATATATATTGGTTTACCCAAACATCGCTCAGGTTTCGTTTCAAGACGACACTTTTCTTCTTGGAACAGATCTTGTATGCCTTCTCAAACACAGCCTGATTAATTCCAATAGATTGAAAAAGCGCATCTGTAGAATCAAATACGACATCAGAATCTGTTAAAGCCCTTTTGAATTTCTTCAGAATGGCACTCGCAGTGTCGTGCTCATCGTTGCCTTTCAAATAGTTTAAAACAGATTGTGTTATGATGGTACGGCTAGACGATGGTTGTGGAAAATTAAACCTACAAACAGTGTTTTTCTTTCGGAATGTCTTAGAATGTCATCCTCTCT
This sequence comes from Oreonectes daqikongensis, assembly GCA_026939265.1. Lineage (NCBI taxonomy): Eukaryota > Metazoa > Chordata > Actinopteri > Cypriniformes > Nemacheilidae > Oreonectes > Oreonectes daqikongensis. Next base: position 68,547 of record JAOTQM010000126.1, on the reverse strand, counting down.
TGGGGTTTCACTAGTGATGTAACAATCTATAAATGTAGCGACCAAAGCATCGTTGTCATCTCTGTCTTCATTTAACTTGGGAGTGTTTTCAACCCAATACAGACAATGAACATGGAGGCGATCCACACTGTTAAAACTCTACACGATAAAAGTAATCCTTTACCTTTCCGATAGGTTCAGCAGGAGACATTATGACATCTTTTAAGAAACAATGCCACCTATGATCAAACATTCTTGCAGCAGTGACTGGATTATGGCGAATCAGTCCACACTTTTCAGACCAGTCCAATTCATCGACATTAAAATTTTTCCCTTCTAGATTCAACATAGTGCCAGTCATTTCAGGCCATCTCAGATCTGCGGAGTTAAAGGATGCGAAGAAGGTCGGTATGCCTAATTGTCTAATTAGTCAAAAAAACGTCTTTTTGAATCGTTTGCTTCTTGAATCTTCCTCCATTTGATTGTTGTCAACAATCTCTTCTGGTTCATCCAAAGAGTTGATCCACTGTTCATTAATCTCAACGTCTTTGTACCACTTGTTAAACCTGACCAAATATTTTAGAGCATCTCTTACACGATCTGTGTGCAAGTACTTGTACTTGTAATGCCCTTTGTAGGTCAACTTGCGCTTTAGTTTGATCCTTATCATCCTTATCATCTGGTCATCGCATTCGTTTTGTGGAAGAATATTTGACACGTCTGCTGTATTTACGGGAATGCACACTACAGGTCCATGACAACCGTGTTGTTTTGCACGGGGAAGACAAAGTAATTTCAAAAAAGGAATGTTACGGGCAATGATGTGTTGTTCTAAAGAGTTAAGACATTTCAGTTGATTTGGAATATCCACCAAATGCATGTTGTTGGCAACACTTTCAGCTGGCAATTTTCCATCAAGGATTTTTCGATGACACGTTGGACAAACCCATTGTTTGCACCCTGGAGAATAATCAGGAGAATTATTACATGTTTCTTCACAAACATGCACATATCTCAGTGTGATGCATCTTCTTGCGAAAGCAGAAATTTGTTCTCCTTTGTCTTTGTAGCATTCTGTTTGGCATACAGTATCCTGCTTTCTGAAAAACAAACGGTGACAGACACAGCACACAAAATTGGGACCTCTACTCACTTCTTCATGAAAACGAGCAATAGTAACATCAATGCATTTCTGTTCCTGCTTCTTTTTGAGATATTTACTCTTTGAATACTCACGTACTCTTGATTTAAAAGCGGGGTACTGGCAAACAAGATTCTGAAAGTGCGCATTAGATGAGTATTTGAGCTTTGAACTTTTACATTTTAGAGGTCGAACATCAATATTTTTGCAATATGTATCATGCATATTCTTAAATTTATTCTCCTTGTAATCAGCATCATGACAGTATTTCGTTTTTATGTACTTCAGAAGTTTTTGTCTGTACTCACTGCAGTATCTATCTCAATAGCTGTGGAAGATTCTGCAGCATCGCTTACCTTTCTTTTATGCAGACATGGCTTGTTCATTGCCTCATTTGGTGTTGGATTATCACAGGCTCCTGCACAAACGTTGTGCTGATCTCTGTGCTTAACACGTCACAACCTCGTAAGGGTTAGCACTAACATGTTTCAGATAGATGGCATTTTGTGTTAATACCTCTCCAGTAGGGTTGTGTGCATTCCATCTGTCATTGTTAAAAGTCATAATGGTAGTTTTAAAAAGATCAGAAGCAGCAAAGATGTCGATTTCAGTGACTCACAACCCAGAATAAAGATTCTAAAGATTCTAGATTGCGTCAGGTAGTCCTCTACTGAACTATACTCACTTCTCACATACCTCTCAAATGTTGGAGCATTCGTTTTTAGGTGTTTGACAGCACTGCGAATTTTCAAATGTTTCTCCTCGCTACCGCATATTGTGTGTGCCAAAGATCTGAAAAAGCAGTTGCCATCAGGTTTCATGCTCTTTGTATGACACAGATCTGCAATGAGACCAAAGTTAGTTACGACACCTCGGCCATCACAGTTATCATTCATCATAAGCACAAGTGCACATAAATCTTGCTGATCTTTAAGGGTCAAAGGAGAAAAAAACACACTTGGAACAGAAATATCAGTAATAATTATATCATCTTCATTTTCAATTAGCAAATTTGTGACCCGTCTCTCTGCATTATCTGTGCTGCCTGCTACTTCTATTGGATTGCAAATTACAGGACATGCATCAACCATAACAGCAGTTATGTCAAAATATGCGTCATCCATCCCAAACAACTGTGAGATGTCACAAATGTAGTTGTACAATGATTTTTAAGTGCTGTGATAAACAACACAACTCGTCTCAGTTTTGGTAGCGTGAGAATCTACAAAGGCATACCACAAGCCCTCCTTAATGACCGCACACATGTTTGCACAACTAGTTAAAAGGCAAGTGTCAGTACTCAGTAGAGCTTGCTGAAGAGCAAAATCAAGTGACATGGCCATATCATTCACGGCTCTGTCGTACTCCGTAACACTAACAATTCCGGTCAGAGAAATACAGTATCACCCAGCACATGTGTCCTTGGCAATTCATGGACTGCGATGTAATGCCTACCCATGAATTCTAGGTAATTTACGTTACCATGACGTGTTAAAGCTTCATAAAGGTGGGTTCCTGCCACCAAGACACCGTCAAGATCTTGTGTCGTCCATGTTAACACGTTCTTTATCTTGCTTGTCAACACTGCCGTCAGACTGATGGTACCGCATTGTCTGTTGCGTGAATTTCATATTTTTCTTAAGTCAAAATGTCACCTACAACACAGATGTACTGGGGGTGAGTAAATAAACAGCAAATTTTGATTTTTGGGTGAAACCCAATGTTCCTCTCCGATTTGTCTTTCCTGACATGGCCCTGATCAAAAAAGATGAGAACTGTTGAAAACATTACTTTAATTAGCTGTCACTGTTCCAATATTGGAACACCTAGGTTTACTTCAATATTTCACAACTAAAATCTTATCTAACTATGACAAACTATAAATCGCTGGAAAGGTCTAAGACTCTAGAATACATATTTGAGCAGTATTTTACAATAAAAATTATGTAGGAGTAGTAATTGATTCATTTATAACAAGAATGTGCAAAAAAAGTGTTTATATGCTGCTAAGTGTCACTGCTCCAACAGGGGAACATGGATGTATATTTAAATATTTTGCCATAATTTTCTCTCCAATCATGACAAACTATACATCCCTGGAAAGGTCTAAGACTCTAGAATACATATATGAGCAGTATTTTACAATAAAAATTATGTAGGAGTAGTATTTGATTCATTTATGACAAGAGTGCATAACAATTATTACATTCTGCTAAACGTCAGAGGTATATTTCAATATTTTGCCATAAAATGTAATTATAATCATGGAAAACTATATATCCCTGGAAAGGTCTAAGACTCTTGAGCAGTATTTTATAATAAAAATTATGTAGGAGTAGTAAATGTTAGAAAACATAACAGAGTAAGCATTGCAGCATGCATGTTCCCCCAGGTGGACATTTTGGGTACTACGGCTAAAAGTGACTTTATTTTTTCCAGATTAGCCTTAAATTCAGAGCATAACTTGGTGACACTTGTGTCTTTGAATTTCTAGCATTTTTTGGCCTAAACAAATATTAATTTACCAAAATAAATACTTAATAATTTATATATACATGTTTAGATTTTCATAACTATCAAATTATACAAATAAAACCCCATTTATTTAAAAAAAAATTAAAATGTCTTCTTTCAAGCAAGACCAACCTTGGGGCTGTATTCCAAAGCATTCATGATTTATAACCATTTTAGTTTGGATAGTGCATTTTCATGTGTGTGCGCAAAAGTGCCGCGACAGCTAAGGGGTTTTAACAGTTATTTCATGTTCCTAGGGTGGCTTTTGTGTCAGAATGAAGCTTTCTTTTCAAAACTCATGTTCCTGTCAGATTTGTCTTTCCTGACATGGCCCTGAACAAAAAAGATGAGAATTGATGAAAACATTAATTTAACACCTATTTCATGTTCCTAGGGTGGCTTGTGCGTCAGAATAAAGCTTTCTTTGCAAAACTCATGTTCCTGTCAGATTTGTCTTTCCTGACATGGCCCTGAACAAATAAGATGAGAACTGATGAAAACATTACTTTAACACTCACTTCATGTTCCTAGGATGGCTTGTGTGTCAGAATAAAGCTTTCTTTGCAAAACTCATGTTCCTGTCAGATTTGTGGTTTGTGACATCGCCCCGATCAAAAAACATGGGAACTGTTGAAAACATGATTTTACCACTCATTTCGAAACAGATGAGAACTGATGAATTTATGTTTCCTGACATGTCCCTGAACAAAAAAGATGAGAACTGATGAAAACATTACTTTAACACTCATTTCATGTTCCTAGGATGGCTTGTGTGAAAGAAAAAAGCTTTCTTTGCAAAACTCATGTTCCTGTCAGATTTGTGTTTCCTGACATGTCCCTGAATGAAACAGATGAGAACTGATGAAAATATTACTTTAACAGTTATTTCATGTTCCTAGGGTGGCTTGTGTGTCAGAATAAAGCTTTCTTTGCAAAACTCATATTCCTGTCAGATTTGTGTTTCCTGACATGTCCCTGAACGAAAAAGATGAGAACTGAAGAAAACATTACTTTAACAGTTAATTCATGTTCCTAGAATGCCATTGAGTGTCAGAATAAAGCTTTCTTTTTAAAACTCTTGTTCCTGTCAGATATGTGTTTCCTGATATGCCCCTAAACAAAAAAGATGAGAACTGATGAAAACATTACTTTAACAGTTATTTCATGTTCCTAGAATGCCATTGAGTGACAGAATAAAGCTTTCTTTTCAAAACTCTTGTTCCTGTCAGATTTGTGTTTCCTGATATGCCCCTAAACAAAAAAGATGATAACTGATGAAAACATTACTTTAACAATTTTTTCATGTTCCTAGGGTGGCTTGTGTGTCAGAATAAAGCTTTCTTTGCAAAACTTATGTTCCTGTCAGATTTGTCTTTCCTGACATGTCCCTGAACGAAAAAGATGAGAACTGATGAAAAAATAACTTTAACACTCATTTCATGTTGTTAGGATGGCTTGTGTGACAGAAAAAAGCTTTCTTTAAAAAACTCATGTTCCTGTCAGATTTGTGTTTCCTGACATGTCCCTGAACGAAAAAGATGAGAACTGATGAAAATATTACTTTAACAGTTATTTCATGTTCCTAGGGTGGCTTGTGTGTAAGAAAAAAGCTTTCTTTGCAAAACTTATGTTTCTTGTCAGATTTGTGTTTCCTGATATGCCCCTGAACAAAAAATATGAGAACTGTAGAAAAAATTACTTTAACACTCATTTTATGTTCCTAGGGTGGCTTGTGTGTCAGAATAAAGCTTTCTTTGCAAAACTAATGTTCCTGTCAGATTTGTCTTTCCTGACATGGCCCTGATCAAAAAAGATAAGAACTGTAGAAAACATTACTTTAACACTCATTTTATGTTCCTAGGATGGCCTGTGTGTAAGAAAAAAGCTTTCTTTGCAAAACTCATATTCCCGTCAGATTTGTGTTTCCTGACATGTCCCTGAAAGAAAAAGATGAAAACTGATGAAAACATTACTTTAACAGTTTTTTCATGTTTCTAGAATGGTATTGAGTGTCAGAAAAAAGCTTTCTTTGCAAAACTCATGTTCCTGTCAGATTTGTCTTTCCTGACATGGCCCTGAACGAAAAAGATGGGAACTGATGAAAAAAATACTTTAACAGTTATTTCATGTTCCTAGAATGGCTTTGTGTGTCAGAATAAAGCTTTCTTTTCAAAACTCTTGTTCCTGTCAGATTTGTGTTTCCTGATATGCCACTAAACAAAAAAGATAAGAACTGATGAAAACATTACTTTAACACTCATTTCATGTTGTTAGGATGGCTTGTGTGACAGAAAAAAGCTTTCTTTGCAAAACTCATGTTCCTGTCAGATTTGTGTTTCCTGACATGTCCCTGAACGAAAAAGATGAGAACTGATGTAAACTTTACTTTAACAGTTATTTCATGTTCCTAAAATGGCATTGAGTGTCAGAATAAAGCTTTCTTTTCAAAACTCTTCTTCCTGTCAGATTTGTGTTTCCTGACATGTCCCTAAACAAAAAAGATGAGAACTGTAAAAAACATTACTTTAACACTCATTTTATGTTCCCAGGATGGCCTGTGTGTAAGAAAAAAGCTTTCTTTGCAAAACTCATGTTCCTGTCAGATTTGTGTTTCCTGATATGCCCCTAAACAAAAAAGATGAGAATTAATGAAAACATTACTTTAACACTCATTTCATGTTCCTAGGGTGGCTTGAGTGTCAGAATAAAGCTTTCTTTAAAAAACTCATGTTCCTGTCAGATTTGTCTTTCCTGACATGGCCCTGAACGAAAAAGATGAGAACTGTTGAAAACATTACTTTAACAGTTTTTTCATGTTCCTAGGGTGGCTTGTGTGTCAGAATAAAGCTTTCTTTGCAAAACTCATGTTCCTGTCAGATTTGTGTTTCCTGATATGGCCCTGAACGAAAAAGATGAGAACTGTTGAAAACATTACTTTAACAGTTTTTTCATGTTCCTAGGGTGGCTTGTGTGTCAGAATAAAGCTTTCTTTGCAAAACTCATGTTCCTTTCAGATTTGTGTTTCCTGACATGTCCCTGAACGAAAAAGATGAGAGCTGATGAAAACTTTACTTTAACAGTTATTTCATGTTCCTAGAATGGCATTGAGTGTCAGAATAAAGCTTTCTTTTCAAAACTCTTCTTACTGTCAGATTTTTGTTTCCTGACATAGCCCTTATCAAAAAAGATGAGAACTGATGAAAACATTACTTTAACACTCATTTCATGTTGTTAGGATGGCTTGTGTGACAAGAAAAAGCTTTCTTTGCAAAACTCATGTTCCTGTCAGATTTGTGTTTCCTGATATGCCCCTAAACAAAAAAGATGAGAACTGTTGAAAACATTACTTTAACAGTTTTTTCATGTTCCTAGGGTGGCTTGTGTGTCAGAATAAAGCTTTCTTTGCAAAACTCATGTTCCTGTCAGATTTGTGTTTCCTGATATGGCCCTGAACGAAAAAGATGAGAACTGTTGAAAAGATTACTTTAACAGTTTTTTCATGTTCCTAGGGTGGCTTGTGTGTCAGAATAAAGCTTTCTTTGCAAAACTCATGTTTCTTTCAGATTTGTGTTTCCTGACATGTCCCTGAACGAAAAAGATGAGAACTGATGAAAACTTTACTTTAACAGTTATTTCATGTTCCTAGGGTTGCTTGTGTGTCAGAATAAAGCTTTCTTTTCAAAACTCTTCTTCCTGTCAGATTTGTGTTTTCTGACATGTCCTTGAACAAAATAAGATGAGAACTGTAGAAAATATTACTTTAACACTCATTTTATGTTCCCAGGATGGCCTGTGTGTAAGAAAAAAGCTTTCTTTGCAAAACTCTTGTTTCTGTCAGATTTGTGTTTCCTTATATGCCCCTGAACGAAAAAGATGAGAACTGATGAAAACATTACTTTAACACTCATTGCATGTTGTTAGGATGGCTTGTGTGACAGAAAAAAAGCTTTCTATGCAAAACTCATGTTCCTGTCAGATTTGTGTTTCCTGACATGTCACTGAACGAAAAAGATGAAAACTGATTAAAACATTACTTTAACAGTTATTTCATGTTCCTAGAATGGTATTGAGTGTCAGAAAAAAGCTTTCTTTGCAAAACTCATGTTCCTGTCAGATTTGTCTTTCCTGACATGGCCCTGAACGAAAAAGATGAGAACTGATGAAAAAAATACTTTAACAGTTATTTCATGTTCCTAGAATGGCTTTGTGTGTCAGAATAAAGCTTTCTTTTCAAAACTCTTGTTCCTGTCAGATTTGTGTTTCCTGATATGCCACTAAACAAAAAAGATGAGAACTGATGAAAACATTACTTTAACACTCATTTCATGTTGTTAGGATGGCTTGTGTGACAGAAAAAAGCTTTCTTTGCAAAACTCATGTTCCTGTCAGATTTGTGTTTCCTGACATGTCCCTGAACGAAAAAGATGAGAACTGATGTAAACTTTACTTTAACAGTTATTTCATGTTCCTAGAATGGCATTGAGTGTCAGAATAAAGCTTTCTTTTCAAAACTCTTCTTCCTGTCAGATTTGTGTTTCCTGACATGTCCCTGAACAAAAAAGATGAGAACTGTAAAAAACATTACTTTAATACTCATTTTATGTTCCCAGGATGGCCTGTGTGTAAGAAAAAAGCTTTCTTTGCAAAACTCATGTTCCTGTCAGATTTGTGTTTCCTGACATGTACCTGAACGAAAAAGATGGGAACTGATGAAAACATTACTTTAACAATTTTTTCATGTTCCTAGGGTGGCTTGTGTGTCAGAATAAAGCTTTCTTTGCAAAACTCATGTTCCTGTGAGATTTGTCTTTCCTGACATGGCCCTGAACGAAAAAGATGAGAACTGATGAAAAAAATACTTTAACAGTTATTTCATGTTCCTAGAATGGCTTTGTGTGTCAGAATAAAGCTTTCTTTTCAAAACTCTTGTTCCTGTCATATTTGTGTTTCCTGATATGCCACTAAACAAAAAAGATGAGAACTGATGAAAACATTACTTTAACACTCATTTCATGTTCCTAGAATGGCATTGAGTGTCAGAATAAAGCTTTCTTTTCAAAACTCTTCTTCCTGTCAGATTTGTGTTTCCTGACATGTCCCTGAACAAAAAAGATGAGAACTGTAAAAAACATTACTTTAACACTCATTTTATGTTCCCAGGATGGCCTGTGTGTAAGAAAAAAGCTTTCTTTGCAAAATTCATGTTCCTGTCAGATTTGTGTTTCCTGACATGTCTCTGAACGAAAAAGATGAGAACTGATGAAAATATTACTTTAACAGTTATTTCATGTTCCTAGGGTGGCTTGTGTGTCAGAATAAAGCTTTCTTTGTAAAACTAATGTTCCTGTCAGATTTTTGTTTCCTGACATGTCCCTGAACGAAAAAGATGAGAACTGATGAAAACTTTACTTTAACAGTTATTTCATGTTCCTATAATGGCATTGAGTGTCAGAATAAAGCTTTCTTTTCAAAACTCTTGTTCCTGTCAGATTTGTGTTTCCTGACATGTCCTTGAACAAAATAAGATGAGAACTGTAGAAAATATTACTTTAACACTCATTTTATGTTCCCAGGATGGCCTGTGTGTAAGAAAAAAGCTTTCTTTGCAAAACTCATGTTCCTGTCAGATTTGTGTTTCCTGACATGTACCTGAACGAAAAAGATGGGAACTGATGAAAACATTACTTTAACAGTTATTTCAAGTTCCTAGAAAGGTATTGAGTGTCACAATAAAGCTTTTTTTTCAAAACTCTTATTCCTGTCAGATTTGTGTTTCCTGATATGCCCCTAAGCAAAAAAGATGATAACTGATGAAAACATTACTTTAACAATTTTTTCATGTTCCTAGGGTGGCTTGTGTGTCAGAATAAAGCTTTCTTTGCAAAACTCATGTTCCTGTTAGATTTGTCTTTCCTGACATGGCCCTGAACGAAAAAGATGAGAACTGATGAAAAAAATACTTTAACAGTTATTTCATGTTCCTAGAATGGCTTTGTGTGTCAGAATAAAGCTTTCTTTTCAAAACTCTTGTTCCTGTCATATTTGTGTTTCCTGATATGCCACTAAACAAAAAAGATGAGAACTGATGAAAACATTACTTTAACACTCATTTCATGTTGTTAGGATGGCTTGTGTGACAGAAAAAAGCTTTCTTTGCAAAACTCATGTTCCTGTCAGATTTGTGTTTCCTGACATGTCCCTGAACGAAAAAGATGAGAACTGATGTAAACTTTACTTTAACAGTTATTTCATGTTCCTAGAATGGCATTGAGTGTCAGAATAAAGCTTTCTTTTCAAAACTCTTCTTCCTGTCAGATTTGTGTTTCCTGACATGTCCCTGAACAAAAAAGATGAGAACTGTAAAAAACATTACTTTAACACTCATTTTATGTTCCCAGGATGGCCTGTGTGTAAGAAAAAAGCTTTCTTTGCAAAATTCATTTTCCTGTCAGATTTGTGTTTCCTGATATGCCCCTAAACAAAAAAGATGAGAATTAATGAAAACATTACTTTAACACTCATTTCATGTTCCTAGGGTGGCTTGAGTGTCAGAATAAAGCTTTCTTTAAAAAAAGTCATGTTCGTGTCAGATTTGTCTTTCCTGACATGGCCCTGAACGAAAAAGATGAGAACTGTTAAAAACATTACTTTAACAGTTTTTTCATGTTCCTAGGGTGGCTTGTGTGTCAGAATAATGCTTTCTTTGCAAAATTCATGTTCCTTTCAGATTTGTGTTTCCTGACATGTCCCTGAACGAAAAAGATGAGAACTGATGAAAACTTTACTTTAACAGTTATTTCATGTTCCTAGAATGGCATTGAGTGTCAGAATAAAGCTTTCTTTTCAAAACTCTTCTTCCTGTCAGATTTGTGTTACTGACATGTCCTTGCACAAAATAAGATGAGAACTGTAGAAAATATTACTTTAACACTCATTTTATGTTCCCAGGATGGCCTGTGTGTAAGAAAAAAGCTTTCTTTGCAAAACTCATGTTTCTGTCAGATTTGTGTTTCCTTATATGCCACCGAACGAAAAAGATGAGAACTGATAAAAACATTACTTTAACAGTTATTTCAAGTTCCTAGAAAGGTATTCAGTGTCAGAAAAAAGCTTTCTTTGCAAAACTCATGTTCCTGTCAGATTTGTCTTTCCTGACATGGCTCTAATCAAAAAAGATGAGAACTTTAGAAAACATTACTTTAACACTCATTTTATGTTCCCAGGATGGCCTGTGTGTAAGAAAAAAGCTTTCTTTGCAAAACTTATGTTTCTTGTCAGATTTGTGTTTCCTGATATGCCCCTGAACAAAAAATATGAGAACTGTAGAAAACATTAATTTAACACTCATTTTATGTTCCTAGGGTGGCTTGTGTGTCAGAATAAAGCTTTCTTTGCAAAACTAATGTTCCTGTCAGATTTGTGTTTCCTGACATGTCCCTGAAAGAAAAAGATGAAAACTGATGAAAACATTACATTAACAGTTTTTTCATGTTTCTAGAATGGTATTGAGTGTCAGAATAAAGCTTTCTTTGCAAAACTCATGTTCCTGTCAGATTTGTCTTTCCTGACATGGCCCTGAACGAAAAAGATGAGAACTGATGAATAAAATACTTTAACAGTTATTTCATGTTTCTAGAATGGCTTTGTGTGTCAGAATAAAGCTTTCTTTTCAAAACTCTTGTTCCTTTCAGATTTGTGTTTCCTGACATGTCCCTGAACGAAATAAGATGAGAACTGTAGAAAATATTACTTTAACACTCATTTTATGTTCCCAGGATGGCCTGTGTGTAGGAAAAAAGCTTTCTTTGCAAAACTCATGTTTCTGTCAGATTTGTGTTTCCTTATATGCCCCTGAACGAAAAAGATGAGAACTGATGAAAACATTACTTTAACACTCATTGCATGTTGTTAGGATGGCTTGTGTGACAGAAAAAAGGTTTCTTTGCAAAACTCATGTTCCTGTCAGATTTGTGTTTCCTGACATGTCCCTGAACGAAAAAGATGAAAACTGATGAAAACATTACTTTAACAGTTTTTTCATGTTCCTAGGGTGGCTTGTGTGTCAGAATAATGCTTTCTTTGCAAAATTCATGTTCCTTTCAGATTTGTGTTTCCTGACATGTCCCTGAACGAAAAAGATGAGAACAGATGAAAACTTTACTTTAACAGTTATTTCATGTTCCTAGAATGACATTGAGTGTCAGAATAAAGCTTTCTTTTCAAAACTCTTCTTCCTGTCAGATTTGTGTTACTGACATGTCCTTGAACAAAATAACATGAGAACTGTAGAAAATATTACTTTAACACTCATTTTATGTTCCCAGGATGGCCTGTGTGTAAGAAAAAAGCTTTTTTTGCAAAACTCATGTTTCTGTCAGATTTGTGTTTCCTTATATGCCACTGAACGAAAAAGATGAGAACTGATGAAAACATTACTTTAACAGTTATTTCAAGTTCCTAGAAAGGTATTCAGTGTCAGAAAAAAGCTTTCTTTGCAAAACTCATGTTCCTGTCAGATTTGTCTTTCCTGACATGGCCCTAATCAAAAAAGATGAGAACTGTAGAAAACATTACTTTAACACTCATTTTATGTTCCCAGGATGGCCTGTGTGTAAGAAAAAAGCTTTCTTTGCAAAACTTATGTTTCTTGTCAGATTTGTGTTTCCTGATATGCCCCTGAACAAAAAATATGAGAACTGTAGAAAACATTACTTTAACACTCATTTTATGTTCCTAGGGTGGCTTGTGTGTCAGAATAAAGCTTTCTTTGCAAAACTAATGTTCCTGTCAGATTTGTGTTTCCTGACATGTCCCTGAAAGAAAAAGATGAAAACTGATGAAAACATTACATTAACAGTTTTTTCATGTTTCTAGAATGGTATTGAGTGTCAGAAAAAAACTTTCTTTGCAAAACTCATGTTCCTGTCAGATTTGTCTTTCCTGACATGGCCCTGAACGAAAAAGGTGAGAACTGATGAAAAAAATACTTTAACAGTTATTTCATGTTTCTAGAATGGCTTTGTGTGTCAGAATAAAGCTTTCTTTTCAAAACTCTTGTTCCTTTCAGATTTGTGTTTCCTGACATGTCCCTGAACGAAATAAGATGAGAACTGTAGAAAATATTACTTTAACACTCATTTTATGTTCCCAGGATGGCCTGTGTGTAGGAAAAAAGCTTTCTTTGCAAAACTCATGTTTCTGTCAGATTTGTGTTTCCTTATATGCCCCTGAACGAAAAAGATGAGAACTGATGAAAACATTACTTTAACACTCATTGCATGTTGTTAGGATGGCTTATGTGACAGAAAAAAGCTTTCTTTGCAAAACTCATGTTCCTGTCAGATTTGTGTTTCCTGACATGTCCCTGAACGAAAAAGATGAAAACTGATGAAAACATTACTTTAACAGTTATTTCATGTTCCTAGAATGCCATTGAGTGTCACAATAAAGCTTTCTTTTCAAAACTCTTGTTCCTGTCAGATTTGTGTTTCCTGATATGCCCCTGAACAAAAAAGATGATAACTGATGAAAACATTACTTTAAAAATGTTTTCATGTTCCTAGGGTGGCTTGTGTGTCAGAATAAATCTTTCTTTGCAAAACTCATGTTCCTGTCAGATTTGTCTTTCCTGACATGTCCCTGAACGAAAAAGATGAGAACTGATGAAAAAATAACTTTAACAGTTTTTTCATGTTCCTAGGGTGGCTTGTGTGTCAGAATAATGCTTTCTTTGCAAAATTCATGTTCCTTTCAGATTTGTGTTTCCTGACATGTTCCTGAACGAAAAAGATGAGAACTGATGAAAACTTTACTTTAACAGTTATTTCATGTTCCTAGAATGGCATTGATTGTCAGAATAAAGCTTTCTTTTCAAAACTCTTCTTCCTGTCAGATTTGTGTTTCCTGACATGTCCTTGAACAAAATAAGATGAGAACTGTAGAAAATATTACTTTAACACTCATTTTATGTTCCCAGGATGGCCTGTGTGTAAGAAAAAAGCTTTCTTTGCAAAACTCATGTTCCTGTCAGATTTGTGTTTCCTGACATGTACCTGAACGAAAAAGATGGGAACTGATGAAAACATTACTTTAACAGTTATTTCAAGTTCCTAGAAAGGTATTGAGTGTCACAATAAAGCTTTTTTTTTTTCAAAACTCTTATTCCTGTCAGATTTGTGTTTCCTGATATGCCCCTAAACAAAAAAGATGATAACTGATGAAAACATTACTTTAACAATTTTTTCATGTTTCTAGGGTGGCTTGTGTGTCAGAATAAAGCTTTCTTTGCAAAACTCATGTTCCTGTCAGATTTGTCTTTCCTGACATGTCCCTGAACGAAAAAGATGAGAACTGATGAAAAAATAACTTTAACACTCAGTTCATGTTGTTAGGATGGCTTGTGTGACAGAAAAAAGCTTTCTTTGCAAAACTCATGTTCCTGTCAGATTTGTGTTTCCTGACATGTCCCTGAACGAAAAAGATGAGAACTGATGAAAACTTTACTTTAACAGTTATTTCATGTTCCTATAATGGCATTGAGTGTCAGAATAAAGCTTTCTTTTCAAAACTCTTGTTCCTGTCAGATTTGTGTTTCCTGACATGTCCTTGAACAAAATAAGATGAGAACTGTAGAAAATATTACTTTAACACTCATTTTATGTTCCCAGGATGGCCTGTGTGTAAGAAAAAAGCTTTCTTTGCAAAACTCATGTTCCTGTCAGATTTGTGTTTCCTGACATGTACCTGAACGAAAAAGATGGGAACTGATGAAAACATTACTTTAACAGTTATTTCAAGTTCCTAGAAAGGTATTGAGTGTCACAATAAAGCTTTTTTTTCAAAACTCTTATTCCTGTCAGATTTGTGTTTCCTGATATGCCCCTAAGCAAAAAAGATGATAACTGATGAAAACATTACTTTAACAATTTTTTCATGTTCCTAGGGTGGCTTGTGTGTCAGAATAAAGCTTTCTTTGCAAAACTCATGTTCCTGTTAGATTTGTCTTTCCTGACATGGCCCTGAACGAAAAAGATGAGAACTGATGAAAAAAATACTTTAACAGTTATTTCATGTTCCTAGAATGGCTTTGTGTGTCAGAATAAAGCTTTCTTTTCAAAACTCTTGTTCCTGTCATATTTGTGTTTCCTGATATGCCACTAAACAAAAAAGATGAGAACTGATGAAAACATTACTTTAACACTCATTTCATGTTGTTAGGATGGCTTGTGTGACAGAAAAAAGCTTTCTTTGCAAAACTCATGTTCCTGTCAGATTTGTGTTTCCTGACATGTCCCTGAACGAAAAAGATGAGAACTGATGTAAACTTTACTTTAACAGTTATTTCATGTTCCTAGAATGGCATTGAGTGTCAGAATAAAGCTTTCTTTTCAAAACTCTTCTTCCTGTCAGATTTGTGTTTCCTGACATGTCCCTGAACAAAAAAGATGAGAACTGTAAAAAACATTACTTTAACACTCATTTTATGTTCCCAGGATGGCCTGTGTGTAAGAAAAAAGCTTTCTTTGCAAAATTCATTTTCCTGTCAGATTTGTGTTTCCTGATATGCCCCTAAACAAAAAAGATGAGAATTAATGAAAACATTACTTTAACACTCATTTCATGTTCCTAGGGTGGCTTGAGTGTCAGAATAAAGCTTTCTTTAAAAAAAGTCATGTTCGTGTCAGATTTGTCTTTCCTGACATGGCCCTGAACGAAAAAGATGAGAACTGTTAAAAACATTACTTTAACAGTTTTTTCATGTTCCTAGGGTGGCTTGTGTGTCAGAATAATGCTTTCTTTGCAAAATTCATGTTCCTTTCAGATTTGTGTTTCCTGACATGTCCCTGAACGAAAAAGATGAGAACTGATGAAAACTTTACTTTAACAGTTATTTCATGTTCCTAGAATGGCATTGAGTGTCAGAATAAAGCTTTCTTTTCAAAACTCTTCTTCCTGTCAGATTTGTGTTACTGACATGTCCTTGAACAAAATAAGATGAGAACTGTAGAAAATATTACTTTAACACTCATTTTATGTTCCCAGGATGGCCTGTGTGTAAGAAAAAAGCTTTCTTTGCAAAACTCATGTTTCTGTCAGATTTGTGTTTCCTTATATGCCACCGAACGAAAAAGATGAGAACTGATAAAAACATTACTTTAACAGTTATTTCAAGTTCCTAGAAAGGTATTCAGTGTCAGAAAAAAGCTTTCTTTGCAAAACTCATGTTCCTGTCAGATTTGTCTTTCCTGACATGGCTCTAATCAAAAAAGATGAGAACTTTAGAAAACATTACTTTAACACTCATTTTATGTTCCCAGGATGGCCTGTGTGTAAGAAAAAGCTTTCTTTGCAAAACTTATGTTTCTTGTCAGATTTGTGTTTCCTGATATGCCCCTGAACAAAAAATATGAGAACTGTAGAAAACATTAATTTAACACTCATTTTATGTTCCTAGGGTGGCTTGTGTGTCAGAATAAAGCTTTCTTTGCAAAACTAATGTTCCTGTCAGATTTGTGTTTCCTGACATGTCCCTGAAAGAAAAAGATGAAAACTGATGAAAACATTACATTAACAGTTTTTTCATGTTTCTAGAATGGTATTGAGTGTCAGAATAAAGCTTTCTTTGCAAAACTCATGTTCCTGTCAGATTTGTCTTTCCTGACATGGCCCTGAACGAAAAAGATGAGAACTGATGAATAAAATACTTTAACAGTTATTTCATGTTTCTAGAATGGCTTTGTGTGTCAGAATAAAGCTTTCTTTTCAAAACTCTTGTTCCTTTCAGATTTGTGTTTCCTGACATGTCCCTGAACGAAATAAGATGAGAACTGTAGAAAATATTACTTTAACACTAATTTTATGTTCCCAGGATGGCCTGTGTGTAGGAAAAAAGCTTTCTTTGCAAAACTCATGTTTCTGTCAGATTTGTGTTTCCTTATATGCCCCTGAACGAAAAAGATGAGAACTGATGAAAACATTACTTTAACACTCATTGCATGTTGTTAGGATGGCTTGTGTGACAGAAAAAAGGTTTCTTTGCAAAACTCATGTTCCTGTCAGATTTGTGTTTCCTGACATGTCCCTGAACGAAAAAGATGAAAACTGATGAAAACATTACTTTAACAGTTTTTTCATGTTCCTAGGGTGGCTTGTGTGTCAGAATAATGCTTTCTTTGCAAAATTCATGTTCCTTTCAGATTTGTGTTTCCTGACATGTCCCTGAACGAAAAAGATGAGAACAGATGAAAACTTTACTTTAACAGTTATTTCATGTTCCTAGAATGACATTGAGTGTCAGAATAAAGCTTTCTTTTCAAAACTCTTCTTCCTGTCAGATTTGTGTTACTGACATGTCCTTGAACAAAATAACATGAGAACTGTAGAAAATATTACTTTAACACTCATTTTATGTTCCCAGGATGGCCTGTGTGTAAGAAAAAAGCTTTCTTTGCAAAACTTATGTTTCTTGTCAGATTTGTGTTTCCTGATATGCCCCTGAACAAAAAATATGAGAACTGTAGAAAACATTACTTTAACACTCATTTTATGTTCCTAGGGTGGCTTGTGTGTCAGAATAAAGCTTTCTTTGCAAAACTAATGTTCCTGTCAGATTTGTGTTTCCTGACATGTCCCTGAAAGAAAAAGATGAAAACTGATGAAAACATTACATTAACAGTTTTTTCATGTTTCTAGAATGGTATTGAGTGTCAGAATAAAGCTTTCTTTGCAAAACTCATGTTCCTGTCAGATTTGTCTTTCCTGACATGGCCCTGAACGAAAAAGATGAGAACTGATGAATAAAATACTTTAACAGTTATTTCATGTTTCTAGAATGGCTTTGTGTGTCAGAATAAAGCTTTCTTTTCAAAACTCTTGTTCCTTTCAGATTTGTGTTTCCTGACATGTCCCTGAACGAAATAAGATGAGAACTGTAGAAAATATTACTTTAACACTCATTTTATGTTCCCAGGATGGCCTGTGTGTAGGAAAAATGCTTTCTTTGCAAAACTCATGTTTCTGTCAGATTTGTGTTTCCTTATATTCCCCTGAACGAAAAAGATGAGAACTGATGAAAACATTACTTTAACACTCATTGCATGTTGTTAGGATGGCTTGTGTGACAGAAAAAAGGTTTCTTTGCAAAACTCATGTTCCTGTCAGATTTGTGTTTCCTGACATGTCCCTGAACGAAAAAGATGAAAACTGATGAAAACATTACTTTAACAGTTTTTTCATGTTCCTAGGGTGGCTTGTGTGTCAGAATAATGCTTTCTTTGCAAAATTCATGTTCCTTTCAGATTTGTGTTTCCTGACATGTCCCTGAACGAAAAAGATGAGAACAGATGAAAACTTTACTTTAACAGTTATTTCATGTTCCTAGAATGGCATTGAGTGTCAGAATAAAGCTTTCTTTTCAAAACTCTTCTTCCTGTCAGATTTGTGTTACTGACATGTCCTTGATCAAAATAACATGAGAACTGTAGAAAATATTACTTTAACACTCATTTTATGTTCCCAGGATGGCCTGTGTGTAAGAAAAAAGCTTTTTTTGCAAAACTCATGTTTCTGTCAGATTTGTGTTTCCTTATATGCCACTGAACGAAAAAGATGAGAACTGATGAAAACATTACTTTAACAGTTATTTCAAGTTCCTAGAAAGGTATTCAGTGTCAGAAAAAAGCTTTCTTTGCAAAACTCATGTTCCTGTCAGATTTGTCTTTCCTGACATGGCCCTAATCAAAAAAGATGAGAACTGTAGAAAACATTACTTTAACACTCATTTTATGTTCCCAGGATGGCCTGTGTGTAAGAAAAAAGCTTTCTTTGCAAAACTTATGTTTCTTGTCAGATTTGTGTTTCCTGATATGCCCCTGAACAAAAAATATGAGAACTGTAGAAAACATTACTTTAACACTCATTTTATGTTCCTAGGGTGGCTTGTGTGTCAGAATAAAGCTTTCTTTGCAAAACTAATGTTCCTGTCAGATTTGTGTTTCCTGACATGTCCCTGAAAGAAAAAGATGAAAACTGATGAAAACATTACATTAACAGTTTTTTCATGTTTCTAGAATGGTATTGAGTGTCAGAAAAAAACTTTCTTTGCAAAACTCATGTTCCTGTCAGATTTGTCTTTCCTGACATGGCCCTGAACGAAAAAGGTGAGAACTGATGAAAAAAATACTTTAACAGTTATTTCATGTTTCTAGAATGGCTTTGTGTGTCAGAATAAAGCTTTCTTTTCAAAACTCTTGTTCCTTTCAGATTTGTGTTTCCTGACATGTCCCTGAACGAAATAAGATGAGAACTGTAGAAAATATTACTTTAACACTCATTTTATGTTCCCAGGATGGCCTGTGTGTAGGAAAAAAGCTTTCTTTGCAAAACTCATGTTTCTGTCAGATTTGTGTTTCCTTATATGCCCCTGAACGAAAAAGATGAGAACTGATGAAAACATTACTTTAACACTCATTGCATGTTGTTAGGATGGCTTATGTGACAGAAAAAAGCTTTCTTTGCAAAACTCATGTTCCTGTCAGATTTGTGTTTCCTGACATGTCCCTGAACGAAAAAGATGAAAACTGATGAAAACATTACTTTAACAGTTATTTCATGTTCCTAGAATGCCATTGAGTGTCACAATAAAGCTTTCTTTTCAAAACTCTTGTTCCTGTCAGATTTGTGTTTCCTGATATGCCCCTGAACAAAAAAGATGATAACTGATGAAAACATTACTTTAAAAATTTTTTCATGTTCCTAGGGTGGCTTGTGTGTCAGAATAAATCTTTCTTTGCAAAACTCATGTTCCTGTCAGATTTGTCTTTCCTGACATGTCCCTGAACGAAAAAGATGAGAACTGATGAAAAAATAACTTTAACAGTTTTTTCATGTTCCTAGGGTGGCTTGTGTGTCAGAATAATGCTTTCTTTGCAAAATTCATGTTCCTTTCAGATTTGTGTTTCCTGACATGTTCCTGAACGAAAAAGATGAGAACTGATGAAAACTTTACTTTAACAGTTATTTCATGTTCCTAGAATGGCATTGATTGTCAGAATAAAGCTTTCTTTTCAAAACTCTTCTTCCTGTCAGATTTGTGTTTCCTGACATGTCCTTGAACAAAATAAGATGAGAACTGTAGAAAATATTACTTTTACACTCATTTTATGTTCCCAGGATGGCCTGTGTGTAAGAAAAAAGCTTTCTTTGCAAAACTCATGTTCCTGTCAGATTTGTGTTTCCTGACATGTACCTGAACGAAAAAGATGGGAACTGATGAAAACATTACTTTAACAGTTATTTCAAGTTCCTAGAAAGGTATTGAGTGTCACAATAAAGCTTTTTTTTTTCAAAACTCTTATTCCTGTCAGATTTGTGTTTCCTGATATGCCCCTAAACAAAAAAGATGATAACTGATGAAAACATTACTTTAACAATTTTTTCATGTTTCTAGGGTGGCTTGTGTGTCAGAATAAAGCTTTCTTTGCAAAACTCATGTTCCTGTCAGATTTGTCTTTCCTGACATGTCCCTGAACGAAAAAGATGAGAACTGATGAAAAAATAACTTTAACACTCAGTTCATGTTGTTAGGATGGCTTGTGTGACAGAAAAAAGCTTTCTTTGCAAAACTCATGTTCCTGTCAGATTTGTGTTTCCTGACATGTCCCTGAACGAAAAAGATGAAAACTGATGAAAACATTACTTTAACAGTTTTTTCATGTTCCTAGGGTGGCTTGTGTGTCAGAATAATGCTTTCTTTGCAAAATTCATGTTCCTTTCAGATTTGTGTTTCCTGACATGTCCCTGAACGAAAAAGATGAGAACTGATGAAAACTTTACTTTAACAGTTATTTCATGTTCCTAGAATGGCATTGAGTGTCAGAATAAAGCTTTCTTTTCAAAACTCTTCTTCCTGTCAGATTTGTGTTTCCTGACATGTCCTTGAACAAAATAAGATGAGAACTGTAGAAAATATTACTTTAACACTCATTTTATGTTCCCAGGATGGCCTGTGTGTAAGAAAAAAGCTTTCTTTGCAAAATTCATGTTCCTGTCAGATTTGTGTTTCCTGACATGTACCTGAACGAAAAAGATGGGAACTGATGAAAACATTACTTTAACAGTTATTTCAAGTTCCTAGAAAGGTATTGAGTGTCACAATAAAGCTTTTTTTTCAAAACTCTTATTCCTGTCAGATTTGTGTTTCCTGATATGCCCCTAAACAAAAAAGATGATAACTGATGAAAACATTACTTTAATAATTTTTTCATGTTTCTAGGGTGGCTTGTGTGTCAGAATAAAGCTTTCTTTGCAAAACTCATGTTCCTGTCAGATTTGTCTTTCCTGACATGTCCCTGAACGAAAAAGATGAGAACTGATGAAAAAATAACTTTAACACTCAGTTCATGTTGTTAGGATGGCTTGTGTGACAGAAAAAAGCTTTCTTTGCAAAACTCATGTTCCTGTCAGATTTGTGTTTCCTGACATGTCCCTGAACGAAAAAGATGAAAACTGATGAAAACATTACTTTAACAGTTTTTTCATGTTCCTAGGGTGGCTTGTGTGTCAGAATAATGCTTTCTTTGCAAAATTCATGTTCCTTTCAGATTTGTGTTTCCTGACATGTCCCTGAACGAAAAAGATGAGAACTGATGAAAACTTTACTTTAACAGTTATTTCATGTTCCTAGAATGGCATTGAGTGTCAGAATAAAGCTTTCTTTTCAAAACTCTTCTTCCTGTCAGATTTGTGTTACTGACATGTCCTTGAACAAAATAAGATGAGAACTGTAGAAAATATTACTTTAACACTCATTTTATGTTCCCAGGATGGCCTGTGTGTAAGAAAAAAGCTTTCTTTGCAAAACTCATGTTTCTGTCAGATTTGTGTTTCCTTATATGCCACTGAACGAAAAAGATGAGAACTGATGAAAACATTACTTTAACAGTTATTTCAAGTTCCTAGAAAGGTATTCAGTGTCAGAAAAAAGCTTTCTTTGCAAAACTCATGTTCCTGTCAGATTTGTCTTTCCTGACATGCCCCTGAACAAAAAAGATGAAAACTGATGAAAACATTACATTAACAGTTTTTTCATCTTTCTAGAATGGTATTGAGTGTCAGAATAAAGCTTTCTTTGCAAAACTCATGTTCCTGTCAGATTTGTCTTTCCTGACATGTCCCTGAACGAAAAAGATGAGAACTGATGAAAAAATAACTTTAACACTCAGTTCATGTTGTTAGGATGGCTTGTGTGACAGAAAAAAGCTTTCTTTGCAAAACTCATGTTCCTGTCAGATTTGTGTTTCCTGACATGTCCCTGAACGAAAAAGATGAAAACTGATGAAAACATTACTTTAACAGTTTTTTCATGTTCCTAGGGTGGCTTGTGTGTCAGAATAATGCTTTCTTTGCAAAATTCATGTTCCTTTCAGATTTGTGTTTCCTGACATGTCCCTGAACGAAAAAGATGAGAACTGATGAAAACTTTACTTTAACAGTTATTTCATGTTCCTAGAATGGCATTGAGTGTCAGAATAAAGCTTTCTTTTCAAAACTCTTCTTCCTGTCAGATTTGTGTTTCCTGACATGTCCTTGAACAAAATAAGATGAGAACTGTAGAAAATATTACTTTAACACTCATTTTATGTTCCCAGGATGGCCTGTGTGTAAGAAAAAAGCTTTCTTTGCAAAATTCATGTTCCTGTCAGATTTGTGTTTCCTGACATGTACCTGAACGAAAAAGATGGGAACTGATGAAAACATTACTTTAACAATTTTTTCATGTTTCTAGGGTGGCTTGTGTGTCAGAATAAAGCTTTCTTTGCAAAACTCATGTTCCTGTCAGATTTGTCTTTCCTGACATGTCCCTGAACGAAAAAGATGAGAACTGATGAAAAAATAACTTTAACACTCAGTTCATGTTGTTAGGATGGCTTGTGTGACAGAAAAAAGCTTTCTTTGCAAAACTCATGTTCCTGTCAGATTTGTGTTTCCTGACATGTCCCTGAACGAAAAAGATGAAAACTGATGAAAACATTACTTTAACAGTTTTTTCATGTTCCTAGGGTGGCTTGTGTGTCAGAATAATGCTTTCTTTGCAAAATTCATGTTCCTTTCAGATTTGTGTTTCCTGACATGTCCCTGAACGAAAAAGATGAGAACTGATGAAAACTTTACTTTAACAGTTATTTCATGTTCCTAGAATGGCATTGAGTGTCAGAATAAAGCTTTCTTTTCAAAACTCTTCTTCCTGTCAGATTTGTGTTTCCTGACATGTCCTTGAACAAAATAAGATGAGAACTGTAGAAAATATTACTTTAACACTCATTTTATGTTCCCAGGATGGCCTGTGTGTAAGAAAAAAGCTTTCTTTGCAAAATTCATGTTCCTGTCAGATTTGTGTTTCCTGACATGTACCTGAACGAAAAAGATGGGAACTGATGAAAACATTACTTTAACAGTTATTTCAAGTTCCTAGAAAGGTATTGAGTGTCACAATAAAGCTTTTTTTTTCAAAACTCTTATTCCTGTCAGATTTGTGTTTCCTGATATGCCCCTAAACAAAAAAGATGATAACTGATGAAAACATTACTTTAATAATTTTTTCATGTTTCTAGGGTGGCTTGTGTGTCAGAATAAAGCTTTCTTTGCAAAACTCATGTTCCTGTCAGATTTGTCTTTCCTGACATGTCCCTGAACGATGAGAAATGATGTTCATGTTGTTAGGATGGCTTGTGTGACAGAAAAAAGCTTTCTTTGCAAAACTCTTCTTCCTGTCAGATTTGTGTTACTGACATGTCCTTGAACAAAATAAGATGAGCACTGTAGAAAATATTACTTTAACACTCATTTTATGTTCCCAGGATGGCCTGTGTGTAAGAAAAAAGCTTTCTTTGCAAAACTCATGTTTCTGTCAGATTTGTGTTTCCTTATATGCCACTGAACGAAAAAGATGAGAACTGATGAAAACATTACTTTAACAGTTATTTCAAGTTCCTAGAAAGGTATTCAGTGTCAGAAAAAAGCTTTCTTTGCAAAACTCATGTTCCTGTCAGATTTGTCTTTCCTGACATGCCCCTGAACAAAAAAGATGAAAACTGATGAAAACATTACATTAACAGTTTTTTAATCTTTCTAGAATGGTATTGAGTGTCAGAATAAAGCTTTCTTTGCAAAACTCATGTTCCTGTCAGATTTGTCTTTCCTGACATGTCCCTGAACGAAAAAGATGAGAACTGATGAAAAAATAACTTTAACACTCAGTTCATGTTGTTAGGATGGCTTGTGTGACAGAAAAAAGCTTTCTTTGCAAAACTCATGTTCCTGTCAGATTTGTGTTTCCTGACATGTCCCTGAACGAAAAAGATGAAAACTGATGAAAACATTACTTTAACAGTTTTTTCATGTTCCTAGGGTGGCTTGTGTGTCAGAATAATGCTTTCTTTGCAAAATTCATGTTCCTTTCAGATTTGTGTTTCCTGACATGTCCCTGAACGAAAAAGATGAGAACTGATGAAAACTTTACTTTAACAGTTATTTCATGTTCCTAGAATGGCATTGAGTGTCAGAATAAAGCTTTCTTTTCAAAACTCTTCTTCCTGTCAGATTTGTGTTTCCTGACATGTCCTTGAACAAAATAAGATGAGAACTGTAGAAAATATTACTTTAACACTCATTTTATGTTCCCAGGATGGCCTGTGTGTAAGAAAAAAGCTTTCTTTGCAAAATTCATGTTCCTGTCAGATTTGTGTTTCCTGACATGTACCTGAACGAAAAAGATGGGAACTGATGAAAACATTACTTTAACAGTTATTTCAAGTTCCTAGAAAGGTATTGAGTGTCACAATAAAGCTTTTTTTTTCAAAACTCTTATTCCTGTCAGATTTGTGTTTCCTGATATGCCCCTAAACAAAAAAGATGATAACTGATGAAAACATTACTTTAATAATTTTTTCATGTTTCTAGGGTGGCTTGTGTGTCAGAATAAAGCTTTCTTTGCAAAACTCATGTTCCTGTCAGATTTGTCTTTCCTGACATGTCCCTGAACGAAAAAGATGAGAACTGATGAAAAAATAACTTTAACACTCAGTTCATGTTGTTAGGATGGCTTGTGTGACAGAAAAAAGCTTTCTTTGCAAAACTCTTCTTCCTGTCAGATTTGTGTTACTGACATGTCCTTGAACAAAATAAGATGAGCACTGTAGAAAATATTACTTTAACACTCATTTTATGTTCCCAGGATGGCCTGTGTGTAAGAAAAAAGCTTTCTTTGCAAAACTCATGTTTCTGTCAGATTTGTGTTTCCTTATATGCCACTGAACGAAAAAGATGAGAACTGATGAAAACATTACTTTAACAGTTATTTCAAGTTCCTAGAAAGGTATTCAGTGTCAGAAAAAAGCTTTCTTTGCAAAACTCATGTTCCTGTCAGATTTGTCTTTCCTGACATGCCCCTGAACAAAAAAGATGAAAACTGATGAAAACATTACATTAACAGTTTTTTAATCTTTCTAGAATGGTATTGAGTGTCAGAATAAAGCTTTCTTTGCAAAACTCATGTTCCTGTCAGATTTGTCTTTCCTGACATGGCCCTGAACGAAAAAGATGAGAACTGATGAATAAAATACTTTAACAGTTATTTCATGTTTCTAGAATGGCTTTGTGTGTCAGAATAAAGCTTTCTTTTCAAAACTCTTGTTCCTTTCAGATTTGTGTTTCCTGACATGTCCCTGAACGAAATAAGATGAGAACTGTAGAAAATATTACTTTAACACTCATTTTATGTTCCCAGGATGGCCTGTGTGTAGGAAAAAAGCTTTCTTTGCAAAACTCATGCTTCTGTCAGATTTGTGTTTCCTTATATGCCCCTGAACGAAAAAGATGAGAACTGATGAAAAAATAACTTTAACACTCATTTCATGTTGTTAGGGTGGCTTGTGTGACAGAAAAAAGCTTTCTTTGCAAAACTCATGTACCTGTCAGATTTGTGTTTCCTGACATGTCTCTGAACGAAAAAGATGAGAACTGATGAAAATATTACTTTAACAGTTATTTCATGTTCCTAGGGTGGCTTGTGTGTCAGAATAAAGCTTTCTTTGTAAAACTAATGTTCCTGTCAGATTTTTGTTTCCTGACATGTCCCTGAACGAAAAAGATGAGAACTGATGAAAACTTTACTTTAACAGTTATTTCATGTTCCTATAATGGCATTGAGTGTCAGAATAAAGCTTTCTTTTCAAAACTCTTCTTCCTGTCAGATTTGTGTTTCCTGACATGTCCTTGAACAAAATAAGATGAGAACTGTAGAAAATATTACTTTAACACTCATTTTATGTTCCCAGGATGGCCTGTGTGTAAGAAAAAAAGCTTTCTTTGCAAAACTCATGTTCCTGTCAGATTTGTGTTTCCTGACATGTACCTGAACGAAAAAGATGGGAACTGATGAAAACATTACTTTAACAGTTATTTCAAGTTCCTAGAAAGGTATTGAGTGTCACAATAAAGCTTTTTTTTCAAAACTCTTATTCCTGTCAGATTTGTGTTTCCTGATATGCCCCTAAACAAAAAAGATGATAACTGATGAAAACATTACTTTAACAATTTTTTCATGTTCCTAGGGTGGCTTGTGTGTCAGAATAAAGCTTTCTTTGCAAAACTCATGTTCCTGTCAGATTTGTCTTTCCTGACATGTCCCTGAACGAAAAAGATGAGAACTGATGAAAAAATAACTTTAACACTCAGTTCATGTTGTTAGGATGGCTTGTGTGACAGAAAAAAGCTTTCTTTGCAAAACTCATGTTCCTGTCAGATTTGTGTTTCCTGACATGTCCCTGAACGAAAAAGATGAGAACTGATGAAAATATTACTTTAACAGTTATTTCATGTTCCTAGTGTGGCTTGTGTGTCAGAATAAAGCTTTCTTTGTAAAATTAATGTTCCTGTCAGATTTTTGTTTCCTGACATAGCCCTTATCAAAAAAGATGAGAACTGATGAAAAAATTAGTTTAACACTCAATTCAAGTTGTTAGGATGGCTTGTGTGACAGAAAAAAGGTTTCTTTGCAAAACTCATGTTCCTGTCAGATTTGTCTTTCCTGACATGGCCCTAAACAAAAAAGATGAGTACTTATGAAAACATTATTTTAACACTCATTTCATGTTGTTAGGATGGCTTGTGTGACAGAAAAAAGCTTTCTTTGCAAAACTCATATTCCTGTCAGATTTGTGTTTCCTGACATGTCCCTGAACGAAAAAGATGAAAACTGATGAAAACATTACTTTAACAGTTATTTCATGTTCCTAGAATGCCATTGAGTGTCGGAATAAAGCTTTCTTTTCAAAACTCTTGTTCCTGTCAGATTTGTGTTTCCTGATATGCCCCTAAACAAAAAAGATGATAACTGATGAAAACTTTACTTTAACAGTTATTTCATGTTCCTAGAATTGCATTGAGTGTCAGAATAAAGCTTTCTTTTCAAAACTCTTCTTACTGTCAGATTTTTGTTTCCTGACATAGCCCTTATCAAAAAAGATGAGAACTGATGAAAACATTAGTTTAACACTCATTTTATGTTCCTGGGATGGCCTGTGTGTAAGAAAAAAGCTTTCTTTGCAAAACTTATGTTCCTGTCAGATTTGTGTTTCCTGACATGTACCTGAACGAAAAAGATGGGAACTGATAAAAACATTACTTTAACAGTTATTTCAAGTTCCTAGAAAGGTATTGAGTGTCAGAATAAAGCTTTCTTTGCAAAGCTCAAGTTCCTGTCAGATTTGTCTTTCCTGACATGGCCCTAATCAAAAAGATGAGAACTGTAGAAAACATTACTTTAACACTCATTTTATGTTCCCAGGATGGCCTGTGTGTAAGAAAAAAGCTTTCTTTGCAAAACTTATGTTTCTTGTCAGATTTGTGTTTCCTGATATGCCCCTGAACGAAAAATATGAGAACTGTAGAAAACATTACTTTAACACTCATTTCATGTTCCTAGGGTGTGTCAGAATAAAGTGTGTCAGAATAAAGCTTTCTTTGAAAAACTAATGTTCCTGTCAGATTTGTCTTTCCTGAAATGGCCCTGATCAAAAAAGATAAGAACTGTAGAAAACATTACTTTAACACTCATTTTATGTTCCTAGGATTGCCTGTGTGTAAGAAGAAAGCTTTCTTTGCAAAACTGATGTTTCTGTCAGATTTGTGTTTCCTTATATGCCCTTGAACGAAAAAGATGAGAACTGATGAAAACATTACTTTAACACTCATTTCATGTTCCTAGGGTGGCTTGAGTGTCAGAATAAAGCTTTCTTTAAAAAAACTCAAGTTCCTGTCAGATTTGTCTTTCCTGACATGGCCCTGAACGAAAAACATGAGAACTGATGAAAACATTACTTTAACACTCATTTCATGTTGTTAGAATGGCTTGTGTGACAGAAAAGAGCTTTCTTTGAAAAACTCATGTTCCTGTCAGATTTGTGTTTCCTGACATGTCCCTGAACAAAAAAGATGAGAACTGTAGAAAACATTACTTTAACACTCATTTCATGTTCCTAGGGTGGCTTGTGTGTCAGAATAAAGCTTTCTTTGCAAAACTAATGTTCCTGTCAGATTTGTCTTTCCTGAAATGGCCCTGATCAAAAAAGATAAGAACTGTAGAAAACATTACTTTAACACTCATTTTATGTTCCTAGGATTGCCTGTGTGTAAGAAGAAAGCTTTCTTTGCAAAACTGATGTTTCTGTCAGATTTGTGTTTTCTTATATGCCCTTGAACGAAAAAGATGAGAACTGATGAAAACATTACTTTAACACTCATTTCATGTTCCTAGGGTGGCTTGTGTGTTAGAATAAAGCTTTCGTTGCAAAACTCATGTTCCTGTCAGATTTTTGTTTCCTGACATGTCCCTTAACAAAAAAGATGAGAACTGATGAAAACATTACTTTAACACTCATTGTATGTTCCTAGTATGACCTGTGTGTAAGAAAAAAGCTTTCTTTGCAAAACTCATGTTCCTGTCAGATTTGTGTTTCCTGACCTGTTCCTGAACGAAAAGATGAGAACTGATGAAAACATTACTTTAACAGGGCAGTCATGGCCTAGTGGTTAGAGAGTTGGACTCATGACCAGAAGGTTGCTGGTTCGATTCTCAGGGCTGGTGGGTAACGGCTGAGGTGCCCTTGAGCAAGGCACCTAACCTCCACTTGCTTACTATACAAAATGTACAAATGTATAGTACAATGTAATGTAAGTCGCTTTGGATAAAAGCGTCTGGCAAGTGCGTAAATGTAAATGTAAATGTAAATGTAACAGATTTTTCATGTTCCTAGGGTGGCTTGTGTGTTAGAACAAAGCTTTCTTTGCAAAACTCATGTTCCTGTCAGATTTTTGTTTCCTGACATGTCCCTGAACAAAAAAGATGAGTACTTATGAAAACATTACTTTAACAGTTATTTCATGTTCCTAGAATGGCTTGTGTGTCAGAATAAAAATTTCTTTTCAAAACTCTTGTTCCTGTCAGATTTTTGTTTCCTGACATGTCCCTGAACAAAAAAGATGAGAACTGATGAAAACATTACTTTAACACTCATTTCATGTTCCTAGGGTGGCTTGTGTGTCAGAATAAAGCTTTCTTTGCAAAACTCTTATTCCTGTCAGATTTGTGTTTCCTGACATGTCCCTGAACGAAAAAGATGAAAACTGATGAAAACATTACTTTAACAGTTTTTTCATGTTCCTAGGGTGGCTTGTGTGTCAGAATAATGCTTTCTTTGCAAAATTCATGTTCCTTTCAGATTTGTGTTTCCTGACATGTCCCTGAACGAAAAAGATGAGAACTGATGAAAACTTTACTTTAACAGTTATTTCATGTTCCTAGAATGGCATTGAGTGTCAGAATAAAGCTTTCTTTTCAAAACTCTTTTTCCTGTCAGATTTGTGTTTCCTGACATGTCCCTGAACAAAAAAGATGAGAACTGTAGAAAATATTACTTTAAGACTCATTTTATGTTCCCAGGATGGCCTGTGTGTAAGAAAAAAGCTTTCTTTGCAAAACTCATGTTTCTGTGAGATTTGTGTTTCCTGATATGCCCCTGAACGAAAAAGATGAGAAATGATGAAAACATTACTTTAACAGTTATTTCAAGTTCCTAGAAAGGTATTGAGTGTCACAATAAAGCTTTTTTTTTCAAAACTCTTATTCCTGTCAGATTTGTGTTTCCTGATATGCCCCTAAACAAAAAAGATGATAACTGATGAAAACATTACTTTAATAATTTTTTCATGTTTCTAGGGTGGCTTGTGTGTCAGAATAAAGCTTTCTTTGCAAAACTCATGTTCCTGTCAGATTTGTCTTTCCTGACATGTCCCTGAACGAAAAAGATGAGAACTGATGAAAAAATAACTTTAACACTCAGTTCATGTTGTTAGGATGGCTTGTGTGACAGAAAAAAGCTTTCTTTGCAAAACTCTTCTTCCTGTCAGATTTGTGTTACTGACATGTCCTTGAACAAAATAAGATGAGCACTGTAGAAAATATTACTTTAACACTCATTTTATGTTCCCAGGATGGCCTGTGTGTAAGAAAAAAGCTTTCTTTGCAAAACTCATGTTTCTGTCAGATTTGTGTTTCCTTATATGCCACTGAACGAAAAAGATGAGAACTGATGAAAACATTACTTTAACAGTTATTTCAAGTTCCTAGAAAGGTATTCAGTGTCAGAAAAAAGCTTTCTTTGCAAAACTCATGTTCCTGTCAGATTTGTCTTTCCTGACATGCCCCTGAACAAAAAAGATGAAAACTGATGAAAACATTACATTAACAGTTTTTTAATCTTTCTAGAATGGTATTGAGTGTCAGAATAAAGCTTTCTTTGCAAAACTCATGTTCCTGTCAGATTTGTCTTTCCTGACATGGCCCTGAACGAAAAAGATGAGAACTGATGAATAAAATACTTTAACAGTTATTTCATGTTTCTAGAATGGCTTTGTGTGTCAGAATAAAGCTTTCTTTTCAAAACTCTTGTTCCTTTCAGATTTGTGTTTCCTGACATGTCCCTGAACGAAATAAGATGAGAACTGTAGAAAATATTACTTTAACACTCATTTTATGTTCCCAGGATGGCCTGTGTGTAGGAAAAAAGCTTTCTTTGCAAAACTCATGCTTCTGTCAGATTTGTGTTTCCTTATATGCCCCTGAACGAAAAAGATGAGAACTGATGAAAAATAACTTTAACACTCATTTCATGTTGTTAGGGTGGCTTGTGTGACAGAAAAAAGCTTTCTTTGCAAAACTCATGTACCTGTCAGATTTGTGTTTCCTGACATGTCTCTGAACGAAAAAGATGAGAACTGATGAAAATATTACTTTAACAGTTATTTCATGTTCCTAGGGTGGCTTGTGTGTCAGAATAAAGCTTTCTTTGTAAAACTAATGTTCCTGTCAGATTTTTGTTTCCTGACATGTCCCTGAACGAAAAAGATGAGAACTGATGAAAACTTACTTTAACAGTTATTTCATGTTCCTATAATGGCATTGAGTGTCAGAATAAAGCTTTCTTTTCAAAACTCTTCTTCCTGTCAGATTTGTGTTTCCTGACATGTCCTTGAACAAAATAAGATGAGAACTGTAGAAAATATTACTTTAACACTCATTTTATGTTCCCAGGATGGCCTGTGTGTAAGAAAAAAAGCTTTCTTTGCAAAACTCATGTTCCTGTCAGATTTGTGTTTCCTGACATGTACCTGAACGAAAAAGATGGGAACTGATGAAAACATTACTTTAACAGTTATTTCAAGTTCCTAGAAAGGTATTGAGTGTCACAATAAAGCTTTTTTTTCAAAACTCTTATTCCTGTCAGATTTGTGTTTCCTGATATGCCCCTAAACAAAAAAGATGATAACTGATGAAAACATTACTTTAACAATTTTTTCATGTTCCTAGGGTGGCTTGTGTGTCAGAATAAAGCTTTCTTTGCAAAACTCATGTTCCTGTCAGATTTGTCTTTCCTGACATGTCCCTGAACGAAAAAGATGAGAACTGATGAAAAAATAACTTTAACACTCAGTTCATGTTGTTAGGATGGCTTGTGTGACAGAAAAAAGCTTTCTTTGCAAAACTCATGTTCCTGTCAGATTTGTGTTTCCTGACATGTCCCTGAACGAAAAAGATGAGAACTGATGAAAATATTACTTTAACAGTTATTTCATGTTCCTAGTGTGGCTTGTGTGTCAGAATAAAGCTTTCTTTGTAAAATTAATGTTCCTGTCAGATTTTTGTTTCCTGACATAGCCCTTATCAAAAAAGATGAGAACTGATGAAAAAATTAGTTTAACACTCAATTCAAGTTGTTAGGATGGCTTGTGTGACAGAAAAAAGGTTTCTTTGCAAAACTCATGTTCCTGTCAGATTTGTCTTTCCTGACATGGCCCTAAACAAAAAAGATGAGTACTTATGAAAACATTATTTTAACACTCATTTCATGTTGTTAGGATGGCTTGTGTGACAGAAAAAAGCTTTCTTTGCAAAACTCATATTCCTGTCAGATTTGTGTTTCCTGACATGTCCCTGAACGAAAAAGATGAAAACTGATGAAAACATTACTTTAACAGTTATTTCATGTTCCTAGAATGCCATTGAGTGTCGGAATAAAGCTTTCTTTTCAAAACTCTTGTTCCTGTCAGATTTGTGTTTCCTGATATGCCCCTAAACAAAAAAGATGATAACTGATGAAAACTTTACTTTAACAGTTATTTCATGTTCCTAGAATTGCATTGAGTGTCAGAATAAAGCTTTCTTTTCAAAACTCTTCTTACTGTCAGATTTTTGTTTCCTGACATAGCCCTTATCAAAAAAGATGAGAACTGATGAAAACATTAGTTTAACACTCATTTTATGTTCCTGGGATGGCCTGTGTGTAAGAAAAAAGCTTTCTTTGCAAAACTTATGTTCCTGTCAGATTTGTGTTTCCTGACATGTACCTGAACGAAAAAGATGGGAACTGATAAAAACATTACTTTAACAGTTATTTCAAGTTCCTAGAAAGGTATTGAGTGTCAGAATAAAGCTTTCTTTGCAAAGCTCAAGTTCCTGTCAGATTTGTCTTTCCTGACATGGCCCTAATCAAAAAAGATGAGAACTGTAGAAAACATTACTTTAACACTCATTTTATGTTCCCAGGATGGCCTGTGTGTAAGAAAAAAGCTTTCTTTGCAAAACTTATGTTTCTTGTCAGATTTGTGTTTCCTGATATGCCCCTGAACGAAAAATATGAGAACTGTAGAAAACATTACTTTAACACTCATTTCATGTTCCTAGGGTGTGTCAGAATAAAGTGTGTCAGAATAAAGCTTTCTTTGAAAAACTAATGTTCCTGTCAGATTTGTCTTTCCTGAAATGGCCCTGATCAAAAAAGATAAGAACTGTAGAAAACATTACTTTAACACTCATTTTATGTTCCTAGGATTGCCTGTGTGTAAGAAGAAAGCTTTCTTTGCAAAACTGATGTTTCTGTCAGATTTGTGTTTCCTTATATGCCCTTGAACGAAAAAGATGAGAACTGATGAAAACATTACTTTAACACTCATTTCATGTTCCTAGGGTGGCTTGAGTGTCAGAATAAAGCTTTCTTTAAAAAACTCAAGTTCCTGTCAGATTTGTCTTTCCTGACATGGCCCTGAACGAAAAACATGAGAACTGATGAAAACATTACTTTAACACTCATTTCATGTTGTTAGAATGGCTTGTGTGACAGAAAAGAGCTTTCTTTGAAAAACTCATGTTCCTGTCAGATTTGTGTTTCCTGACATGTCCCTGAACAAAAAAGATGAGAACTGTAGAAAACATTACTTTAACACTCATTTCATGTTCCTAGGGTGGCTTGTGTGTCAGAATAAAGCTTTCTTTGCAAAACTAATGTTCCTGTCAGATTTGTCTTTCCTGAAATGGCCCTGATCAAAAAAGATAAGAACTGTAGAAAACATTACTTTAACACTCATTTTATGTTCCTAGGATTGCCTGTGTGTAAGAAGAAAGCTTTCTTTGCAAAACTGATGTTTCTGTCAGATTTGTGTTTTCTTATATGCCCTTGAACGAAAAAGATGAGAACTGATGAAAACATTACTTTAACACTCATTTCATGTTCCTAGGGTGGCTTGTGTGTTAGAATAAAGCTTTCGTTGCAAAACTCATGTTCCTGTCAGATTTTTGTTTCCTGACATGTCCCTTAACAAAAAAGATGAGAACTGATGAAAACATTACTTTAACACTCATTGTATGTTCCTAGTATGACCTGTGTGTAAGAAAAAAGCTTTCTTTGCAAAACTCATGTTCCTGTCAGATTTGTGTTTCCTGACCTGTTCCTGAACGAAAAAGATGAGAACTGATGAAAACATTACTTTAACAGGGCAGTCATGGCCTAGTGGTTAGAGAGTTGGACTCATGACCAGAAGGTTGCTGGTTCGATTCTCAGGGCTGGTGGGTAACGGCTGAGGTGCCCTTGAGCAAGGCACCTAACCTCCACTTGCTTACTATACAAAATGTACAAATGTATAGTACAATGTAATGTAAGTCGCTTTGGATAAAAGCGTCTGGCAAGTGCGTAAATGTAAATGTAAATGTAAATGTAACAGATTTTTCATGTTCCTAGGGTGGCTTGTGTGTTAGAACAAAGCTTTCTTTGCAAAACTCATGTTCCTGTCAGATTTTTGTTTCCTGACATGTCCCTGAACAAAAAAGATGAGTACTTATGAAAACATTACTTTAACAGTTATTTCATGTTCCTAGAATGGCTTTGTGTGTCAGAATAAAAATTTCTTTTCAAAACTCTTGTTCCTGTCAGATTTTTGTTTCCTGACATGTCCCTGAACAAAAAAGATGAGAACTGATGAAAACATTACTTTAACACTCATTTCATGTTCCTAGGGTGGCTTGTGTGTCAGAATAAAGCTTTCTTTGCAAAACTCTTATTCCTGTCAGATTTGTGTTTCCTGATATGCCCCTAAACAAAAAAGATGATAACTGATGAAAACATGACTTTAACAATTTTTTCATGTTCCTAGCGTGGCTTGTGTGTCAGAATAAAGCTTTCTTTGCAAAACTCATGTTCCTGTCAGATTTGTCTTTCCTGACATGTCCCTGAACGAAAAAGATGAGAACTGATGAAAAAATAACTTTAACACTCAGTTCATGTTGTTAGGATGGCTTGTGTGACAGAAAAAAGCTTTCTTTGCAAAACTCATGTTCCTGTCAGATTTGTGTTTCCTGACATGTCCCTGAACGAAAAAGATGAGAACTGATGAAAATATTACTTTAACAGTTATTTCATGTTCCTAGTGTGGCTTGTGTGTCAGAATAAAGCTTTCTTTGTAAAATTAATGTTCCTGTCAGATTTTTGTTTCCTGACATAGCCCTTATCAAAAAAGATGAGAACTGATGAAAACATTAGTTTAACACTCATTTCAAGTTGTTAGGATGGCTTGTGTGACAGAAAAAAGGTTTCTTTGCAAAACTCATGTTCCTGTCAGATTTGTCTTTCCTGACATGGCCCTAAACAAAAAAGATGAGTACTTATGAAAACATTACTTTAACACTCATTTCATGTTGTTAGGATGGCTTGTGTGACAGAAAAAAGCTTTCTTTGCAAAACTCATGTTCCTGTCAGATTTGTGTTTCCTGACATGTCCCTGAACGAAAAAGATTAAAACTGATGAAAACATTACTTTAACACTTATTTCATGTTCCTAGAATGCCATTGAGTGTCAGAATAAAGCTTTCTTTTCAAAACTCTTGTTCCTGTCAGATTTGTGTTTCCTGATATGCCCCTAAACAAAAAAGATGATAACTGATGAAAACTTTACTTTAACAGTTATTTCATGTTCCTAGAATTGCATTGAGTGTCAGAATAAAGCTTTCTTTTCAAAACTCTTCTTACTGTCAGATTTTTGTTTCCTGACATAGCCCTTATCAAAAAAGATGAGAACTGATGAAAACATTAGTTTAACACTCATTTTATGTTTCTGGGATGGCCTGTGTGTAAGAAAAAAGCTTTCTTTGCAAAACTCATGTTCCTGTCAGATTTGTGTTTCCTGACATGTACCTGAACGAAAAAGATGGGAACTGATTAAATCATTACTTTAACACTCATTTCATGTTCCTAGGGTGGCTTGAGTGTCAGAATAAAGCTTTCTTTAAAAAAACTCAAGTTCCTGTCAGATTTGTCTTTCCTGATATGGCCCTGATCAAAAAGATAAGAACTGTAGAAAACATTTCTTTAACACTCATTTTATGTTCCTAGGATGGCTTGTGTGCAAGAAAAAAGCTTTCTTTTCAAAACTCATGTTCCTGTCAGATTTGTGTTTCCTGACATGTCCCTGAACAAAAAAGATGAGTACTTATGAAAACATTACTTTAACACTCATTTCATGTTGTTTGGATGGCTTGTGTGTCAGAATAAAGCTTTCTTTGCAAAACTCATGTTCCTGTCAGATTTGTCTTTCCTGACATGTCCCTGAACAAAAAAGATGAGAACTGATGAAAAAATAACTTTAACACTCATTTCATGTTGTTAGGATGGCTTGTGTGAGAGAAAAAAGCTTTCTTTGCAAAACTCATGTTCCTGTCAGATTTGTGTTTCCTGACATGTCCCTAAACAAAAAGATGAGTACTTATGAAAACATTACTTTAACACTCATTTCATATTGTTAGGATGGCTTGTGTGACAGAAAAAAGGTTTCTTTGCAAAACTCATGTTCCTGTCAGATTTGTGTTTCCTGACATGTCCCTGAACGAAAAAGATGAAAACTGATGAAAACATTACTTTAACAGTTTTTTCATGTTCCTAGGGTGGCTTGTGTGTCAGAATAAAGCTTTCTTTGCAAAACTCACGTTCCTGTCAGATTTGTCTTTCCTGACATGTCCCTGAACAAAAAAGATGAGAACTGATGAAAAAATAACTTTAACACTCATTTCATGTTGTTAGTATGGCTTGTGTGAGGGAAAAAAGCTTTCTTTGCAAAACTCTTGTTCCTGTCAGATTTGTGTTTCCTGACATGTCCCTGAACAAAAAAGATGATAACTGATGAAAACTTTACTTTAACAGTTATTTCATGTTCCTAGAATTGCATTGAGTGTCAGAATAAAGCTTTCTTTTCAAAACTCTTCTTACTGTCAGATTTTTGTTTCCTGACATAGCCCTTATCAAAAAAGATGAGAACTGATGAAAACATTAGTTTAACACTCATTTTATGTTCCTGGGATGGCCTGTGTGTAAGAAAAAAGCTTTCTTTGCAAAACTCATGTTCCTGTCAGATTTGTGTTTCCTGACATGTACCTGAACGAAAAAGATGGGAACTGATGAAATCATTACTTTAACACTCATTTCATGTTCCTAGGGTGGCTTGAGTGTCAGAATAAAGCTTTCTTTAAAAAAACTCAAGTTCCTGTCAGATTTGTCTTTCCTGATATGGCCCTGATCAAAAAAGATAAGAACTGTAGAAAACATTTCTTTTAACACTCATTTTATGTTCCTAGGATGGCTTGTGTGCAAGAAAAAAGCTTTCTTTTCAAAACTCATGTTCCTGTCAGATTTGTGTTTCCTGACATGTCCCTGAACAAAAAAGATGAGTACTTATGAAAACATTACTTTAACACTCATTTCATGTTGTTTGGATGGCTTGTGTGTCAGAATAAAGCTTTCTTTGCAAAACTCATGTTCCTGTCAGATTTGTCTTTCCTGACATGTCCCTGAACAAAAAAGATGAGAACTGATGAAAAAATAACTTTAACACTCATTTCATGTTGTTAGGATGGCTTGTGTGAGAGAAAAAAGCTTTCTTTGCAAAACTCATGTTCCTGTCAGATTTGTGTTTCCTGACATGTCCCTAAACAAAAAAGATGAGTACTTATGAAAACATTACTTTAACACTCATTTCATATTGTTAGGATGGCTTGTGTGACAGAAAAAAGGTTTCTTTGCAAAACTCATGTTCCTGTCAGATTTGTGTTTCCTGACATGTCCCTGAACGAAAAAGATGAAAACTGATGAAAACATTACTTTAACAGTTTTTTCATGTTCCTAGGGTGGCTTGTGTGTCAGAATAAAGCTTTCTTTGCAAAACTCACGTTCCTGTCAGATTTGTCTTTCCTGACATGTCCCTGAACAAAAAAGATGAGAACTGATGAAAAAATAACTTTAACACTCATTTCATGTTGTTAGTATGGCTTGTGTGAGGGAAAAAAGCTTTCTTTGCAAAACTCTTGTTCCTGTCAGATTTGTGTTTCCTGACATGTCCCTGAACAAAAAAGATGAGTACTTATGAAAACATTACTTTAACACTCATTGCATGTTGTTAGGATGGCTTGTGTGACAGAATAAAGCTTTCTTTGTAGAACTAATGTTCCTGTCAGATTTTTGTTTCCTGACATAGCCCTAAACAAAAAAGATGAGAACTGATGAAAACATTACTTTACCACTCATTTCATGTTCCTAGGGTGGCTTATGTGTAAGAAAAAAGCTTTCTTTGCAAAACTCATGTTCCTGTCAGATTTGTGTTTCCTGAAATGTCCCTGAACGAAAAAGATGAAAACTGATGAAAACATTACTTTAACAGTTTTTTCATGTTCCTAGGGTGGCTTGTGTGTCAGAATAAAGCTTTCTTTGCAAAACTCATGTTCCTGTCAGATTTGTCTTTCCTGACATGTCCCTGAACAAAAAAGATGAGAACTGATGAAAAAATAACTTTAACACTCATTTCATGTTGTTAGGATGGCTTGTGTGAGAGAAAAAAGCTTTCTTTGCAAAACTCATGTTCCTGTCAGATTTGTGTTTCCTGACATGTCCCTGAACAAAAAAGATGAGTACTTATGAAAACATTACTTTAACACTCATTGCATGTTGTTAGGATGGCTTGTGTGACAGAATAAAGCTTTCTTTGTAAAACTAATGTTCCTGTCAGATTTTTGTTTCCTTGACATAGCCCTAAACAAAAAAGATGAGAACTGATGAAAACATTACTTTAACACTCATTTCATGTTCCTAGGGTGGCTTGAGTGTCAGAATAAAGCTTTCTTTGCAAAACTCATGTTCCTGTCAGATTTGTCTTTCCTGACATGGCCCTGATCAAAAAAGATAAGAACTGTAGAAAACATTTCTTTTAACACTCATTTCATGTTCCTAGGGTGGCTTGTGTGTCAGAATAAAGCTTTCTTTGCAAAACTCATGTTCCTGTCAGATTTGTCTTTCCTGACATGGAAGAAAAGATAAGAATTGTAGAAAACATTACTTTAACACTCATTTTAGGTTCCCAGGATGGCCTGTGTGTAAGAAAAAGCTTTCTTTGCAAAACTCATATTCCTGTCAGATTTGTGTTTCCTGACATGTCCCTGAAAGAAAAAGATGAGAACTGATGAAAACATTACTTTAACAGATTTTTCATGTTCCTAGGGTGGCTTGTGTGTTAGAACAAAGCGTTCTTTGCAAAACTCATGTTCCTGTCAGATTTTTGTTTCCTGACATGTCCCTGAACAAAAAAGATGAGTACTTATGAAAACATTACTTTAACAGTTATTTCATGTTCCTAGAATGGCTTTGTGTGTCAGAATAAAAATTTCTTTTCAAAACTCTTGTTCCTGTCAGATTTTTGTTTCCTGACATGTCCCTGAACAAAAAAGATGAGAACTGATGAAAACATTACTTTAACACTCATTTCATGTTCCTAGGGTGGCTTAGGTGTAAGAAAAAAGCTTTCTTTGCAAAACTCATGTTCCTGTCAGATTTGTGTTTCCTGACATGTCCCTGAACGAAAAAGATGAGAACTGATGAAAACATTACTTTAACAGTTATTTCATATTCCTACAATGCCATTGAGTGTCAGAATAAAGCTTTCTTTTCAAAACTCTTGTTCCTGTCAGATTTGTGTTTCCTGATATGCCCCTAAAAAAAAAAAAAAAAGAGAACTGATGAAAAAATAACTTTAACACTCATTTCATGTTGTTAGGATGGCTTGTGTGAGAGAAAAAAGCTTTCTTTGCAAAACTCATGTTCCTGTCAGATTTGTGTTTCCTGACATGTCCCTGAACAAAAAAGATGAGTACTTATGAAAACATTACTTTAACACTCATTTCATGTTGTTTGGATGGCTTGTGTGACAGAAAAAAGGTTTCTTTGCAGAACTCATCTTTACTCATTTTTTGACACTCATTTCATGTTGTTAGGATGGCTTGTGTGTAAGAAAAAAGCTTTCTTTGCAAAACTCATGTTCCTGTCAGATTTTTGTTTCCTGACATGTCCCTGAACGAAAAAGATGAGATCTGATGAAAACCTTACCTTAACAGTTATTTCATGTTCCTAGAATGGCATTGAGTGTCAGAATAAAGCTTTCTTTTTAAAACTCTTCTTCCTGTCAGATTTGTGTTTCCTGACATGTCCCTGAACAAAAAAGATGAGAACTGTAGAAAACATTACTTTAACACTCATTTCATGTTCCTAGGGTGGCTTTGTGTGTCAGAATAAAGCTTTCTTTTCAAAACTCTTGTTCCTGTATGATTTGTGTTTCCTGACTTGTCCCTGAACGAAAAGGATGAGAACTGATGAAAACATTACTTTAACAGATTTTTCATGTTCCTAGGGTGGCTTGTGTGTCAGAATAAAGCTTTATTTGCAAAACTCATGTTCCTGTCAGATTTTTGTTTCTTGACATGTCCCTTAACAAAAAAGATGAGAACTGATGAAAACATTACTTTAACACTCATTGTATGTTCCTAGGATGGCCTGTGTGTTAGAAAAAAGCTTTCTTTGCAAAACTCATGTTCCTGTCAGATTTGTGTTTCCTGACATGTCCCTGAACGAAAAAGATGAGAACTGATGAAAACATTACTTTAACAGATTTTTCATGTTCCTAGGGTGGCTTGTGTGTTAGAATAAAGCTTTCTTTGCAAAACTCATGTTCCTGTCAGATTTTTGTTTTCTGACATGTCCCTGAACGAAAAAGATGAGATCTGATGAAAACATTACTTTAACAGTTATTTCATGTTCCTAGAATGGCATTGAGTGTCAGAATAAAGCTTTCTTTTTAAAACTCTTTTTCCTGTCAGATTCGTATTTCCTGACATGTCCCTTAACAAAAAAGATGAGAACTGTAGAAAACATTACTTTAACACTCATTTTATGTTCCCAGGATGGCCTGTGTGTAAGAAAAAAGCTTTCTTTGCAAAACTCATATTCCTGTCAGATTTGTGTTTCCTGACATGTCCCTGAACGAAAAATATGAGAACTGATGAGAACATTACTTTAACAGTTATTTCATGTTCCTAGAATGGCTTTGTGTGTCAGAATAAAGCTTTCTTTTCAAAACTCTTGTTCCTGTATGATTTGTGTTTCCTGACTTGTCCCTGAACGAAAAAGATGAAAACTGATGAAAACATTACTTTAACAGATTTTTCATGTTCCTAGGATGGCTTGTGTGTCAGAATAAAGCTTTCTTTGCAAAACTCATGTTCCTGTCAGATTTTTGTTTCCTGACATGTCCCTTAACAAAAAAGATGAGAACTGATGAAAACATTACTTTAACACTCATTGTATGTTCCTAGGATGGCTTGTGTGAGAGAAAAAAGCTTTCTTTGCAAAACTCATGTTCCTGTCAGATTTATGTTTCCTGACATGTCCCTGAACAAAAAAGATGAGTACTTATGAAAACATTACTTTAACACTCATTTCATAATGTTAGGATGGCTTGTGTGAGAGAAAAAAGCTTTCTTTGCAAAACTCATGTTCCTGTCAGATTTGTGTTTCCTGACATGTCCCTGAACAAAAAAGATGAGTACTTATGAAAACATTACTTTAACACTCATTTCATGTTGTTTGGATGGCTTGTGTGACAGAAAAAAGGTTTCTTTGCAGAACTCATCTTTACTCATTTTTTGACACTCATTTCATGTTGTTAGGATGGCTTGTGTGTAAGAAAAAAGCTTTCTTTGCAAAACTCATGTTCCTGTCAGATTTTTGTTTCCTGACATGTCCCTGAACGAAAAAGATGAGATCTGATGAAAACCTTACCTTAACAGTTATTTCATGTTCCTAGAATGGCATTGAGTGTCAGAATAAAGCTTTCTTTTTAAAACTCTTCTTCCTGTCAGATTTGTGTTTCCTGACATGTCCCTGAACAAAAAAGATGAGAACTGTAGAAAACATTACTTTAACACTCATTGTATGTTCCTAGGATGGCCTGTGTGTTAGAAAAAAGCTTTCTTTGCAAAACTCATGTTCCTGTCAGATTTGTGTTTCCTGACATGTCCCTGAACGAAAAAGATGAGAACTGATGAAAACATTACTTTAACAGATTTTTCATGTTCCTAGGGTGGCTTGTGTGTTAGAATAAAGCTTTCTTTGCAAAACTCATGTTCCTGTCAGATTTTTGTTTTCTGACATGTCCCTGAACGAAAAAGATGAGATCTGATGAAAACATTACTTTAACAGTTATTTCATGTTCCTAGAATGGCATTGAGTGTCAGAATAAAGCTTTCTTTTTAAAACTCTTCTTCCTGTCAGATTCGTATTTCCTGACATGTCCCTTAACAAAAAAGATGAGAACTGTAGAAAACATTACTTTAACACTCATTTTATGTTCCCAGGATGGCCTGTGTGTAAGAAAAAAGCTTTCTTTGCAAAACTCATATTCCTGTCAGATTTGTGTTTCCTGACATGTCCCTGAACGAAAAATATGAGAACTGATGAGAACATTACTTTAACAGTTATTTCATGTTCCTAGAATGGCTTTGTGTGTCAGAATAAAGCTTTCTTTTCAAAACTCTTGTTCCTGTATGATTTGTGTTTCCTGACTTGTCCCTGAACGAAAAAGATGAAAACTGATGAAAACATTACTTTAACAGATTTTTCATGTTCCTAGGATGGCTTGT
This sequence comes from Oreonectes daqikongensis, assembly GCA_026939265.1. Lineage (NCBI taxonomy): Eukaryota > Metazoa > Chordata > Actinopteri > Cypriniformes > Nemacheilidae > Oreonectes > Oreonectes daqikongensis. Next base: position 26,020 of record JAOTQM010000126.1, on the reverse strand, counting down.
GTGTCAGAATAAAGCTTTCTTTGCAAAACTCATGTTCCTGTCAGATTTTTGTTTCCTGACATGTCCCTTAACAAAAAAGATGAGAACTGATGAAAACATTACTTTAACACTCATTGTATGTTCCTAGGATGGCTTGTGTGAGAGAAAAAAGCTTTCTTTGCAAAACTCATGTTCCTGTCAGATTTGTGTTTCCTGACATGTCCCTGAACAAAAAAGATGAGTACTTATGAAAACATTACTTTAACACTCATTTCATATTGTTAGGATGGCTTGTGTGACAGAAAAAAGGTTTCTTTGCAAAACTCATGTTCCTGTCAGATTTGTGTTTCCTGACATGTCCCTGAACGAAAAAGATGAAAACTGATGAAAAAATAACTTTAACACTCATTTCATGTTGTTAGTATGGCTTGTGTGAGGGAAAAAAGCTTTCTTTGCAAAACTCTTGTTCCTGTCAGATTTGTGTTTCCTGACATGTCCCTGAACAAAAAAGATGAGTACTTATGAAAACATTACTTTAACACTCATTGCATGTTGTTAGGATGGCTTGTGTGACAGAATAAAGCTTTCTTTGTAAAACTAATGTTCCTGTCAGATTTGTGTTTCCTGACATGTCCCTGAACGAAAAAGATGAGAACTGATGAAAACCTTACTTTAACAGTTATTTCATATTCCTAGAATGCCATTGAGTGTCAGAATAAAGCTTTCTTTTCAAAACTCTTGTTCCTGTCAGATTTGTGTTTCCTGATATGCCCCTAAAAAAAAAAAAAAAAGAGAACTGATGAAAACATTACTTTAACACTCATTTCATATTGTTAGGATGGCTTGTGTGACAGAAAAAAGGTTTCTTTGCAAAACTCATGTTCCTGTCAGATTTGTGTTTCCTGACATGTCCCTGAACAAAAAAGATGAGTACTTATGAAAACATTACTTTAACACTCATTTCATGTTGTTTGGATGGCTTGTGTGACAGAAAAAAGGTTTCTTTGCAGAACTCATCTTTACTTATTTTTTGACACTCATTTCATGTTGTTAGGATGGCTTGTGTGAGAGAAAAAAGCTTTCTTTGCAAAACTCATGTTCCTGTCAGATTTGTGTTTTCTGATATGTCCCTGAACAAAAAAGATGAGAACTGATGAAAACAGTACTTTAACACTCAATGCATGTTGTTAGGATGGCTTGTGTGACAGAATAATGCTTTCTTTGTAAAACTAATGTTCCTCTCAGATTTTTGTTTCCTGACATAGCCCTAAACAAAAAAGATGAGAACTGATGAAAACATTACTTTAACACTCATTTCATGTTCTTAGGATGGCCTGTGTGTAAGAAAAAAGCTTTATTTGCAAAACTCATGTTCCTGTCAGATTTGTGTTTCCTGACATGTCCCTGAACGAAAAAGATGAGAACTGATGAAAACATTACTTTAACAGTTATTTCATATTCCTAGAATGCCATTGAGTGTCAGAATAAAGCTTTCTTTTCAAAACTCTTGTTCCTGTCAGATTTGTGTTTCCTGATATGCCCCTAAAAAAAAAAAAAAAGAGAACTGATGAAAACATTACTTTAACACTCATTGCATGTCGTTAGGATGGCTTGTGTGACAAAAAAAAGCTTTCTTTGAAAAACTCATGTTCCTGTCAGATTTGTGTTTCCTGACATGTCCCTGAACAAAAAAGATGAGTACTTATGAAAACATTACTTTAACACTCATTTCATGTTGTTTGGATGGCTTGTGTGACAGAAAAAAGGTTTCTTTGCAGAACTCATCTTTACTCATTTTTTGACACTCATTTCATGTTGTTAGGATGGCTTGTGTGTAAGAAAAAAGCTTTCTTTGCAAAACTCTTGTTCCTGTATGATTTGTGTTTCCTGACTTGTCCCTGAACGAAAAAGAAGAGAACTGATGAAAACATTACTTTTTAACAGTTTTTTCATGTTCCTAGAATGGCATTGAGTGTAAGAAAAAAGCTTTCTTTGCAAAACTCATGTTCCTGTCAGATTTGTGTTTCCTGAAATGTCCCTGAACGAAAAAGATGAAAACTGATGAAAACATTACTTTAACAGTTTTTTCATGTTCCTAGGGTGGCTTGTGTGTCAGAATAAAGCTTTCTTTGCAAAACTCATGTTCCTGTCAGATTTGTCTTTCCTGACATGTCCCTGAACAAAAAAGATGAGAACTGATGAAAAAATAACTTTAACACTCATTTCACGTTGTTAGGATGGCTTGTTTGAGAGAAAAAAGCTTTCTTTGCAAAACTCATGTTCCTGTCAGATTTGTGTTTCCTGACATGTCCCTGAACAAAAAAGATAAGTACTTATGAAAACATTACTTTAACACTCATTGCATGTTGTTAGGATGGCTTGTGTGACAGAATAAAGCTTTCTTTGTAAAACTCTTGTTCCTCTCAGATTTTTGTTTCCTGATATGGCCCTGAAAAAAAAGATGAGAACTGATGAAAACATTACTTAAACACTCATTTCATGTTCCTAGGATGGCTTGTGTGAGAGAAAAAAGCTTTCTTTGCAAAACTCATGTTCCTGTCAGATTTGTGTTTCCTGACATGTCCCTGAACAAAAAAGATGAGTACTGATGAAAACATTACTTTAACACTCATTTCATATTGTTAGGATGGCTTGTGTGACAGAAAAAAGGTTTCTTTGCAAAACTCATGTTCCTGTCAGATTTGTGTTTCCTGACATGTCCCTGAACGAAAAAGATGAAAACTGATGAAAACATTACTTTAACAGTTTTTTCATGTTCCTAGGGTGGCTTGTGTGTCAGAATAAAGCTTTCTTTGCAAAAATCATGTTCCTGTCAGATTTGTCTTTCCTGACATGTCCCTAAACAAAAAAGATGAGAACTGATGAAAACATTACTTTAACACTCATTTCATGTTCCTAGGGTGGCTTATGTGTAAGAAAAAAGCTTTCTTTGCAAAACTCATGTTCCTGTCAGATTTGTGTTTCCTGACATGTCCCTGAACAAAAAAGATGAGTACTTATGAAAACATTACTTTAACACTCATTTCATATTGTTAGGATGGCTTGTGTGACAGAAAAAAGGTTTCTTTGCAAAACTCATGTTCCTGTCAGATTTGTGTTTTCTGACATGTCCCTGAACAAAAAAGATGAGAACTGATGAAAACATTACTTTAACAGTTATTTCATGTTCCTAGAATGGCTTTGTGTGTCAGAATAAAGCTTTCTTTTCAAAACTCTTGTTCCTTTATGATTTGTGTTTCCTGACTTTTCCCTGAACGAAAAAGATGAGAACTGATGAAAACATTACTTTAACAGATTTTTCATGTTCCTAGGTTGGCTTGTGTGTTAGAATAAAGCTTTCTCTGCAAAACTCATGTTCCTGTCAGATTTTTGTTTCCTGACATAGCCCTAAACAAAAAAGATGAGAACTGATGAAAACATTACTTTTTAACAGTTTTTTCATGTTCCTAGAATGGCATTGAGTGTAAGAAAAAAGCTTTCTTTGCAAAACTCATGTTCCTGTCAGATTTGTGTTTCCTGAAATGTCCCTGAACGAAAAAGATGAAAACTGATGAAAACATTACTTTAACAGTTTTTTCATGTTCCTAGGGTGGCTTGTGTGTCAGAATAAAGCTTTCTTTGCAAAACTCATGTTCCTGTCAGATTTGTCTTTCCTGACATGTCCCTGAACAAAAAAGATGAGAACTGATGAAAAAATAACTTTAACACTCATTTCACGTTGTTAGGATGGCTTGTTTGAGAGAAAAAAGCTTTCTTTGCAAAACTCATGTTCCTGTCAGATTTGTGTTTCCTGACATGTCCATGAACAAAAAAGATAAGTACTTATGAAAACATTACTTTAACACTCATTGCATGTTGTTAGGATGGCTTGTGTGACAGAATAAAGCTTTCTTTGTAAAACTAATGTTCCTGTCAGATTTGTGTTTCCTGACATGTCCCTGAACGAAAAAGATGAGAACTGATGAAAACATTACTTTAACAGTTATTTCAAATTCCTAGAATGCCATTGAGTGTCAGAATAAAGCTTTCTTTTCAAAACTCTTGTTCCTGTCAGATTTTTGTTTTCTGACATGTCCCTGAACGAAAAAGATGAGATCTGATGAAAACATTACTTTAACAGTTATTTCATGTTCCTAGAATGGCATTGAGTGTCAGAATAAAGCTTTCTTTTTAAAACTCTTCTTCCTGTCAGATTCGTATTTCCTGACATATCCCTTAACAAAAAAGATGAGAACTGTAGAAAACATTACTTTAACACTCATTTTATGTTCCCAGGATGGCCTGTGTGTAAGAAAAAAGCTTTCTTTGCAAAACTCATATTCCTGTCAGATTTGTGTTTCCTGACATGTCCCTGAACGAAAAATATGAGAACTGATGAGAACATTACTTTAACAGTTATTTCATGTTCCTAGAATGGATTTGTGTGTCAGAATAAAGCTTTCTTTTCAAAACTCTTGTTCCTTTATGATTTGTGTTTCCTGACTTTTCCCTGAACGAAAAAGATGAGAACTTATGAAAACATTACTTTAATAGATTTTTCATGTTCCTAGGATGGCTTGTGTGTCAGAATAAAGCTTTCTTTGCAAAACTCATGTTCCTGTCAGATTTTTGTTTCCTGACATGTCCCTTAACAAAAAAGATGAGAACTGATGAAAACATTACTTTAACACTCATTGTATGTTCCTAGGATGGCCTGTGTGTAAGAAAAAAGCTTTCTTTGCAAAACTCATGTTCCTGTCAGATTTGTGTTTCCTGACATGTCCCTGAACGAAAAAGATGAGAACTGATGAAAACATTACTTTAACAGATTTGTCATGTTCCCAGGTTGGCTTGTGTGTTAGAATAAAGCTTTCTCTGCAAAACTCATGTTCCTGTCAGATTTTTGTTTCCTGACATGTCCCTGAACGAAAAAGATGAGATCTGATGAAAACATTACTTTTTAACAGTTTTTTCATGTTCCTAGAATGGCATTGAGTGTCAGAATAAATCTTTCTTTTCAAAACTCTTGTTCCTCTCAGATTTTTGTTTCCTGATATGGCCCTGAAAAAAAAAGATGAGAACTGATGAAAACATTACTTAAACACTCATTTCATGTTCCTAGGGTGGCTTGAGTGTCAGAAATAAGCTTTCTTTGCAAAACTCATGTTCCTGTCAGATTTGTGTTTCCTGAAATGTCCCTGAACGAAAAAGATGAAAACTGATGAAAGCATTACTTTAACAGTTTTTTCATGTTCCTAGGGTGGCTTGTGTGTCAGAATAAAGCTTTCTTTGCAAAACTCATGTTCCTGTCAGATTTGTCTTTCCTGACATGTCCCTGAACAAAAAAGATGAGAACTGATGAAAAAATAACTTTAACACTCATTTCATGTTGTTAGGATGGCTTGTGTGAGAGAAAAAAGCTTTCTTTGCAAAACTCATGTTCCTGTCAGATTTGTGTTTCCTGACATGTCCCTGAACAAAAAAGATGAGAACTGATGAAAAAATAACTTTAACACTCATTTCATGTTGTTAGGATGGCTTGTGTGACAGAAAAAAGGTTTCTTTGCAAAACTCATGTTCCTGTCAGATTTGTGTTTCCTGACATGTCCCTGAACAAAAAAGATGAGTACTTATGAAAACATTACTTTAACACTCATTTCATATTGTTAGGATGGCTTGTGTGACAGAAAAAAGGTTTCTTTGCAAAACTCATGTTCCTGTCAGATTTGTGTTTCCTGACATGTCCCTGAACGAAAAAGATGAAAACTGATGAAAACATTACTTTAACACTCATTGCATGTTGTTAGGATGGCTTGTGTGACAGAATAAAGCTTTCTTTGTAAAACTAATGTTCCTGTCAGATTTTTGTTTCCTGATATAGCCCTAAACAAAAAAGATGAGAACTGATGAAAACATTACTTTAACACTCATTTCATGTTCCTAGGGTGGCTTATGTGTAAGAAAAAAGCTTTCTTTGCAAAACTCATGTTCCTGTCAGATTTGTGTTTCCTGAAATGTACCTGAACGAAAAAGATGAAAACTGATGAAAACATTACTTTAACAGTTTTTTCATGTTCCTAGGGTGGCTTGTGTGTCAGAATAAAGCTTTCTTTGCAAAACTCATGTTCCTGTCAGATTTGTGTTTCCTGACATGTCCCTGAACGAAAAAGATGAGAACTGATGAAAACTGTCATGGTTCTGCCCTTCATGTCTTGTAAATTCCTAGAGCCTTGTGGGCGGGGCCATGACAGTGCCATGTCTCTGTGTTTGTTACTCGTGGAAGCGCGTGGCCTGGGCGTGGTGCGCCCGTGTCGCGCGCTCTCCGGTCTTGCGTCATGACCACGCCCCCCGGATACTTCCGCGATCCTGCCCTTCCCGTTTATGTCTTGTTTTCATGATCTAGTGGGCAGGATTGCGTCAGTATCTTGTCTTTGTGTTTACGTTCTGTGGGGAGACACGCGGCTCGGGCGCTTCCGCCTTTTGCCGCGTGTTTTCATGTCGCGCGTCTAAGCCCCGCCCCCTTGTTCTCCGGTAATTTTCCCTGTTCATGTTTCTGATGATTCACACCTGCACCCTGTGTCATTATCCCTTGTTTGTTCCCCTATTTAAAGCCCTCGTGTTCATTGTCCTGTGCTGGTTCGTTTTGTAAAGCTCGTGCATTTTGTCGGTGTGTTTTTGTCAAGTCCAGTCAAGTCAAGCCTTTGTCATTGTCTCTGTCTCATCTGTTTTGTTTGTTCCTGTTTTGCCCCCTCGTGGGAAGTTTTGTTTTACAGTTTTGCCAAGTGTTTTTAGTTCTCGTGCTTTTGTTCTGTTTACCCCATCGTGGGCCTTTTGTTTTAGTTTCAGGTTTTTATAATAAAAGCCTTTTTGTTACCCCTACCGTTGCCTGCATCTGGGTCCTCTGTCCCCACCATGACAGAACGAACCAGCCAAAAGAGGACCCAGCAGGCAGCGCTCCCCGCCCCTCTCGATACTAGGCGAAGCCACCAGGCTCATACCCTATTCAGTCTCCGACAGGAGGGAGGGGGACCTCAAGGGGTTTGCGTGGGAGTTCCTGGACCTTTCCTATGGGTCGGGATTCAACGAGGCCGAGCTAAAAGTAATTTTCAACAGGTGCCTCGACGAACCCCTGACCCCACCGGAGATGAAGGAGCTAAGGTCCGGGAGCTTCACGGACCTCCTAGAACATCTGCTGCATCGTGAGGAGGATAGGTACCTCGCCACCGTGATGCAGCGAGCCCCTCTCTCTCCCATACCGGAGAACCTTGTCGTGGGGGTGGCGTCCCTTGGTGACTCAGCCGCGCCTCCCTCGACTCCCGGGACCCTATCTGCACCGGCCACCCTCCGCGGGAAGCACGGAAGGCGGGAGTCTTGGGATACGGCGTCAGGCTCCTCCTCTTCTGAGGCGCCTTCTGTTCCCCCAGGACTGCCCCTGCCAGCCAGTCTTCCCATCACCAGACCCAAGAAAAAGAAGCGGCGAAAGCAGGCTCCGGGTCAGCCCACCAGCTCCGCGCCGGTCCAGCCGGCCAACCAGGTCTCCGCGCCGGTCCAGCCGGCCAACCAGGTCTCCGCGCCGGTCCAGCCGGCCAACCAGGTCTCCGCGCCGGTCCAGCCGGCCAACCAGGTCTCCGCGCCGGTCCAGCCGGCCAACCAGGTCTCCGCGCCGGTCCAGCCGGCCAACCAGGTCTCCGCGCCGGTCCAGCCGGCCAACCAGGTCTCCGCGCCGGTCCAGCCGGCCAACCAGGTCTCCGCGCCGGTCCAGCCGGCCAACCAGGTCTCCGCGCCGGTCCAGCCGGCCAACCAGGTCTCCGCGCCGGTCCAGCCGGCCAACCAGGTCCCCGCTCCGGCCTCCCAGCCGGGCCCCCAGGTCCTCGCTCCGGCCTCCCAGCCGGGCCCCCAGGTCCTCGCTCCGGCCTCCCAGCCGGGCCCCCAGGTCTTCGCTCCGGCCTCCCAGCCGGGCCCCCAGGTCTCCGCTCCGGCCTCCCAGCCGGGCCCCCAGGTCTCCGCTCCGGCCTCCCAGCCGGGCCCCCAAGTCTCCGCTCCGGCCTCCCAGCCGGCTCCCCGGGCTCCACGAGCTCCAAAGGCTCGAGCCCCCAGGGCTCCCTCCAGGACTCCCCCGAGGACTGTCCCTGCCTCACCCTTCCCTGGTTCCCCTAGCCCTGGACTTTTTGTTCCACCTCCCCCCCTCCATTTAATGTTATTGTTGTTGAGTCACCCCAACCCTGTCATTGTTTTTCATGTGTTGCCTGTTATCTGTTCTGTTTTATGTATTTGGTGTCTGTCTTTGTGTCAGTCGATGTTCCCCCAGTCGTGTCCCCCTTGAGGCCGCCAGGTGGCGTCCCTTAAGGGGGGGGTACTGTCATGGTTCTGCCCTTCATGTCTTGTAAATTCCTAGAGCCTTGTGGGCGGGGCCATGACAGTGCCATGTCTCTGTGTTTGTTACTCGTGGAAGCGCGTGGCCTGGGCGTGGTGCGCCCGTGTCGCGCGCTCTCCGGTCTTGCGTCATGACCACGCCCCCCGGATACTTCCGCGATCCTGCCCTTCCCGTTTATGTCTTGTTTTCATGATATAGTGGGCAGGATTGCGTCAGTATCTTGTCTTTGTGTTTACGTTCTGTGGGGAGACACGCGGCTCGGGCGCTTCCGCCTTTTGCCGCGTGTTTTCATGTCGCGCGTCTAAGCCCCGCCCCCTTGTTCTCCGGTAATTTTCCCTGTTCATGTTTCTGATGATTCACACCTGCACCCTGTGTCATTATCCCTTGTTTGTTCCCCTATTTAAAGCCCTCGTGTTCATTGTCCTGTGCTGGTTCGTTTTGTAAAGCTCGTGCATTTTGTCGGTGTGTTTTTGTCAAGTCCAGTCAAGTCAAGCCTTTGTCATTGTCTCTGTCTCATCTGTTTTGTTTGTTCCTGTTTTGCCCCCTCGTGGGAAGTTTTGTTTTACAGTTTTGCCAAGTGTTTTTAGTTCTCGTGCTTTTGTTCTGTTTACCCCATCGTGGGCCTTTTGTTTTAGTTTCAGGTTTTTATAATAAAAGCCTTTTTGTTACCCCTACCGTTGCCTGCATCTGGGTCCTCTGTCCCCACCATGACAGAAAACATTACTTTAACAGTTTTTTCATGTTCCTAGAAAGGTATTGAGTGTCAGAATAAATCTTTCTTTGCAAAACTCATGTTCCTTTCAGATTTGTCTTTCCTGACATGGCCCTAATCAAAAAAGATGAGAACTGTAGAAAACATTACTTTAACACTCATTTTATGTTCCCAGGATGGCCTGTGTGTAAGAAAAAAGCTTTCTTTGCAAAACTTATGTTTCTTGTCAGATTTGTGTTTCCTGATATGCCCCTGAACGAAAAATATGAGAACTGAAGAAATCATTACTTTAACACTCATTTCATGTTCCTAGGGTGGCTTGTGTTTCAGAATAAAGCTTTCTTTGCAAAACTAATATTCCTGTCAGATTGGTCTTTCCTGACATGGAAAAAAAGATAAGAACTGTAGAAAACATTACTTTAACACTCATTTTAGGTTCCCAGGATGGCCTGTGTGTAAGAAAAAAGATTTCTTTGCAAAACTCATATTCCTGTCAGATTTGTGTTTCCTGACATGTCCCTGAAAGAAAAAGATGAGAACTGATGAAAACATTACTTTAACACTTATTTCATGTTCCTAGAATGGTATTAAGTGTCAGTATAAAGCTTTGCTTGCAAAACTCATATTCCTGTCAGATTTTTGTTTCCTGACATGGCCCTGAACGAAAAAGATGAGAACTGATGAAAACATTACTTTAACAGTTTTTTCATGTTCCTAGGGTGGCTTGTGTGTCAGAATAAAGCTTTCTTTGCAAAACTCATGTTCCTGTCAGGTTTGTGTTTCCTGACATGTCCCTGAACGAAAAAGATGAGAACTGATGAAAACATTACTTTAACAGTTATTTCATGTTCCTAGAATGCCATTGAGTGTCAGAATAAAGCTTTCTTTATAAAACTATTGTTCCTGTCAGATTTGTGTTTCCTGACATGTCCCTGAACGAAAAAGATGAGAACTGATGAAAACATTACTTTAACAGTTTTTTCATGTTCCTAGAAAGGTATTGAGTGTCAGAATAAATCTTTCTTTGCAAAACTCATGTTCCTGTCAGATTTGTCTTTCCTGACATGGCCCCAATCAAAAAAGATGAGAACTGTAGAAAACATTACTTTAACACTCATTTCATGTTCCTAGGATGGCCTGTGTGTAAGAAAAAAGCTTTCTTTGCAAAACTTATGTTTCTTGTCAGATTTGTGTTTCCTGATATGCCCCTGAAAAAATATTAGAGAATGATGAAAAACATTACTTTAACACTCATTTCATGTTCCTAGGATGGCTTGTGTGTCAGAATAAAGCTTTTTTTGCAAAACTCATGATCCTGTCAGATTTGTGTTTCCTATCATGTCCCTGAACGAAAAAGATGAGAACTGATGAAAACATTACTTTAACAGTTATTTCATGTTCCTAGAAAGGTATTGAGTGTCAGAATAAAGCTTTCTTTGCAATACTCATGTTCCTTTCAGATTTGTCTTTCCTGACATGGCCCTAATCAAAAAAGATGAGAACTGTAGAAAACATTACTTTAACACTCATCTTATGTTCCCAGGATGGCCTGTGTGTAAGAAAAAAGCTTTCTTTGCAAAACTTATGTTTCTTGTCAGATTTGTGTTTCCTGATATGCCCCTGAACGAAAAATATGAGAACTGAAGAAATCATTACTTTAACACTCATTTCATGTTCCTAGGGTAGCTTGTGTTTCAGAATAAAGCTTTCTTTGCAAAACTAATGTTCCTGTCAGATTGGTCTTTCCTGACATGGAAAAAAAGATAAGAACTGTAGAAAACATTACTTTAACACTCATTTTAGGTTCCAGGATGGCCTGTGTGTCAAAAAAAGATTTCTTTGCAAAACTCATATTCCCGTCAGATTTGTGTTTCCTGACATGTCCCTGAAAAAAAAGATGAGAACTGATGAAAACATTACTTTAACACTTATTTCATGTTCCTAGAATGGTATTAGTGTCAGCATAAAGCTTTGCTTGCAAAACTCATATTCCTGTCAGATTTGTGTTTCCTGATATGCCCCTGAAACGAAAAAGATGAGAACTGATGAAAACATTACTTAACACTTTTTCATGTTCCTAGGGTGGTATGTGTGTCAGAAAAAGCTTTCTTTGCAAAACTCATGTTCCTGTCAGATTTGTGTTTCCTCATGCCCCTAAACGAAAAAGATGAGAACTGATAAAAACATTACTTAACAGTTTTTTCATGTTCCTAGGGTGGCTTGTGTGTCAGAAAAAGCTTTCTTTGCAAAACTCATGTTCCTTCAGTTTGTCTTTCCTGACATGCCCTGAACGAAAAAGATGAGAACTGATGAAAACATTACTTTAACAGTTTTTCATGCTCCTAGTGCTTGTGTGTCAGAATAAAGCTTTCTTTAAAACTATGTTCCTGTCAGTTTGTGTTTCCTGACATGTCCCTGAACGAAAAATGAGAACTGATGAAAACATTACTTTAACAGTTTTTCATGTTCCTAGAAAACTATTGTTCCTGTCAGATTTGTGTTTCCTGACATGTCCCTGAACGAAAAAGATGAGAACTGATGAAAACATTACTTTAACAGTTTTTTCATGTTCCTAGAAAGGTATTGAGTGTCAGAATAAATCTTTCTTTGCAAAACTCATGTTCCTGTCAGATTTGTCTTTCCTGACATGGCCCTAATCAAAAAAGATGAGAACTGTAGAAAACATTACTTTAACACTCCTTTTATGTTCCCAGGATGGCCTGTGTGTAAGAAAAAAGCTTTCTTTGCAAAACTTATGTTTCTTGTCAGATTTTTTTTTCCTGACATGTCCCTGAAAAAATAAGATGAGAACTGATGAAAACATTACTTTAACATTCATTTCATGTTCCTAGGGTGGCTTGAGTGTCAGAATAAAGCTTTCTTTAAAACAATCATGTTCCTGTCAGATTTGTCTTTCCTGACATGTCCCTGAAAGAAAAAGATGAGAACTGATGAAAACAATACTTTAACACTTATTTCATGTTCCTAGAATGGTATTGAGTGTCAGAATAAAGCTTTGCTTGCAAAACTCATATTCCTGTCAGATTTTTGTTTCCTGACATGTCCCTGAAAAAAAAGATGAGAACTGATGAAAACATTACTTTAACACTCATTTCATGTTCCTAGGGTGGCTTGTGTGTCAGAATAAAGCTTTCTTTAAAAAACTCATGTTCCTGTCAGATTTGTCTTTCCTGACATGGCCCTGAACGAAAAAGATAAGAACTGATGAAATCATTACTTTATCAGTTATTTCATGTTCCCAGGATGGCCTGTGTGTAAGAAAAAAGCTTTCTTTGCAAAACTTATGTTTCTTGTCAGATTTGTGTTTCCTGATATGCCCCTGAACGAAAAATATGAGAACTGTAGAAAACATTACTTTAACACTCATTTTATGTTCCTAGGGTGGCTTGTGTGTCAGAATAAAGCTTTCTTTGCAAAACTAATGTTCCTGTCAGATTTGTCTTTCCTGACATGGAAAAAAAGATTAGAACTGATGAAAACATTACTTTAACACTTATTTCATGTTCCTAGAATGGTATTGAGTTTCAGAATAAAGCTTTGCTTGCAAAACTCATATTCCTGTCAGATTTTTGTTTCCTGACATGTCCCTGAAAAAAAAGATAAGAACTGATGAAAACATTACTTTAACACTCATTTCATGTTCCTAGGGTGGCTTGTGTGTCAGAATAAAGCTTTCTTTGCAAAACTCATGTTCCTGTCAGGTTTGTGTTTCCTGACATGTCCCTGAACGAAAAAGATGAGAACTGATGAAAGCATTACTTTAACAGTTATTTCATGTTCCTAGAATGCCATTGAGTGTCAGAATAAAGCTTTCTTTGCAAAACTCATGTTCCTGTCAGATTTGTGTTTCCTATCATGTCCCTGAACGAAAAAGATGAGAACTGATGAAAACATTACTTCAACAGTTATTTCATGTTCCTAGAAAGGTATTGAGTGTCAGAATAAAGCTTTCTTTGCAAAACTCATGTTCCTGTCAGATTTGTCTTTTCTGACATGGCCCTAATCAAAAAAGATGAGAACTGTAGAAAACATTACTTTAACACTCATTTTATGTTCCCAGGATGGCCTGTGTGTAAGAAAAACGCTTTCTTGCAAAAACTTATGTTTCTTGTCAGATTTGTGTTTCTGATATGCCCCTGAACGAAAAATATGAGAACTGAAGAAATCATTACTTTAACACTCATTTCATGTTCCTAGGGTGGCTTGTGTTTCAGAATAAAGCTTTCTTTGCAAAACTAATGTTCCTGTCAGATTGGTCTTTCCTGACATGGAAAAAAAAGATAAGAACTGTAGAAAACATTACTTAACACTCATTTTAGGTTCCCAGGATGGCCTGGTGAGAAAAAGATTTCTTTGCAAAACTCTATTCCTGTCAGATTTGTGTTTCCTGACATGTCCCTGAAAGAAAAAGTTGAGAACTGATGAAAACATTACTTTAACACTTATTTCATGTTCCTAGAAAGGTATTAAGTGTCAGTATAAAGCTTGCTTGCAAAACTCATATTCCTGTCAGATTTTGTTTCCTGACAGGGCCCTGAACGAAAAAGATGAGAACTGTTGAAAACATTACTTTAACAGGTTTTTCATGTTCCTAGGGTGGCTTGTGTGTCAGAATAAAGCTTTCTTTGCAAAACTCATGTTCCTGTCAGATTTGTGTTTCCTGACATGTCCCTGAACGAAAAAGATGAGAACTGATGAAAACTTTACTTTAACAGTTATTTCATGTTCCTAGAATGGCATTGAGTGTCAGAATAAAGCTTTCTTTTCAAAACTCTTCTTCCTGTCAGATTTGTGTTTCCTGACATGTCCCTGAACAAAAAAGATGAGAATTGTAGAAAACATTACTTTAACACTCATTTTATGTTCCCAGGATGGCCTGTGTGTAAGAAAAAAGCTTTCTTTGCAAAACTCATATTCCTGTCAGATTTGTGTTTCCTGATATGCCCCTAAACGAAAAAGATGAGAACTGATGAAAACATTACTTTAACAGTTTTTTCATGTTCCTAGAATGCCATTGAGTGTCAGAATAAAGCTTTCTTTGCAAAACTCATGTTTCTCTCAGATTTGTGTTTCCTGATATGTCCCTGAACAAAAAAGATGAGAACTGATGAAAACATTATTTTAACACTCATTTCATGTTGTTAGGATGGCTTGTGTGAATGCAAAAAGCTTTCTTTGCAAAACTTATGTTCCTGTCAGATTTGTCTTTTCTGACATGGCCCTGATCAAAAAAGAAAAGAACTGTAGAAAACATTACTTTAACACTCATTTTATGTTGCAAGGATGGCTTTGTGTGTCAGAATAAAGCTTTCTTTTCAAAACTCTTGTTCCTGTCAGATTTTTGTTTCCTGATATGCCCCTAAAAAAAAAAAAAAGAAGAGAACTGATGAAAAGTAATGTTTTCATCAGTTTTCATCTTTTTTGATAAGGGCCATGTCAGGAAACACAAATCATACAGGAACAAGAGTTTCGAAAAGAAAGCTTTATTCTGACACTCAAGCCACCCTATGAACATGAAATGAGTGTTAAAGTAATGTTTTCATCAGTTCTCTTCTTGTTTTTTTTTTTAGGGGCATATCAGGAAACAAAAATCTGACAGGAACAAGAGTTTTGAAAAGAAAGCTTTTTTCTAAAACTCAATTCCATTCTAGGAACATGAAATACTGTTAAAGTAATGTTTTCATCAGTTTTCATCTTTTTTGATAAGGGCCATGTCAGGAAACACAAATCATACAGGAACAAGAGTTTTGAAAAGAAAGCTTTATTCTGACACTCAAGCCACCCTATGAACATGAAATGAGTGTTAAAGTAATGTTTAACAGTATTTCATGTTCCTAGAATGGAATTGAGTTTTAGAAAAAAGCTTTCTTTTTTTTTTAAACTCTTTTTCCTGTCAGATTTGTTTTTCCTGATATGGCCCTGAACAAAAAAGATGAGAACTGATGAAAACATTACTTTAACACTCATTTCATGTTCCTAGGGTGGCTTGTGTGAATGAAAAAAGCTTTCTTTTTCAAAACTTATGTTCCTGTCAGATTTGTCTTTCCTGATATGGCCCTGATCAAAAAATAAAAGAAAACTTTAGAAAACATTACTTTAAAACTCATTTTATGTTTCTAGGACGGCCTGTGTGAAAGAAAATAGCTTTCTTTGCAAAACTTATGTTCCTGTCAGATTTGTCTTTCCTGACATGGCCCTGAACGAAAAAGATGAGAACTGATGAAAACTTTACTTTAACAGTTATTTCATGTTCCTAGAATGGCATTGAGTGTCAGAATAAAGCTTTCTTTTCAAAACTCTTCTTCCTGTCAGATATGTGTTTCCTGACATGTCACTGAACAAAAAAGATGAGAACTGTAGAAAACATTACTTTAACTCTCATTTTTTGTTCCCAGGATGGCCTGTGTGTAAGAAAAAAGCTTTCTTTGCAAAACTCATGTTTCTGTCAGATTTGTGTTTCCTGATATGCCCCTGAACGAAAAAGATGAGAAATGATGAAAACATTACTTTAACAGTTATTGCATATTCCTAGAATGCCATTGAGTGTCAGAATAAAGCTTTCTTTGCAAAACTCATGTTCCTGTCAGATTTGTCTTTCCTGACATGGCCCTGAACGAAAAAGATGAGAACTGATGAAAACATTACTTTAACACTCATTTCATGTTCCTAGGGTGGCTTGTGTTTCAGAATAAAGCTTTCTTTGCAAAACTAATGTTCCTGTCAGATTGGTCTTTCCTGACATGGAAAAAAAGATAAGAACTGTAGAAAACATTACTTTAACACTCATTTTAGGTTCCCAGGATGGCCTGTGTGTAAGAAAAAAGATTTCTTTGCAAAACTCATATTCCCGTCAGATTTGTGTTTCCTGACATGTCCCTGAAAGAAAAAGATGAGAACTGATGAAAACATTACTTTAACACTTATTTCATGTTCCTAGAATGGTATTAAGTGTCAGCATAAAGCTTTGCTTGCAAAACTCATATTCCTGTCAGATTTTTGTTTCCTGACATGTCCCTGAAAAAAAAAGATGAGAACTGATGAAAACATTACTTTAACACTCATTTCATGTTCCTAGGGTGGCTTGAGTGTCAGAATAAAGCTTTCTTTAAAAAACTCATGTTCCTGTCAGATTTGTCTTTCCTGACATGGCCCTGAACGAAAAAGATAAGAACTGATGTAAACATTACTTTAACAGTTTTTTCATGTTCCTAGGGTGGCTTGTGTGTCAGAATAAAGCTTTCTTTGCAAAACTCATATTCCTGTCAGATTTGTGTTTCCTGACATGTCCCTGAACAAAAAAGATGATAACTGTAGAAAACATTACTTTAAAACTCATTTTATGTTCCCAGGATGGCCTGTGTGTAAGAAAAAAGCTTTATTTGCAAAACTCATGTTCCTGACAGATTTGTGTTTCTTGACATGTCCCTGAACGAAAAAGATGAGAACTGATGAAAACATTACTTTAACAGTTATTTCATATTCCTAGAATGCCATTGAGTGTCAGAATAAAGCTTTCTTTTCAAAACTCTTGTTCCTGTCAGATTTGTGTTTCCTGATATGCCCCTAAAAAAAAAAAAAAAGAGAAATGATGAAAAATAACTTTAACACTCATTCATGTTGTTAGGATGGCTTGTGTGAGAGAAAAAAGCTTTCTTTGCAAAACTCATGTTCCTGTCAGATTTGTGTTTCCTGACATGTCCCTGAACAAAAAAGATGAGTACTTATGAAAACATTAATTTAACACTCATTTCATATTGTTAGGATGGCTTTTGTGACAGAAAAAAGGTTTCTTTGCAAAACTCATGTTCCTGTCAGATTTTTGTTTCCTGACATAGCCCTAAACAAAAAAGATGAGAACTGATGAAAACATTACTTTAACACTCATTTCATGTTCTTAGGATGGCCGGTGTGTAAGAAAAAAGCTTTATTTGCAAAACTCATGTTCCTGTCAGATTTGTGTTTCCTGACATGTCCCTGAACGAAAAAGATGAGAACTGATGAAAACATTACTTTAACAGTTATTTCATATTCCTAGAATGCCATTGAGTGTCAGAATAAAGCATTCTTTTCAAAACTCTTGTTCCTGTCAGATTTTTGTTTCCTGATATGCCCCTAAAAAAAAAAAAAAAGAGAACTGATGAAAACATTACTTTAACACTAATTGCATGTTGTTAGGATGGCTTGTGTGACAAAAAAAAGCTTTCTTTGAAAAACTCATGTTCCTGTCAGATTTGTGTTTCCTGACATGTCCCTGAACAAAAAAGATGAGTACTTATGAAAACATTACTTTAACAGTTATTTCATATTCCTAGGATGGCTTGTGTGTCAGAATAAAGCTTTCTTTGCAAAACTCATGTTCCTGTCAGATTTGTGTTTCCTATCATGTCCCTGAACGAAAAAGATGAGAACTGATGAAAACATTACTTTAACAGTTATTTCATGTCCCTAGAAAGGTATTGAGTGTCAGAATAAAGCTTTCTTTGCAAAACTCATGTTCCTTTCAGATTTGTCTTTCCTGACATGGCCCTAATCAAAAAAGATGAGAACTGTAGAAAACATTACTTTAACACTCATTTTATGTTCCCAGGATGGCCTGTGTGTAAAAAAAAAGCTTTCTTTGCAAAACTTATGTTTCTTGTCAGATTTGTGTTTCCTGATATGCCCCTGAACGAAAAATATGAGAACTGAAGAAATCATTACTTAACACTCATTTCATGTTCCTAGGGGGCTTGTGTTTCAGAATAAAGCTTTCTTTGCAAAACTATTATCCTGTCAGATTGGTCTTTCCTGACATGGAAAAAAGATAAGAACTGTAGAAAACATTACTTTAACACTCATTTTAGGTTCCCAGGATGGCCTGTGTGTAAGAAAAAAGATTTCTTTGCAAAACTCATATTCCTGTCAGATTTTTGTTTCCTGACATGGCCCTGAACGAAAAAGATGAGAACTGATGAAAACATTACTTTAACAGTTTTTTCATGTTCCTAGGGTGGCTTGTGTGTCAGAATAAAGCTTTCTTTGCAAAACTTATGTTCCTGTCAGGTTTGTGTTTCCTGACATGTCCCTGAACGAAAAAGATGAGAACTGATGAAAACAATACTTTAACAGTTATTTCATGTTCCTAGAATGCCATTGAGTGTCAGAATAAAGCTTTCTTTTTAAAACTATTGTTCCTGTCAGATTTGTGTTTCCTGACATGTCCCTGAACGAAAAAGATGAGAACTGATGAAAACATTACTTTAACAGTTTTTTCATGTTCCTAGAAAGGTATTGAGTGTCAGAATAAATCTTTCTTTGCAAAACTCATGTTCCTGTCAGATTTGTCTTTCCTGACATGGCCCCAATCAAAAAAGATGAGAACTGTAGAAAACATTACTTTAACACTCATTTCATGTTCTTAGAATGGCCTGAGTGTAAGAAAAAAGCTTTCTTTGCAAAACTATGTTTCTTGTCAGATTGTGTTTCCTGATATGCCCTGAAGGAAAAATATTAGAACTGATGAAACATTTAC
This sequence comes from Oreonectes daqikongensis, assembly GCA_026939265.1. Lineage (NCBI taxonomy): Eukaryota > Metazoa > Chordata > Actinopteri > Cypriniformes > Nemacheilidae > Oreonectes > Oreonectes daqikongensis. Next base: position 7,423 of record JAOTQM010000126.1, on the reverse strand, counting down.
TTTAACACTCATTTATGTTCCCGGACGGCTTGTGTGTCAGAATAAAGCTTTCTTTGCAAAACTCATGTTTCTCTCAGATTTGTATTTCCTGATATGTCCCTGAAAAAAAAGATGAGAACTGATGAAAACATTACTTTAACAGTTATTTCAAGTTCCTAGAAAGGTATTGAGTGTCACAATAAAGCTTTTTTTTCAAAACTCTTATTCCTGTCAGATTTGTGTTTCCTGATATGCCCCTAAACAAAAAAGATGATAACTGATGAAAACATTACTTTAACAATTTTTTCATGTTCCTAGGGTGGCTTGTGTGTCAGAATAAAGCTTTCTTTGCGAAACTCATGTTCCTGTTAGATTTGTCTTTCCTGACATGGCCCTGAACGAAAAAGATGAGAACTGATGAAAAAAATACTTTAACAGTTATTTCATGTTCCTAGAATGGCTTTGTGTGTCAGAATAAAGCTTTCTTTTCAAAACTCTTGTTCCTGTCATATTTGTGTTTCCTGATATGCCACTAAACAAAAAAGATGAGAACTGATGAAAACATTACTTTAACACTCATTTCATGTTTTAGGATGGCTTGTGTGACAGAAAAAAGCTTTCTTTGCAAAACTCATGTTCCTGTCAGATTTGTGTTTCCTGACATGTCCCTGAACGAAAAAGATGAGAACTGATGTAAACTTACTTTAACAGTTATTTCATTTTCCTAGAATGGCATTGAGTGTCAGAATAAAGCTTTCTTTCAAAACTCTTCTCCTGTCAGATTTGTGTTTCCTGACATGTCCCTGAACAAAAAAGATGAGAACTGTAAAAAACATTACTTTAACACTCATTTTATGTTCCCAGGATGGCCTGTGTGTAAGAAAAAAGCTTTCTTTGCAAAATTCATGTTCCTGTCAGATTTGTGTTTCCTGATATGCCCCTGAACAAAAAAGATGAGAATTAATGAAAACATTACTTTAACACTCATTTCATGTTCCTAGGGTGGCTTGAGTGTCAGAATAAAGCTTTCTTTAAAAAAAGTCATGTTCCTGTCAGATTTGTCTTTCCTGACATGGCCCTGAACGAAAAAAGATGAGAACTGTTAAAAACATTACTTTAACAGTTTTTTCATGTTCCTAGGGTGGCTTGTGTGTCAGAATAATGCTTTCTTTGCAAAATTCATGTTCCTTTCAGATTTGTGTTTCCTGACATGTCCCTGAACGAAAAAGATGAGAACTGATGAAAACTTTACTTTAACAGTTATTTCATGTTCCTAGAATGGCATTGAGTGTCAGAATAAAGCTTTCTTTTCAAAACTCTTCTTCCTGTCAGATTTGTGTTACTGACATGTCCTTGAACAAAATAAGATGAGAACTGTAGAAAATATTACTTTAACACTCATTTTATGTTCCCAGGATGGCCTGTGTGTAAGAAAAAAGCTTTCTTTGCAAAACTCATGTTTCTGTCAGATTTGTGTTTCCTTATATGCCACCGAACGAAAAAGATGAGAACTGATGAAAACATTACTTTAACAGTTATTTCAAGTTCCTAGAAAGGTATTCAGTGTCAGAAAAAAGCTTTCTTTGCAAAACTCATGTTCCTGTCAGATTTGTCTTTCCTGACATGGCTCTAATCAAAAAAGATGAGAACTGTAGAAAACATTACTTTAACACTCATTTTATGTTCCCAGGATGGCCTGTGTGTAAGAAAAAAGCTTTCTTTGCAAAACTTATGTTTCTTGTCAGATTTGTGTTTCCTGATATGCCCCTGAACAAAAATATGAGAACTGTAGAAAACATTACTTTAACACTCATTTTATGTTCCTAGGGTGGCTTGTGTGTCAGAATAAAGCTTTCTTTGCAAACTAATGTTCCTGTCAGATTTGTGTTCCTGACATGTCCCTGAAAGAAAAAGATGAAAACTGATGAAAACATTACATTAACAGTTTTTTCATGTTCTAGAATGGTATGAGTGTCAGAATAAAGCTTTCTTTGCAAAACTCATGTTCCTGTCAGATTTGTCTTTCCTGACATGGCCCTGAACGAAAAAGATGAGAACTGATGAAAAAAATACTTTAACAGTTATTTCATGTTCTAGAATGGCTTTGTGTGTCAGAATAAAGCTTTCTTTTCAAAACTCTTGTTCCTTCAGATTTGTGTTTCCTGACATGTCCTGAACGAAATAAGATGAGAACTGTAGAAAATATTACTTTAACACTCATTTTATGTTCCAGGATGGCCTGTGTGTAGGAAAAAGCTTTCTTTGCAAAACTCATGTTCCTGTCAGATTTGTCTTTCCTGACATGGCCCTGAACGAAAAAGATGAGAACTGATGAAAAAATACTTTAACAGTTATTTCATGTTCTAGAATGGCTTTGTGTGTCAGAATAAAGCTTTCTTTCAAAACTCTTGTTCCTTTCAGATTTGTGTTTCCTGACATGTCCCTGAACGAAATAAGATGAGAACTGTAGAAATATTACTTTAACACTCATTTTATGTTCCCAGGATGGCCTGTGTGTAGGAAAAAAGCTTTCTTTGCAAAACTCATGTTCTGTCAGATTTGTGTTTCCTTATATGCCCCTGAACGAAAAAGATGAGAACTGATGAAAACATTACTTTAACACTCATTGCATGTTGTTAGGATGGCTTATGTGACAGAAAAAAGCTTTCTTTGCAAAACTCATGTTCCTGTCAGATTTGTGTTTCCTGACATGTCCCTGAACGAAAAAGATGAAAACTGATGAAAACATTACTTTAACAGTTATTTCATGTTCCTAGAATGCCATTGAGTGTCAGAATAAAGCTTTTTTTCAAAACTTGTTCCTGTCAGATTTGTGTTTCCTGATATGCCCTGAACAAAAAAAAGATGATAAGATGAAAACATTACTTTAAAAGTTTTTCATGTTCCTAGGTGGCTTGTGTGTCAGAATAAAGCTTTCTTTGCAAAACTCATGTTCCTGTCAGATTTGTCTTTCCTGACATGTCCCTGAACGAAAAAGATGAAAACTGTGATGAAAACATTACTTTAACAGTTTTTTCATGTTCCTAGGGTGGCTTGTGTGTCAGAATAAAGCTTTCTTTGCAAAACTCATGTTCCTGTCAGATTTGTGTTTCCTGACATGTCCCTGAACGAAAAAGATGAGAACTGATGAAAACTTTACTTTAACAGTTATTTCATGTTCCTAGAATGGCATTGAGTGTCAGAAAAAAGCTTTCTTTTCAAAACTCTTCTTCCTGTCAGATTTGTGTTACTGACATGTCCTTGAACAAAATAAGATGAGAACTGTAGAAAATATTACTTTAACACTCATTTATGTTCCCAGGATGGCCTGTGTGTAAGAAAAAAAGCTTTCTTTGCAAAACTTATGTTCTTGTCAGATTTGTGTTTCCTGATATGCCCTGAACAAAAAAATGAGAACTGTAGAAAACATTACTTTAACACTCATTTATGTTCCTAGGGTGGCTTGTGTGTCAGAATAAAGCTTTCTTTGCAAAACTAATGTTCCTGTCAGATTTGTGTTTCCTGACATGTCCCTGAAAGAAAAAGATGATGAAAACTGATGAAAACATTACATTAACAGTTTTTTCATGTTTCTAGAATGGTATTGAGTGTCAGAATAAAGCTTTCTTTGCAAAACTCATGTTCCTGTCAGATTTGTCTTTCCTGACATGGCCCTGAACGAAAAAGATGAGAACTGATGAAAAAATACTTTAACAGTTATTTCATGTTTCTAGAATGGCTTTGTGTGTCAGAATAAAGCTTTCTTTTCAAAACTCTTGTTCCTTTCAGATTTGTGTTTCCTGACATGTCCTGAACGAAATAAGATGAGAACTGTAGAAAATATTACTTTAACACTCATTTATGTTCCCAGGATGGCCTGTGTAGGAAAAAAGCTTTCTTTGCAAAACTCATGTTTCTGTCAGATTTGTGTTTCCTATATGCCCCTGAACGAAAAAGATGAGAACTGATGAAAACATTACTTTAACACTCATTGCATGTTGTTAGGATGGCTTATGTGACAGAAAAAAGCTTTCTTTGCAAAACTCATGTTCCTGTCAGATTTGTGTTTCCTGACATGTCCCTGAACGAAAAAGATGAAACTGATGAAAACATTACTTTAACAGTTATTTCATGTTCCTAGAATGCCATTGAGTGTCACAATAAAGCTTTCTTTTCAAAACTCTTGTTCTGTCAGATTGTGTTTCCTGATATGCCCCTGAACAAAAAGATGAGAACTGATGAAAACATTACTTTAAAAATTTTTCATGTTCCTAGGGTGGCTTGTGTGTCAGAATAAATCTTTCTTGCAAAACTCATGTTCCTGTCAGATTTGTCTTTCCTGACATGTCCCTGAACGAAAAAGATGAGAACTGATGAAAAAATTACTTTAACAGTTTTTCATGTTCCTAGGGTGGCTTGTGTGTCAGAATAATGCTTTCTTTGCAAAATTCATGTTCCTTTCAGATTTGTGTTTCCTGACATGTCCTGAACGAAAAAGATGAGAACTGATGAAAACTTTACTTTAACAGTTATTTCATGTTCCTAGAATGGCATTGATTGTCAGAATAAAGCTTTCTTTTCAAAACTCTTCTTCCTGTCAGATTTGTGTTTCCTGACATGTCCTTGAACAAAATAAGATGAGAACTGTAGAAAATATTACTTTAACACTCATTTTATGTTCCCAGGATGGCCTGTGTGTAAGAAAAAAGCTTTCTTTGCAAAACTCATGTTCCTGTCAGATTTGTGTTTCCTGACATGTACCTGAACGAAAAAGATGGGAACTGATGATGAAAACATTACTTTAACAGTTATTTCAAGTTCCTAGAAAGGTATTGAGTGTCACAATAAAGCTTTTTTTTTTCAAAACTCTTATTCCTGTCAGATTTGTGTTTCCTGATATGCCCCTAAACAAAAAAGATGATAACTGATGAAAACATTACTTTAACATTTTTTCATGTTTCTAGGGTGGCTTGTGTGTCAGAATAAAGCTTTCTTTGCAAAACTCATGTTCCTGTCAGATTTGTCTTTCCTGACATGTCCCTGAACGAAAAAGATGAGAACTGATGAAAAAATAACTTTAACACTCAGTTCATGTTGTTAGGATGGCTTGTGTGACAGAAAAAAGCTTTCTTTGCAAAACTCATGTTCCTGTCAGATTTGTGTTTCCTGACATGTCCCTGAACGAAAAAGATGAAAACTGATGAAAACATTACTTTAACAGTTTTTCATGTTCCTAGGGTGGCTTGTGTGTCAGAATAAAGCTTTCTTTGCAAAATTCATGTTCCTTTCAGATTTGTGTTTCCTGACATGTCCCTGAACGAAAAAGATGAGAACTGATGAAAAATTACTTTAACAGTTATTTCATGTTCCTAGAATGGCATTGAGTGTCAGAATAAAGCTTTCTTTTCAAAACTCTTCTTCCTGTCAGATTTGTGTTTCCTGACATGTCCTTGAACAAAATAAGATGAGAACTGTAGAAAATATTACTTTAACACTCATTTTATGTTCCCAGGATGGCCTGTGTGTAAGAAAAAAGCTTTCTTTGCAAAATTCATGTTCCTGTCAGATTTGTGTTTCCTGACATGTACCTGAACGAAAAAGATGGGAACTGATGAAAACATTACTTTAACAGTTATTTCAAGTTCCTAGAAAGGTATTGAGTGTCACAATAAAGCTTTTTTTCAAAACTCTTGTTCCTGTCAGATTTGTGTTTCCTGATATGCCCTAAACAAAAAAGATGATAACTGATGAAACATTACTTTAATAATTTTTCATGTTTCTAGGGTGGCTTGTGGTCAGAATAAAGCTTTCTTTGCAAAACTCATGTTCCTGTCAGATTTGTCTTTCCTGACATGTCCCTGAACGAAAAAGATGAGAACTGATGAAAAAAATACTTTAACACTCAGTTCATGTTGTAGGATGGCTTGTGTGACAGAAAAAAGCTTTCTTTGCAAAACTCATGTTCCTGTCAGATTTGTGTTTCCTGACATGTCCCTGAACGAAAAAGATGAACTGATGAAAACATTACTTTAACAGTTTTTTCATGTTCCTAGGGGCTTGTGTGTCAGAATAATGCTTTCTTTGCAAAATTCATGTTCCTTTCAGATTTGTGTTTCCTGACATGTCCCTGAACGAAAAAGATGAGAACTGATGAAAACTTTACTTTAACAGTTATTTCATGTTCCTAGAATGCATTGAGTGTCAGAATAAAGCTTTCTTTTCAAAACTCTTTCCTGTCAGATTTGTGTTACTGACATGTCCTTGAACAAAATAAGATGAGAACTGTAGAAACTTACTTTAACACTCATTTTATGTTCCCAGGATGGCCTGTGTGTAAGAAAAAAGCTTTCTTTGCAAAACTCATGTTTCTGTCAGATTTGTGTTTCCTGATATGCCACTGAACAAAAAAGATGAGAACTGATGAAAACATTACTTTAACAGTTATTTCAAGTTCCTAGAAAGGTATTCAGTGTCAGAAAAAAGCTTTCTTTGCAAAACTCATGTTCCTGTCAGATTTGTCTTTCCTGACATGCCCCTGAACAAAAAAGATGAAAACTGATGAAAACATTACATTAACAGTTTTTTCATCTTCTAGAATGGTATTGAGTGTCAGAATAAAGCTTTCTTTGCAAAACTCATGTTCCTGTCAGATTTGTCTTTCCTGACATGCCCTGAACGAAAAAGATGAGAACTGATGATAAAATACTTTAACAGTTATTTCATGTTTCTAGAATGGCTTTGTGTGTCAGAATAAAGCTTTCTTTTCAAAACTCTTCTCCTTTCAGATTTGTGTTTCCTGACATGTCCCTGAACGAAATAAGATGAGAACTGTAGAAAATATTACTTTAACACTCATTTTATGTTCCAGGATGGCCTGTGTGTAGGAAAAAGCTTTCTTTGCAAAACTCATGTTCTGTCAGATTTGTGTTCCTTATATGCCCCTGAACGAAAAAGATGAGAACTGATGAAAAAATAACTTTAACACTCATTTCATGTTGTTAGGGTGGCTTGTGTGACAGTAAAAAGCTTTCTTTGCAAAACTCATGTACCTGTCAGATTTGTGTTTCCTGACATGTCTCTGAACGAAAAAGATGAGAACTGATGAAAATATTACTTTAACAGTTTTTTCATGTTCCTAGGGTGGCTTGTGTGTCAGAATAATGCTTTCTTTGCAAAATTCATGTTCCTTTCAGATTTGTGTTTCCTGACATGTCCCTGAACGAAAAAGATGAGAACAGATGAAAACTTTACTTTAACAGTTATTTCATGTTCCTAGAATGGCATTGAGTGTCAGAATAAAGCTTTCTTTTCAAAACTCTTCTCCTGTCAGATTTGTGTTACTGACATGTCCTTGAACAAAATAACATGAGAACTGTAGAAAATATTACTTTAACACTCATTTTATGTTCCAGGATGGCCTGTGTGTGAAGAAAAAAGCTTGCAA